>OX451736.1:138572302-139320807 GCA_948472305.1 Vicia faba
CAGAAACACTTTTACAGATGTTAAGTGTCTGGAACATTTAGTGTCAAAATACCAGTCATATTAGATGGAAACCTAAGAAAGGTATGAGAGATAAGGCAAAAATCACATTTCATGAGTATTAACTACCGCTTGGTTAAGCAACTTTGAACTTAACCTTTGAGAAAATAAAAAAAAAGGGTTAAAATCAACTCAACACATGAGAATCTTTAGTGCAAGTAAATTCATTTAGCATGAGTAAGCCAAATATCCAGTGCAATGTTATGACATTCTTAACTCATCTTGCCTTTTGATAACAACAGCCTTTTGTCATTTTTGAATTTTATCTTTGCGGATTAGCTTAGAAGAAAAATTATCCTCCTTAAACTTCCAATCATTTTCCCTTTTGAAGAAACTCCTCCATCTGATCTGGATCATCCTTACAAACTCGATCAACATATCAAGCTTTAGTATAAAATAAAGTCACATCACCTAACAAAAACATAGAGTAGATACTTCTTAATTCTCTTAAGACATAAGATCATAAACAAATATCCTCCTATATCTTCACAGTTGAAGACTCCTCTTATTCTAGATACAAATCATAGAAACAAACTTCCAGCTCATTATGAAATAAATCTTCAGGTCAGAAATCTTCATAAGAAGCCCATCTTCCAATCAAACTAGTAATATCCTTGAAAATCATGATCACTTTCCTAATTAAGCCAAGCATAGAAAACCTGCACAATTGTTCTTGAGAAAAAGCAGTCCATTCTGCTTCACAAAGATCCAAGGTCTCCATACTCATGTGAATGCTTTGACATTGATAGATCTTTACTCCAGTTCCAACATTCTTTTTAGCATCACATGCATGCTGAAGTCAGTACAAAAGCCTTTGACATTTAGTCTAGACAGTTTGTCCAATTTCCTCAACTCCTGATTGAATGACTTTCCAAGGAACACACAAGTAATAAGAAAACCTTTATAAGAGACCAGAAACCAAGCTCTTTTAGATTTAAAAGCAAAAATAAATTGATCTAGTCTTTCTTTAATGGATTGTCACTTTCATAGAAAACCTCTAGAGAAGAGACCTGATAATATTCTTCTTGATCAGCCTCACATCTGAATTCTTCCCCCCAAACACACTTAGATGTGCCTTTATGAGTGGACTTGAGAAACTTCCAAGTGTCATTAGTCACAATTTAAGTGATGTATCATCTGGGATAAAGCACTTATTGATACCAAGATTATGTCATTGATAACTTCAAATACTTATAGACCTAACTCACGATCTTTACTTCTGTCTTCCAAACTCCAGGATTCTTCAAACCTGATACTCTTCACAGTTCTATTGTCCATTGATAACCAAAATGGTATAATTCCATATTTCCTATAAGACAAGTAGCACCATAATTATATCTTCCTGAAATCTCACCTAATGGACCAGGGTGCTTGCTCTGATACCAATTGAAATTCTGGTACATACAACACATACAAACAAAATTGTCTTAACAATAGAAGATGTTGAGACAAATGTTACAAAATATGGTTACAAACCAGATCAATCAAGTTGAATATGATACAAAAAATAAAATTGAAGAGAGATAAATAGTACAATGATATGTTAACCCAATTCAGTGCTAACTCACCTACTCTGGGGGCTATCAAGCCAGGAAGGAATTCCACTATAAGCAGTATTAGTTCAAATCTAAACTAGTCCCAAGTTTACAATTTCTCGCCTAATCCCTATCCAATGCTACTTCTACCTAGGTCCTCCCTAGGTCTGAGAAATCGATATCCCTACTTCTACCTAACAATCCCA
Source organism: Vicia faba (assembly GCA_948472305.1). Classification (NCBI taxonomy): domain Eukaryota; kingdom Viridiplantae; phylum Streptophyta; class Magnoliopsida; order Fabales; family Fabaceae; genus Vicia; species Vicia faba. Next base: position 138,574,101 of record OX451736.1, read on the forward strand.
ATCACATGGACTGCAATAATTATAACTCAATTTATAAGATCATACTTCCATTAAAAAACTCAAACTATTGCTTAGAAGCTTTAAGTGAGAACAATAATCAACTCATTTCTTCACAGCTTATGAGTAAAGATGATAACTTGACTAATAGTCAAGCAACAATCAGTCGACCACATGGTATCAAAAGATATATGGGTGACTTACAAAACTACAACATAGACTCTTAAAACCTAAGACTTATGCTTCCCTTAATTTTAAAATTATTGAAAAAATAAATTACATTAGGTTAAGATTCTCCTTTAAATACAACTCTGCAGTCCATAGACTTCGATAATATGAGTCCAGAAGTTTCTTGATCCATAAACTAAGTGTTGCACTAATTGTGTGACAAATCTCCTTAAATACTGGAACCACCAATACATAGTTTCCTAATTTGTCTCAAGGCTCAAATTAGTATCTTTTGTACAGCTGGAGATATGAAACTTGTTCCAAAACAAATCTTCTTGACCTGCGAAAATCTATGATATATATCCAAAGGAAATATAACAGAATAAAATCTAACTTGTCAAGATTTAAAAATAGCAGAGCATTGACTGCAGCATAACATAACACAATATCATGACATCTTGTTCGATATCTAGTCAGAACCATGTTTTAGGCAAAAGTTCCCAATCCCCAAACCATGGTACTAACAAGGCGTATGACATCATCAGGTTCTAAACTCAACACTCTCGAATAATACCTTTGGTGTGTTACAAGTTAAGTCAATATTCTAGAATGCTTCTTCTACAACGGTTCTAAGGAACGTTAGTACAAGAGCTTCTGAGGCCTTCTAAAGCTTTACTTATGTTATTCTAAGTTCTAAAGATTCTAAAGAATAGGTTATGTTGAACGAGTTCTAAAGATATAAAGACATTACTTCTGAAGACCAAGTGCTAAATAATCTGAAGACAAGGGTTCTCTGAACAAGTTATGAAGACTCAAAGACTTAGGTTCTGAAGATGCAAGTTCTGATTCTTCTACAACATGCTTCACCAACATACAAATCAGAAGCCTATGAAGACATAGAAGATAAAGATCAAGACTAGGGATTGTGTGTGATGGTGAGTATAAAAGTACAAAAGTACTATGTGACCTATACTCTAATAGGGTGGCGTAAGGACAAACCTTTTTGTTTGTTTTGTCTTCCAGACTCACTATGACCATTGGAATCAAAACAACTGGTTTTGTGTTTCATATTCTACCCTTAAACAAATATCTTTTCAACTATAAAAGGAGGAATTGGAAGATCTTGAAATTAAAGAACCAGTTCTACAAAACTACACTAAAACACTGCACAAACTCTATTGAGAAATTCTTTGTATAGTTTTGTAAATTAGCAATGAGTTTTTGTTCGTATCTTGCTATCAACACTTTTGTGTTGTTGTACTTAAACATTGTGTAATCTGCTTTAGAAGCATCTTTGTATACACATTTTTTAAATCAACGGTTGTTGATAGGTTCCTTGAGAGACTTTGTGAGTCTGGATTCTCAAGAAGACTTTGGATGCGGTCATAATGGATTTGCAATAAGGATCGACGGACTTGTTGGGGTTGTCAACAAGGTTGATCAGACTTATTGTGATTGTCTATAATCGATTGATTATAGTTGATTAATTCCTTGTGGATAAGGAAAATTACCTTGCAGGGTGGATTGGAGTAACTTAGTTAAGAGTGAACCAAGATAAAAATAATTGTGTCCATATATTTGTATTCACTTGTTAGCTTTGTGTTTAAGTTGCAAAAAGATTATATTTTGCGCAACCCAATTCAAACCCCTCATTCTTGTGTTTCTCGCAGCTTCAATTGGTATCAAAGCTCTGATTCTAGTATTGATTTCTATTAAACACTTAACTATGTCAGATAAAGATCCATACGAGTTTTAGAAACATTATGGTTAATCCTACTCCACCACCTCCAGCTCGAGTTTTTTATAAATATAACTACAATGTTAAACCTACCATTTTTATGGTGAAAAATTTGAGTACCGGAAAGACAGACTAGAAAGTTTCTTTCTAGGTCATGATGTTGATCTTTGGGATACGCTAGTTGATGGCAATGATCCTCCCACAAATGTTGTTGGGAAAAATCTTGAAAGGAGAGCTATGACTGATAAAAAAAAAAGGATTGTAAGAATCATCATAAAGCAAGCACCACCTTGTTGAATGCTATTTTTTATATTGAGTATGAGAAGATCACAAATAGAGAATCACCTAAGTCTGTATTTTATTCTCTCAGAATGACTCATGAAGGGAATGATCAAGTCAAGAAGACTAAGGCTATAACCTTGATTCAGAAGTATGAAGCCTTCAAGATGTAGGATGATGAAATAATTGAGACGATGTTCTCAAAGTTTTAAACCTTAGTTGCAGGATTGAGAGTACTGAACAAAGGATATTCTACGTCAAATCATGTGAAGATGATTATCAGAAGCTTGCCATCCAAATGGAGGCCTATGGAAACTGCGCTCAAACTTGCAAAAGATCTGAACAACACTTCTCTAGAAGAACTGGTGAGTTCTTTGAGGAGTCATGCCATTAAGCTAGTACAAGATGAACCTCATAAGAGAGGGAAATCTGTTGCACTCAAATCTGTCAAAAGATATGAGAAGTCCAAAGCTCTTCATGCTGAAGATATTGGGGATTCATAAGAAGATTTTGATGAAGTTGAAGATGAGTTGTCTTTGCTGTCCAGAAGGGTTAAGCGTCTCTAGAAGAAAAATCAAGGTAACATGTTCAGAAGTACTAGAAGGACAAGTGGTTCCTTCAAATCTATTTCTAATCAAAGGAAGTCTAGTGGCAAAGAAGTCACTTGTTATGAGTTTTATGAGCCAGGACACTACAAGAAAGATTGTCCTAAACTTTAGAAGGACAAAACCAAGAAGAAAGCTCTCAAGAGCAAGAAGAAAGGGATGATGGAAACCTAGGATGATTCTGAATCCTCAGAAGACAACTCAGAAGAAGAACGTGCTAACGCTGGCGCTAATGGCTTATGTTACAATTTCTGATGAAAAGATCTCTCCAGAAGATGAAGTAGATTATGATTCAAACATAGAATATGTAATCTCTAAAGAGGTATTTTCTAACCTTACTCATTCTGAATTAACCTTGTCTTTACTTGAAATTCTGTAAAATCATGAGTTACTCAAGATTGAATTCAAGGAACTTAAAAAGTCCAATGAATCCATATCTTCTTAAAACGGTAAGCTTAAGGAAGATCTCTTCATTTTCAAAGAAGACATTTTTTATTAAAGATCGGAACAACACCCTCAAAGGCACGAGAGCTCCTCCAGAAGCCTCTAAGAGTACTGATTATTTCATTAAGAAATATGACAAATATTTTTAGAAATTCTTAGCCAGAAGCATAGGGAGAAGCATGATGACTTCTATGATCGATGGTGTTGGTTATAACTCATATGATGAATCTAATTCTGATAAGGAAGACAAACCTAATACTCTTCACTCTCATTTTGTCTCTGTTGGGTTTGTGCCTAAAGATAAAAGAAAAGAAAAAGAGAAACCTGCTTCTAAACCTAAGGCAAAACCTTTGACAAAAACTTCTCGCTATAATTCCTGTAAATATGATTATTCTATTGCTAAACCCAAAGTTTTTAAGAACTATGGGGAACTAACAAGAGAGGACCCAAGAAATTATGGGTACCCAAGAAACAAATCATCTATGTTGCAGATATTCTTAGCAGTGTAGTTGAAACACCAGTCATGGTACCTGGACTCTAATTGCCTGTAACACATGGCGGGAAGAAGGCATACGTTCCAAAGTCTGGAACATAAGCCTGGAGGCATCATGGATTTCATAGGTAATTATAAGGGAAGATCACAGGCTCCAGAACTATTGGACATGAGTGAAGTATCTTGCTCTCAAGGATGAGTTTATTTCTGCATTTCATTCAAAATAGAGTCTCTACAAAAGGATCTCTATGAATTATGGAAGAATAAGAAGGCTAAGTTTTACTCTCTTATTTTTTTCATGCTCTTGTTTATCTTGAACTCGGAAGAGAATCTCAACAAGCTTAATTCTAGAGCTCAAAGTTGTATCATGTTTGGATATTCTGAACGCTCAAAAAGCTACAAAGTATACAACAATAAAATACCTATGGTTGAAGAATCAATCTTTGTTAGATTTGATGATAAGCTTGACCTTGAAAAGTCAAAGCTAGTTAAAATATTTGTAGATATGGGAATCACTTATTCATAGGCTAAAGGTAATAAAGCTGCTACATAAGGACAAGAAGTCAGAATCTCAGAAGATGCTTAGCTTGAAGTTGTTGAAAGCACAAACACCTCTGAGGAAGCAATGACAAATATTATCATATTCTGAGGAATTACTTTTAAGTTTATTATTCTTGATAAGGGCCTACATATATTGATAAAGAATTTTTTGAACAAAGATTAGATTCTGACTATTCAAGAAGAACTTGATCACTTCTCAGCAAAAGATGACGTGCTCTTGGCGTGAAGCCTTTCTGAATGATGAATAATCTTCTAAGGTATGTATTATTACTTTTGTTAGCTTATGGGATGTGATGCTTCAAAATAATGAAGCTCTCATATATCAGAAGTATCCTTGGTCAGAATTTTCTCTTGAGAATACCTCTGTCCGTTGGAAACTAGATAGTTTACTTCTTTAAATGATTGTTAGTAAAGTGAAAGGTTAGTGATTCAATATAAGAAAGTTGTCTCTTATGAACCACGCCTAGCATTTGTTAGACGACGACAATGTATCTAAAGGGGGGTGAATAAATAACCAGTTAAAATTTCCAAAGAAATTCTGGTTTTGAAAAATTTATTTATCAAAGAGTTTGAGCGGAAGGTTTTTCAAAAAGCCGTCTATACGAACCGTTATTGGAACTCAGATATGCAAATTGAATAAAAGATGAAAATGGAATGAACATGATAATTTGAATTAATATGATTAAACAAATACAAGCTTATTCAACGTGAAATCCTGGCACGCTCACCAAAGATGTCAAGACTGATGTCTCAAATGTCACGACAAATGTTATAACATCTGCTGACAGAACAACCACAATAATAACATTGCATAAATATAAGTTGCAGAAATATAAAGAACATAGTGATATGTTAACCCAATTTGGTGCTAACTCACCTACTCTGGGAGCTACTAAGCCGGGAAGGAAATCCACTATTAGCAGTATTAATTCGAAGCTAAACTAGTCCTAGTTTATAACTTCTCGATTAATCCCTACCAAGTGCAACTTCTACCTAGGTCCTCCCTAGATACGAGAAACTGGCATCCTACTTCCAATCACCATAGTGATAAATAAACAATCATAGTCATAGGGAATGTCTCAAGAAACCAAAATAGGAAGAACACACTTCCAAATTACAAAAACTCTGTCTTGCTTAAAAGCTTCGACCAAGAACCAAAAACTTAACTCTTGCTTCACAACTTCGAGGATAACAATAAATTAACAAATAGTCAAGCATACTCAATTAACTCAAATGTATCGGAGATACATGAAGACGTACAATAAAAGACAGAAACTCCCTTGAAAAAACCTCAAACCCAAGAGTGAGAAAATACAGCTTCCCCTTATTTGTCTAAATTCTTAATGCTCTTAGGTCTAGGTAGTTTCTTTAAATACTCTTCAGCAATCCTTGGGCCTTAAATATCCACCAAAATATTTCTTGTTGTTCATGCTGAGAGCTGCACAAATCAGTGCTGGAAAGTCTGTGTGATTCTTGGAACAAAACATAAGGTTTTCTAATTAGTCTCAATCAACCAATTATAAAAACCTGTGCACAGCTGGAGATATTATTTGTTCCAGATTTATCATTCTTGACATGCAATGAACCAGTGAAATATAAACAACTTAAATCTCATAGAATCAATTAATGAGCTGTTAAGAATAAACTAAACTGCAGTACCATCTGCATCATACCAAGATGTCATGATATTGTCTTCGATATCTGGCTAAAAAACACATAACAACAAATCTGTTATGGCAAACTATGTTTTAGCAAAAATTATGCCAATCCACAAAACATGTTACTAACAATCTCCCCCTTTGGTAAATTTTGGCTAAAACACTCTTAGCACAAAAGATCCAGGAGAAAGGAATAAAACCGCAACTAAAACAAGATGCATAAATTTATACATATTAAAGTGCAACAGCTACATATGAGACAGGTATAGAACTCCCCTATCACACATAATAAGTTATCCCCCTCAAGAAAGAACCCAAATCAGAATAGAAATTTTGAACATCAGAATTCTCAACACACACAAATACAGGATGTTGGAACATCTGCTAAGACATCCTCATCCTGCACATATAGCTTTATCAGTAGCTGCAACAGAAGCACACACTAAGACAACAACATGAAACCTCATGCTCCCCATAAATAGTTACAAGAAGTAACCAGAATAAACACAACACTTTACTCCCCCTTTTTAGCCAAAATATTGACAGAAAGTAATAGAGTAAATGTACACGTAGCTTAAAAATAACATAAAATGCAAAGGCACACATTGCACATATTTAGTATACCAAACATGGAAGCAAAAAATGAAACACATACTAAACACAGATGGAAACACACATCAGATGGAAGCACACACGATCTAGAACCTAAGGTTCCTCAAAAATGCAGACACCAAGGTCACCCTAAGCTTTTCGAATTGATTTGCATCCAAAGATTTGGTGAAAATATCAGCCAGTTGTTTTTCAATGGCAATATGCTCTAAAGTGATTACTTTATCTTCAACAAGATATCTGATGAAATGATGACGGATATCAGTGTGCTTAGTTTTACTATGCTGAATAGGATTTTAAAAAATATTGATAGCACTAAGATTTTCACGGTATATTTTCATAACATCTTGATTAACATTATATTCCTTCAGCATTTGTTTCATCCAGATCAGTTACGAGCAACTACTCCCGGCTGCAATATATTCAGCTTCAACAATAGACAGAGACACATAATTCTGTTTTTTACTAAACCAATAAATCAGGTTAGTTCCTAAGAAGAAACAACCTCCTGAGGTGCTTTTTCTATCGTCATCACTTGCTGCCCAATCTGCATCACAATACCTTACCAACATGGAATTCGATCCGTGAGAGTATAACATACCATAATCAGGTGTGCCATTGATGTACTTAAAAAATCCTTTTTACATGATTGAGGTGACTAGTCTTTGGTTCAACTTGATATCTTGCATAAACCCCAATAGTAAAGGTTATATCAAGCCTGCTAGCTGTAAGATACAATAGGCTACCAGTCATGCTTCTATATGAGCTTTGATTAACAACAACACCTTTGTCATCTTTTGTCAATTACAAATGTGTAGGTGCAGGTGTCCTTTTGTGACTAGCATTTTCCAATCCAAACTTCTTGACTATGTTCTTTGCGTACTTACTTTGAGAGATAAAGATAGAATCATCCATATGTTTAACTTGAAGTCCAAGAAAGTACGTCAGTTCACCAACCAAACTCATCTCAAATTCAGACTGCATTTGTTTAATAAAATATTGGACCATATGATATGACATTCCTCCAAACACCATGTCATCAACATAAATTTGAGCTATCATGAGTTTTCCATCTTTCTCCCTAACAAAAAAGGTCTTGTCTATCCCTCATTTTTTGTATCCATTGTTGACCAGAAATTTTGTCAACCTTTCATACCAAGCCCTAGGAGCTTGCTTTAGACCATAAAAGGGCCTTCTTCAGCTTGAACACATGATATGGATAGGTAGGATCAGGAAACCCCTTAGGTTGTTCAACATAAACCTCTTCATGTAGATACCCATTTAGAAAGGCACTTTTCACTTTCCAAATGGCATCTTTAAGCCCATTTCTGTACACAATCGAATCGGCACATCATCTAGGTCCCCAGCGGAGTCAAAAACTTTGAACTAAAGACCCTCAGCGGAGATGAAACCTTCTTCCCCAGTCAAGTCAAATTTCTAACTATCAATCCCCAGCGAGAACCATTCAGTCTTCCCCAAAATTTCCCAACAAGTTGTCTTAAAATCTGAGAATCAACCAGATAACAGTTAACTTCTGTTTTATCCCTGTGATCGGTGGGAATGAGAACTGACTGTTTTTGGAATGCTGGTTCGCATTTTGCATTTTTTTCCGCAAAATGTCGCGGTAAGCAAGAGTCACCACCGTCTTTTATTTTATCCAACAAGGAAAGGACAAAAGCACATAAAAATTCCTTTTTGAGATGTTTCTCGGGTTCAGGAGGTAGATTATAGAAAGGGAAAGTGTTAGTACCCTTTCTATCTGTGGTTATCCACGGGCTCTTAGGTACTTGCTCATTGTGTTTTCAAAATTTGCTTTTCTTTGTGTTTGTGGGTTTGAAAAGAAGTTTGTTTGTTTGAAAGGAGTGTAAGTGCAAAAAGTTTTGTTTTGTTTTAAAAGGAGAAAGTACTTAAGAACCATCTACCTACTCAAAAAGGAATTAATCTGTACAAATGTCCTTTAGACAATGCTATCCCACTATTGGGGAGTAGGTAGCACCGTCGTTAGAGTTTTTTAGGGTCAATTCAATTAAGGGACGTGTGGTCACTAAAGCAATGTTAGGATGCCTTAGCGGTAACCCTAATGTCTTAGATCATTTTTTCGAGGCAACCGTTTCGAGGCAACTATGATCTTTGGGCAAGAGGGCGATCTCTAAAACTTCCTATACTCAATGACCACGTTCGAGGCAACCAAGTGAGGTGTACCCTAAGAGTGGCATGTGCAAGTGTGTTAGTTCGATTAATTTTTATCTGTACATGTCATGGGTGAGCTATATTGATTTTAGGTTAAAGATTGATCTTGTCATGCATTGCCTAGTTATCAAACATCTAACAATTAATATTGTGCAGAAATTAAATTGCGGAAATTAAATCTAAACTATTACAAGGCGTCGGGTATTTACATCGCCAAAAACAAACCCTTTAATTTAAATTGCGGAAAGTAAAAATAAAGCGGTAAATAAATAAAGTCCTAATTAAAAGCTATTACATACCGGAAGCAATTACAATATTGGAAATATAGATCGCGTGCGAGAAAATTAAATCGGCGTATTTTGAGGGTTTTGACCCTTTTTTGAAAGAAAGCATGTTTTTTTGTTATTTTTGAATTAAATGGAAATTAAACCTAAGTTAATTAATTAATTAAATAAAAAAAATATATTTTTGGGTTTTTTTATATTTAAGGAAATAAAAATAAAAATTATTAAAATTATTAAAAGCCTAATTCTACATTAATTTTAATTTATTACAAAAATATTAAAATTAACCTAATTAACACTAAATTAGTTAATTATTTATTTACAAAACAAAATAGTGAAATTAATAATAAAAATAATATTTTTTGTTTTCTGATTTTATGAAGAAAATTATTATTTGGTTAGTAATTAAAAATAATAAATAAATAACAATAAATGAAAATAAGAAAAATAATGAAAGAAATAAAAAAGAAACAAACTCAGGGGGGTTTGGGCCTAATTTGAAGGTGTGATTTGCAATTCTCCAGGCCCAATAGTTGTCAGCCTTGTTTGACTTTTCCCATCCAATGCATGCTTGTTGACTTGAGTATATGGTAGACCCTCATTCCTATCCACCAGATCTGGCCTGGAGGCCATCTAGCAGGTTGATATTTGCAAGCGTATGGTGGATCACCCTTTGGATATCACATAGAATCACCTGAAGAAAAATCTAATAAATGTTTTGGGGGACCTGGGATTCGAACCCAGGTCCCAAGGGGTTTTCCACTCACGCTTCCACCAACCGAGCCATGCTGCCTTATTGTTAACATAATGGACAAATAATATTATAAAAGAAACGCAAGTAATATACTGGAAAATAAAAAATGCGTGAAATTGATTTGAACAGGCCAATGAGAGGAAGACACCTAATCGTCTTCTTCACCAAAAACCTGGTTTCCTTACCTGCGGATTTTTATCCGCAGGAAGATCCGTGGGATCATTCTAAAATAATTTTCAGGCCATGTAAACGCAAGCTGAGATCATCATCGTGTTCGTCTCTCTTCCCTGAACATCCCTGTACCAATTATTTGTCCTAATTTTACCTGTATCAAAAATGCCTAAAAAACAAGAACACAAACCATAGCTCCGGACCTAAGGTTATAGGCCATGAAAACAAAATTGAATAATGCAGGAATGTTGGAAATTGGACGTTAAACATGAATGCACAAACGATTTGTTCAGAAAATGCCAAAATATGGAATCACGATCTCATGTTCAGAGCTATGTTCAAGAACACTTACAACGTGATTTAAGAGGTATTAAGGCTTGGTTTTGATTGCTTTAGCTCCACTGGATGTCAGGCAACGAAGCTATGTGGAGATTTTGCTTTGAAAACGCCTCCAATATGGATTTCGATCTCCAACTTTTCAAGGTTTTTTTCAGTTTTGGTTTGGCCGTTTTGGGCAGCTTCAGGTCGTGTTTTTCATATGCCTGGATTGTATGTGTATATGGGATTGCATTAGGTCAAGAATTGGGCTTTAATCCATGTGCATTGAAGATTTTGAGATTTGATATGATCACCATTGATAAAGTTTCCAAAATTGTATCAAATCCAAGATTTTGTTCACAATATGCCTTGGCACGAATTTGATTTGGTCCATAATGATAATGAAGACCTGTAATGATCAAAAAATCTTATTCCATCAATTTTTTGGATTTTATTTGAATTAATATTGATTTAAAATGAATTAAATCAATAAAAATTAAATAAAATAGAAAAATTAATGATTGGTCATGATATTGAAGATAGGACACGTGTGTGGTGTGACAAGATCATATCAAGTGGAAAAAAGTGGGCCCTTTTGTCAAAAATTGGAGTTTTGAGGATAGTTGACTTTTGGCAAATTTGGAAAAATGCCTAACTTCAACAATGCATAACTTCTTCAATTTTGAACTTTTGGAAGTGTTCTTGGACTTTTTAGAAACCTTGAGATGTCCTATAACCAACCCTTTTGGTCTCATCTCATTTTGATATTCCATAATAAAGTTATAAGCTTTGGAAAAAAAGGTGTTTTTGTTGACTTTCAAAAATGACCTATAATGTCCAAATTTGTAACTTTTTGTGAGAGCATTTCTTGATCTTGGGGTATGAATATGGGTTGTAGTAAATTGCATCCTCTTCAAAATGAGCTTTGGATGGTTCATTTCTCATAAAGTATGAGAAAGTTATGCTTGGTCAAAGTTGAGTTGACTTTCCCTACAAAACCCTAATTTAACAACTTTTGAATCTTGATGAATCTTGAGCAATCCTTGATGAATCATGATCAACCCTTGATCAAATGATGAATTATACTTCAAAATGAGAATGTTGACACAAAATCTTGAGGTTTGACTGTATTTGGGTCACTGTTGACTTTTGTAATTGCAAGCTTCTCAAGTCATATTTAAAGCATGAGTTTTGATGAAGACAACATGGACATCAACATTCAAAGGATGTGCAAAAAGCTTATCTACATCATATAAAAGTCTTGAAGATTATTGAAGAATTATTAAAGAATCATCAAATGTCAAATGGTATAAATAATTCTTAAAATCTTGAATATAGATGTTCACAATTGCATTAATCAACATATACATATTCCATAACTTTAACATCAAGGAAAACTTTGTTTGAAATATCTTTCAAAAAGTATTTTTGAAAATAACCCTTTAGGAACCGATTCCTCCCTAACAGGGAACCGAGTTCCAGACTTTCTCAAAAAACATGTCCCTGGTTTTTGTACCAGGAACCGGGTTGTACCAATAGGGGAACTGGTTCCTGCGTGATATTTTTGAATTCTAACTTATAACGTTCACTAAGAACCGGGTTCTGTCAGTATCGAAATCGGTTCCTAGCGAACCAGTGTAGCTTTTCTTTTGTTTTTTAAACATTTTTCAAGTGGTATCTTTTCATGAATGCATTGCAACTTTTCATATGAATTGGCATGAATGAAGAGGTTCTTATGACTTTATAAAATGTTGCAGATTTTCTTATTTCAAAAAGAATGCTTCAATTTTCAAATTAACAAATATAATTCTTCAATAAACAATTTTCTCATTCATTCACATTTGAATTCATACTTTCATGTGTTCATAATTTTGTGAAACTTGCCATATACACTTTCATTATCATTACAAGTTTCATACATACATTGTGAACATTTATATACATTGTTTGAGAATTGTTTTTATCTTGAAGAAGAAGATCATTGAAGATTGATAGTGCTATCCATCTACTTCAAAATAAATCATTGTATTACTTAAATAAATTATTCCCTTACTATCCAGGATTGTTGGAAGTAAGTGTTGTGATTTGAAGAGGATTGTTCTTCATTCACATTAGTGTTTGTTTGGTCTTAAAGGTGTTAAGAACCTTTGATCACCCTATAGGTTAGATAGTAAGCATAGGCTGTACAATCATTCTAACTATAATGAAATCTCTTTCGTGTTGGAAAGGGGACTGGAGTACTCTCGGATTGTGAGGGGAACCAGGATATATCACCGTGTTCTTTACTTTTCCGCATTTATCGCTTTCATCACCATAATCAGGAAAAGATAAAGATATAATCAAAACCTTCAAACACTTAACCAAAAATTACTACCAAGCATTCTCATAAAACCGAATAAATTTTTATAAGACCTAATTCACCCCCCCCCCCCCCCCCTCTTAGGCACTCTGAGACTTACAATTGGCATCAGAGCAAGTTATAGGTAACTTGTTCCTAAAGATCCAGAATGGCTTCCGCAAATCATCAACCAGTTTTCAGAGATGGTGGTAGTAACAACAAGCCTCCTCTATTCTGTGGTGAATATTTTGACTTCTGGAAAATACGCATGAAGGCGCATTTAGAAGCGCAAGGAGAGGAAGTATGGGATGCTGTTGAAAATGGTCCATTTATCCCAATATCAGTAATCAATGGCATTGGTTCTGCAAAGCGCAAAACTGCATGGGACGACAATGATAAAAAGAAAGTTCTCTATGACAAAAAGGCAATAAACCTTCTTCAAGGTGCACTCAGTATGGACGAATTTTTCCGTGTCTCGAACTGCAAAACAGCAAAAGAAATATGGGATACCCTGGTTCAAACTCATGAAGGAACGACTGAAGTAAAAAGATCAAGGCTAAATACCTTGAGTCAAGAATATGAACTATTTCGAATGCAGCCCGGAGAATCCATTCTTGACTTACAAAAGAGATTTGTGCATTTGACAAATCACTTAAATGCTCTTGGTAAAACCTTGACAAATGATGAACTCAACTTGAAAATCCTTAGATCATTGACTAGGGAATGGCAACCAAAGGTAACGACAATCTCGGAAAAGAAGAGTCTCTCTGCAATGACTTCCGCTACATAATTTGGCAAACTTCAAGAATACGAAACGGAACTCGGTAGACTTGAAAAACATGAAAATTTAGAGAAGAAATCCAAAGGCATTGCTTTGAAAGTTTATTCAAAAGAAAGTCAAGATAAAGATGCATCGGAGGAAGATGAAAACTTCTTGCTTCTTGTAAAAAGGTTAGGAAAATATTTTGGTCATAAAAATAATCTTCATAATGCTAACTTTGTCAAAAGGAAGAAATTTTATAATCATAAAGATAAAGAAGCCTCCACATCAACACAAGATGTCACATGTTATGAATGTGGAAAGCAAGGTCACATAAAGCCGGATTGTCCAAAACTCTCCAAGAAAAATGGATTCAAAGGCAAAAAGGAGTTCAAGAACAAAAAGGCTTATGTTGCATGGGAAGATAATGAGATAAGTTCTTCATCCGATTCGGAAAGCGACGAATGTGCAAATCTAGCATTAATGGCTTCACATCACTCCGACAATGAAGAAGAGGTTAGTAATGAATTTAATCTTTTTGATGATGATGTTCAAGATGCTATTGATGAACTCTTGAAAGAATGCAAAAGTTTATACAAAAAGGTGTCAAATCAAGAAAAAAAACTTTTAATTTGTCTAGAAAAAATTGACACCATGACTAAAGATTTTGATCTTCAAAAACATAATTTTATTAAAGAAAAAGAAAACTTTGCATGCTCCAAGTGTGAATCAAATGTCTTTCAAATTATTCAATTGAAAAGAGTCATTGAACAATTTGAAAAAGGACAAATAGGATTGGAAGGATTACTAAGCCAACAACGTTATCCAAATGATAAAAGGGGTCTTGGTTATGTGAATTCTAAGAAACCAAGTAACAATCCCACTATTTTTGTAAAGGCTAGTAATAGTTCCAATCCCAATAAAGTAGAAAAGAAGCAAGTTGTTCATAATCATCAAAAGAAAAAGGCTAATGTATCGAAAAAGAAAACATTTCCTAAGAAGAAATCTTATCCGTCTAGATATAGAAGCAACTTTGAACCTACTTGTTTTTATTGTGGTATTAAAGGCCATACACATAATGCTTGCTATGTTAGAAACTTTAGTATAGCAAGTGGGCATTATGTGTGGGTGAAAAAGGGAACTAACTATGAAGGACCCAAGGCAACTTGGGTACCTAACAAAGAATAATTTGTTTGTGTAGGTATGCTTGAAATCCATATCAAATGTTTGGTATCTTGATAGTGGATGTTCAAAGCATATGACAGGAGATGTACACCAATTTTCATATCTAGTACATAAAGCCAAAGGGTATGTCACCTATGGAGACAACACCAAAGGAAAGATTCTTGGCGTTGGAATAGTTGGCACACCTCCATCCATTCAAATTGAGGATGCTCTCTATGTTGAAGGATTAAAGCACAATCTTCTTAGCATAAGTCAACTTTGCGATAGAGGGTTCAAGATCAAATTCAACATAGATGAATGCCTTATTATGGATGAGGCAACCAATGAGGTAAAACTCAAAGGTATAAGAACTAACAATATTTTTATGATTACTTTAGATGATTTGTCTCTGAAGGTACAATGTCTTATGGTAAACAACAATGACGCTTGGTTATGGCACAAGAGGATTGCTCACATTCACATGGAGCACTTGAACAAATTGTTTAAGCATGATTTAGTTATTGGTCTACCAAAGATGAAGTTCATCAAAGACAAATTATGTAATGCATGCCAAAAGGGCAAACAGACCAAAACAACTTTCAAATCTAAGAATGTGGTGTCTACTACAAGACCACTACAATTGTTACACATGGATCTCTTTGGTCCATCAAGAACAAAAAGCTTCGGAGGTAATGTATACGCTTTGGTCATTATTGATGATTTTTCTAGATATTCTTGGACTTTGTTTCTTGTGCAGAAAAGTGATGCTTTTAAAGCCTTTAAGAAGTATGCTAAGCAAATCCAAAATGAAAAATCCCTAAAGATTGTATCCATAAGAAGTGATCATGGTGGAGAATTCCAAAATGCTCAATTTGAAGAATTTTGTGAAGAACATGGTATCTCTCATAATTTTTCAGCACCTAGAACTCCACAATAAAATGGAGTAGTTGAAAGAAAGAATAGGTTTCTAGTGGAACTTGCAAGAACAATGCTTAGTGATGCAAATCTTCCTAAATATTTTTGGGCGGATGCGGTGAGTACGGCATGTTATGTTGGAAATCGAGTTATCATTAGACCTATAATAAAGAAGACTCCATATGAACTCTTCAAAGGAAGAAAGCCAAATATTGCTCACTTTCATATCTTTGGATGCAAATGCTTTGTTCTTAATAATGACAAAGATAATCTCGGTAAGTTTGACGAGAAATCCGATGAAGGTATATTTCTTGGTTATTCGCTTTCTAGTAAAGCATATAGAATTTATAATAAAAGAACTTTAACTATTGAAGAATCTATGCATGTATCTTTTGATGAAACTAACCCCTCCAAGGAGGAAGTAGTTGTTTGTGATGATGATGATCCTATAGATTTACCCCCGGAAGATCTTTCAATTGATCAAATTAAGAAATCACCGGAAAATTCAGAAAACATTGTTCAACAAGATTCAAACATCAATGATCTACCAAAAGAATGGAGAACTCATAGAGACCATCCTATTGACAAAATTATTGGTGACATTAGCCAAGGAGTATCAACAAGATTGAATCTAAAATGCTTGCTTAAACATGGCGTTTGTTTCTCAAATTGAACCTACCAAAGTTGATGAAGCCTTAGGAGATGATCAATGGATTATTGCTATGCAAGAAGAATTAAATCAATTCGAGAGAAATCAAGTTTGGGAACTTGTTCCTAGACCAAGTGGTAAACACATCATAGGTACCCGATGGGTGTTTAAGAACAAACTTGATGAGAATGGTCTAATTGTTCGAAACAAAGCAAGGTTGGTTGCCCAAGGTTACAATCAAGAGGAAGGAATCGACTTTGAAGAAACATTTGCTCCAGTTGCAAGGTTAGAAGCTATACGTCTTTTACTTGCCTATGCTTGTTCATTAAATTTTCAGCTTTTTCAAATGGACGTCAAAAGCGCATTCTTGAATGGATACATCAATGAAGAAGTCTATGTCAAACAACCCCCGAGATTTGAAGACTTCAAACATCCTACACATGTCTTTAAGTTGAGAAAGGCTCTTTATGGCTTAAAGCAAGCACCAAGAGCATGGTATGATAGACTTAGCAATTTTTTGTGTGAAAAAGGTTTCGAAAAGGGTAAGGTTGATAAAACCTTGTTCATTAAGAAAATCCAAAGTAACACTTTATTGGTTCAAGTCTATGTTGATGATATCATTTTTGGATCGACTAACAAAGAAATGTGTGAGGAATTCTCATTGATGATGCAAGGAGAATTCGAGATGTCTATGATGGGAAAGATGAACTACTTTCTTGAACTACAAATCAAGCAACTAGAAGATGGAATCTTCATCAACCAATCTAAGTATTGCAAAGAATTATTGAAAAAGTTTGATATGTACAATTGTAAAGCAATGAATACTCCAATGGGCTCCGGTACATATGTTGATCAAGATGAATCCGGTACTCCAATTGATATTACAAAGTACAGAGGTATGATTGGTTCTTTATTGTATTTGACGGCAAGCCGTCCTGACATCATGTTTAATGTTTGTCTTTGCGCTCGCTTTCAAGCAAATCCAAAGGAATCATACCTCATGGCTGTTAAAAGGATCATGAAGTATCTAAAAGGAATAACCAATGTCGGCTTATGGTATCTGAAAGGTAGTATTTGCACTTTAATTGGTTATTCTGACGCGGATTATGCAGGTTGTAAAACTGATCGTAAAAGCACAAGTGGTACTTGTCACATTATTGGAAATGCATTAGTATCATGGGCTTGTAGAAAGCAAGCATGTGTTGCTCTTAGCACGGCCGAAGCAGAATACATAGCAGCGGGTAGTTGTTGTGCACAAATTCTTTGGCTCAAGCAACAACTCCGTGATTACGGACTTGATCTCGGATGTATTCCTCTTCGATGCGACAATACAAGTGCTATCAATATTACAAAGAATCCGGTCATGCATTCAAGAACCAAACATATAGATATTCGACATCATTTTCTCCGTGATCATGTACTTAAAGGAGATGTCGAAGTCACTTTTGTGGATACTCATAACCAACTCGCAGATATCTTCACTAAACCGCTTGCTCGAGAACCTTTCTTCAAAATCCGAAGAGAACTTGGTATTTTGGATGAAGGTGATATCTAATGTTTCTCTTAAGATGCACGTCTTAAATTTTAAAATGTAATTGTTTCACTCTTTTTCCCCATCCTTTTTGATGTTGACAAAGGGGGAGAAGAATATGCATATGTGTTGTTTTGTTTCAAAGAAATTGCAGGCCCAAATATCTATTATACTCACTCCAAAATTCAAGGAATCATGGACTTAGGGGGAGCATACAATTTAGGGGGAGCCTTGCATTTGCTCAACATGTTGGCTATACAAAACAACATAATTATTTCAAGAAATCGTTTTCAAGACTTGGTTGTCATCATCAAAAAGGGGGAGAATGTAATTGCAAACTTCTCAAGTCATATTTAAAGCATGAGTTTTGATGAAGACAACATGGACATCAACATTCAAAGGATGTGCAAAAAGCTTATCAACATCATATAAAAGTCTTGAAGATTATTGAAGAATTATTGAAGAATCATCAAATGTCAAATGGTATAAATAATTCTTAAAATCTTGAATATAGATGTTCACAATTGCATTCATCAACATATACATATTCCATAACTTTAACATCAAGGAAAACTTTGTTTGAAATATCTTTCAAAAAGTATTTTTGAAAATAACCCTTTAGGAACCGGTTCCTCCCTAACAGGGAACCGGGTTCCAGACTTTCTCAAAAAACATGTCCCTGGTTTTTGTACCAGGAACCGGGTTGTACCAATAGGGGAACCGATTCCTGCGTGATATTTTTGAATTCTAACTTATAACGTTCACTAAGAACTGGGTTCTGTCAGTGTCGGAACCGGTTCCTAGCGAACCAGTGCAGGTTTTCTTTTGTTTTTTAAACATTTTTCAAGTGGTATCTTTTCATGAATGCATTGCAACTTTTCATATGAATTGGCATGAATGAAGAGGTTCTTATGACTTTATAAAATGCTGCAAATTTTCTTATTTCAAAAAGAATGCTTCAATTTTCAAAATAATAAATATACTTTGTGATCGGTGGATTTAGAACTGACTGTTTAACGCTGGTTCACGAAATGTCGCGGAAGCAAGAGTCGCCACCGTCTTTTATTTTCTCCAACATGGACAGGACAAAAGCACAACAAAATTCCTTATGAGATTATCTCTCGGTTCGGGAGGTAGATTTATAGAAAGGGAAGGTGTTAACACCCTTTCTATCCATGGTTATCCATGGGCTCTTAGATACTTGCTCATTATGTTTTCAAAAGTGTTTGCTTTTCAAGTGTGAGTGGGTTTGAAAAAGTTTCATTTAAAGATTTCAGAATGACTCTTGTATCAGTCCTCAAGAGTGTTTGAAAAATTGTTTTGAAAGCTTTTTGAAAGTGTCGGTGTGAAAAGAGTTTTGATTGTTTTTGAATAGAGCAAGTATCTACGAGTCATCCACCTACCCTAAGGAATTAGGCTGTGTAAAGGTCCTTAAGGTAGTGCCATCCCACCATTGAGAGGTAGGTAGCACCACTGTTGGAGGTATTCGAGTCAATTCGTTTTTTAGGGACAGTGTGGTCACCGGAGCAATAGTAGGACACCTTAGAAGCTACCCTTATGTCCTTGACCCTTTTTAATCCGAGGCAACCGTTTCGAGGCAACTGGATCATGGACATAAGGACTTACTAAAATGTCCTATACTCGACGACCACGTTTCGAAGGCAAGGCAACATGTGAGGCGTACCCTAGAAGTGGTGTGTGAATTTGTGTGTTGTTTTCATGTTAATATTTGTCCTTGATCATGCATTTGTGAGCTATGCTTGTTTTTAGTTAACCATACATTCTTTCATACAAAGTTAGCAGTTTAAGAGTGCGAAAATTTAAATGCGGAAAGATAAATCCTACGCTATTACAAGGCGCGGGTCTATACATCGCCAAATTACAAAGACCCGTTTTGATAAAAATGCGGAAAGTAAAAAGACCTAATTACTATTACAAGCCTTAAGCAGTTACATAATATTCACAAGAAAATAAATGCGCGAAAAGAAATTGAAATTGAATGTCCGAGGGTTTTGACCCTTTTAAAATTAAATTGAAATTAAAGACTTGATTAATTATTTAATTAAAAAAAGAAAAAAATGAGAAAATGTTTTTATGTTTTTTTGTATTTATGAATTAAAAATCAAGAGAAACCCTAATTCTAAGTTATTTTAATTATTAATGAAAATATTAAAGTTGACCTAGTTTATGCTAATTAATTATTTACATATTTATTTACAAAAATAATAATTAATAATAATAATAAATAATGAGGGAAACTTTAAAAAAGGATAAGATGTCAAAAACCTAATTTCTACCTATTTTTTATTGATTAAGAAAAGGATCAAAGTTTTAAAACCTAATTTACTAAATTAATGATTAGAGTTTATTTACAAAATAAATTAATGGTGAATTAAATATTAATAAAAATAAACATTTTTTAGTTTCTGATTTATTATTGTGAAAATTATTTTGTGGTAAAAAAAAGAAATAATTAAAATATTAAAAAGAATTTAGAAAAGAAAATCAAATAAAAATTAAAAATGATGCAAACCATGGGGGGTTTCAGGCCCATTTCGGAGGTATGATTTGAGAAATTTGGCCCATTGAATCAAAGCCCTATTTGACTTTCCAGCTTGTGTGTATGTTCATTGACTGAGGTACACCATGGGACGGCATCATCTGGCCACTGGATGGAGCATCAGGGACACTTGGCAAGCCTAAGCGTTAGGACGTATGGTGAAGCTTTGAGGATGTGCTGCACTGGAAGATATTGAAACAAAAATTATTAAGCATATGGGGGGGCCTGGGAATTGAACCCAGGTCCCAGCGTTTACCAAACGTATCACTTGCCAGTTGAGCAGTGTGCGCGCGTTGTATATGGAATGGGAAACAAATATTATAATAAAACAATAAAAGTTAATGGGGTAAAACAAAAAAAATGCGCGGCAATTCAAATACTCCAGTCACATGATGACACGCTAGCTTCTTCTTCATCTTTGTACCTACAATATAAGCAAATAGCGGGGGTTTTAAACCCCCACTAAATAGCACAGTGGATAATAGCGAATAGAACATGCTGTAATATAAAAAGGGCGCGAGTAGTCAGTTTGTCTCGTCTTGATGCAACGATTCTGTCTATACTAGTTTGATAGTCCAATTTTACAGCATGTGTAAAGCCCCAATTTTTAAGCTCTGAAACCCTAAAAAACGTTAATGGCAAATCACGATACAAGGCCTTATAATACAATTGAATCATATCATTAGCTTCAGCATGTTCCTGTGAATGCAAAACAACCAAAAATATGCATCAAATACGCATGAATCATGATAAGGAATTCAAGAAAATGTTGCAAACCGTATGGCCTGTGTTCTATGATCCTTTGCGCGTTTGGACTGATTCTTGATGCCAAAAGATTCCAGGAAGGTCCAGCAATGTATTGGAATAGATTTTAGGCTTTGAAACATGCTGTAACTATGATTTCAGATTCCAAAATTTTGATGAAAAGTTGCAATTTGGTTATGCCTTTCTGAGCAGTTTTTTCGTGTATATTTTGCATTAGGTCTCACTATGCCTTTGTATCTGAACGTGATTAGGTCAAAAAAACAAGCCCAAGGTCCATGAATTCATGTTTTGAAGATTTGATTTTCAATTATATCAATTTCAATCTTTTGCCATTGAAACCCTTGTCAATCATGGAGAATCTTTCCTTTTTGGATGAGAAACGATTTGCCACCTTGCCCTAGTTTGATTTGCTGCACAAAAAAGATTTAAAAAGCATGATTTGATATTTTCTCATAATTAAATCTAATTAAATGAATTAATAATAATAAAAATTCAATTAATTAATTAAAAATAAGAAAATAAATCATTTTGAGCTTAATGGGTCGTGCATAGCCTTTGGGTAATGATTCAAGGAAGAAATTGAGGCCCATTAGCATTTTTGAAGTGTTGGAGGCAAAGTTGACTTTTCAAAATTCCCAAAAATTTCCTAACTTCTCCAAGGCATATCTTGCTCAATTTTGAAGCTATGATCATGTTCTTGGACATTTTGGAAAGGTCTTGAAGTCCTCTAACCAATGCCTTTGGTCCCATGTCATTTTGATTTACCAATCTCAAGTTATCGTCTTTGACTTAAAGTGCCTTTTTGTTGACTTTTGAAAATGACCTATAATGTTGAAATTGATAACTTTTTGTGAGAGCATTTCTTGGACTTGAAGTGTGAAGATGAGTTATAGGAAATGTCATCCTCTTAAAAATGAGCATTGGATGGGATTTTTATGATGAACCATGAGGAAGTTATGCCTTGGTCAATTTGCAGTTGACTTTTTCAGCTGTCCAAAAATAGAAACTTTTGCATCTTGAGACTTTTTGAGCCATGCTTTGAGAAATCATGATCAAGAATTGATCAAATGATGTTTGTGGCTTCAAAATAAGATGTTGACCAAATTTTTTGACTTTTGACTATCAAATGACCATTTTGCCCCTACAGTTGATTGTGAAGCAATTTAGGGTTTTTGACTGTGCAATTTGATGCTGTGAGTCTTGACACTTGACATATGGATGCTTGACAATGTATGTAAGCATGTGGGACTTGATTGGAACCTTGGAAACCTCATTTTCTTTGCAAGAACAAAAACCCTAATTTTGACTGTGTTAGGAGGCAATTGGACTGTGCAACCCTTGAGAGATTTTGAATCATGATCTTGGCAAATCTTTGAAGAATATGGGAGGGCAAATTTTGGGGTACAACAGTTGCCCCTGTTCAATCTTCTTAGACCTGAGGATGTAGATTGGCTGGCGTGCCTTTCGTAATCCGAAGGTGGAAGATGATTGAACACTAGAGTGCTCAGAAATTTGCACTCACATAGTAGAGTATCAGCAGTGTGATGGTGGGAATGGGCTTACATATTCCATTTGGAGAGACGATGGATAGGATGATGGGCTTATAGATTCCATTTGGAGACTGTAATGGTAGTTGTGGTGATGGGCTTATAGATGCCATCGGGTGTCGATCGCGTAAGAGATTCCTTAGCGAGAACTTGCGTACCTGAGAAAGAAAGATAATTACCTAGCCTGTTACAGGAGTTGATCTTCAAACTCTTTATGTAGATGTGCCCTGGCTGGATACAGGAATCAAATCTTTAAACCCTTCAAACGTGCCCTGGCAAGATACAGGAATCGAGTCTGGAATTAGTCGTCAACAGATACACCCTGGCAGGATACAGGAATCGGATCTTCGAACTCTTCAGACGTGCCCTGGCAAGATACAGGAATCGAGTCTGGAATATAGTCGTCAACAGATACACCCTGGCGAGATACAGGAATCGGATCTTCGAACTCTTCAGACGTGCCCTGGCAAGATACATGAATCGAGTCTGGTAATGTAGTCGTCAACAGATACACCCTGGCAAGATACAGGAATCGGATCTTCAAACTCTTCAGACGTGCCCTGGCAGGATACAGGAATCGAGTCTGGAATTAGTCGTCAACAGATACACCCTGGCAGGATACAGGAATCGAATCTTCGAACTCTTCAGACGTGCCCTAGCAGGATATATGAATCGAGTCTGGAATTAGTCGTCAACAGATACACCCTGGCAAGATACAGGAATCGGATCTTCGAACTCTTCAGACGTGCCCTGGCAGGATACAGGAATCGAGTATAGAATTAGTCGTCAACAGATACACCCTGGCAAGATACAGGAATCGGATCTTCAAACTCTTCAGACGTGCCCTGGCAAGATACAGGAATCGAGTCTGGAATATAGTCGTCCACAGATACACCCTGGCAAGATACAGGAATCGGATCTTCAAACTCTTCAGACGTGCCCTGGCGAGATACAGAAATCGAGTCTAGAATATAGTCGTCAACAGATACACCCTGGCAAGATACAGGAATCAGATCTTCAAACTCTTCAGACGTGCCCTGGCAAGATACAAGAATCGAGTCTGGAATTAGTCGTCAACAGATACTCCCTGGCAAGATACAGGAATCGGATCTTCAAACTCTTCAGACGTGCCCTGGCAAGATACAGGAATCGAGTCTGGAATTAGTCATCAACAGATACACCCTGGCAAGATACAGGAATCAGATCTTCAAACTCTTCAGACGTGCCCTGGCAAGATACAGGAATCGAGTCTGGAATTAGTCGTCAACAGATACACCCTGGCAAGATACAGGAATCGGATCTGGAATCACGACAGTTGATAGCAATCATCTTTGTAATGATCTTTGTCCTGAAAAGACAAAACATTAGCTGTATGCAATGTCATGATGTATGACATGTGAGATGTTCTCAGAATAAATGAGGTTGTATGTTCATGATGTGTATGTGCATGCTATAATGTATGAAGATATGATGTTTATGAAATGTGTTTTCGTCTAGGAAAGTAAATCCTTGACGCGTGCCGGGAAGTTAAATCCTGGGCTTGATGTTGGAAGAGGAGAATTCTTCGTTTCCGCTGGGGATGATTTTTGCAAGAATACCGGTAGGAGAAGACGACTCCGTTGAGGAATAAACTTGGCGAATAGATTGCTCTGCGGGGAATGCTCTGTGGGGAGAGAGAGGTGCTTTGCTGAGATTGATGATAACTCCGCTGGGGATACCATTGATGTGTTATGTTGAAGGAATTGATGAACTCCGCTGGGGGACAGGAAGACTCCGTCGGGGACAATCTTTCCATGGTTATTGGCTGAGGATAACCCAGTTATATCCTGGTGGGGAAATAACCTTTAAATAAAACCGGGAGACGCGTTCGTGCTCTGCGGGTGACAAGCTTCCAGAATCTACTGGGGATAAGCTTCCTGCTGGGGAGATGGATTCCACTTTCCTGGGGAAACTTTTCAGATTAGACCGGGGAATGGCTCCTTTGAACGTCTGGTATACCGCCGGGGAACAATCTTAGATCAAGACTGCCGAAGATGCTTGTTAAGAATGTTTGTATACTCCGCTGGGGAATGTTAAGATCTGCGGGGGATAATCCAACTTCCTTGAGGTTGATAGTGGACTAACTCTGCTTGGGGAGAGTATCGCTGACTTGCTGGCTCACTCTCTGGGGAAGTAAGATATCTTGTTACATTCTTCAGCCGAACTTACCTTGGTACCTTGGTGGACAGAGCAATTAGACTGCTTAGACAACTCATTATTGCCCCTGTTTCTAATGTGGGAGAGGAAGATACCTGTGGAGGTGCTGATAATTGCCGATTAACCAATCTTCTTCTGGTAGGCAAGTGACGAGATGCCGGGACATAGTCGTACGCTGTGATCCCTAACTTTTGCCTGGACCGCCCTTTCGGGTTTTCAGTCCACCAGG
This sequence comes from Vicia faba, assembly GCA_948472305.1. NCBI lineage: Eukaryota > Viridiplantae > Streptophyta > Magnoliopsida > Fabales > Fabaceae > Vicia > Vicia faba. The sequence continues at coordinate 138,599,024 of OX451736.1, forward strand.
ATACCCATTTTTGCCCAAGCCGCCTTTTCAGGTTTTCGACTTGCCGGGTGTACGGATTTTTTCATTTCAGCCCTTATTTTTGCCTAGGTGTGTCAACCTAGCGGGTCTTTTATTATGTGTAGTATTTTTTCGACTATGTCCATGCCCTCAGAGTGCGGGGAGTTGTCACTGTCAGTAGCGTTGTGTCGCCATACTACCAGAAGATGTTTGATCAGGCAAGATTCGTAGCTGGAACTCATGTCCAATGCCCCAGGTGACTCAGGCAGAGATTTTCCCCAGGCTATTAGGCATTTGAGAGATTCTCTGAATCTTGACTGGACTGCCCCAGATGATGGACAATGATCATGCCCTACCCCTTGATTGGAGATGTTTTCTCTATTTGAGCTTTTGTTGAGAAGATTTTTTTTTTGTTCATCGGATGTTCGTCGTGCGAATTTCTCTACTGTTCAAACAAATAATCATGTGCAAACAAGGCTATTTTAAAAATGCAAAGCTTATGTCTGTCTTGAAGTTTTTGAAAAATGCATTTTTCAGTAAAACAAGCAAATTTTGTAAAAATGTGATGTCAACTCGTTATTTTACCGCAAACCTTAAAGAGTCAGGATACCTCTCGTAACAGTATGCTTTTGAACTAACCCATGCTTCAGCTAGGACTTTCGAGGGTTATAACGTGGCCTGGTTCATGGTTTAAGAAACAAAGGATAAAGGCTCAAAATTTATTTGTACCCACCCGCTCTTCGTGATGTTCTTCAAACCTAAACTTAGCTAATCGTGCGTTAGACCTTGTTTGAGTCTTTGTCCTGATATTCTGGTGATGGTTCGGATGTTGACAGTTTATTTTGAATAGGCAGTCATTTCTTTTTGTTGAGGGTTTGTATGACCTCTTTGCTTTTTGATTTCGTTATCCCTGTTTTTTGCCTGAACTGTTTCTTTTGTGATTACAGTCAGTGGGATGCCCCAGTTTTGTAAGTCTCCTTCATAGGTTTTGACTTATTGGGCTTTAGTTTAGTTTTTTTTTTGGTAATGACTGCCTGTCCTTTATGATTATTCAGGACCATCACTGTCTTTTGTTTTGTAAGGACTTCTTTGGTGCCATTTGTTGTGCACTTGGATCAACTGAGAGAACTACCCTGCCCCAGGTTATGATTAAGGGTTTTAAATTTCGAAAAGAAAAAAACTCCTACTTCTTTGGCTCAGAGGGGTTGACGAGGGATTATCTTCCTTATAACTCCAGTGTTTAGGAATTGAAACAATGTCTGTACCTCATCAACGGGGTCTGTCCAAAAGCATACTGTAGATTGTGGTATCGTTTTCGTCATCCTCCCTCAAGAGGCTTAGAGTTTTTTAATTGAGAGCTGATCATCACAAAAAAATGAAAGCAATTTGCAATATAGTGAATACGAAATAATTACTTCAAAACAGACATGTGCGATGCATTAATAAAATAACAACGTTTGATATGAATAAAATGTTTGAACAATCAAAAGAAAATTACAACTTGAAAGATCCTAATGAATAAAAAGTCTTCTCGTCTCAAGACTTGTTACTTCAAATGGTGAATCCTGTAGGGACGGTAGAAGCACTCAGCCTGACCCACTTGGGTGAAATCCACTGCTCCTTCATTAATCAGGTCCTGGACTTTGTTCTTCAAAGCCCAGCAGTCAGCAGTGTCATGTCCAGGACTATCGGAGTGGTAAGCACATCTTTTGTTGGGATGATAGTTAGGAGCAGAGATGTTGGGATTCCGGGGAGGAGCCCTTAGTGTAATCAGATTCAACCTCAGCAGGTGTTGTAGAGCTTGAAACAAAGGCATGTTGAGCTGGGTGAACTGTCTCCTGGACCTGCTCGGCTTACTCTGATCAACCTGTTGCTCTGGGCGGGGTTGTGGTTGGACCTGTGAAGTGGTAGCAATTTGGAGAGGTCTATTCTTCCCCATACCAGACTCTTGTCCTCTTGGAAGCTGTTCAATGACCTGGTCCCTGACTTGGGCTGGTTGCTTCCTGTCTTGATGAAGCTAACTGATCATGGTTCTCAACTCTTCTTGCTCCCGAGCTAAACCTTGGATGAGAGCCCTTTGCCTCAACACCTGGGTTTTCATTGTATCTACCTCAGCTTGCAGACGTTTCAGCCGCTCGTCCTGGTCATCTTCGGGACTTTTCCTGGCCAAATTCCCCATGAGGAGTGTCCTCAACTCTTCTTGCCCCTTGGATAGGCTTAGGAAGATCTCCCTGAACTGAGTCTCTTGAGCATGAGGACCCTGATTATCTTGTTGGGAAGCCATGGCTGAAATAAACAGCGAAGAAGGTAAGTGACATGTAACAAGGATACCTGTAATGCAATGATGTGTATGATATGCATGCAATGTTTTCAAGGATCTCGCGGGGTAGACAAGAAAGATTGTTAGAGTTTGAAACCGGTAGCTTGATTGAAGGAACTTCATGTTGTTGAGAGTCCTTCTTCAAGGGTCAAGGCTCACCATATCTAGTGGGTCATAGCCCCTGACTCAGGTTATCAACCTGGCTAGAGGAAAATAAATCCCCTTTGCCTCTTGCTAGACATTTTGATTCACCCTTACCTGCATCATAGACCCTTGAGATCCTTGAAATGGGTTAGTCCTTATGCAGGATGTATGCAATGGTATGATGGTATGATGTTATGCTATGCGTGGAGTAATGTAGGTAAACCCTGTTATGAGTCCAGATTAAGGACTGTAAACAAAACCTGCAAGAAACTCAAGTGTCAGATAACAAGGATGCAAGTAGTCAAGTTTGAAGGCACACAAGTCACACAAGACAACCCTTAGAGTTTAGGCCAGCATGAAGTTTAGGTACTACCCTCTTTCAGTTTCGTTGGTTAAGACCTGTCCTAGAAAATAGTAACCGGGTTCTAGAGGATCCCAATATCACTGACTACCCTCAATCGGTCATAACTCCAGCGTCGCAATCTTTTCTTGCGGCCAGAACCATCACGAGAGTTTAGCCTCAATGGGTGTAGCATATTGCTACTGTTCTATGGCCAAGTTGGGTCAATTTAGGGTTCTAAGGTTGGTTGGTGCTTAATGACTCCTCAGAAGACCCATATTCTCCTCGTTGCGACACAAGGGATATCGGTACATACCAAGGTGCCACACCAACGTAGCCACTGCTTCACCCATGTCGGTCTACGCCGGATAGGTCCCTCACAGCTTATGCTACCTAACAGGGTATCCCCAGATCCGGGTTAGGATCTATGTAACTCCGAAACAGCCCACAATAATAAAGCAAACAAACACAGCAATTGAAAACACAAGTATGAGCTATCCTAAGGTACACCTCACTTTAATATTCCCCAGCAGAGTCGCCAGTTCTGTGATCGGTGGATTTAGAACTGACTGTTTAACGCTGGTTTGCGAAATGTCGCAGAAGCAAGAGTCGCCACCGTCTTTTATTTTCTCCAACATGGACAGGACAAAAGTACAGCAAAATTCCTTATGAGATTATCTCTCGGTTCGGGAGGTAGATTTATAGAAAGGGAAGGTGTTAGCACCCTTTCTATCCATGGTTATCCATGGGCTCTTAGATACTTGCTCATTGTGTTTTCAAAAGTGTTTGCTTTTCAAGTGTGAGTGGGTTTGAAAAAGTTTCGTTTAAAGATTTCAGAATGACTCTTGTATCAGTCCTCAAGAGTGTTTGAAAAATTGTTTTGAAAGCTTTTTGAAAGTGTCGGTGTGAAAAGAGTTTTGATTCTTTTTGAATAGAGCAAGTATCTACGAGTCATCCACCTACCCTAAGGAATTAGGCTGTGTAAAGGTCCTTAAGGTAGTGCCATCCCACCATTGAGAGATAGGTAGCACCACCGTTGGAGGTATTCGGGTCAATTCGTTTTTTAGGGACAGTGTGGTCACCGGAGCAATAGTAGGACACCTTAGAAGCTACCCTTATGTCCTTGACCCTTTTTAATCCGAGGCAACCGTTTCGAGGCAACTGGATCATGGACATAAGGACTTACTAAAACGTCCTATACTCGACGACCACGTTTCGAAGGCAAGGCAACAGGTGAGGCGTACCCTAGAAGTGGTGTGTGAATTTGTGTGTTGTTTTCATGTTAATATTTGTCCTTGATCATGCATTTGTGAGCTACGCTTGTTTTTAGTTAACCATACATTCTTTCATACAAAGTTAGCAGTTTAAGAGTGCGGAAATTTAAATGCGGAAAGATAAATCCTACGCTATTACAAGGCGCGGGTCTATACATCGCCAAATTACAAAGACCCGTTTTGATAAAAATGCGGAAAGTAAAAAGACCTAATTACTATTACAAGCCTTAAGCAGTTACATAATATTCACAAGAAAATAAATGCGCGAAAAGAAATTGAAATTGAATGTCCGAGGGTTTTGACCCTTTTAAAATTAAATTGAAACTAAAGACTTGATTAATTATTTAATTAAAAAAAGAAAAAAATGAGAAAATGTTTTTATGTTTTTTTGTATTTATGAATTAAAAATCAAGAGAAACCTTAATTCTAAGTTATTTTAATTATTAATGAAAATATTAAAGTTGACCTAGTTTATGCTAATTAATTATTTACATATTTATTTACAAAAATAATAATTAATAATAATAATAAATAATGAGGGAAAATTTAAAAAAGGATAAGATGTCAAAAACCTAATTTCTACCTATTTTTTATTGATTAAGAAAAGGATCAAAGTTTTAAAACCTAATTTACTAAATTAATGATTAGAGTTTATTTACAAAATAAATTAATGGTGAATTAAATATTAATAAAAATAAACATTTTTTAGTTTCTGATTTATTATTGTGAAAATTATTTTGTGGTAAAAAAAAGAAATAATTAAAATATTAAAAAGAATTTAGAAAAGAAAATCAAATAAAAATTAAAAATGATGCAAACCATGGGGGGTTTCAGGCCCATTTTGGAGGTATGATTTGAGAAATTTGGCCCATTGAATCAAAGCCCTGTTTGACTTTCCAGCTTGTGTGTATGTTCATTGACTGAGGTACACCATGGGACGGCATCATCTGGCCACTGGATGGAGCATCAGGGACACTTGGCAAGCCTAAGCGTTAGGACGTATGGTGAAGCTTTGAGGATGTGCTGCACTGGAAGATATTGAAACAAAAATTATTAAGCATATGGGGGGGCCTGGGAATCGAACCCAGGTCCCAGCGTTTACCAAACGTATCACTTGCCAGTTGAGTTGTGTGCGCGCGTTGTATATGGAATGGGAAACAAATATTATAATAAAACAATAAAAGTTAATGGGGTAAAACAAAAAAAACGCGCGGCAATTCAAATACTCCAGTCACATGATGACACGCTAGCTTCTTCTTCATCTTTGTATCTGCAATATAAGCAAATAGCGAGGGTTTTAAACCCCCACTAAATAACACAGTGGATAATAGCGAATAAAACATGATGTAATATAAAAAGGGCGCGAGTAGTCAGTTTGTCTCGTCTTGATGCAACGATTCTGTCTATACTGGTTTGATAGTCCAATTTTACAGCATGTTTAAAGCCCCAATTTTTAAGCTCTGAAACCCTAAAAAACGTTAATGGAAAATCATGATACAGGGCCTTATAATACAATTGAATCATATCATTAGCTTCAGCATGTTCCTGTGAATGCAAAACAACCAAAAATATGCATCAAATGCGCATGAATCATGATAAGGAATTCAAGAAAATGTTGCAAACCGTATGGCCTGTGTTCTATGATCCTTTGCGCGTTTGGACTGATTCTTGATGCCAAAAGATTCCAGGAAGGTCCAGCAATGTATTGGAATAGATTTTAGGCTTTGAAACATGCTGTAACTATGATTTCAGATTCCAAAATTTTGATGAAAAGTTGCAATTTGGTTATGCCTTTCTGAGCAGTTTTTTCGTGTATATTTTGCATTAGGTCTCACTATGCCTTTGTATCTGAACGTGATTAGGTCAAAAAAACAAGCCCAAGGTCCATGAATTCATGTTTTGAAGATTTGATTTTCAATTATATCAATTTCAATCTTTTGCCATTGAAACCCTTGTCAATCATGGAGAATCTTTCCTTTTTGGATGAGAAACGATTTGCCACCTTGCCCTAGTTTGATTTGCTGCACAAAAAAGATTTAAAAAGCATGATTTGATATTTTCTCATAATTAAATCTAATTAAATGAATTAATAATAATAAAAATTCAATTAATTAATTAAAAATAAGAAAATAAATCATTTTGAGCTTAATGGGTCGTGCATAGCCTTTGGGTAATGATTCAAGGAAGAAATTGAGGCCCATTAGCATTTTTGAAGTGTTTGAGGCAAAGTTGACTTTTCAAAATTCCCAAAAATTTCCCAACTTCTCCAAGGCATATCTTGCTCAATTTTGAAGCTATGATCATGTTCTTGGACATTTTGGAAAGGTCTTGAAGTCCTCTAACCAATGCCTTTGGTTCCATGTCATTTTGATCTACCAATCTCAAGTTATGGTCTTTGACTTAAAGTGCCTTTTTGTTGACTTTTGAAAATGACCTATAATGTTGAAATTGATAAATTTTTGTGAGAGCATTTCTTGGACTTGAAGTGTGAAGATGAGTTGTAGGAAAGGTCATCCTCTTCAAAATGAGCATTGGATGGGATTTTTATGATGAACCATGAGGAAGTTATGCCTTGGTCAATTTGCAGTTGACTTTTTCAACTGTCCAAAAATAGAAACTTTTGCATCTTGAGACTTTTTGAGCCATGCTTTGAGAAATCATGATCAAGAATTGATCAAATGATGTTTGTGGCTTCAAAATAAGATGTTGACCAATTTTTTTGACTTTTGACTATCAAATGACCATTTTGCCCCTACAGTTGACTGTGAAGCAATTTAGGGTTTTTGACTGTGCAATTTGATGCTGTGAGTCTTGACACTTGACATATGGATGCTTGACAATGTATGTAGGCATGTGGGACTTGATTGGACCCTTGGAAACCTCATTTTCTTTGCAAGAACCTGTTGTACCCCAAATTTTGACCTAAGATACCATCTCCCATCTGCGTCATTACATTGCAAGGGTTTTGACCTATTTTTATCAACTTTCAAAGCAGTTTTTAAAATTCATAACTTTTTCAAGTCAAGAGCTGTTTATTTCTTGAACGCTAAATTTATTAATTGATCAATGCTAAAACAATGTTTATTAATTATTTATTATCTTAAATTTAAATAATTGGAATTCATTTTCAGTTATTATATAATTTAAAGATTTATAAATAATAAAATAAATATTTGAAAAGAGTTTATTAATTGATCAACAATGTTTACCTAATTATTTATTATTCTAAGTTTAAATAGTTGAAATTTTATTTTCAGTTATTACAATTTAGAGAATTATAAATAATGAAGTAAATAATTGAAGAGAAGTTAATTGGTCAATGATGTTTATTCAATTATTTATTATTCTGAATTTAAATAATTGAAATTTATTTTCAGTTATTATATAATTTAAAGAATTATAAATGATGAAATAAATAATTGCAAAGAAGGAAAGAAGTAATTGGTAAAATATTGGAGTTTTATTCATTTTATTCTAATTGTTACAATTATTGTTTAAATACCGTAGTTATTTACAACGTATTTACAATAATAATTTTTACAATGTTTAAAATGAAATAAAAACTATCCTAATTTTTTTCCTAAGTTCTAAATCTTCATCTTCTATCCAATACTTCTTTGGTTGCTCATTTGATTTTACCTGCAAAAGAATTAAAAGAAAAAGTCAGAAACAAATAATTAAAAGCAGATGATTAATTTAGCGTTCATCATTAAAAGCAAACGGCTGGAATCAGTTTTTTACCCTTTTTGCAAATCACGGGATTTCTCCCGGTTCACAAAAAGGGATGAATTTTTATTGATAAAAATGAATGCACAAGTTAAAATATGCACAAATTCATTTTTTTTGTCAAAACTGCATTTTTTAAAAATAAACTGCATAATTAAAAATCAATTGCACATTTCAAAACCAATTGCACAAATTCATTTTTCAAAAGCCAACAGCATATGCATTTTCAACACAAGCCAATTCCAACGTAAACATGCCAAAGTATGGAAGAAGTAAAAAAAAACATAGTCTCCATGCTGTACCATGCAATTGACAAAGAGAAGCATGCAGTTTAAAACCAAATATGCAAGTAATATATTTTCTATTTTACATCATTTTCCAGCTTTCACTTTTTCAGAACCAATACATAACATCACATTTTAATGTCAAATTATATTGAGGAGAGAGAAGAGAGAAGGAGTGTGGTTTTTACAGGTTTTGGCTTAGGCAGAAAGAGTTACAAAACAGAACAACAGCATCCAGTAAGAAAGGAGAAAGCATGAAAAAGGATACAAGACAAAACTGATGTAGCAGTAGAGATGGCAGAATATCAAAGAAAAATAGTAAAAGTATTTCAAAACCTGTAACATAAACCTCAAGTGAACCAACTGATATAACAACAAGAAACCCCTTCAAAACATAGAGAGAGTTCAACCTATCTTCAAGTCTTCAAAACCCAAAAAATTGTTAAACACAATACAAAAAAGTCTCAAAGCAAAACCTGCTGTCTCAAAGCCAAACCTGCTATCTCAAAAACCAGAACCATGGCCTAAAAGACCAGAAAACACAAACGGTCCAGCCTAACTAATAAACCAGTATAGCCTCACCAAAACATGACCTTATGGCCTAAAACCATAAAACCTGTAATGGCCTGAAAAACCCAAAAACCAGTAAAACCATTACCAAAACAACAACCAATATGGCCTAAACCATAAAACCTATACAACCTGCATTCAAGACAGCAAAACACCATCAACCTCAAACCATCACCAAACCTGTACCATCCTAAATAAAACTTGTTCATGCCTTACCAAAGCCTTGTTTCAAAAAACCTGTAATGGCCTAAAAAACCAGTAAAACCAGTAAACTCAAAAGGCCAAACCTGTTGAAACCATAACCAGTTCTAAAGCCAAAAACCAGAATACCAAATAACACATTCCATCAAACCAATGTCAAGCATCAATATTGTCGAGCTAATCAAAACAAAAAGTTTCAACAATAGCATGTTTCAACCATAGCATTCAAAGCATCCAGAGCAACAGAAGCGCAGTAAAGAAGAAGAGAAGAAAAACATTCGAAGGCAACAGTAAAGCACACAAAGGCTACCAAGAGGAAGAAGATAAAGTTTGTTTTTAGGGTTTTTATCTTTAAAACAAAAGGGACATAGGAACGAAATACCAGGGTCAAAGAAGCTCGCAATGCATCACCTTTTCTTCCGCCCTTGGCCTCCTACGCACACACAACCGTTCTTCCTCCGTCTCCGAAGGTAACGCATTTCTCCCAATTTTTCTGTCAAATACCTCCAATAATAATAATAATTTGAAGTCAGAAGCAAATGGTTGAAAAAAATCATAACATGCAGTAATCAACAAACCCTAACGAAATAAGAAAACGAAATTGTACCGTGAATCGATCACCCTAGCTTTTCATCGGAGGGAAGAAGAAGGTTGATGTACCGGTGGCCATGGGCAAGAGAGTTCAGGCGAGGGCATGAGAGAAGATGAGGACGAATCAAGAGCGAAGAAGATGAACAAGGATGAACGAGCAGCGCCGTTGCTGTCAAAACCTTAACCCTTTTTTCCCTAAAACTAAAACATGGTTTAACCCTAAAACAAATTTTGGAATAATGTTTGGACCTAAACCTGTTTTTTTGCCTAAAGCCTAACGAATTTCTTATGCACCCCCTTTTTTTGTTTTGATCAGGCCCCCTTGAAACCCCTTTGGCCCATATAAATTATTTATCATTACCCTATTTTTTTATATACCTTTTCTTTCTATTTATTTTCCTTTAGTTTTTCTTTTAGAATTTTATTAGTTTAGATAATTAGTAAACTTAATCCAATAAGAGGTATAATTTAATTAAAACTTTTTTTAAATAATGTGACTATTTTTATTATTTTTAGGTTTAGTTTAGTAATTTTAGTATTTTTTTTTATTAGGTTTAATTAATAGCTTTTAAGTTTTAATTTAGTTTAGATTTATTTAATAATTCTTAAAAAATAACATTTTATATTAATACAAAAAACATATAAAAAACAAAATATATAAAAAGATTAGAAACTTAAAAAACATTTTATTTTCTTTAAATTAATTCTCATGCTTTGTCCATATTAAAAAATGCATAAAAATGAAAACTATTAAAACATTTTCTTTTCCTTAATATTAGATAAAAATACAAAAATGCATGTTCACACCATTTAGTCTTTTATTTAATTGTTGTATATCATTTATCTATCTAATTTTCTGTTTAATTATTTCATCTTTACTTGTTTATTCTGTTTACGTCTAAATCAAAGAGAAAAAACGATTAAATTTGTTGACTTCATGTCCTCAAGTCCAATCACGCGAACATCTGCATTTCATTAAAACTTAGGATAATTTTTCCCCAAATATCCAATCTTTTCAAAGCTTATACCTTTTAAGTCAAAACTTCGACGTTAGGTCGTCGTATTTTCGAAAACTCGTCCATACCCATTTTCGGCCAAAACAATTTATTTTTTTTAAATCAAACGAACAATTTTAATAAACAGATATTTCAAAAGGTTCCTATAGAGTACTATAGATACATTGGGTGCTAATACCTTCCCACTGTATAACCAACCCCCGAACCATAGATCTCTTTTCAAAAACGCCTTGTATTTTTATTACTTTTAAAAAGTATTATTTTACATTGCATATTTAGGGTTTTATTTCGCTCTTTCCCCTTTTCCCTTGGAAATAATAAAGCGAGGTGGCGACTCTTGCTTTTTGTGAGACGAATTAATCAATAATTCGATCTCCGATTTACCCCGCTACATTTTTTATCGCTACAGAACCAAAACCCTAATTTTGACTGTGTTAGGAGGCAATTGGACTGTGTAACCCTTGAGAGATTTTGAATCATGATCTTGGCAAATCTTTGAAGAATATGGGAGGGCAAATTTTGGGGTACAACATACTTCTTCAATAAACAATTTTCTCATTCATTCACATTTGAATTCATACTTTCATGTGTTCATAATTTTGTGAAACTTGCCATATACACTTTCATTATCATTACAAGTTTCATACATACATTGTGAACATTTATATACATTGTTTGAGAATTGTTTTTATCTTGAAGAAGAAGATCATTGAAGATTGATAGTGCTATCCATCTACTTCAAATAAATCATTGTATTACTTAAAGAAATTATTCCCTTACTATCCAGGATTGTTGGAAGTAAGTGTTGTGATTTGAAGAGGATTGTTCTTCATTCACATTAGTGTTTGTTTGGTCTTAAAGGTGTTAAGAACCTTTGATCACCATATAGGTTAGATAGTAAGCATAGGCTGTACAATCATTCTAACTATAGTGAAATCTCTTTCGTGTTGGAAAGGGGACTGGAGTACTCTCGGATTGTAAGGGGAACCAGGATATATCACCGTGTTCTTTACTTTTCCGCACTTATCGCTTTCATCACCATAATCAGGAAAAAATAAAGATATAATCAAAACCTTCAAACACTTAACCAAAAATTACTACCAAGCATTCTCATAAAACCGAATAAATTTTTATAAGACCTAATTCACCCCCCCTCTTAGGCACTCTGAGACTTACAACTTTTGCCTTAGCACAGTCGATTTTTGGGCTTCTTGAGCAATTGACTGACCAAACTTTCTCTGCAAGGCTTGAAATTTGACATGGATGAACTTGAGAACATATTAAGACATTGGGGAGAATTTGATACCATTTGGATGTAAGGACCTTGATGCAACACAAAACCCTAATTTTGAATTGACTGCTTTAGGAGGTGACTTGACTGTCCAACTCTTGAGCCATCTTGAACAACTTGGAGATGATTCTTGACATGTATTGAGAAATATGGGAGGGAAAATTTTGGGGTAAAACAATCCCCAACCTAGGATAATACCCCAGAAGATTGGCATACACCCAAGCTCCTGATATCCCCGTCAGAATAAAGATTCTCATTCTTGACCCCCAGAAGATTGGCATCCACCCAAGCTCCTGACCCAAACGCCTGAATGAAGATTCTCATTCTTGCCTTCCCAGAAGATTTGCATACACCCAAGCTCCTGACCCAAACTCCTGAATGAAGATTCTCATTATTGCCTCCCCAGAAGATTGGCATACACCCAAGCTCTTGATATCCCCGTCAGAATGAAGATTCTCATTCTTGACCCCCAGAAGATTGGCATACACCCAAGCTCCTGATATCCCCGTCGGAATGAAGATTCTCATTCTTGACCCCCAGAAGATTGGCATACATCCAAGCTCCTGATATCCCCATCAGAATGAAGATTCTCATTCTTGACCCCCAGAAGATTGGCATACACCGAAGCTCCTGACCCAAACGCCTGAATGAAGATTCTCATTCCCACCTTCCCAGAAGATTGGCATACACCCAAGCTCCTGACCCAAACGCCTGAATGAAGATTCTCATTCTTGCCTTCCCATAAGATTGGCATACACCCAAGCTCCTGACCCAAACGTCTGAATGAAGATTCTCATTCTTGCCTTCCCTGAAGATTGGCATACAACCCAAGCTCCTGACCCAAACGCCTGAATGAAGATTCTCATTCTTGCCTTCCCAGAAGATTGGCATACAACCCAAGCTCCTGACCCAAACGCCTGAATGAAGATTCTCATTCTTGCCTCCCCAGTAGATTGGCATACAACCCAAACTCCTGATCTCCCCAGTAGTATAGCTACTCCCCACAGAGTTTTTACTCCCTAACAGAATGAAGATTCTCATTCTTGATTCCCCAGTGAAGTTGCCAGAGTCTTCATTATTCCCCAGCATGAATTTGTAAAAAATTTTAATCCCTTGCAGATCGAAGATTTTCATTCTTGACTCCTCAGCTTGAAGTCCCCAAAGATTCAAATTCCCCTAGTAGAATGAAGATTCTCATTTCCAAAATCCCCGCATAAGCCATCAGAGTTTTCCTTATTCTCCAGCTGATCAAGGTTTTTCTTTTGTCTGATCCCCGATAGAGATCGCCAGAGTTTTCCCTATTCCCCAGCCGAGTAAGGATTTCCATGGTGTAATCCCCAGCCATAATCGTCAAAAATCTCTGGATTCCCCAAGCAGGTTTCTCAAGCAGACTTGAAGGATCCCTATATCCCCAGGAAAGTCATGAAGGATTCTCACATCCCCACAGAAGTTGTCAAAGTTTTTGATAACCCCCGCGAGTTGCTAAGGATTTTTCTATCCCCAACAGTAGTTGGCAAGGATTTCTCATCCTTAGCAATCAAAGATTTTTAATCTCTAACAACGGTCAATGATTTATTTTCCCCGACAACAGTCAAGGATTTTATTATCCCCAGCTAGCAAGTATTTCTCATCCTCAGCAATACATCGAATCAGCTTACATACGCATATATTACATCCATATATCATAAACATTGATAAAACACATATATTGCATCATACATTTCATGCAACATAACTTTGTGTTTCAACTAACATTTTACCCTTTTCAGGATAAGATTAACAAGCTACCAATATACTTCTAGAGACAGCTTATAGATGCTCCAGACACGGATGATATTCTATTGCTTATTTACATTCAAACTTCTAGAGATAGTTCAGATACACTCCAGACATGGATGCCATCCTGATACTTATTCTAGATTTCCTTTCAGAGACAGCTTAGAGATGCTCCAGACACAGATGTTATTCTATTGCTTATTCAGATTCAAACTTCTAGAGACAACTTAGAGATGCTCCAGACACAGATGTTATTCTATTGCTTATTCCGATTCAAACTTCTAGAGATAGTTCAGATACGCTCCAGACACGGATACCATCCTGATACTTATTCCATATTTCCTTTCAGATATAACTTAGAGATGCTCCAGACGAGGATGCTATTCTATTGCTCATTCAGATTCAATCTCCAGATACAACTCAGATACGTTCCAGATACGGATACCATTCTGATGTTCATTCTCCTGATTTTCAACAAATATTATTGGATGGCATCTTTAAGCCCATCTCCAAAAAGATTCTATCATCTCCAAATGGCATCTTTAAGCCCATTTCCTCAACTACATTTTGACGAGTGCAAATTTACAGGCACTCTAGTGTCCAATCATCTTTTACCTTCGAGTCACGAACGACAAACTCGCCAATCTAACTCTTCAGGTTCAAGGAGATTGAACAGGGGCAATTGTTGTACCCAAAAATTTTCCCTCTCATTTTATCAAGATTTCCCCTCACAACGCTCTTTGGATCCAGACAGGATTAGGGTTTGCTCTGCTCAAGACATCTCCTTGCACTGTTGACCTGAAATTAGGGTTTGAGTTTGCACATGGATTTTTGGACTTTCAATGCCTAATGTGACTTTCATACTTCATGTTGGACCTATAAGATTTCTCATTCCAAGTTTCAAGCCTTGAATCAAATTTTTTCCCAGTCAATTGGACATTTGACCTAAAAATCAGCTGTATTGGGGAAAAAGTCAACTATGGCCAATTTACAGTCAAACCTCATAATTTTTGATCCACAACAACATTATAGACTCATATGAACCATTTGATCACGTTTGGACCATAACTCCTCAAGAAATTTGATCAGATCATCAAAAGGGCAAAATGGTCATTTTTAGGGTTTTGACTGTAGAAGGGCAATTTCTGATTTTTTTTACCTAGCCAATGGCAAATTGGGTTCAAGCATGGTTTCAAGGACTCAATGGAATCATCTTGACCTAATCACAAGGTTCAAAAGATCTCAAATGCATTGGATTGACAGATGAATTTTCCAATCAACTGATCAAAAATCAACTGTACACTGAAAAGTCAAACTTTGACTTTTTGGTCAAAATCAAGTGCCAAGGGTCATTTTTCATCAAGATGTGTCAAAACATGTAACTTGTTCACCAAGAAACCTAATTTTGAAAATTAGGGTTTAAAATGGAAAATTTTCATAACTTAGAAAATTTTCTAAGTTATGAAAGTTTCTTATTTTTTCCCAACTTTTCCCAACTTTTTCATCATGATGCAATTGGATTCAAACAAAACTTCCAACATGAAAGTTTTAGTCCTCCATAAAATCTACAACTTTTATTCACAAAGTTTTCCCAAAAGATTCTTGGATCTCAAGTTATGATTTTGTGAATAAGGGTCCATGAAACTTTTAACTTAGTGAAATTTTGCCCTAGTTTAGGCAGGATTTTGACCTATCTTCATGGCAATTTTTGAAATATTTCCAATTGGAATCTCAAAATGAATTTCAAATATGGATTGTATAGAATGTTACATGCTTTAAAAAATGTCCAAGAACTCTCCAAGATCATTTGTGGTTAGGGAGAATCGAAAGTTTGAAAATGGCAAATTATCACTTTTGGCCAAGGCATTTTGCACCATGTTACAACTTGCAAATCTGTCCAAAGCATGCTTGTACTTGGTTTACAGGTTCTAATCTCTTATACACTCATAAATTAAATGAAAATACATTGGTTAGAGGCTTTGTTCTGAGCTTTAGAATATTACACATTGAATTAATCCATTTTTGGCAAAAAGGCAACAATACCATTTCCATAAAGCACAACTTTTGCAATTTTGTTTGTCTTGAGCCATGGACCTGATTTCTTTATGCAAACAAAGTCAATAAATATCAGGAAATTGGTACCAACTATGTGCAGGCCTGGAGCTAGCCTGTATAGGCTTTGCCTTTGCCACTTCCCACCTTTTCTTCAAAACAAGTAACTTGCAAAAGTCCCCACAACTTGGTAATCTGATAAGAGCAAGTCTTGTGCACATTTCAAACGAGTAAAACACATTGTCTAAGGCCAGAAACACGAGCTAACAAGTTCCAAAACCCTCCAAAACACCAAAATACCAACTTCTACCCAAAACAGGTCAAGTTCTGCAAATCACAAGCCAAAACCAATTCCACTCGTGCGTTTTGTCCCAAATCACTTCAAACACATTCTAAACAATACACCTAAGCTGTCCAGACCATTCTCAAGCAATTGTAACCTTGTTTTCACACTTCACCATTTTTACTTTGAAGCTTTGCAGGTTGAGTTCTACAAGCACATTCAGGCCATTTCAAAGCAAGCCAAGCATTGGGGAAGGTTGAGTGAACTTCAGGCAAGCTAACACGACCTTCAGGCCTCATCCAAAACTACTACATTGCCATACTTGAGTTTGACTAAAATAGGTATTTTCCAACTTTCTATCTCCTTATTTAGGCATCATTAAGCTTAGGTTTGTGAAGCAAAAATTTAGTCCTCATTGCCCTTGAACTGTATATATGCATAGAATTCATTTATGTTAGCTGAGCTAGGAGAATTTGGATGTTGAAGTTACTGAATTTTTTAGGTCAGAAATTGGGGGTGATAAAATTCTCCCTGGTTTCTTAGAGTTAGATCAAGTTTTTTATATGGTTAGACTCGTGTGATGATGAGCTATAACTTTCATGTTGCAAGTTTTTGTTTTTAAGCACGTATGCAGGAGATACGAGTTTGTACATGGCGCGCGTGTATTTCTGTCTCAAGGACAGGGATGAAGTGGAAACTTGGGCTGGGCTTGCTTTGTCCTGCTTTTGACACCCCCATCCTACTTTTTGCACCCCCTTGGCCCATTTCCTTATTTTTGCATATTTTTCATTTTTATTTTTATTTTCTGACTTTATTATTTTTTCTTGAACATTTAAAATCATAAAAAAATATTTTCTTTATTTTTGGCATTTTATCATATTTTTATTTTATTTTTATTTGCATAATAAATAATTATTAGGTTAAATATTACTTTATTTCCTTAATTAAAACTTGTAAATAATATTAAAATACTTACCTATTTTTATTTTTACTATTTATACACTTAAATAATATTTTCTCACACATTTTAATTTTTTAACACTTTTGTATATATATTTATTTATTTTCTTGTACATAAATATATAATATAAAATATATATTTTCTTAAAACAAAAAACTAGGGTTTCCACCCTTTCCAAAAAAAATCTTTTTTTATTTTTATTTTATTTTTTAAGACATTAAATAAATATATTTTTACATACATAAAAATAAATACAAAAACATTTTGCATATTTATATTTGTTGCATATTTAGATATTTGCTTATTTATTTATTTGTACAAATAAATTCAATATGGTTGTAATAGTTTTAGAGTTTTATTTTGAGCAATATCCCCCTATTCAAACTTGTATCCCCCTCCCCATAATAATGTTGTAATAGTCTTAGATTTACTTTTACGCATTTTATCGCTTTCAAATGCCATGATAGTAAAACCAGGGTTTGTATGCAAAAGACCAAAATCAAACAAATAGCTTGACTAAACACAAGACAAAAATGCATGAAAAATGACAACATAATGCACACAAGCACCCCTAGGGTTTCATCCACTTGTTGCCTTAAAAATGACCATGGTATGCATGTTAGGTATCTTGGCAAAACAAAAACAAAACAAAAGATCATAGTCCCTCGATGACGCTATCTTGTTTGCCTATACAAAAATGATCTAGACCCTCAAAAACTTGCTAAGATACTTAGCGCCATTGCTATCATGGTCATACGATGACCCACGCCCATCCCATTTAACATCCAAAGACAAGGTTGTTTACCAAATAAAATGGTAAAACAACAATGTCAAAGGGTTAAAAATGTGTAGGAAAGATCTTTGAGTAGGGTAGACAACTCCTAGTTACTTGATCAAACTTGCAAACCATCCTTGCTATTTTCAAAAACACACAACACAATTTCAAAACAATTTCCCAACAAACTTTCAAACATTGAAACATTTTTCAAAAGACAAAACACCTTTGTATACATTCAAACAAGAATCATTACAAAGGTTGCCTAAACAAATGCCTCTTTTCAAAATACTTTCAAAACCACACACAAAAGCACCATTTCAAACAATTGAAAAGCAAAAGCAAGTGATCTAAAACAAGTAACTAAGAGCCCATGGAAAAACATGGATGAAAAGGGTGCTAGCACCTTCCCTTTTCATAATCTACCCCCCGAACCCAAAAACAATCTCAAAGGTCTTTCCTGTGCTTTTTTAACTTTCCTTTGGATAAAATAAAAAGTCGGTGGCGACTCTTGCTAAACCGAAACATTTGCGAACACAAAACACAAAACCTCAAGTCAGTTCTCTCACCGCATCACAATAAGCTACTCCTAATAATATTCTGATTGATTCAAGCTTAGCTACTGGAGCAAAGGTTTCATCAAAGTCTAGCACTTCAATCTGAGTGTAGCCTTATGCTACAAGACTTGACTTATTCCTGGTGACCACTCCACTTTCATCAGTCCTATTCTTGTAGATCCACCTTATTCCAATGACATTTGTCCCATCAGGTCTTGGAACCAAATACCAAACTTCATTCTTCTTGAATTTATTAAGATCATCTTACATGGCATTGATCCATAACTCATCAATTAATGCATCCTTCACATTTTTGGTTCAATTTTTGAGACAAAGCGGGAGTTAGAAACCACTTTCCTTGATCTAGTAATGGCCCATTGATTAGGATTACCTATGATAAGTTATTTGGGGTGGTCTTTATGTATTATGATAGATGGACCCTTATTGAGTTGGTTACTATCTATTTCAGCATTAGTATCCTCAGTCTATACGCATTCTTTCTCCATATCTTCAGACTCATTATCCATCTGGAATGATGTTCCAACATTGTTGTAAGTGCCTTCGTTTGGGATTGGCTCATCTCTTGTAAAACAAATAGCAACAACAATAATGTAATGTAATGTACAATAGGAACAGCCTGAAAATCCTATTGAAAATGCCTAAACATGTTGTGTTGAATCAACATCTGGAACAACATGTCTCAAGAGATGTCATAACATCATACCAGACATCAAGCTACTGAACTGTCAAGTCTGATGCAGTTCTGTTCCTGAAGTTATGCAGAATATTCTGCCAAATAGAATGCATAACAAAAATTGAAGGCATATGTGGAGCCCTAGAAGATTCAATCAGAAGCTAAGGATAAGGAGAAAAGCTCGATGGAAAACCTAACTTACAGCAGAAGTTTTCTGCTTACTTTATGCAGGTCGTTAAAGCTGCATTGAAGTCATATGAAGGCCCAAATCCAGTTGGGTAAAAAGGGTTATAAATAGAAGCATTGTAACCTAATTTAAGGGAGTCAAAGATTGACAAGATGTAATTTTTAGGACTATTTTAGTTGTGAACCACCCGGGCTGTGGGATGGTCACCATACTCCTTGAAACCTGTAGGTTAAAAGGATGTATGCATTGTACTTGATTGAAGCTTTTAAGCATGATCAAGATGTGTAATGGAAGTGTATCTTCTGAACAGTTTATGTACTGTAGAAAGTTATCACTGCGGTGATTGAGGGGGAGTGAGAGGGGTCTCATATCTAGGATTGGATCTTAGGTAAAAGTGTCATTGGGTGGTGATTAAGTGAGAAGGCTGTCAACGGGTATGTTGGCTGTAGGGTCTTTGAATTGATACTACTAATAGTGAACTTTATCCCTGGCTTGGAAGCCCCCAGATGTAGGTTGGTTGAACCGAACTGGGTGAACAATTCTGTGTGTTATTTACTTTCTGTATTGGTTATTTACTTTGATGTCACAGCATTCCTCGTAACATCAATGTATAAGATTAACCTTAACTGTTCTGAACTTCAGTAAATCAGAACCTGCGTGTTGCTGGCTCTGGTATGTTAGTCCAGTGACTGTTGTAGAATAGATATCAAAAGTACAGCCTATTCTACCTGTACAGCGCTTAATGTCAGATCAGAGGTCTTAACATTCCATTAGACATTCTGAGTCTGTGACATTCCCGGAATCTCAATTGGTATCAGAGCAGGCATCCTGTCTGACTCTGGATGAGATCCATGGGGGATACTTTCCGATTGTGTACAAGGTAGAATATTGTTTGAACCAGTAGTGTTCATATGGTTTGGTCCCTAGGAGTGGAGGATGGACCAATTTGGGAGAAACTAGATCAGCTATGATGAAAGTGTTTGAACAAATTCAAAGACCTCATGCGGGAGTAAAGATTTTGGAGTGCATTGTTCAACCTGTATTCAGCACAGAGAAGAATATTATCAAAATCTTCATGCGGGAGTGAAGATATTGATAAGGCATCACATGTGTTTATAAAGCCTTCTTTCAACAGGGCTGTAGAGTTGGGTTTAGAAAATTGTTCGGTGAAGAAGCAAACAACTTGTGGGATTGATTTATTTTCAATTCTTATGTGTCATGCTTACTATATGGAGTAAGCACTGTGTAAGTTCTGGTGAAATACTGCTATTCCGCTGCATAGCTTCTGATACAACCCCTAAAAGTGAAATAAGAACTCTAGTGCTATTATTTTTGTTGTTGATTGATCAATGATTCTCATATGCGTCTGCAAGCCACTTGAAGACCTTGAAGATTATCAAGGATGATGTGTTCCAAGAAGATGCAACTAATGTTCTTAAGGATGTTAGAACATCATGCAACTGCCAGTTGAAGAACAGATGTTCTGGGTGCTAAACACATGTAATGTGAGTACATATGTTTGGAACCTACTCCTGATCTGGAAGAGGAGACATCTGTTTTGAAATAATTGATCAGGACACGATCAACAGGTCATCTACTCCAGTTGTGAGTTTAAGGGAGTATATGTGCTGAGCTAAATGCACTTAAAAGGACTTTAAAGCTGTGGATGATGAAAATCATTTCTGTGTCTTCAGCCAAGTAAATATGCTTAGCAAGCATGAAGAAGTAATCAGTCTAGTGTGATTAGATAATCCTAATTGAATAAATGATGGAAGCAGAATCTTTATGTGTTAAATCTAAAGCTTGTGATGATAAAGAATGTACAACATCACAACTGTTGAAGACATCAGTTGTTGAGGAAAGACAGATAAGTCCCAGATTGATACTGAAGTTTCTTCTAGTACAAGTTACAGAAAGTGGCAACCTGAAACTTGTACAGCAAGCAAACCAAAGACTCTTAATTTGGAACCTGTGGCAAATTCCAAATAAAGGGTATTTACTATGTGTCTAAAGTAAAGAGCTCTACACTGTATCCATAAAGAGGGAAGTTGGATAACAGTTTGTTCAGAGGGAGTAGTATGATCAAGCTGATGTGAAAGGGAGTTCATCCTACCTTGTTCTATAAAATGCTTGAGTTTGTTTCTCATGATCTTAGTGATTTCCAAGGAAGATAGGAATAGAACAGGTTATGTCTACCAATCACATAAACTGCAGCATGTGAAGGAGAATTCACTTAATTCTCTACAAAGATCTGAGCTGAGTTTCAGGGGGAGTCCTTAACCTGAAGATCTTGGAAGACATGTCATACAAAATGTCTTGACATCCTGGACCAAAGTCAAATGGTGGATATCTGCACTTTGACAAGTCATCCCCATCACCTAGGATGAACTTGTTAGTTGTATGTAGCAAGGAGGAGTTATCTTCAAAAGATCATGGGTTCCTGAGAAGATCCTCTTCTTACTTGAAGTTCATTTATGTGAACAACTTGGTTTGCTCCTGTCTACAGGAGTATGGTACAATTAACTCCTTTGTACTGTTCAAGGGTCAGCAGACAAGGTGAAGGTGATCCATGCTAGTTGCTGCATGGTTATGTGGTTGTTGTGGTTCTTCATGCATGGAACAGAAGATTGTTAGAATAATGATCCTACCTTGAGAAGATGACATAATCTAACTAATAATGAATACTTTGACGGGAGACTAAGTATTCATTAGGATCTTGCATAAAGATATATATATATGCACTTCGATGGGAGACTAATTGTTTGTCTAAGGCTGTATTCTGAACCTATTTCTCAGAACTTGGTAGAGAGTTTATTTCTCTCTAAGAATATTCTGGTGAGTAATCATACCTTTCTTATGGGGAATATAAAAGGGCATCAATCCCCTGGATGTTAACTTCAGAATCCAAGCAGATAGGTTCATGCTGTAACATCATTTATTGTTAGAAGTCCGTGGCAGAGACTTGGAACTGTGAATCTTAATATTCTAGTGTGACAGTTTTATTGTTGGTTTGGAATAAGTAGATTCTACTTGTGTTTAAAAGTAGTATGCTTAACAACGCATAACTACTGTTGTGGTCTGAAGAATTTACTAGTATTAGCAACTACTAGTAAATATATTATACAGAAGGATGACATGATCAAAGGATAATCCTTCTAGAAAGTCTAAATCTTAGTAAAGCTTGTAAGCACACTAAGAAGGTTGGAGGTTGGTTTCAGACTATGGCTACATGAGAGTCATGATAAGTGTGGAAGCGCAAGGGCATGAATCAGAGATGTCCCTACTATTCTAAGACTAGTTCAGGGTGCTTGAAGTTACCACCTCAGAGCTAGTGCTACTGGTTTCCACGCCACTGTTTTGATTGGCCTTAACAAGGGAAGTCACTGAGTGTTGCACTTTTCAAGTTACAATATACATTGAAGGGAGACTCTGTAATGTTGGACTTAATCTGAAGATCAGAAGTCAGAAGAGGGCAGTGGTATGCTGATGTTTATATAATATGACATTGTGAAGTCATGGATAATGTCTCAACAACAGGAGATTGAAGAATTGCTCTTGTTATTGGACTGGGGTTAGGAAGAAAATCTCAGAGATTCTTAAAAGTATCATAAGTGGCAGTTTTGATACTTTTGGAGCAATTTGGAAGATTCAGATCTTATCAATAGCAAATTGATCTAGCAAATCAGACTTCACTAGCTCCAACAACTACTAGTGAATGGAAGATCAGAAGAAGTAAATCAGATATATTCAGCATATGTTCAAGGGGTTCTTTTACTACAAGAAATAGAAGTGGCATCTAAATTTGTGTGATGTCCTGTGAAGCATGTTGGAGTCTTCTGGTGTATTGGATCTCAGCAACACAAAGCATGAGTAAGAGAAGTAAAAAGAAGGCTGCTGTTGTTGAAGAATGCAAGGTAATGTCTAAGTAAGTGTCATGACATTACCAACGACATTGCAACCTTGTGGAAATCAAGAAGAATACGGGAAAATAACTTCGCCACGTCATTGGTATTCTGTTTCCTAGAAGGAATAAATCTTCAGTCCCGAAAATGGGTCAAAGGCTGATTTTATTCAGGAATTGCTTTGACCTAAACTTATGCATGTATTAGGACTGGTTCTTTTTGTGGTATTGGCAGAAGCAAACAAATACGTCTAAAATACATGCACAGTCAGTCTGAAATATGCACATGCTTTAACAGGTATCCTTGACCAAGATTTTATATTACCATCTTCTTGAGCCTGGTATCTCCTTATATAACCTCCTGTCACACATTCTTTTCTCTCACAACCATCATGGGGTTTATACGGATTTGGGAAAACTGTTCTTGGATCTGGTTTTGTGAGGGCTTTCTTTGGCAATTTTTGGCCAAAAAGGGGGAGAAAGGAGTACTATTAGAAACTGTCCTCGTTGCAGCAGATACTCAAAATTTTGATCACAAAGACTTGTCACAAACTCAGCAGAAATTCAAATGGCGTGAATTTCTTTGTGACTTGTGATCTGAGTTATGAACACAGTTGTGACCTGTGTTCTGAGTTACAAGGGAGATATTCTGGTCACTCCTTAAAGGTTCTCTGATGCCTCTGAAAGGATAGTTTATCTCCCACGGTCCTCTTTTTCCACCATCAGTGACAAGAAATGGTTCGTGGTCTAAAAGGGAATGAGGTGCATCCTCTTCCTCCTGTGCCACAAGAGGTCCTGAATGGTTAGTATTATTGTTGTATTTGTTTTAGCCAAAATTAGCCAAAGGGGGAGATTGTAAGTGCCTTCGTTTGGGATTGGCTCATCTCTTGTAAAACAAATAGCAACAACAATAATGTAATGTAATGTACAATAGGAACAGCCTGAAAATCCTATTGAAAATGCCTAAACATGTTGTGTTGAATCAACATCTGGAACAACATGTCTCAAGAGATGTCATAACATCATACCAGACATCAAGCTACTGAACTGTCAAGTCTGATGCAGTTCTGTTCCTGAAGTTATGCAGAATATTCTGCCAAATAGAATGCATAACAAAAATTGAAGGCATATGTGGAGCCCTAGAAGATTCAATCAGAAGCTAAGGATAAGGAGAAAAGCTCGATGGAAAACCTAACTTACAACAGAAGTTTTCTGCTTACTTTATGCAGGTCGTTAAAGCTGCATTGAAGTCATATGAAGGCCCAAATCCAGTTGGGTAAAAAGGGTTATAAATAGAAGCATTGTAACCTAATTTAAGGGAGTCGAAGATTGACAAGATGTAATTTTTAGGACTAGTTTAGTTGTGAACCACCCGGGCTGTGGGATGGTCACCATACTCCTTGAAACCTGTAGGTTAAAAGGATGTATGCATTGTACTTGATTGAAGCTTTTAAGCATGATCAAGATGTGTAATGGAAGTGTATCTTCTGAACAGTTTATGTACTGTAGAAAGTTATCACTGCGGTGATTGAGGGGGAGTGAGAGGGGTCTCATATCTAGGATTGGATCTTAGGTAAAAGTGTCATTGGGTAGTGATTAAGTGAGAAGGCTGTCAACGGGTATGTTGGCTGTAGGGTCTTTGAATTGATACTACTAATAGTGAACTTTATCCCTGGCTTGGAAGCCCCCAGATGTAGGTTGGTTGAACCGAACTGGGTGAACAATTCTGTGTGTTATTTACTTTCTGTATTGGTTATTTACTTTGATGTCACAGCATTCCTCGTAACATCAATGTATAAGATTAACCTTAACTGTTCTGAACTTCAGTAAATCAGAACCTGCGTGTTGCTGGCTCTGGTATGTTAGTCCAGTGACTGTTGTAGAATAGATATCAAAAGTACAGCCTATTCTACCTGTACAGCGCTTAATGTCAGATCAGAGGTCTTAACATTCCATTAGACATTCTGAGTCTGTGACATTCCCGGAATCTCAATTGTCTCCAGCTTCAACTGCACTTTTTATGGTTGAATCATCAATTATAACATTGATAGACTCCATCATAACCTGAGTTCTGATGTTGAACACTCTGTAGGCTCTACTATTTATAGAGTAACCCAAAAATATTCCTTCATCACTCTTAGGATCCATCTTTCTGCATTGCTCTCGGTCATCCAAAATATAGAATTTGTTACCAAACACATAAAAGTATGTGACTATAGGATTCCTCCCTTTCCATAATTCATATAGAGTATTTGAGGTACCAGTCCTTAAGGTTACTCTATTATGAATATAACACACAGTATTCATGGCTTCTGCCCATAAATGGTATGACAATTTTTTAGCATGAAGCATAACTCTTGCGGATTCTTACAAGGTTCTATTTTTCCTTTCCATGATCCAATTATGCCGAGGAGTGATAGGAGATGAGACTTCATGACTAATACCTTCAGAGGCACAAAATTAAGCAAATTTGATGTTCTCAAATTCCCTACCACGATCGCTTCTAATCGTAACAATGTTGCTTCCCTTTTCTCTTTGGAGTTTTTGACATAGATCCTTGAAATGTCAAAGACTTTTGATTTTTCTTTGATAAAATTTATCCATGTGAATCTAGAAAAATCATCAACAACAACATAAGCATACCTTTTTCCTCCAAGACTTTCAACCTGCATAGGACCTACCAAATCCATATGAAGGAGTTCCAAAGTTTTTGAGGTGGTTAGATGTTGAAGCTTTTGGTGTAACATCTTTGTTTGCTTCCCAATTTGAAAATCTCCATATACTCTTCCTACTTCAATTTTAAGATTGGAAATCCCTCTGATTGCTTCCATGGACACAATTTTTTTCATACCTCTTAGATGTAGATGACCCAGTGTTTGGTGCCACAGATTTACCTCATATTCTTTGGACAACATACATGTGGAAGTGTGACTAACTCCTTGAGGTGTCCATAAGTATAAATTATCCTTAAATATATCTCCTTTCATCTTAACTTTATTCTCTTTGTTAGTGACTACACATTCGAATTTTGTGAAATGAACCCTGATACCTTGATCACTAGCTGACTGATGCTGATTAGGTTGGAAGCCAAACCTTTTACAAACAAAACTCTATCAAGTTTAGGAGATCTGTCACAAGATAGTCTTCCAATACCCTTAATTACTCCCTTAGAACCATCTCCAAAGGTTATGTAACTAGTTGTATGAGGTTTAACATCCACCAATAGCTTCTCCACCCTTGTCATATGTATAGAATAACATTGTTGAAATACCAGTCTTCACTAGATGAGACTTTCAGAGAAGTATGCGCAATGAGACTTTTGACAACATCTTTAACCTTTCACTCCTTCCTAGTTTTGATCACAAACATATTTAAACTGGGTTGAGACAAATTTTTGTGATATACACGAAGCCTATCATGAACCTGTTCTATGTTACCATATATGCCATAAATAAGACCTCTTATTGGTTGCCTCTGGATTTTTGTCTGAACTTCTCGTGGATTTGCAGAATGTTGTGACATTTGATCAGACATCTTGTCTTTTTCCTCACCTAAGACAAACTTTGTCTCAGAAATTTTTCCTTTGTTTTTCAATAATTGATATTTAAACCCTATGCCAGATCGTCTTCTTCCTTCTTCTACTTCTTGCAGGATTTTATCCAGTGCATCAGATCCATTGTTTAACATTCTGAACCCTTTAATTAAGTTATCAAGTTTATATGTTAGCAATGTTACATCTGGTAGGAGATTAACAATGTTAGCTAGGTATTCATCCCTTTCAGACTGAAGTTTTGCTATTATCATTCTCTACTTCAGTCATGTCTGACATACTTCATATACTCTTTTGTACAGATCTTTATAGGACGCCAATAGTTCAACATAAGAGTTATCTTCTATCATAGAGTTACACCTTCCTATTAGGGAAATAACAAAATTGACAAGCTTTTTCACATGGATTTATCTTCTTCATAGTTTATCTTGAGGATCTCCCAGACATCTTTAGCAGTCGTGCAGATAACTATCCTTTTGAGATCTTCCTTGTCTACTGCATGAAGTAGAGCATCCAAAACTTGGGAGTTTATAGAAGCAAACTCATTTTCATATTTGGACCAATCCTTCTTTGACTTTAAGGACTCAATCCCATCTTTGTTTTTCACTATAGGATGACTTCATCCTTTCATCATAACCTTCCAATATTTCCCGTTCATGGCTTTTAAGAACACAATCATCCTATCCTTCCAAAAGGAATAATCTCCATCCTTTAACATATGTGGTTTATCCAACCGTTCACATTTATAATCCATAATGCTAGAAAATCATATCCCTGAACCTTACCCAGTAACCAGAATAGGGTGCTTGCTCTTGATGCCAATTGAAATTCTGGCACACTCACCAAAGATGTCAAGACTGATGTCTCAACGTACAAGCAATGTCACGACAGATGTTATAACATCTGCTAATAGAAAAACAACAAAAATAATAGTGCCTAAATATAAAGAACACAATAATATGTTAACCCAGTTTGGTGCTAACTCACCTACTCTGAGGGCTACCAAGCCAGGAAGGAAATCCACTAATAGCAGTATTAATTCGAAGCTAAACTAGTCCTAAGTTTACAAATTCTCGCTTAATCTCTAACCAGTGCAACTTTTACCTAGGTCCTCCCTAGATATGAGAAATCGACACCCGACTTCCAATCACCACAATGATAAACAAATAATCCCAGTCATAGGGAATGTCTCAAGAAACCAAAACAAGAAGAACACACTTCCAAATTACAAAAACTCAGTCTTGCTTAAAAGATTCAACCAAGAACCAAAAACTCAACTATTGCTTCACAATTTCGAGGAGAATAACAACTTGAAAAATAGTCAAGCATAATCAGTCAACTCAAATGTATCAGAGATACATGAGGACATACAATAAAAATAGAAACTCCCTTGAAGAACCCTCAAACCCAAGAGTGAGAAAATATGGATTCCCCTTATTTTTTTAAATTCTTAATTCTCTTAGGTCTAGGCAGTTTCTTTAAATACTCTTCATCAATTCTTGGGCCTTGAATCTTCGGCCAGATATTTCTTGTTGTTCACGTTGAGAGCTGCACAAATAAGTGAAAGAAAATCTCCATGATTCTTGGAAAAACATAAGGTTTCCTAATTAGTCTCAATTAACCAATTATAGCAACTTGTGCACAACTGAGATATTATTTGTTCCAGATTTATAATTCTTGACCTGCGATAGACCAGTGAGATATAAACAACTTAAATCTCACAAAACAAATTAATGATCTGTCAAGAATAAACCAAATTGCAGTACCACATGCATCCGACCAAGATGTCATGACATTGTCTTCAACATCTGGCAAAAAACACATAATAACAAACCTCTTATGGAAAACCATGTTTTAGCAAAAATTATGCCAATTCACAAAACATGGTACTAACATAACGTTTATAGCAAGTTACTAGTAATGATATTTCCAATTATAAAAAGTAAAAGAATAAACTGAATAGTTTTGTCGAACACTTGGTGTGGACAAAATTTTCAGAGTTTTCCTTTAAGTAAAATAAGCTAAACAATTTATCAACCACTTGGTGTGCAGTCAATGTTTCAGAATTTTCCTTAGAGTTATTTTGATATGAAAAAGCACTTATAATCAAAAGTGATTATAAGCAGATCAACAATCAATTCAAAAACAAAATCAATTTCAGAAAATCCTTAAGCGTCGATGGATAAACCAATGCTATTTGACAAATTGATATAAGAGAATTAAATCAAGTAAAGTGATAAAGAAAAGAAACATGAGGATTTGTCTTCACAGTTCCCTAATTTCGTCCTTATGTGTGGGTACGTCTGCGCCTAATTCCAATAGAATTGGGATAATTCTTACTATGCAAAAAATTGATACAAGAGAAGTGTTTAAGAGCAACTCCACAAACCACAATGCTTGTTGTTGATTCAACCCCTTCCCGTCTTTTAATCTTGAGCAAGACCAAGACACAATAGATCCCAATAAGTTGTTGATATTGTTACTCCTTTGCGTTTTTTTATCTCCAAAGCTTTCGTGCACGAACGATCAATTATATCTATTGTAACACAAGACTTCAATTATGATCCGACTTTATCTCGCTAATTCCTTTGTGTTCTTTATCTCTAAAAGATCCTTTGCATTCTTTATCTCCAAAAGATCCTCTGCGTTCTTTTTCTCCAAAGGGCTTCACTTGGCCGCAATCCACTTTTATAAGTCTTACACAAAAACCCCAAATCAACCAATGATCTTAGAGGACAAGCCTACTGTTTTTCCCGAATGAAGACCCCTGCAATTCTCAACCCGATATACTCGGTTACATAAGAACCTAATCAAATGTTATCAAACATCGTCTAGATGGCACCTAAACAAAAGATCATTACAATGGAATGTTAGTTTGTATGCATAGATTGGAGGTTGAAGGTGAAGAGCAATTGCATATTT
The DNA here is from genome assembly GCA_948472305.1 of Vicia faba. NCBI lineage: Eukaryota > Viridiplantae > Streptophyta > Magnoliopsida > Fabales > Fabaceae > Vicia > Vicia faba. Next base: position 138,628,436 of record OX451736.1, read on the forward strand.
TTTTATGGTATCATCAAGTTAGAATGATGCATGAAAGATGTATTTATAGTTATGAAAATATTAGGGCAAGAGAGAGAAATTCAGAGTTAAAAGAAAACGATTTTTTCTCTCTCACAAAATAGCATAAGCCGACCTGTAGCTTGGATGTGCCGGCTCATAGTGTTAATTTTAACAACACGTGCCAACATGAAATGACCTATGAGTCCGCTTGAATCAAACATAAGAGAACAACTTATCTAGGACATAACATGAGCCAACCTGAAATGGCCTATGAGCCAGCCTGAAGGAAATAGAAGAAATCAGTTTTTCCAAGACAACACAGGTGTCGGCCTGAAATGGCTTATGAGCCGGCCTGTAAGTGCAATTTTTGTGCAGAAAATGATATTTTTGAGACTGGTTCAGTTTCAACTATGTTTCCAATGATTCCTAAGACCTCTAAGTGTGTAGGGTTCCATCCAAACTCATAGATACCTTACAATACCCAGAAATGCTATATTCTTGTAGTTTTGACATCATGCAAAATGTATCTTGATGAAGGATGCACTTACATACCCCCCCTTTTTTATGATGGTAAAACTGCAATGATGTTGGTATTTCATGTTTATTTGATGCTCCCCCTGAGTGCGTGCTTTCAAACTTCATCTAGCATATCCTTCTCCCCCTTTGAGAATATCAAAAAGAGAAAAATCATATCGTTAAAAGTATCATAGCATTCTATAATAATTAATATATCATACATAGGCTATTTTGCATAGAAGAGCAATAATTACATATCCCCATATATATGTAATGATTCAAGATTGATAAATAACCAGAAAATAACATTACAACATATGTAATGCAATTTTATAAAGAATAAGCAAGGCACGTAAGACCAAATTTTTAAAGTTGCATCTATAGCGTCACAATCACGTAACAAAACATAATGGAACTCTCGATGTCGAACATGCATGTGCCTAGCATAACAACAAGATCATGTCGCTACTAAACCAAAATGAAGAAGTTTAACATACCATGTAACTAACAACAACAACAACAAAACATATATTGCAAATGACACGCACATGATAAGTTCAAGCACAAGTGCAAGAAATAAAGAATAAACAAAAACACATGCTTGCACAACAAGAACAAACTTATACAAATGTGAAATAATTAATACATAAAGTCATTATAAGCATATAGATTAATGTTGTACCCCAAAATTTGCCCTCCCTTTTTCACAAGAAATCACAGCTTCGGGTTTTCCCTGATTTTTCAGATTGGCTCAAGAATCGGCCAAACAGACTTTTCTTATCAGTCTATCCAAAATTAGGGTTTCCATTGATTTTGAATCAGTCAAATAGATTATTAGGGTTTCTGTTGATTTGGTTGAGTTTGGCTCAGGGTTTGATCAAGCAGACTTTTCTTTGACGGAAAATCTGGAATTAGGGTTTTTCACTCGTATTTCTCAGAGGAATTTGAGTCCACAGTATTTCAAATTAACTGTTACATTGTTTTACACTTGTTCAGGATTGTTGTTTGTTTCTCAAAACCTAAACATCTGGGCTAGGAGCTGAGGCTTTTGATTGAAAGTTTGAAGCATTGGTTGGAAGCATTGAAGTGAAAGGTGTATGGACATTTGTTTGTTTAAATGTGCAAAGCATGTGATTGATTGGAATGTTGGGCGTATTGTGGTTAATGCAAGGTTGTGAGACTACAACGTTTATTGGTTATTTATTTTATCTAAGTTAAAATAATTGGGATGCATTTCCAGTCATTTTAATTCAAGAGATTTAAATAATTAAATAAACAGTGTAAATTAAAGAATTATCTGACAAAGATTTTTATTCATTTTTAATTGTTGTTACAAATGTTATTTGGATACTGTAAATTTATTTACAATATTTACAATGATATTTATTACAATAATTGCAAAAAAGAAAATAAATCTAAATCTCTTGAAGTCTTCTATCTTCTACTGCTGCTTCCCTTATCCCAGCTGGTATTTACCTGCAAAGACAAAAGAAGAAGTCAATACAGTTAATTTGAAAAACATTTTCAGACAGATAAATAAAAAAACTCATCATTAAAGATTGTTGGCCGGAATCAGATTGTTTTGGTTTTCATCATGTTTTACTCGTCCTCTTTGCAAATCACAAGAAGATTTCTCTTCTTGGTTCACAAAGAGGAAAGTAAAATTATTGTTTGCAAGAATATAAATCAATTAAATAGAAGGCACAAGGCTGCATAAAAGTAAACCAAGCTGTACAATGTCAAACTGAAATGGCAAACTAAGTTGCACAACCAAGTTGCACAAGCTGCACAAGTTCAAACTAAGCAAACTAAGTTACACAACCAAGTTGCACAAGCTGCACAAGTTCAAACCAAATTGTCAACCAAGCTGTCAAAGTACACAAAACTGTCAAGGCAGGAAATAGGGAAGTACATTGCAGAGGAAAACCAAGATGCAAGCAAGCAATCTTTTTCAAAACATTTCATCATTTCCCTGGCCAACAACTTTTCAGAATAAAAGATATATTAAGCAATTAAATATTCTTTTTTTGATGGAGAGAGAAAGAGAGAGTGAAGCAGGTTTGCAGTTTGGCAGGCTTAAAGAATAGATAAATATAACAAGCTAAGAGTTACAAAGGGGGAGAGCAGTTCAGAGAGAACCACAAAACTGTAAGGGCGAGCAAAACAGCAAGTTATCAAAACCTGCCTCAAACCTGCCTGTAACAAACAAGCAAGTAATCAAAACCTGCCTCAAACCTGCCTGTAACAAACAAGCAAGTTATCAAAACCTGCCTCAAGCCTTTACAAACTGCATAACAGTAAACCACAAACTGTAAGCAGCAAGTCCAAAACCTGCATCAAAACCAACAAAAAACTCAGACCTGCCTGTATCAAACCAAAGTCTCAAACCTGGTAAAACCCTCAATAAACCTGTTTCAAAGCTGCAAGTTATCAACAAGCAAAAACCTGTCAAAACCTACAAAAAACCATCCACAAACCTGTTTCAAAGCTGCCTTTACCAGACAAACAAAAAAACTTGCCTTACCAATACCAGAACATCAAGCCTGTCTAAAAAAACTACACAAGCACAACAAGCCTGCTTCCTCCAAACCTGTCTCAAAGAAATAACAAACAACAGAAGCACAAGCCTGCCTGTACCAAAACGAGCAAACTCAAACTTGTAACCTGCTAAAATCTCACCAAACAAACACAACAGCATAGCCTATCAAAAGCAAAACTGCAATCCAACACAAAAATACCAAACTTGCCTTCAAAGAAAAATAACTCAGAAGCAAGTGTCCTCAGAACATCATCATCAAACATCCAAATAAACAACAACAATAGCAATATCTCAAGTTAAGGTTCATCACAGAATCAACAAAGCCCATAGAAGAGGGAAGAGTCAGAAGCAAATAAACATTCTCAGAGTCAAAGTTCATCACAGAATCAGCAAAGCCCAAAGAAGAGGGAAGAGTCAGAAGCAAATAAGCGTTCTCAGAATCAAAGTTCATCACAAAAATCATAAGCCAAATCAACAGCAACAACAACAAGCATCTTCAGAAATAAACTCATCATCAGAATCAACAAAATCAGAAGAAGAAGAGAAAAACTCAGAAGCAAAATAATACAGCGTTTTCAGAACTAGTTTTCATCACAAAACAAAGAGAAAGATACGAAGTACCAGAACTGCGTCTTCACACATCCTCCCTTCTCCGGCCACCTGAGAGCGCCACCGTCCAAACTTCCGCCTCCTCTCCAGAAACAAAACCCCAAGGTATCAATTTTCTTCTTTCTGATTTACACCTCATACAAACGTAAACAATCAAAGATTAATAACATGCAAAGAGTAAAAACCTAAAAACCCTAAAACGCGTTAAGAAGAAAATTGATACCTTTTAAATCGTCGCCCTGTGCAACCACATAGAGAGGAGAGTGGAGGCATCGCTCTGGTAGCCTAAGGCGAGGAGATAGTTCATTCAGAAGCTCTGTTCGAGAACGATGAAGAGGCGAAGAAGATGACATGAGAGCGGCGCCGTTTCAAACTGTAAACCTAGGTTCTGAGCCAAACAAAACCAAACCCTAACAAAAGCTTGAACAATGCGTTTGGGCTTCTGCCCCATGAACTGAACGCTAAGGCCCAAACTCTCAGCGCATGCACCCCCTTTTTTTTAATCTGTTTTGTTATTTGGGCCAAATGAATATAACCTAAAGCCCATGTAACTTCTTTTTATATTTTTGAAAACCAATACCTCTTTTATTATTATCACCTAATTTTCATTTTTTCTATAACCTAATCCTTTTTTTTAAATAAAAATAATATATTAATTTTTCATGTTAAAATTTTATTAACAAAACTTTTTATTACACTTAAAATACATAAATAATAGATTTTTTTCAAGTTAAATAATTCTTTCTTTAAGAACTTTTTGTTTATATAAAACTAACAAAAACACAAAAATAATAACACTTAATTTGCATTAGGTTAACATTTTGATCATCTGTAAATAACCATATGCATCATACAATACTTTTGTTTCTCTTTGATTCTTATACCTTGTTATATTTTACATTGAGAATGCGACGATTCGATTTGGTTGTAAATATAATATTTGGACATTACTATTCTGATAAGACTCATCCCCATTTGTAAACATTTGTACCCCCATCCCCGGATACTTATTTGTAATAACTTAGACTTTAAATTCCCGCAATTTATCGCTTTCCATATACTGTATAGTAATTAGGGTTTGTATGCGAAGATTCAAAATCAACCGCTAGATAATCTAATACAAGATAAATGCATGAAAATCAATACACAATTCACACTTGCACCTCTAGGGTAACCTCGCTTGTTGCCTCGGAAAATGCAATCATGTCCCTCAAGTATGAGACACTCTAGCAAATGTCCCTTCGATAAACAAAGATCGTAGTCCCTCGACGACGCTATCTGAGTTGCCTAAACAAAAATGATCAAGTACCTTAAGAAAATTGCCAAAAATACTTGACACTATTGCTATCATAATCTATATGATGACCCGCACCTGTCCTGTTAACATCCTAACACAAGGTTGTTCACCAAACACAATGGTGAAACAACACTGTTAAAAGGGTTAAAAACATAAGAAAGACCTTTGAGTAAAATAGGGTAGATAACTCTTAGTTACTTGATCAAACTTGCAAAAAAAACATCCTTGCTACTTTTCAAAACACACTCCACAAACACAATTTCAAAATCCAACTTTCAAAACATTGAAAACCTTTTCAAAAGACAAAAACACCTTTGTATACATTCAAACAAGAATCATTACAAAGGTTACCACAACGATGACCTCTTTTCAAAACATCCTTCAAAACCACACACAAAGCACTATTTCAAAACAATTGAAAATGCAAAGCAAGTGATCTAAGCAAGTCACTAAGAGCCCATTGATAACCATGGATAGAAAGGGTGCTAATACCTTCCCTTTCTATAATCTACTCCCCGAACCCAAGAAAACATCTCAAAGGTTTTTCCTGTGCTTTTTGACCTTTCCTTAGGATAAAATAAAAAGTCGGTGGTGACTCTTGCTAAACCGAAACATTTGCGAACACAAACGCAAAACACAAGTAAGTTCTCCCACCGTATCACAGAACTGGCGACTCTGCTGGGGACAAATTCTAAAAGTGGGGTTACCTTAGGGTTTTAGATCACCTTTACATGCTTACTTTGATTGCTTTGATTGCTTTACTTTTTGGATTCCTTGTTTGGGTTTGTTGTAAATCCTACACCCGGATTTGGGGGCACCTTTTTTAGGTAAGTAGCAATAAACTGTGAGGGAACTGTGCGGGGTATACCGACATGGTTGAAACAGTAGTTATGTTGATGTGGCACTTTGGTTGGTACCGATAACCCTTGAGTTGAATCAAGGAGAGTACGAGGCCGCCGCGTGGTGTCGCGAAGCATCAATTGACTTTAGAACCTTACTTGACCATCTTGGCCTTTTTTAGGGGTAGTGAGATGACCGACTTTTGTGGAGTCCGAAGTTGGTAGATACTCGATACTACACTCATTGAGGATTGTTTTCTTGGAATATTTCGGTCGCCAGTAAAGTGGCTAAACTGAAACCATGAACACAGAAAATAATTCAGTGATATTGAGCTCCTTAGAACCCGGTTTCTATTTTAGGACAAGTTGAGCCAACTAACTTCAAGAGGGTACTTACATACAAACCCCATGCAAGCCTAAACCTAAGGACTTGTCTGCTTTGTGTGAATATGACTGTCTGTATTACACTTGCTTACTTTTGCATACATGTACATAACATCATAACATCATACCATAGCATTTTCAATAACCATTTCAAGGATCTCAATGGTCTTTTGATGCAGGGTCACGTTGAACCAGACATCTACCAAAGGGCAGGAGGGTTCCTCTCTAAACAAACATCGTCAAAGATCAAGTGCAACAACTTGAATCAGGGGCTATGACCCACTCGACATGGTGAGCTTGATTCTCGTGGAAAGACATCCACCATTACAAAGTTCTCCAATCAAAGATGTTGATCAAAGTTCAACCTCGAACATTTCTCTTATGTTTACCCCGAGAGATTCTTGAAAACATGCATCCACATATCATGCATTGTATCATAACAGGTTTTCCTTTTCAGGTTTCCTTATTCTCCTACTGTTTATTTCAGCAGAGATGGCTCTAGAGAGGACTGTCAAAGATATTCAGGATCAAAATGCTCAACTTCAAGAAATGTTCTTGAACCTGTCCCAGGGGCAAGAAGAAGTGAAAGCTCTCCTCACAAGGGGCATGGTCCTCGGGAATTCAAGCAGTGTCAGGAATGATCAGTTGGAGGAACTGCAGATTGAGCTGGCAACAATGAAGATCTAGATGATGGGACAACTGGTGGGCCAGATGGCTCTCATTCAAGACCTGGCTCAAAGACAAGAAGAGCTCAAGGTTCTCGTCAACAAACTGCTTCGAGATAACCAAGTGGGGAAAACAACTAGGGTTGAAGATCAAGTCATCATTCAACCTCCTTTGAGACAATAAGACAAGGGAAAAGCTCCTCAACCTTCTTCAGGGTCACAAGCCCAGCAACAACCTCGTCAGCGTCAACAGGGTAATCGGCGTAAGAAAAATACGTTTGGGACATTTCTCTGAGACTGACATACCATCATCTCTAGTATTGAAACGCTTGTTGGAGGTCAACCTGCTTGCTTTAAGGGATCCTATTCAGAAGCCCAATACCTCTACTCCTAGCTATCACCCCGACGCATTCTGTGTATACCACTCCCATAGTCCTGGACATGACACCGTTGACTGTTGGGTTTTGAAAAATAAGATCCAAGACTTGATCGACGAAGGAGTGTTGGAATTAATTCCGGATGGTGAGATGAAAATATTCCGCTAAGGGTTCTCCACCTGAGATGACAAAGCTCGAACTGAGAGACTTTTGTTCGATTTGAATTTTCAAGTTGTAATTTTATTTGTTATCCAAACAATTATCTGTTGATGTCAAACTCTGTTTCATTAATGTATTGCATATATTTGTCTTGAATTCATCCATTCGTTTTCACTATTCTTAGAATTATGCTTTCTACTTTCTTTATGATATTTAACTCTTGATAAAAAGCTACAAGCCTTTAGAGGGAGGATGACGAAACAATGCCATAATCCTATACAGTATGCTTTTGAACAGACCTTGCTGACGATGTACATGCGTTTCTTTCAAATCCTAAACACCAGAGTTATAAGGAAGATAATCCCTAGTCAACCCCTTCGAGCTAAAGAAGTAGGAGTTTTCTATTTTTAAACAAATTGAAATCTTTGATTTAAACCTGGGGCAGGGTAGTCTCTCAGTTAAAGTAAAAAAAAAAAGCGCATTAAAGTCGCAAACTCTCAGTTCGTAATACAACGAATAACATCAAAAACATTCATTTGGAACCAAAAGACAGTGATGGTTCTTTATCTCATGGGCAGTAATTATCTCTCAAAAGAGAAAATCCCGCTGAGCCAAAACCTACAAAGGAAGCTTAAGAAAGCTGGGGAATCCCACTGACTGTGATCTCGAAAATAGGAACAGTCAGGCAAAAGTTAGGGATAACAAATAAAAAAAAGGGTCATTACCAATCCTCAACAACATGAAAAATGTTGCAAAAATAATGACTGCCTTCCCATAAATTCAACTGGTGTGGACCATCACCAAAATGTCATTCCAAACTCGAACAGAGTTTGATGCACAATTAACTGAGTTTAGGATTGAAGAATATCACGAAGAGCGGGTGGGTACAAATATACTTTGAGTTTATCATTTGTTTCTTAAACCATGAACTAAGCCACGTTACAACCCTTCAAAAGTCCTAATTGAAGCATGGGTTAGTTCGAAAGCATGTTGTTACAAAAGGTATCCTGACTCCTGTAAGGCTTTGCCCTAAATCTTGTGTTGAATTTGTCTTATAAAAAGTTTTCTGCTAAAAAACGCATTTTTCAAAACTTTGAGACAAGCATAAAACTTTGCATTATTTGAATATCGTTGTTTGCACATGGTTATTTGTTTGACAACGAAGAAATTCATACAATGAATGTTCGGAGGAACGAAAGCTCTCTCAGTGAGTAAAATCACTTCAAGTGGGATGACCCTCCCGTGGCAAAAATCTCCTATCAACAAAAGGGGATTTGATATGGTATTGTCCAGTAAACCTGGGGCAATCCAGTCAAGATTTCAACAAATATTTCAAAGCTCATTGAACCTGGGGCAGTCCAGTCAAGATTTCAAGAAATCTCTCAATTACGGGATAACCTGGGGCAAGCCTCCGTCACCATCACTTGGGGCATTTAAACGTCAATCTCAACAAAGGGTTACATGCAGTCCAAGTTTCCTGGAAATTCCACAAGCATAAGATACTAGGGGCAGTGATGAAACCTCTCCAAAATCCTTCTGAAAAAGAAATTCAAGCGTCCTCGAGAAGTTTATCATCTCAGACCATCAGTCATGGGTTTATTTCCCCAACATTTGTCGAGGATTCATTCTCCAAAACAAATTACATTTCAAGTTGAACGGTCATTCAAAATTTCCTTCATCACCTGCTGGAAGTTACGATCATCATCAAAAAATTTCTTCATCACCTATTGGAATTCACGGTTGTTCAAAATTTCCTTCATCGCCTGCTGGAAGTTACGATCATCATCAATTTTTTTCATCACCTGTTGGAAATTACAACCACCAACAGAATAACAGACAACTGAAGCTCCTAAAAATCTGTTTCTCTCAAAGAATAAAGATTCTCATCCTTGAAACCCCAGTAGATTGGCATACAACCCAAACTCCTGATTTCCCCAGCAGTGGTCCCAGGACTTCTCATTTTCAATGATCAAAGGATTTTCAATCCCCAGCGGCAGTCAAGGATTTATTTTCCCTGACAGCAGTCGAAGATTTTATTATCTCCAGCTATCCAGGATTTATCTTCCTCAGCAAGACAACTCATCAGCCTACATGCGCATACATCACGTTCATAAATCATGAGCATTGACAAAACACATATATTGCATCATACATTTCATGCAACATAACTTTGTGTTTCAACTAACAATTTACCTTTTTCAGCAAAAGGTCGACAACAGTTTTTTTTAAGTTCCAGATTAACACCTGTAACAAACCAAGACAATTATCTACTTGACCATCATGAAGCAACCCTACACCGGTTCCTTCTCAAATTCAGATGCAGTTTTACACGGACTCATGATGAAGCAAGCCTACACCGGTTCCTTCTCAATTCCAGATGTAGTTTTACATGGACTCATCATCAAGCAACCCTACACCAGTTCCTTCTCAATTCCAGATGCAGTTTTACACGGACTCATCATCAGGTAACCCTACACCAGTTCCTTCTCAATTCTAGATGCAGTTTTACACGGACTCATCATGAAGCAACCCTACACCGGTTCCTTCTCAATTCCAGATGAAGTTTTACACAGACTCATCATCAGGCAACCCTACACCGGTTCCTTCTCAATTCCAGATGCAGTTTTACACGGACTCATCATCAGGAAACCCTACACCGGTTCCTTCTCAATTCCAGATGCAGTTTTACACGGACTCATCATCAGGAAACCCTACACCGGTTCCTTCTCAATTCCAGATGCAGTTTTACACGGACTCATCATCAGGAAACCCTACACCGGTTCCTTCTCAATTCCAGATGCAGTTTTACACGGACTCATCATGAAGCAACCCTACACCGGTTCCTTCTCAATTCCAGATGCAGTTCTACACGGACTGATCACTATTCAAATTCAACTTCTGAAAACAGTTTACGGATTCTCCAAATACGGATGTTAATCTATCGCTTGTTCAGACTCAACCTTTGAAAACAGTTTACGGATGCTTCCCAACATGGATGCTGATCTATTGCTTATTCAACTTCAAGATTTCTGAAAACAGTTTACGGATTCTCCAAACATGGATGTCAATCTATTGCTTATTCAGATCCCCAGTTCAGAGATGTTCCAAACATGGATACCTTTCGGATACTCACCCACTCACCAACAACATACAGTTCAACAAACATTCTCCAGATGGCATCTTTAAGCCCATCTCCGACAAGATTCTGTCACATCTCCAAATGGAATCTTTAAGCCCATTCCCTCAACTACGCTTTGACGAGTGCAAATTTTTTGGGCACTCTATTGTCCAATCATCTTTTACCTTCAAGTCGTGAACGACAAAATTGCCAATCTAACTCTTCAGGTTCAAGAAGATTGAACAGGGGCAACTGTTGTACCCCAAAATTTGCCCTCCCTTTTTCACAAGAAATCACAGCTTCGGGTTTTCCCTGATTTTTCAGATTGGCTCAAGAATCGGTCAAACAGACTTTTCTTATCAGTCTATCCAAAATTAGGGTTTCTATTGATTTTGAATCAGTCAAAAAAATTATTAGGGTTTCTATTGATTTGGTTGAGTTTGGCTCAGGGTTTGATCAAGCGGACTTTTCTTTGACGGCAAATCTGGAATTAGGGTTTTTCACTCGTATTTCTCAGAAGAATTTGAGTCCACAGTATTTCAAATTATCTGTTACATTGTTTTACGCTTGTTCAGGATTATTGTTTGTTTCTCAAAACCTAAACATCTGGGCTAGGAGCTGAGGCTTTTGATTGAAAGTTTGAAGCATTGGTTGGAAGCATTGAAGTGAAAGGTGTATGGACATTTGTTTGTTTAAATGTGCAAAGCATGTGATTGATTGGAATTCCGGGCGTATTGTGGTTAATGCAAGGTTGTGAGACTACAACGTTTATTGGTTATTTATTTTATCTAAGTTAAAATAATTGGGATGCATTTCGAGTTATTTTAATTCAAGAGATTTAAATAATTAAATAAACAGTGTAAATTAAAGAATTATCTGACAAAGATTTTTATTCATTTTTAATTGTTGTTACAAATGTTATTTGGATACTGTAAATTTATTTACAATATTTACAATGATATTTATTACAATAATTGAAAAAAAGAAAATAAATCTAAATCTCTTGAAGTCTTCTATCTTCTACTGCTGCTTCCCTTATCCCAGCTGGTATTTACCTGCAAAGACAAAAGAAGAAGTCAATATAGTTAATTTGAAAAACATTTTCAGACAGATAAATAAAAAAACTCATCATTAAAGATTGTTGGCCGAAATCAGATTGTTTTGGTTTTCATCATGTTTTACTCGTCCTCTTTGCAAATCACAAGAAGATTTCTCTTCTTGGTTCACAAAGAGGAAAGTAAAATTATTGTTTGCAAGCATATAAATCAATTAAATAGAAGGCACAAGGCTGCATAAAAGTACACCAAGCTGTACAATGTCAAACTCAAATGGCAAACCAAGTTGCACAACCAAGTTGCACAAGCTGCACAAGTTCAAACTAAGCAAACTAAGTTGCACAACCAAGTTGCACAAGCTGCACAAGTTCAAACCAAGCTGTCAACCAAGCTGTCAAAGTACACAAAACTGTCAAGGCAGGAAATAGGGAAGTACATTGCAGAGGAAAACCAAGATGCAAGCAAGCAATCTTTTTCAAAACATTTCATCATTTCCCTGGCCAACAACTTCTCAGAATAAAAGATATATTAAGCAATTAAATATGCTTTTTTTGATGGAGAGAGAAAGAGAGAGTGAAGCAGGTTTGCAGTTTGGAAGGCTTAAAGAATAGATAAATATAACAAGCTAAGAGTTACAAAGGGGGAGAGCAGTTCAGAGAGAACCACAAAACTGTAAGGGCGAGCAAAACAGCAAGTTATCAAAACCTGCCTCAAACCTGCCTGTAACAAACAAGCAAGTTAGCAAAACCTGCCTCAAACCTGCCTGTAACAAACAAGCAAGTTATCAAAACCCGCCTCAAGCCTTTACAAATTGCATAACAGCAAACCATAAACTGTAAGCAGCAAGTCCAAAACCTGCATCAAAACCAACAAAAAACTCAGACCTGCCTGTATCAAACCAAAGTCTCAAACCTGCTAAAACCCTCAACAAACCTGTTTCAAAGCTGCAAGTTATCAACAAGCAAAAACCTGTCAAAACCTATAAAAAACCCTCAACAAACCTGTTTCAAAGCTGTCTGTACCAGACAAACAAAAAAACCTGCCTTACCAATACCAGAACATCAAGCCTGTCTAAAAAAACTACACAAGCACAACAAGCCTGCTTCCTCCAAACCTGTCTCAAAGAAATAACAAACAACAGAAGCACAAGCCTGCCTGTACCAAAACGAGCAAACTCAAACTTGTAACCTGCTAAAATATCACCAAACAAACACAACAGCATAGCCTATCAAAAGCAAAACTGCAATCCAACACCAAAATACCAAACTTTCCTTCAACGAAAAACAACTCAGAAGCAAGTGTCCTCAGAACATCATCATCAAACATCCAAATAAATAACAACAATAGCAATATCTCAAGTTGAGGTTCATCACAGAATCAACAAAGCCCATAGAAGAGGGAAGAGTCAGAAGCAAATAAACATTCTCAGAGTCAAAGTTCATCACAGAATCAGCAAAGCCCAAAGAAGAGGGAAGAGTCAGAAGCAAATAAACGTTCTCAGAATCAAAGTTCATCACAAAAATCATAAGCCAAATCAACAGCAACAACAACAAGCATCTTCAGAAATAAACTCATCATCAGAATCAACAAAATCAGAAGAAGAAGAGAAAAACTCAGAAGCAAAATAATACAGCGTTTTCAGAACTAGTTTTCATCACAAAACAAAGAGAAAGATACGAAGTACCAGAACTGCGTCTTCACACATCCTCCCTTCTCCGGCCACCTGAGAGCGCCACCGTCCAAACTTCTGCCTCCTCTCCAGAAACAAAACCCCAAGGTATCAATTTTCTTCTTTCTGATTTACACCTCATACAAACGTAAACAATCAAAGATTAATAACATGCAAAGAGTAAAAACCTAAAAACCCTAAAACGCGTTAAGAAGAAAATTGATACCTTTTAAATCGTCGCCCTGTGCAACCACAGAGAGAGGAGAGTGGAGGCATCGCTCTGGTAGCCTAAGGCGAGGAGATAGTTCATTCAGAAGCTCTGTTCGAGAACGATGAAGAGGCGAAGAAGATGACATGAGAGCGGCGCCGTTTCAAACTGTAAACCTAGGTTCTGAGCCAAACAAAACCAAACCCTAACAAAAGCTTGAACAATGCGTTTGGGCTTCTGCCCCATGAACTGAACGCTAAGGCCCAAACTCTCAGTGCATGCACCCCTTTTTTTTTAATCTGTTTTGTTATTTGGGCCAAATGAATATAACCTAAAGCCCATGTAACTTCTTTTTATATTTTTGAAAACCAATACCTCTTTTATTATTATCACCTAATTTTCATTTTTTCTATAACCTAATCCTTTTTTTTAAATAAAAATTGTATATTAATTTTTCATGTTAAAATTTTATTAACAAAACTTTTTATTACACTTAAAATACATAAATAATAGATTTTTTTCAAGTTAAATAATTCTTTCTTTAAGAACTTTTTGTTTATATAAAACTAACAAAAACACAAAAATAATAACACTTAATTTGCATTAGGTTAACATTTTGATCATCTGTAAATAACCATATGCATCATACAATACTTTTGTTTCTCTTTGATTCTTATACCTTGTTATATTTTACATTGAGAATGCGACGATTCGATTTGGTTGTAAATATAATATTTGGACATTACTATTCTGATAAGACTCATCCCCATTTGTAAACATTTGTACCCCCATCCCCGGATACTTATTTGTAATAACTTAGATTTTAAATTCCCGCAATTTATCGCTTTCCATATACTGTATAGTAATTAGGGTTTGTATGCGAAGATTCAAAATCAACCGCTAGATAATCTAATACAAGATAAATGCATGAAAATCAATACACAATTCACACTTGCACCTCTAGGGTAACCTCCCTTGTTGCCTCGGAAAATGCAATCATGTCCCTCAAGTATGAGACACTCTAGCAAATGTCCCTTCGATAAACAAAGATCGTAGTCCCTCGACGACGCTATCTGAGTTGCCTAAACAAAAATGATCAAGTCCCTTAAGAAAATTGCCAAAAATACTTGACACTATTGCTATCATAATCTATATGATGACCCGCACCTGTCCTGTTAACATCCTAACACAAGGTTGTTCACCAAACACAATGGTGAAACAACACTGTTAAAAGGGTTAAAAACATAAGAAAGACCTTTGAGTAAAATAGGGTAGATAACTCTTAGTTACTTGATCAAACTTGCAAAAAAAACATCCTTGCTACTTTTCAAAACACACTCCACAAACACAATTTCAAAATCCAACTTTCAAAACATTGAAAACCTTTTCAAAAGACAAAAACACCTTTGTATACATTCAAACAAGAATCATTACAAAGGTTACCACAACGATGACCTCTTTTCAAAACATCCTTCAAAACCACACACAAAGCACTATTTCAAAACAATTGAAAATGCAAAGCAAGTGATCTAAGCAAGTCACTAAGAGCCCATTGATAACCATGGATAGAAAGGGTGCTAATACCTTCCCTTTCTATAATCTACTCCCCGAACCCAAGAAAACATCTCAAAGGTTTTTCCTATGCTTTTTGACCTTTCCTTAGGATAAAATAAAAAGTCGGTGGTGACTCTTGCTAAACCGAAACATTTGCGAACACAAACGCAAAACACAAGTAAGTTCTCCCACCGTATCACAGAACTGGCGACTCTGCTGGGGACAAATTCTAAAAGTGGGGTTACCTTAGGGTTTTAGATCACCTTTACATGCTTACTTTGATTGCTTTGATTGCTTTACTTTTTGGATTCCTTGTTTGGGTTTGTTGTAAATCCTACACCCGGATTTGGGGGCACCTTTTTTAGGTAAGTAGCAATAAACTGTGAGGGAACTGTGCGGGGTATACCGACATGGTTGAAACAGTAGTTATGTTGATGTGGCACTTTGGTTGGTACCGATAACCCTTGAGTTGAATCAAGGAGAGTACGAGGCCGCCGCGTGGTGTCGCGAAGCATCAATTGACTTTAGAACCTTACTTGACCATCTTGGCCTTTTTTAGGGGTAGTGAGATGACCGACTTTTGTGGAGTCCGAAGTTGGTAGATACTCGATACTACACTCATTGAGGATTGTTTTCTTGGAATATTTCGGTCGCCAGTAAAGTGGCTAAACTGAAACCATGAACACAGAAAATAATTCAGTGATATTGAGCTCCTTAGAACCCGGTTTCTATTTTAGGACAAGTTGAGCCAACTAACTTCAAGAGGGTACTTACATACAAACCCCATGCAAGCCTAAACCTAAGGACTTGTCTGCTTTGTGTGAATATGACTGTCTGTATTACACTTGCTTACTTTTGCATACATGTACATAACATCATAACATCATACCATAGCATTTTCAATAACCATTTCAAGGATCTCAATGGTCTTTTGATGCAGGGTCACGTTGAACCAGACATCTACCAAAGGGCAGGAGGGTTCCTCTCTAAACAAACATCGTCAAAGATCAAGTGCAACAACTTGAATCAGGGGCTATGACCCACTCGACATGGTGAGCTTGATTCTCGTGGAAAGACATCCACCATTACAAAGTTCTCCAATCAAAGATGTTGATCAAAGTTCAACCTCGAACATTTCTCTTATGTTTACCCCGAGAGATTCTTGAAAACATGCATCCACATATCATGCATTGTATCATAACAGGTTTTCCTTTTCAGGTTTCCTTATTCTCCTACTGTTTATTTCAGCAGAGATGGCTCTAGAGAGGACTGTCAAAGATATTCAGGATCAAAATGCTCAACTTCAAGAAATGTTCTTGAACCTGTCCCAGGGGCAAGAAGAAGTGAAAGCTCTCCTCACAAGGGGCATGGTCCTCGGGAATTCAAGCAGTGTCAGGAATGATCAGTTGGAGGAACTGCAGATTGAGCTGGCAACAATGAAGATCTAGATGATGGGACAACTGGTGGGCCAGATGGCTCTCATTCAAGACCTGGCTCAAAGACAAGAAGAGCTCAAGGTTCTCGTCAACAAACTGCTTCGAGATAACCAAGTGGGGAAAACAACTAGGGTTGAAGATCAAGTCATCATTCAACCTCCTTTGAGACAATAAGACAAGGGAAAAGCTCCTCAACCTTCTTCAGGGTCACAAGCCCAGCAACAACCTCGTCAGCGTCAACAGGGTAATCGGCGTAAGAAAAATACGTTTGGGACATTTCTCTGAGACTGACATACCATCATCTCTAGTATTGAAACGCTTGTTGGAGGTCAACCTGCTTGCTTTAAGGGATCCTATTCAGAAGCCCAATACCTCTACTCCTAGCTATCACCCCGACGCATTCTGTGTATACCACTCCCATAGTCCTGGACATGACACCGTTGACTGTTGGGTTTTGAAAAATAAGATCCAAGACTTGATCGACGAAGGAGTGTTGGAATTAATTCCGGATGGTGAGATGAAAATATTCCGCTAAGGGTTCTCCACCTGAGATGACAAAGCTCGAACTGAGAGACTTTTGTTCCATTTGAATTTTCAAGTTGTAATTTTATTTGTTATCCAAACAATTATCTGTTGATGTCAAACTCTGTTTCATTAATGTATTGCATATATTTGTCTTGAATTCATCCATTCGTTTTCACTATTCTTAGAATTATGATTTCTACTTTCTTTATGATATTTAACTCTTGATAAAAAGCTACAAGCCTTTAGAGGGAGGATGACGAAACAATGCCATAATCCTATACAGTATGCTTTTGAACAGACCTTGCTGACGATGTACATGCGTTTCTTTCAAATCCTAAACACCAGAGTTATAAGGAAGATAATCCCTAGTCAACCCCTTCGAGCTAAAGAAGTAGGAGTTTTCTATTTTTAAACAAATTGAAATCTTTGATTTAAACCTGGGGCAGGGTAGTCTCTCAGTTAAAGTAAAAAAAAAAGCGCATTAAAGTCGCAAACTCTCAGTTCGTAATACAACGAATAACATCAAAAACATTCATTTGGAACCAAAAGACAGTGATGGTTCTTTATCTCATGGGCAGTAATTATCTCTCAAAAGAGAAAATCCCGCTGAGCCAAAACCTACAAAGGAAGCTTAAGAAAGCTGGGGAATCCCACTGACTGTGATCTCGAAAATAGGAACAGTCAGGCAAAAGTTAGGGATAACAAATAAAAAAAAGGGTCATTACCAATCCTCAACAACATGAAAAATGTTGCAAAAATAATGACTGCCTTCCCATAAATTCAACTGGTGTGGACCATCACCAAAATGTCATTCCAAACTCGAACAGAGTTTGATGCACAATTAACTGAGTTTAGGATTGAAGAATATCACGAAGAGCGGGTGGGTACAAATATACTTTGAGTTTATCATTTGTTTCTTAAACCATGAACTAAGCCACGTTACAACCCTTCAAAAGTCCTAATTGAAGCATGGGTTAGTTCGAAAGCATGTTGTTACAAAAGGTATCCTGACTCCTGTAAGGCTTTGCCCTAAATCTTGTGTTGAATTTGTCTTATAAAAAGTTTTCTGCTAAAAAACGCATTTTTCAAAACTTTGAGACAAGCATAAAACTTTGCATTATTTGAATATCGTTGTTTGCACATGGTTATTTGTTTGACAACGAAGAAATTCATACAATGAATGTTCGGAGGAACGAAAGCTCTCTCAGTGAGTAAAATCACTTCAAGTGGGATGACCCTCCCGTGGCAAAAATCTCCTATCAACAAAAGGGGATTTGATATGGTATTGTCCAGTAAACCTGGGGCAATCCAGTCAAGATTTCAACAAATATTTCAAAGCTCATTGAACCTGGGGCAGTCCAGTCAAGATTTCAAGAAATCTCTCAATTACGGGATAACCTGGGGCAAGCCTCCGTCACCATCACTTGGGGCATTTAAACGTCAATCTCAACAAAGGGTTACATGCAGTCCAAGTTTCCTGGAAATTCCACAAGCATAAGATACTAGGGGCAGTGATGAAACCTCTCCAAAATCCTTCTGAAAAAGAAATTCAAGCGTCCTCGAGAAGTTTATCATCTCAGACCATCAGTCATGGGTTTATTTCCCCAACATTTGTCGAGGATTCATTCTCCAAAACAAATTACATTTCAAGTTGAACGGTCATTCAAAATTTCCTTCATCACCTGCTGGAAGTTACGATCATCATCAAAAAATTTCTTCATCACCTATTGGAATTCACGGTTGTTCAAAATTTCCTTCATCGCCTGCTGGAAGTTACGATCATCATCAATTTTTTTCATCACCTGTTGGAAATTACAACCACCAACAGAATAACAGACAACTGAAGCTCCTAAAAATCTGTTTCTCTCAAAGAATAAAGATTCTCATCCTTGAAACCCCAGTAGATTGGCATACAACCCAAACTCCTGATTTCCCCAGCAGTGGTCCCAGGACTTCTCATTTTCAATGATCAAAGGATTTTCAATCCCCAGCGGCAGTCAAGGATTTATTTTCCCTGACAGCAGTCGAAGATTTTATTATCTCCAGCTATCCAGGATTTATCTTCCTCAGCAAGACAACTCATCAGCCTACATGCGCATACATCACGTTCATAAATCATGAGCATTGACAAAACACATATATTGCATCATACATTTCATGCAACATAACTTTGTGTTTCAACTAACAATTTACCTTTTTCAGCAAAAGGTCGACAACAGTTTTTTTTAAGTTCCAGATTAACACCTGTAACAAACCAAGACAATTATCTACTTGACCATCATGAAGCAACCCTACACCGGTTCCTTCTCAAATTCAGATGCAGTTTTAC
The DNA here is from genome assembly GCA_948472305.1 of Vicia faba. NCBI lineage: Eukaryota > Viridiplantae > Streptophyta > Magnoliopsida > Fabales > Fabaceae > Vicia > Vicia faba. The sequence continues at coordinate 138,647,715 of OX451736.1, forward strand.
ACGGACTCATGATGAAGCAAGCCTACACCGGTTCCTTCTCAATTCCAGATGTAGTTTTACATGGACTCATCATCAGGCAACCCTACACCAGTTCCTTCTCAATTCCAGATGCAGTTTTACACGGACTCATCATCAGGCAACCCTACACCAGTTCCTTCTCAATTCTAGATGCAGTTTTACACGGACTCATCATGAAGCAACCCTACACCGGTTCCTTCTCAATTCCAGATGAAGTTTTACACAGACTCATCATCAAGCAACCCTACACCGGTTCCTTCTCAATTCCAGATGCAGTTTTACACGGACTCATCATCAGGAAACCCTACACCGGTTCCTTCTCAATTCCAGATGCAGTTTTACACGGACTCATCATCAGGAAACCCTACACCGGTTCCTTCTCAATTCCAGATGCAGTTTTACATGGACTCATCATCAGGAAACCCTACACCGGTTCCTTCTCAATTCCAGATGCAGTTTTACACGGACTCATCATGAAGCAACCCTACACCGGTTCCTTCTCAATTCCAGATGCAGTTCTACACGGACTGATCACTATTCAAATTCAACTTCTAAAAACAGTTTACGGATTCTCCAAATACGGATGTTAATCTATCGCTTGTTCAGACTCAACCTTTGAAAACAGTTTACGGATGCTTCCCAACATGGATGCTGATATATTGCTTATTCAACTTCAAGATTTCTGAAAACAGTTTACGGATTCTCCAAACATGGATGTCAATTTATTGCTTATTCAGATCCCCAGTTCAGAGATGTTCCAAACATGGATACCTTTCTGATACTCACCCACTCACCAACAACATACAGTTCAACAAACATTCTCCAGATGGCATCTTTAAGCCCATCTCCGACAAGATTCTGTCACATCTCCAAATGGAATCTTTAAGCCCATTCCCTCAACTACGCTTTGACGAGTGCAAATTTTTTGGGCACTCTATTGTCCAATCATCTTTTACCTTCGAGTCGTGAACGACAAAACTGCCAATCTAACTCTTCAGGTTCAAGAAGATTGAACAAGGGCAACTGTTGTACCCCAAAATTTGCCCTCCCTTTTTCACAAGAAATCACAGCTTCGGGTTTTCCCTGATTTTTCAGATTGGCTCAAGAATCGGTCAAACAGACTTTTCTTATCAGTCTATCCAAAATTAGGGTTTCTATTGATTTTGAATCAGTCAACAAAATTATTAGGGTTTCTATTGATTTGGTTGAGTTTGGCTCAGGGTTTGATCAAGCGGACTTTTCTTTGACGGCAAATCTGGAATTAGGGTTTTTCACTCGTATTTCTCAGAAGAATTTGAGTCCACAGTATTTCAAATTATCTGTTACATTGTTTTACGCTTGTTCAGGATTATTGTTTGTTTCTCAAAACCTAAACATCTGGGCTAGGAGCTGAGGCTTTTGATTGAAAGTTTGAAGCATTGGTTGGAAGCATTAAAGTGAAAGGTGTATGGACATTTGTTTGTTTAAATGTGCAAAGCATGTGATTGATTGGAATTTCGGGCGTATTGTGGTTAATGCAAGGTTGTGAGACTACAACGTTTATTGGTTATTTATTTTATCTAAGTTAAAATAATTGGGATGCATTTCCAGTTATTTTAATTCAAGAGATTTAAATAATTAAATAAACAGTGTAAATTAAAGAATTATCTGACAAAGATTTTTATTCATTTTTAATTGTTGTTACAAATGTTATTTGGATACTGTAAATTTATTTACAATATTTACAATGATATTTATTACAATAATTGAAAAAAAGAAAATAAATCTAAATCTCTTGAAGTCTTCTATCTTCTACTGCTGCTTCCCTTATCCCAGCTGGTATTTACCTGCAAAGACAAAAGAAGAAGTCAATATAGTTAATTTGAAAAACATTTTCAGACAGATAAATAAAAAAACTCATCATTAAAGATTGTTGGCCGAAATCAGATTGTTTTGGTTTTCATCATGTTTTACTCGTCCTCTTTGCAAATCACAAGAAGATTTCTCTTCTTGGTTCACAAAGAGGAAAGTAAAATTATTGTTTGCAAGCATATAAATCAATTAAATAGAAGGCACAAGGCTGCATAAAAGTACACCAAGCTGTACAATGTCAAACTCAAATGGCAAACCAAGTTGCACAACCAAGTTGCACAAGCTGCACAAGTTCAAACTAAGCAAACTAAGTTGCACAACCAAGTTGCACAAGCTGCACAAGTTCAAACCAAGCTGTCAACCAAGCTGTCAAAGTACACAAAACTGTCAAGGCAGGAAATTGGGAAGTACATTGCAGAGGAAAACCAAGATGCAAGCAAGCAATCTTTTTCAAAACATTTCATCATTTCCCTGGCCAACAACTTCTCAGAATAAAAGATATATTAAGCAATTAAATATGCTTTTTTTGATGGAGAGAGAAAGAGAGAGTGAAGCAGGTTTGCAGTTTGGAAGGATTAAAGAATAGATAAATATAACAAGCTAAGAGTTACAAAGGGGGAGAGCAGTTCAGAGAGAACCACAAAACTGTAAGGGCGAGCAAAACAGCAAGTTATCAAAACCTGCCTCAAACCTGCCTGTAACAAACAAGCAAGTTATCAAAACCTGCCTCAAACCTGCCTGTAACAAACAAGCAAGTTATCAAAACCCGCCTCAAGCCTTTACAAACTGCATAACAGCAAACCATAAACTGTAAGCAGCAAGTCCAAAACCTGCATCAAAACCAACAAAAAACTCAGACCTGCCTGTATCAAACCAAAGTCTCAAACCTGCTAAAACCCTCAACAAACCTGTTTCAAAGCTGCAAGTTATCAACAAGCAAAAACCTGTCAAAACCTATAAAAAACCCTCAACAAACCTGTTTCAAAGCTGTCTGTACCAGACAAACAAAAAAACCTGCCTTACCAATACCAGAACATCAAGCCTGTCTAAAAAAACTACACAAGCACAACAAGCCTGCTTCCTCCAAACCTGTCTCAAAGAAATAACAAACAACAGAAGCACAAGCCTGCCTGTACCAAAACGAGCAAACTCAAACTTGTAACCTGCTAAAATATCACCAAACAAACACAACATCATAGCCTATCAAAAGCAAAACTGCAATCCAACACCAAAATACCAAACTTGCCTTCAAAGAAAAACAACTCAGAAGCAAGTGTCCTCAGAACATCATCATCAAATATCCAAATAAACAACAACAATAGCAATATCTCAAGTTGAGGTTCATCACAGAATCAACAAAGCCCATAGAAGAGGGAAGAGTCAGAAGCAAATAAACATTCTCAGAGTCAAAGTTCATCACAGAATCAGCAAAGCCCAAAGAAGAGGGAAGAGTCAGAAGCAAATAAACGTTCTCATAATCAAAGTTCATCACAAAAATCATAAGCCAAATCAACAGCAACAACAACAAGCATCTTCAGAAATAAACTCATCATCAGAATCAACAAAATCAGAAGAAGAAGAGAAAAACTCAGAAGCAAAATAATACAGCATTTTCAGAACTAGTTTTCATCACAAAACAAAGAGAAAGATACGAAGTACCAGAACTGCGTCTTCACACATCCTCCCTTCTCCGGCCACCTGAGAGCGCCACCGTCCAACCTTCCGCCTCCTCTCCAGAAACAAAACCCCAAGGTATCAATTTTCTTCTTTCTGATTTACACCTCATACAAACGTAAACAATCAAAGATTAATAACATGCAAAGAGTAAAAACCTAAAAACCCTAAAACACATTAAGAAGAAAATTGATAACTTTTAAATCGTTGCCCTGTGCAACCACAGAGAGAAGAGAGTGGAGGCATCACTATGGTAGCCTAAGGCGAGGAGAGAGTTCATTCAAAAGCTCTGTTCGAGAACGATGAAGAGGCGGAGAAGATGACAGGAGAGCGATGCCGTTTCAAACTGTAAACCTAGGTTCTGAGCCAAACAAAACCAAACCCTAACAAAAGCTTGAAAAATGCGTTTGGGCTTCTGCCCCATGAACTGAACGCTAAGGCCCAAACTCTCAGCGCATGCACCCCTTTTTTTTAATCTGTTTTGTTATTTGGGCCAAATGAATATAACCTAAAGCCCATGTAACTTCTTTTTATATTTTTGAAAACCAATACCTCTTTTATTATTATCACCTAATTTTCATTTTTTCTATAACCTAATCCTTTTTTTTAAAATAAAAATAATATATTAATTTTTCATGTTAAAATTTTATTAACAAAACTATTTATTACACTTAAAATACATAAATAATAGATTTTTTTCAAGTTAAATAATTCTTTCTTTAAGAACTTTTTGTTTATATAAAACTAATAAAAACACAAAAATAATAACACTTAATTTGCATTAGGTTAATATTTTGATCATCTGTAAATAACCATATGCATCATACAATACTTTTGTTTCTCTTTGATTCTTATACCTTGTTATATTTTACATTGAGAATGCGACGATTCGATTTGGTTGTAAATATAATATTTGGACATTACTATTCTGATAAGACTAATCCCCATTTGTAAACATTTGTACCCCCATCCCCGGATACTTATTTGTAATAACTTAGACTTTAAATTCCCGCAATTTATCGCTTTCCATATACTGTATAGTAATTAGGGTTTGTATGTGAAGATTCAAAATCAACCGCTAGATAATCTAATACAAGATAAATGCATGAAAATCAATACACAATTCACACTTGCACCTCTAGGGTAACCTCGCTTGTTGCCTCGGAAAATGCAATCATGTCCCTCAAGTATGAGACACTCTAGCAAATGTCCCTTCGATAAACAAATATCGTAGTCCCTCGATGACGCTATCTGAGTTGCCTAAACAAAAATGATCAAGTCCCTCAAGAAAATTGCCAAAAATACTTGACACTATTGCTATCATGGTCTATACGATGACCCACGCTTGTCCCGTTAACATCCTAACACAAAGTTGTTCACCAAACACAATGGTGAAACAACACTGTTAACAGGGTTAAAAACATAAGAAAGACCTTTGAGTAAAATAGGGTAGATAACTCTTAGTTACTTGATCAAACTTGCAAAAAAAAAACATCTTTGCTACTTTTCAAAACACACTCCACAAACACAATTTCAAAATCCAACTTTCAAAACATTGAAAACCTTTTCAAAAGACAAAAACACCTTTGTATACATTCAAACAAGAATCATTACAAAGGTTACCACAACGATGGCCTCTTTTCAAAACATCCTTCAAAACCACACACAAAGCACTATTTCAAAACAATTGAAAATGCAAAGAAAGTGATCTAAGCAAGTAACTAAGAGCCCATGGATAACCATGGATAGAAAGGGTGCTAATACCTTCCCTTTCTATAATCTACTCCCCGAACCCAAGAAAACATCTCAAAGGTCTTTCCTGTGCTTTTTGACCTTTCCTTAGGATAAAATGAAAAGTCGGTGGCGACTCTTGCTAAACTGAAACATTTGCGAACACAAACGCAAAACACAAGTCACTTCTCCCATCGTATCACAATTAAGAACACACAATAGTTATCAATAATTTTTTTTTGGAAATGAACATTCATGGTTTTTATCATTAGAGAAAATATCAAGCATTTTTGGAAATGAACAAATAACATGCATTAAGGCAAATCTTACTTTCAAGGAGAAATTGAAACGACATTACTTCACTCTTGATGGAATGAGAGTTGCACTTACATGATATAAAATACTCAAACAAAGGGTTAGAGTAAAAATATTTAAAGTGCAAGAACCAAGATAGGATTAAGTAACATTGGAGATATTAATGATCTCTAATTCCCCCCGTATGTTGATAAATGGTTCGGTTGCGAGAGGTTTAGTGAAATTATCAGCAAGTTGATTTTTACTATCAACATGCTCAAACACAACATCCCCTTTTTTAACATGATCGTGAAGGAAGTGGTGACATATCTTGATATGTTTAGTGCGAGAAGCAACACAAAATTTTTGGTTAGATTTATGACACTAGTGTTGTCGCACATGATAGGAATGCATGAAAGTTTGATGTCAAAATCAAGTAATTATTGCTTAAGCCATAAAATTTGAGCACAACAACTACCGGCAACCATGTATTCCACCTCGGCCGTTGATAAAGCAACGAAAACTTGTTTTTTTCTATGTCAACTAACCAAGGATTTTGAAAACATGTGACAAGTTCCACTATTACTCTTCTTATCCAATTTGTAATCGGCAAAATCAGAGTCGGAGTAACCAACCAAGATACAATTATTTCTCTTGGAATACTAAAGCCCAAACTTACAGGTACCAATAAGGTATATAAGAATACGTTTAACAACTTTTATGTGTGTTTCCTTGGGATCCGATTGATATCATGCATACATACAAATACTAAACATAATATCGATCCTAGATGCGGTAAGATATAGAAGAGATTTAACCATACCTCTATACCTTATGACTTCAACATCCTTACCTTTTTCATCCCTATCTAAATTATCATTTGTTACCATAGGTGTGTCAATTTCCTTTGCACAAGCAATTCGAGACAATACTTGGTTTGACACTCAAAGTCCCTTCATTGAGTTTCTTAATTTGTAGTCCAAAAAAGTAGTTCAACTCTCCCATTAAACTCATTTCAAACTCTCTCTGCATAAGCTTAGAGAACTTCTTGACAAGATGCATGTTAGTTGCTCCAAAAATGATATCATCAACATAAATTTGAACAAGTAAAATGTTATTTATTAACGTTTAATAAAGAGTGTAGTATCTACCTTTCCTCTAGTGTAATCTTGAAAGAGAAAGAACTTGCTAAGTCGATCATACCATGCCCTTAGGGCTTGTTTGAGACTATACAAAGCACGTTTTAGCTTAAAATCATGAATAAGAAACTCATAATTTTCAAAACCGGGAGATTGTGCAACATACACTTCTTCATTAATGAATTCGTTAAGGAACTCACTTTTAATGTCTATTTGATATAATTTTAAGTTCTTAGAACATGCATATGCTAATAAAAGGCGTATAACGTTAAGTCAGGGAAACCAGAGCATAAGTCCCCTCATAATCAACGTCCTCCTCTTGGTTATACCCTTGAGCCATAAGACGAGCATTATTCCTTGTTATCACACCATGTTCGTCAAGCTTATTCCGAAATTCCATCAAGTGCCTATGATTTGATGATTTTCTGGACGAGGAACAAGGTCCCTAACGACATTTCTTTCAAATTGATTAAATTCTTCTTGCATGGTCGTAAGCTAATTCTCATCAAGTAAGGCATGCTTAGCATTTTTAGGTTTAACTTATGATACGTACACGCGGTGATAACAAAAATTACTTATCTTAGAGCGAGTTGTTATCCCATTGGTGATGTCACCAATAATGTTTTCAATAGAATTATCCTTGGAGGTTCTCCACTCCAATGGAAGACCATCATATTTTTGTTGACTTTCATCATCATCTTTCTTTTCTTGGTTCTCATCTACCTCCTTATCGATTTCTACCTTTTTAGGTTTATCAACTCCTTTATCGGTGTCTTTGAGTATGTCTTATGTAAAATTAACTGTACCATGAAAAGAAATACCTTTCCCAATACTGTTTGGGCATGTCTCATCAAAAGTAACATGAACCGACTCTTCACTAATAAGTAGACTTTTGTTATAAACTCTATATGCTTTACTAGATTGTGAGTATCCAAGAAAGATATCTTCATCGGCTTTCGCGTCAAATTTCTCAATATTATCCTTTCCATTATTCAAAATAAAACATTTACAACCAAAATCATGAAGATGCGATAAATTTGGTTATCTACCTTTTAAAAGTTCATAAGGATGTGTCGGCTCATAGTGTTAATTTTAACAACATGAGCCGACCTGAAATGGCCTATGAGCCGGCCTGAATCAAACAAAGGAGAACAACTTATCCAGGACAATACATGAGGCAGCCCGAAGCAAACATAAGAAAACTTCTTTTCCAGGACAACACAGGTGCCGGCCTGAAATGGCTTATGAGCTGGCCTGTAAGTGCAATTTTTTTGCAAAAAATGATTTTTTGAGACTGGTTCAGTTTCAACTATGTTTTCAATGATTCCTAAGACCTCTAAGTGCGTAGGGTGCAACCCAAACTTAGAGATACCTCACAATACTCATAAATGCTATATTATTGTAGTTTTGACATCATGCAAAATGTATCTTGATAAAGGTTGCACTTACAACATTTAATACGGTGCATTGAGAGTCGAGATTATCTTTGGATTAGGTGATAAATCCTTACACTCCCCCCCTGCTTTTATCATTTTTCAGTATTCTAGGTTTTTTTAATCATTCCAAAAACTATTTATAAAATCTCTCACCTCATTTCACACACTTTCGCCTCATCTATCCTACACTATCATCTTTTAAGATCCAAAAGCTCTCAAACCATAAAACCATCTGTTTTTGTTAAGTGATTGATCTTCTTCATATAATGGCTTATTTCTTGTCAAATGCTTAACATGTTCCGCTACAGAAACATCTTATCAATCCTCAACACTAACCTCAAGAAAAATGATGATCCTATCATAACATTGGTGATTCCAATTGGCCAGCTATATGTTATCTTCAAAATGATCATAGACTTTGAAAATCTTACGACTCATAGTTTTAAATTCTCTGATATGTTGAAGACTCAAGGATGGGAATAATACTTCAATCTTCTTAAAGGTCCTACCTTTCCTGTTTTGGTATAACACCTTCATCTCGAATCAAATTTTAATCTGCTCCAAAGTCTTTGGTAAATATATATACATTCATGAAGAGGATATTTCCAAAATTATCCAACACGATGGCTCAGGTGTTCATTGTCATAACAAAAGAGTTACTTGGGAAACATAAAGGGGGTTCTTCTGCTTTTATACCTGAAAGAGTTGTTGAAACTTGTCCCTCTATAGTCAATCTAAAAAAAGTTTCTCTGGTGAAATCTCCTGATAAGGAGAAGAAAAAGAAGAAGAAAAGGAAACATTCCAAGAAATAATGTCGTGATGGTTCTTCCAAGAACAAGAAGAAATCCAAGAAGATAGTTTCCACGAATCAGTCCTCTAGAAATTCCTTACCCAAAGTTGGTTATGTGAGCTCTTCCAAACCCACCCTTTCAACTCTCCCACATGATTCCACTCTTGGAACAATTTCTCCTCAAGAAAATCCACTGGTTTTAGAAGCAAGTACTTTTGTTCCTTCACCAAAAATCACCCACAAAAAGCTTTCCTCCAACACCTTCTATAACATCCCAAACACTTCCTTTCATCCATCTTTTCATTGAACATATGTTTGTCAACAAACCTTTTCTGAGCTTATGGAGTAATTTAAGCAAAATGCTTTTCTCACTCTCTAACATACTTTGGAAAGTTCTTCATCATGCATGGATCCTGAGAAGACATATGCTATCTGGATTTCCTTTAGAAGATGGATGAAGATCAACTCTAATATCATGAAAACCATCTATCATCAAGAGACTGAGAGAAAGTATGAGAAATGACTCAAAACATTTTCAAACACTTCTTTAAGTTTTCATGCTCCAAAGGCTCTGGTTTCTAAACCTGGGCAACAAAGTGATGTCTCCGTTGGTACTTAAAAAACGGCTACTGCTATAACTTCTGGGTCTGATTTGGTTTTGGTTAAGGGTCAATCTTCTGGTTCTAAGGGGAAGCAAGCTATGGAAGTTAAAGACCATCCAGTTGGGTTGAAGGCTGTTTTGGATAAACAACAAGAAGAAAATCATTTCATTCATCAACACTTGAATATGTCGGATGAAAGGATTGTTTCTCACGAGGATTCGTTCAAGCAATTGTCAGATGCGATGATGCAGTTCATGGCAAATTTTGACAAGAAGTATGCTTGAAGCCTTAGTCCTTTATCTTATAACTTAAGAATAGTTTTTCTTTTGTTTCTAGAACAATTATATCTTTATCTTGTTTTATTTTAATGAAAAACTTATTTTTCCTTTAATATCTTTTTGATTTTTGACAAAGGGGGAGAAAGAGTATATGATTTTGATAGTATATAGTCTCAGAATATTAAGTTCAACCATGATATAATGCTTTTACTTCTCACCATATGTTTGATGTTTTATTCATGAACTTTGTAAAAGTTCATTGATTTTCATAGACAAGTTTATTGGCTATCAGAAGACAAGATCAAGATGCATGAAGTATGCTCAGATGAGCTAAGCATCTGAGAACACTGCATTCGTTAGAAATTGTGAAATTTCTAAAATGAATCATGCCCTGATACTATGTACTCTCCAGAAGTTGAGAACTTTCTGAGTGAATAAGGTTTTATCTAGATTATGATACAACATATGTTTCAAAAGTTGTGAACTTCTTGAATATATGGTTAAGTCAAGCTCTGATACCCCACATTGTTCATAAGTTGTGAACTGTTTGAAAGTAAGGTAATCGTGTTTTAATAACACCTATTGTTCAAAAGTTATGAACTTTATGAAAGTATGGTGATCAGACTCTAACGCTTCAGAAGTTATGAACTGTCTGAAAGAATGTTAACGTGTGCTTTGGCAATGTTTACTCCATTACCACGAAGTTGTTTAGAAGTTGTAAAATTTATGAAATTTTTGTAACCAGGTTATGATAAACCAGACTCTGATACTTTAGAAGTTATGAAATTTCTGGAAGTGTAGTATGTTCGTGTTCATCTAGGTATCGTTTAGAGGTTGCGGACCTTTTGAAGACATGGTCTAAGACATGACCATAATACATGATCATAGTACATGATCAAATACATGGTTAGAAGACATGATCTAAGACATGATCTAAGACATGGTCTAAAGACGTGGTCTAATGACATGATCTAAGAAATGGTCAGAAGACATGATATAAGACATGGTTAGAAGACATGATCTAAGATATGGTCAGAAGATATGATATAAGACATGTTTAGAATACATGATCTAAGACATGGTCAGAAGGCATGGTCTGAGACAAGGTGAGAAAATATGTTCAAAGATACGATCATTCAGGCAATGGTTCAAGTGATAAACTTTCTGATGACATGATGCTTTGCACCTTCTGGTGGCATGATTCTAGTTTTTTGAAGAACCAGTGAATTAGTTCTGATGTTTGATTCAAGTAATTAAGACAATGACTAAATTGGTTATGATACTTCATAGTGTTCTGATAGTAAGTCAGGTTCTGATACAAGACCAGGCATTTCTAGTTAGACTACGATGAGACGTCAATGGAGAAGTGTTATTTCTCTATGTTACCTTTCGTACTACAAAATTAATTTTATGAGTTTTGGGCTCAGGAGGAGACTCTTAACAAGCATAAATGGAATTTTGGGTATTAACAGATTCAGGGGGAGCTGATTAGCTTTTATGAATTTATATTCTATGGTGATTATCCAGTATGAATTGTTCTATAAAAATACATGGTTTTGTCATCATTAAAAAGGGAGAGATTGTAAGAACAAGATTGGTTATGCTTCTGGACTTGAGTTTTGATTCTCACTTTACATGGTATCTTTAGAGAATAGTTGTGTATTTTAATGGTTCTGTCTACTGTTTAGCTTTTGCTAAACATGTTCTGACTCTGGCAAGAAGGCGTGTGACGTCATCAGGTTTTGAACTCAACACTCTGGAAGAATACCTTTGGTGTGTTACAAGTTAAGTCAAGATTCTGGAATGCTTCTTATACAACGGTTCTAAGGAATGTTAGTACAAGAGCTTCTGATCGTGACTTATATAAGGAAGCTTTGGAGGCCTTTTAAAGCTTTACTACTGTTGTTCCAAGTTTAGAAGATGTTGAAGATAAGGTTTTGCTGAACGAGTTCTAAAGAACTAAAGAAATTACTTTTGAAGACCAAGTGTTGAAGACTCTGAAGACAAGGGTTCTCTAAATAAGTTATAAAGACTCAAAGACTTAGGTTCTAAAGATGCAAGTTCTGATCTTTCTACAACATGTTTCACTAACATACAAATCAGAAGCCTCTGAAGATATAGAAGATAATGATCAAGACTAGGTATTGCATGTGATGGTGAGTATAAAAGTACAAAAGTACTTTGTGACCTCTACTGTAATAGGGTGGCGTAAGGACATACCTTTTTGTACATTTTTCCTACGAGTCTCACCAAAACCATTGGGAAGAAAACAACTGGTTTTATGTTTCCTATTCTACCCACCAACAAATCTCTTTCTCAGATATAAAAGGAGGACTTGGAAGAATTTGAAATTAACGAACCAGTTCTACAAAACTACACTAAAACGCGGTACAAACTATGTTGAGAAATTCCTTGTATAGTTTTTTAAATAATCAAGGTGCTTTTGTTCGTATATTACTATAAACACTTTTGTGTTGTTGTACTTAAACATTGTGTAATATGCTTGTTTAGAAGCATCTTTGTGTACACATATTTGTAAATCAACAATTGTTGATAGGTTCCTTGAAAGACTTTGTGAGTCTGGATTCTCAAGAAGCTTTGGCTACAGTAATATTGAATATGCAATAATGATCGACAAATTTGTTGGGGTTGTCAACAAGGTTGATCAGACTTATTATGGTTGTCTGTAATCGATTGATTATAGTGGATTAAGTCCTTATGGATAAGGCAAGACTCCTCGTGGGGTGGACTATGTGACACGGTGGCAGAACCGACGGTTTATACTGGTTTGCATTTTGTATTTGCAAGTGTCGCGATAAGCAAGAGTCATCACCGACTTTTCTTTTATCCAACAAAGGAAAGGGTGAAAAGAAAAGAAAAAGGCCTTTCTTTGAGAGTTTCTGAGTAAGGGGGGTAGATTATGGAAAGGGAAGGTGTTATCACCCTTTCCATCTGTAGTTTTCTACGGGCTCTTAGGTACTTGCTCATTTTTGAAAATTTCTTTTGTGTTTATGTGAAAAAAAATTTGTTTGAAAATGCCTTAGTGCGGCGATTTGCTGTATGATAACCCTTGTATCAGTCCTCAAGAGTGTGATAAAGCGTTTTGAAAACTTTTTTTGAAAAGTGTTTGAAAGTGTGGTGTGTAAAAAGAATTGTTTTGAGCAAGCATCTAAGAACTTATCTACTTGTACTCTAAAAGGTCGTTCTTTTCTTCATATCCTTTAGACAGTGCTATCCTACTATCAGTGAGTAGGTAGCCCTAGTCGTTGGATGTTTGAGGGACTATCGAAAGGGACGTACGATCACTAAGGCAATATGGCAAGATCTCTTAGTAAATGTCCTAAAGCCCTAAGATCACTTTTTAAACCGAGGCAACAGTCGAGAGGATCATCGAGGGACTAGTGATCTCTAGACTTAAGACAACCACTAAGAATTCTGACGTTTCGAGAATTGTGACCGTAATTCAAAGGCAACCGAGTGAGGTATACCCTAAGGGTGCAAGTGTGCAACAATGTGTTTTTTCAGATATTTATCTTGCAATTTAGTGATCTACTGATTGATTGATTAATCATGCACGCCTAGGTTGCTAACAATTATATACAGAATATAAAAGCGAGAAAATAAAGGGTCCTACGCTGTAATACAGTGGCATAACCAACTGTTTAATACTGGTTTGCATTTTTTGTTCGCAAATGTCGCGGTAAGCAAGAGTCGCCACCATCTTTTATTTTATCCAACAAAGGAAAGGGGAAAAAGAACAGAAAAAACATTTTTTGAGGTTTCTGAGTATGGGGGGTAGATTATAGAAAGGGAAGGTGTTAGCACCCTTTCTATCCATGGTTTTCCATGGGCCCTTAGGTACTTGCTCATTTTGAAATTGCTTTTGTGTGTGTTTTGAAAAGCTTAGAAAATGCCTTAGTGCAGCATTTCACTTTATGGTAACCCTTGTGTCAGTCCTCAAGAGTGTGATAAAGCGTTTTTGAAAACTTTGTTCGAAAAGTCTAAGTGTGAAAAAACTGGTTGTTTTGAGCAAGTACTTAAGAGTTTCTACCTACTCGAAAAAGACTATTCATTTTCTTATTTCCTTTAGATAGTGTTATCCTACTATTAAGGAGTAGGTAGCTCCATCGTTGGAGTTTGAGGGACAATCGAAAGGGACAATTACGGCCACTTAAGGCAACAGGGCAAGATCTCTTAGTAACTGTACTAAAGTTCTAAGATCGCATTTTATTTTACCGAGGCAACCTTCAAAAGGGACTTGCGATCTCTGAATTAGAGGACAATCACTAAGAATTCTCACGTTTGAGAATAGTGACCGTATTTCTGAGGCAACTGAAGTGGGAGATACCCTAGGGGTGAGCATGTGCAAGTGTTTTATTTTAGTTTATTTATCATTTGCACAGTTAGGGTGTTCTACTATTTTAAACATTAGATTCGGGGGAGAGACTCTGCTTGAGAATAACTCTGCGGGGGAATAACTCTGTTTGCGAGAGGAGATGCTTTACTGGAATATTTTACCGATTCGGGGAAATAAACTCCGCCGGGGTATGAATTTCCGTAGCTGGAGGAATAAACTTTGTTGGGGATTGAGCTTTTGTATTCAGAGAAATAAAATCTGCTTGGGAAAAAACTTAATGAACCGATCGCGATTATAAAATCTGGCTGGGGAATATAAACGTCGGCTCTCTGAAGGAACTTTGTTGGGGAAAGTAGCTCCTGTTTGGGGAAGCCAATGTAAAATCTTTGGTTGCCTCTACTCTGTGGGGAGTGTCGATGTCACGGGGGCGCATGTAAGTATACGGCGGTGACTTCACATCTAGACGTTTCTACCCGTGTACCTGTTGGAGAAAGTACCTGCGGAGGCTTTGTGGATGGATCTATGTGTTGAAATAAGTGTCAGAATGACATCCATCTCTGGATCATATCTGAACTAAATTGTTGCTAGAAGATGATCTGAATAAGTATCTAGATGATACCCGCCTCTGGATCGTACCTGCACTGTTTTCTAGAAGATAGTCTGGACTAAGTATCAGGATGACACCCATTTTGGATCGTACCTGAATTGTTGCTAGAAGATGATCTGAATAAGTATCAGGATGATATCCGTCTCTGGGTCGTACCTGAACTGTTGTTAGAAGAGAATCTGGAGTAAGTGTCAGGATGACATCCGTATTTGGATCGTACCTGAATCGTTTCTAGATGATAATCTTCTTTATTTAAAATGTTTCCGTTGGGGAAGGGAAACTCTGTAATCCGCTTAGGGAATCCAGAGAAGCTTGGCGACTTCATTGGGAATTTTCGTTGGAGCAGTAATTGGAAATTCCTGTTCTGCCGGGGATACAATAACACCTGACATCACTAGGCTGTAAACTGAGAATATAGAGGAGACCTTGTGTAAGATTCCCCTGCTTATGTACTTGCTAGAGAAAGTACCTGCTGAGACTTTGTGGATAGTTAAGTAGCATCCCAACTCCCGGGGTGCTTGGTAAATGCTGATCAGGATGGTAAACCTTCTACTGACTAAACAAGTGACGAGATGACGGGACGTAGTCGTATGCTTTAATCCCTAACTTTTCCTGGACTTCCCTTTCGGTTTTTCAGTCCATCGGGATACCCTTTTTTGCCCAAGCCGCCTTTTCAGTTTTTCGACTTGTCGGGTGTACAGATTTTTTATTTTCATCCCTCATTTTTGCCCGAACCATTTTGGTTCACCGGGATGCCCTTATTTTTTCCTAGGCCAGTCAACCTAGCGGGTCTTTGTTCACACGTAGTATTTTTCGACTATGTCCATGTTCTCCAGGTACAGAGAATTGTTACTGTCCATAGTAGTAAGTGTTGCCACACTGCCAAAAGGTGCTTGTTTGATCATACAAGATTCGTTGCTGGAATTCATGCCCCATACCCCAAGTGATTCAGATGGAGATCTGCCTCTGGCTATTTGGCATCTTTGAGAGATTCCTTGAATCTAGACTTGACTATCCCAGATGATGGACAATGGTCATGCTGTGCCCCTTGGTTGGAAGTGTTTTTCCACTTAAGGTGATTTTGTCCATTGATAAGATTTCTGTTCATCGAATATCCATTGTGCGAGTTTCTCTTTTGTTGAACAAATTGTCATATGCAAACAATGGTATTTTAAGAATGCAAAGCTTATGTCTGTCTTGAAGTTTGAAAATTCATTTTTTTTAGTAAAACCAAATTTTGCAAGAGAGGGATATCAACTCAGGATTTATGGCAAGTCTTACAGGAGTTAGGATACCTTTTGTAACAGTATACTTCTGAACTAACCTATGCTTCAGTTAGGACTTTTAAGGGTTGTAGCGTGGCCTGGTTCATGGTTTAAGAAAACAAAGGATAAAGGCTCAAATTTTATTTGTACCCACCCGTTCTTCGTGATATTCTTTAGTCCTGTGCTCAGTTAATTGCACATTCAGATCCCAACTGAGTCTAACATCTTGTCCTTGATGTTCCGGTGATGGTTCGGATACTAAAATTTTATTTTGAAGGAGCAGTCATTTTTGTACTCTTCTTTCTGTTGAGGATTTGTAGGACCTCTTTCTTTTTTTATTTTGATATCCCTTCTTTTTCCTGAACTGTTTCTTTTTGTGATTACAATCAGCGGGATGCCCCAGTTTTTTCCCCTTAAGTCTCCTTCATAGGTTTTGACTTAGTGGGATTTTATTTTGAGAGATAATGACTGCCGGTTTTAATGATTATGCGGAACCATCACCATTTGTGATACGGTGGCAGAACCGACTGTTTGAAAGCTGGTTTGCGTTTTGTGTTTTGTGTTTGCAAAATGTCGCGATAAGCAAGAGTCGCCACCGACTTTTATTTCATCCAATCGGAAAGGAAAAAATTACAAAAAAAAATCCTTTTTCGAGATATTCTGAGTACGAGGGGTAGATTATAGAAAGGGAAGGTGTTAGCACCCTTTATATCCATGGTTTTCCATGGGCTCTTAGGTACTTGCTCATCTTTTTAAAATTGCTTGTGTGTGTGTGCTTTGTTTTTTTGAAAAGAGTTTTAACTTCGTGATAACCCTTGTATCAGTCCTCAAAGGTGTGACGAAGTTTGTTTTGAAAGTTTGTTTGAAAAAAGTGTAAGTGTGAAAAGTTTTGATTTGAGCAAGTACCTACTAGCATCTACCTACTCGAAAAAGGATCATTTCTATTCTTGTTTCCTTTAGACAATGCTATCCTACTATTGAGAAATAGGTAGCACCTTCATTGGAGTTGTAAGGGTCAATTCGAAAGGGACGTACAATCACTAAAGCAATATTAAGACAAATTAGTAATAACCCTAGAGTCTTAAGATCATATTCGAGGCGACATTTTCGAGGCAACATTTCCGAGGCAACATTCGAATGGGACGTTTGATCTTTTCAGACAGGATGGCAACCATTAAGACATCCTATGCTTAATGATCGTTTACCGAAGGCAACCGACGTGAGAATACCCTAAGAGTGATATGTGCGAGTGATTTGTTTCAGTTATTTATCTTTGCACATTAGGGTTTTCTAACCGTTTTAATTTGTCATGCATTCTTGCCATACAATCCTATTAGCATACATCTAAAATGCGAGAAAGTAAATCTACGCTATTACAAGGCTTCGGGGAGGGGGATTAATTACATAGCCAAAAACCCGGGGAAAAGCGATAAGTAAAAGCCCTAAATTAACTATTACAAACCAGTGAGCAGTTACAAAAATATTGTCAAAATAAATAATAAGCGTGTGATGAATCAAATGCAAATCGACTAGGGTTTTGACCCTTCACTAAACCTATTTGCGATGGACTAAAAAATGTTTTTTTTATCATGTTTTATGATTTAAGAAAATAATGACATAATTAAATTGAAAAGAAAATCCTAAACTCTAATTGATTTTAAATTAAGGAAAATACTTTAATTTATTCTAAAACCTATTTTTTTTGTATTTTTATTTTATTTGAGAAAGAAAGAAAAATTAAATCAAGAATTAACCTAATTTTCTAATTGAATTTTAATTATGGAAGAAATTAAAGTTGCCCTAAATTAATTAAACTAATTAATTAGAACAAACATTTGTTAAGAAAAATAAATCTTTTTTGTTATCTTGATTGGTTGATTTAAAATAAAATAATTTTTGTGTTGATTTAAAAAAACAAAATAATTAAAGAAAAGGAATTAAAGAAAAATAGAAAATTAACCAAATGAGCCTGCTGTCAGCAGATCTGGTTCTGGCTGATGGATCCAGAAGAAGGTGACCCTCAGAAGATGGGGGTATTGGATCTGATCCTGGCTGGTGGATCCAGCAGATGATGACCCTTAGAAGATGGGGGCACTGGATCTGATCCTGGTGCTGGATCCAGCAGATGCTGAACTTCAGGAGGTGTACGTGCTGTATCTGGTTCTGATTGGGATCCAGAAGATGATGGCCCTCAGAAGATGCACGTGCTGGATCTGGTAAAAACAAAGGAGAAAATACCAAAAGCTCATGCCTGGAATCAAACCCACAATCCTGAGCTTCTGACTTCCTTCTTCTGACCAACTGCGCTGGATGTTAACTTGTTAACATAATGAAAACAAACAATATATCAGAACAAATAAGTTTCTGGCCAGAAACGCGCCAGAATTTAAACTAGCCAGTTAGGTTGTGACACGCTGTTGTCTTCTTCCTTGGAACTGTCGTTTTAAGTTCTGATTCTTTACTCACAGAAGCAATTCTGTTGCTGAAACCTGTGACATTTAAGAATCAAGCATATGCAATATAAATTCAATTGGGGACCATGGATCAACTGGGTTTGAAATTCTGATCGTCGTGACACCCATTATCAGGCCTAATTCTGCTTGAAACCCAAAACCCCAAATTGTAACACTAAAACCTAACAATGGAATAAGCTTGTTCCTGCACTATGAATTAAATCAAACTATCCAGAAACATTGCAAACATGATAATGAACACAAATATGTAATTTAAACATGCTGAATACGCAAGAATTTCAGTAATTGAATTTGAATAATTATGCAAACCGTGTGAATGATAGGAGGAGATTCTGGATGTTCTGATGTCTGCAAACGATTGGGAATGCTTCCTAAAATTCCAAGGAATTGATTTCTGGCCTTGAATTGCTCTCAAAGGTCCTCTATTATGAAATCAAAACTTCACTTTTTGTCAAGATTTTTGAGTTTTGTTCTTACAGTCTCACGCCTCCAGCCTCTTCTTTTGATTTGCCCAGATTTCTTATATAACCTTTCTTGTACCAATTGCCATTGATATGATTTAATTCTAATACGCCAGCACTATGAGCTCGTGATTCTGTTTACAAATCCAAACAAAACAAATATTTGCTATCATTTACCAATTATTTAATTTAATTCAATTTTTAATAAATAAAAAATCAAAATAAAATAAATAATGAAACAAATAACATGTGAATGAACATTTGGGTCGTGGACCACATTATAATTTAAGTGTAGGCATAAAAAGTTAGGTCCATTTAGCAAAAAATGCAAATTTGAGCACATTTGACTTTTGGCAATTTTGCAAAAATGGTCAACTTGGCCAATGCATAACTCTCTCAATTTTGACCCTAGAGAGGTGTTATTGGAATTTTTAGAAATCTTAGGATGTCCCCTAAGCAACCCTTTTGGTATCATCTCAATTGAGTCTTCCATGTTCATGTATGAAGCTTTGATCCAAAAGGTGTTTTTGGTGACTTTTCAAAATGACCTATACTGTCAAAATTCATATCTTTTTGTGAGTGCATATCCTGAACTTGGGAGTTGAAGATGAATTCTAGGGAATTGTATCCTCTTCAAAATGAGCTTTGGATGGGTCATTTATGATAAAGTATGAGGAAGTTATGCTTGGTCAAAGTTGAGTTGACTTTTCCTACAAAACCCTAATTTAGCAACTTTTGGGTTTTGATGAATTGTGAGCAATCCTTGAGGAATCATGATCAAACCTTGATCAAATGATGAACAATACTTCAAAATGAGGACACTGACCAAAAATCTTAAAGCTTGACTGTGTGTGGGCCACAGTTGACTTTTGACCAAGCATAGTTGATTTTCAGGCATTTAAGCAATTGACTGAGCCAACTTCTTCTGCAAGGCTTGAAACTTTGACATGGATGATCTTGGGAACATATTAGGACAATGGTGAGAATTTGAGTCCTTTGTGGTTCACCATCTTGATGAATATGGAAACCCTAATTAGAGATGGATTGCCTTAGGAGAGAGTTTATCTGGTCAACTCTTGAACTTCCTTGAACCATTTGGGGACCTCACTTGCCATGTGTTGAGAAATATGGGAGGGCAAATTTTGGGGTACAACAGCTGCCCCTGTTCAATATTCTTAAACCTGAGGATGCAGATTGACTCGTCTGGATTTCGTAATCTGAAGGTGGAAGATGATTGAACACTAGAGTGCCCAGAAATTTGCACTCGCATGAAGTGATACTTGATTTGTGATATCAGGAATGGGCTTATAGATGCCATTTGGTAGTTGCTAGAGAATTGTCGGAGACAGGCATAAAGATTCCATCCGAAGAAGTGTCTATCACACAAGAGATTCCTTTGCGATAACCCGTATACCTGTTGTTGAGAAGGACTTCGCTGGGGAATGCTGATCTCTGTCTTGAGAGAAATAGATTTTTAGGAGCTTCAATTGTCCGTTACTCTACTCGGGAATAATTCTAGTTTGGGAAGCGGAAGTGAATTGTGTGTTTGGTCAGGGTATATGCTGCACCGTGACTTTCTGGGGAAATGTGAAATCAATTGTGTTTGATCGGGTCCCGGTCTTACAATGCTGTGGACTGCTGTCTGAGGATAAAAGAGGAAGAACCCAGATAGTAAGGTTATGAGAAGGAACCTGGATAGTAAGGTTATGAGAAGGAACCTGGATGGTAGGGTTACTTCGATATGAAAGCCTGGATAACATGGTTGTGAGAAGGAACCTGGATAGTAAGGTTATGAGAAGGAACCTGGATGGTAGGGTTACTTCGATATGAAAGCCTGGATAGTAGGGTTGTGAGAAGGAATCTGGATAGTAGGGTTACTTCGATATGAAAGCCAGGATAGTAGGGCTTGTGAGAAGGAACCTAGGTAGTAAGGTTATGAGAAGGAACCTGTATGGTAGGGTTACTTCGATATGAAATCCTGGATAGTAGGGCTGTGAGAAGGAGCCTGAATAATAGGGTTATGAGAAGGAACCTGGATAGTAGGGTTATTTCGACATGAAAGCCTGGATAGTAGGGCTGTGAGAAGGAACCTGGATAGTAGGGTTACTTTGATATGAAAGCCTGGATAGTAGGGCTTCGAGAAGGAACCTGGATAGTATCGTTACTTTGACATGAAAGCCTGGATAGTAGGGCTTCGAGAAGGAACCTGGATAGTAGGGTTACTTCGACATTAAATCCTGGATAGTAGGGCTTGAGAAAGAACCTGGATAGTAGGGTTACTTCGACATGAAAGCCTGGATAGTAGGGCTTCAAGAAGGAACCTGGATAGTAGGGTTACTTCGATATGAAAGCTAAGATAGTAGGGCTTGTGAGAAGGAACCCGAGTAGTAAGGTTATAAGAAGGAACCTGGATGGTAGGGTTACTTCGATATGAAAGCCTGGATAGTAGGGCTGTGATAAGGAGCCTGGATAGTAGGGTTACTCCGATATGAAAGCCTGGATAGTAGGGCTTGAGAAGGAACCTGGATAGTAGGGTTACTTCAACATGAAAGCCTGGATAGTAGGGCTTCGAGAAGGAACCTAGATAGTAGGGTTACTTCGACATGAAAGCCTGGATAGTAGGGCTTTGAGAAGGAACCTGGATAGTAGGGTTACTTAGACATGAAAGCCTGGATAGTAGGGCTTGAGAAGGAACCAGGATAGTAGGGTTACTTCGACATGAAAGCCTGGATAGTAGGGCTTCGAGAAGGAACCTGAATAGTAGGGTTACTTCAATATGAAAGCCGGGATAGTAGGGATTGTGAGAAGGAACATGGGTAGTAAGGTTATGAGAAGGAACCTGGATGGTAGGGTTACTTCGATATGAAAGCCTGGATAGTAGGGTTGTGAGAAGGAGCCTGGATAGTAGGGTTACTCCGATATAAAAGCCTGGATAGTAGGGCTGTGAGAAGGAACCTGGATAGTAGGGTTACTTCGACATGAGAGCCAGGATAGTAGGGTTGTGAGAAGGAACCTGGATAGTAGGGTTACTCCGATATGAAAGCCTGGATAGTAGGGCTGTGAGAAGGAACCTGGATAGTAGGGTTACTTCGATATGAGAGCCTGGATAATAGGGCTGTGAGAAGGAACCTGGATAGTAGGTTTACTTCGATATGAGAGCCTGGATAATAGGGCTGTGAGAAGGAACCTGGATAGTAGGGTTGTTTTTGTCGCACCGATGATTACTCTGTTTAGCTTCGAGTGTTGATCATGGACTTGCTGGAAATTATTGATAATAACAGTCTTTCCTGAAAGAAATACAGGGTTAGTTATGTGCGATGCACGAGACACATTGTATGATGACGTTTTTAAAAAAAATGAGACCATGCTATATGTAATGCATGTACATGTCATGATGTATGAACATGAAATGCTGATGTAACAAACTGAGTCCGGGAAAATAAATCCCTGACTGCTGTTTGGAGAGTATGAGAAATGGTATTCTTGACTGCTATAAAACCATAGTTCCTCGACTTCTGTTGGGGATGGTGAACAAAGATGACTACGCTGGGGATTTTCCCCTTGTTTGTAGACATTCTGCTGAGGAGAGACTCTGCTTGAGAGCAATTCTATGGGGAATAACTCTGTTGGAGAGGAGATACTTTGGTGATAGATCTGCTGATTTGGAGAAATAAACTCAGTTGGGGATGAATTTTCGTTGCTGGTGATAATGACTTCTGTTGAAGATTGAATTTCTGCTTGCGAGAGAAATAAACTCTACTTGGGGAAAAATTACTGACTCCCTCGCGATCGTGAACCTTAGATGGGGAGAATTATGTTATGTTCAGGAAATCCAACATCATTGTCTTTGGATACTTTTTACTCATTGGGGAGCGTATGCATCACTGCTCATGTTCTCAAGCTGGCTCCATCCTGGTACCTGATGGGCAGAGTAACTGTAAAGTTTGGGCACTTCTTATTTTTTCCTGTTCGTAGAATTACGAGTAATTGTCTTTTTTTCTCATGTAAACATTTATGAGCAACAACCATTTTCAAATGCATATATCAAAAATGAATCATTGGACGTTCTTGCAAAACAAAATAGAAAATAAAAAACAAATTGAAATTTCTTGTGAAAATGACTTGTATTGATTTTCGAAGTTGGCCTGTAATAGTCATTTTTGTACAAAGAGGCTGACGTCCTAGTAAGAGAACACCGCCGAAAGAAATTAAAATTTGTGTAAAAGAAATAAAAGACAGCTATGAGAAACAACCCCATTGGGTTCGAACTCTGCTATTGCCTTTATATCTTCAAGCGTCTCATCACCTTGCTACTTGGCCGAAGGTTGATCAGATTGATTGGCGCTGTCCGAGCTTGATAGTTGATACTGAAGTCTGGTTGCGAGATGATCCAATGAGACATAGTGTTACGCTTTGATCCCTAATTTTTTCCTGGACCGCCCTTTCGGGTTTTCAGTCCACCGGGATACCCTTTTTTGCCCAAGTCGCCTTTTCAGGTTTTCGACTTGCCGGGTGTACAGTTTTTTATTTATTTTCATCCCTTACTTTTGCCCGAACCCTTTTGGTTCGCTGGAAAGCCCTTATTTTTTCCTAGGCCAGTCAACCTAGCGGGTCTTTGATTATGCGTAGCATCTTTTCACTATGTCTGCATGGACAGGGTGAGGAAGGTCGTCACCATCCATAGTGGTTAGAATCATAGCTCCTCCCGAGAAAATGTTCTTAACCACAAATAGCCCTTCGTATGTGGGGGTCCATTTTCTCCTGGGATCACCTTGCGGTAGTATGATGCGTTTGATCACTAGATCCCAAACTCGATATTCTTGACGTCTGACTTTCTTGTTAAACGCCTTGATCATTCGCTTTTGATACGTCTGACCATGACAGATAGCAGTAAGTCTCTTTTCATCGATTAGATTCAGCTGATCAAGTCAGGTTTGGATCCAGTCATCTTTGTTCAAACCTGCATCCTTCATAATCCTGAGAGAGGGTATCTGGACCTCGATGGGTAGGACTGTCTCCATGCCATACACCAGAGAGTAGGGTGTTTCCCCTGTCGACGTCCGTGCTGAGGTATGGTACCCATGAAGAACGAATTGTAACATCTTGTGCCAGTCTTTGTATGTCACTGTCATCTTCTGCACAATCTTCTTGATATTCTTGTTAGCTGCTTCAACAACCCCATTCATCTTCAGCCGGTAGGGAGAAGAGTTATGATGCTGAATCTTGAACTGTTTGCAGAGCTCGGTGATTATCGTGTTGTTGAGATTTGTACCATTGTTAGTAATAATCCTCTCTGGTACACCATATCGACAAATCAGATTGTGTCGGATAAACCACGCCACAACGTTCTTGGTTACTGTAGCAAAAGAAGTTGCCTCAACCCACTTCATAAAATAATCAATTGCTACCAGAATGAAATGATACCCGTTAGTCGCAGTAGGTCTGATCTCTTCGATCATGTCGATTCCCCACATTGCAAAAGGCCAAGGAGCGGTCAGGACATTCAGAGGAACCAAAGGTATATGCACCTTATCAGCATAGACTTGACACTTATGATAGGTTCGAGAATGCTGATAACAATCGACTTCCATAGTGGACCAGTAGTATCCTGCTCGCAGGATTTTCTTCGCCATAGTATGTCCACTGGAATGAGTTCCGAAGGTACCTTAATGTAATTCGGCCATGATCCTTTCTGCCCCGCTCTTGTCTACACACCGCAATAAGGTTGAATCATGGTTATGCTTATAGAGAATTCCATTACTGATGAAGAACTTCGCAGCGAACCTTCTTAGAAACTTCCTATCATTAACAAATTCCCCCTCTGGGTATTATTGAGCCTCAAGATACTTCTTTACCTCATGAAACCAGGGTTTATCTACTACCTCTTCAGTCTCAATGTCAGAGCAATGTGCGGGTTCATCCAACCTCTTAATGGTAATCCGGGGAGCTTCATTGTCCCACCTAACTTTGAACATAGAAGACATGGTAGCTAGCGCGTCCGCCAACTGGTTCTCCTCTCTTGGTAAATGTTCAAAGGTTATCTCCTCAAAGTGTGGAAGCAATGTCAGTACATACTCTCAGTAAGGAATAAGATTTGGGTGCTTCGTATCCCACTCGCCTTTGATCTGACTTATCACCAGAGAGGAATCTACGAATACACTCAAGAACTTAATCCTCAGGTCAATAGCAACTTGAAGACCCATGATGCACGCTTCATACTCCGCCATGTTGTTGGTGCAGTTGAAACATAATCGGGCGGTGAATGGAGTATGACAGCCCTCAGGAGATATAATTACAGCGCCGATCCCATTACCCAATGTGTTCGAGGCTCCATCAAAATACATAGACCATCGGGATCCCTCCTCGGGTCCTTCATCTGGTCCAGGCTCTTCGCAGTCGGTTACCAACATGATATTCTCATCTGGGAACTCGAAATTCATGGACTGATAATCATCCATGGCCTGATGCGCCAAATGATTCACCAATACACTCCCCTTGATTGATTTTTGGGTTGTGTATTAGATGTCGTACTCGGTTAAATCATTTGCCATCTTGCTATTCTTCCGGATAAGGCGGGCTTCTCGAAAATATACTTGATCAGATCCATTTTTGATATCAACAAAGTAGTGTGAGTCAGCATATACTGTCTCAGTCAGTGAGCAGCCCATGCCAAAGCGCAACAAGTTTTCTCGAGCAATGAGTATCGGGTCTCACAGTCGGTAAACTTTTTGCTAAGGTAGTAAATGCCGTGCTCTTTTCGACCAGACTCGTCATGTTGCCCCAGCACACACCCCATTGAATTGTCTAGCACTGTCAAGTATAATATCAAAGGTCTTCCTTCCACTGGAGGCATCAAAATTGGTGGTTCTTGAAGGTATTCCTTGATTCTTTTGAAAGTGGTCTTACATTCATCATTCCACTTTACCACTTGATCTTTCTTCAGCAGCTTGAAGATTGGCTCACAAGTAACAGTCAGATGTGAAATGAACCTGGCGATGTAATTCAGACATCCCAAGAAACCTCTAACTTCCTTTTCTGTGCGGGGAGTCGGCATCTCTTGTATGGCTTTTACCTTTGCAGGGTCCACCTGAATACCTTTATCACTAACAACAAAACCCATAAGTTTACCAGACTTTACCCCGAAGGTGCACTTGTTCGGATTCAACCTCAGCTTGTATGTCTTCAACCTGTCAAATAGTTTATGGAGATGATCAAGATGCTCTTCCTCAATCCGGGACCTGGCTATCATGTCATCAACATAAACCTCGATCTCGTGGTGAATCATGTCGTGGAACAAAGCGACCATGGCGCGCTGATAAGTTTCCCCAACATTCTTCAACCCAAAAGGCATTACCTTGTAACAGAAGGTGCCCCGCTGTGTAATGAAGGTTGTCTTCTCCATGTCTTCAGGAGCCATCTTGATCTGGTTGTAGCCAGAAAAAACATCCATAAAGGATAAGATCTTGTGTTGCGCGGTGTTGTCGACCAGAACATCAATGTGAGGAAGTGGGAAGTCATCCTCGGGGCTTGCCCTGTTCAGATCTCTATAGTCCACACACATTCGTACCTTACCTTCCTTCTTAGGCACCGGAACGACGTTGGAAACCCACTGCGGATAAGAAGTGACAGCTAAGAATCCTGTGTCGAATTGTTTCATGACCTCTGCTTTGATTTTCTCAAACATTTCAGGGCGCATAGGGCGGACCTTCTGCTTTACCGGAGTGCAGTCTTCCTTAGTCGGCAGGCGATGTACCACAATATTAGTGTCTAAACCAGGCATATCTTCATAAGACCTGGCAAAGATCTCAACATAGACGTGTAAAATCTGTATTAACTGTTGATTGACACTAGGCTCTAGGTTCGCACCTATCTTAACCTCTTTCGTGTCTTCCTCTGTACCCAAATTCACTGACTCAACAAGCTCTTTATGAGGCTGTATGGCCCTTTCTTCCTGCTGTAACAATCTAGCAAGTTCTCTAGGCACCTCACAATCATCCTCGCCTTCATCCTCAGCCTGGTTGATCAGATTTTTAAAGTCATAACTGGCAGTAGCATAGTCTTTATCAATGGGATCCACAGTGGATATGGATCTGCAATATGATACGTGAGTGTATGTAATAAAATAGTTGTTTTGATAAAGTGAGAGACAGAAAAGAAAAACAAGGAACGCAAAATTTGTAATGCAAGAAACGTCTAATGCTTTATTAATGATGTATGAAATGACTAATAATAATCCCTCACAAGCAAAGCCAAGGTGCCTCAGGAAAAGCACCGGGTCGTAAAGTTTCAAACTGTTTATTATAAATCTTAAAACAAAATTCCATTACTGCGGAATAAAAGAAACATGTATGAAGTCTTTCGCCATCCAGTTATTCAGTCCACCGTTGGTTGTTGGGTAGATCCAGCTGTCGATGTCTGAATCCTCTTCACTGTCCTCAATTGCATTAACTCCCCGATTGTTGATGTGTAGCAGAGGTCTTCCAATCCGTGCGTGCCTAACAGCCCTTTGAGCCCCTGTAGTAAAGCCCAAACCAAATTTGTCAGTTTTGTGAGTGAAATCAGGGAGTTGACCCTAATTGGTACACCCACCTTCTTCAATCACAACCCTAGCGTCCTTGAGATAAGCCATCTTCAACGGAGGTTTGTCGGTAGTAACTTCAGTTGATGCCAAGAACTGAGGGACCTCTTCGAAATTTTGACAAGGAATTTCTATGGATTCCCCATCCATCTCTACGTAGCAGAAATAATTAAGGTGACTCACCATATACTCTTCTTCACCTTGCACTGTAGCAATCTTCCCCTTCACCGGATATTTCAGCATTTGATGGAATGTGGAAGTAACTTCCCCAGCCTTATGAATCCAAGAACGACCCAACAAGCAAGAATAGGATGGCCTGATATCCATCACGTAGAAGGTGGACGCAAAAGTCTGATAACCCACTTTGACAGGGATGTCCACCTCCCCGTGCACCATTCTTTTTGATCCATCAAAATCCCTTACCACAATGTTACTCGGTTTTAAGGTCAAACCTTCACAATCCAGACGGTCTAACACTTTCTTTGGCAGAACATTCAGTGAGGACCCTGAAGGGGTGAAAAACACAAGAAGGGGGGGTTGAATTGTAAAACTGAAATCTAAAGCAATTGACAAGATATTTTTATCCTGGTTCGTTTGATCTCAAACTACTCCAGTCCACCCGTCAAGGTGATTTCGCCTCTCTCCAACGAGGTCTTAATTCACTATATTCAACTGAATATTACAGACTGCTTTAACAACTGCTGAAGCCTTCTTGATTCAAACCACAATCCGGTTTGTCAAGGCAACACTTTCTTACAGAGATATAAAACAATGTGTGTGAATGTTTTCTACAAAACTTTATCACAACTGTGATGTATACACAAAATGAAGCTTAGAAACTAGATTGCTAAACAATAATGAATATCAGAGTTTGTGGTTTAGCAAAACTGGTAGAGTGAAGATTATGGTTCAGCTTTGTGCGTGTAGAGATTTTGAGAGCATTAGCCATTATAATCTTCAAAGCCTTGTTTATATAGCACTTGAGAAGATGAACGTTGAATGCAATATTCTTGATTCAATGCTAATAACAAGCTTTCCTTTTTGAGCAGATCTTGTCTAGAATGAGGCCGTTGGAATTAATTAGCTTTCAATGCACAGTACCGTTGCTTCTTTAACGCAAGTTCTGGCTTGGCTCATTCTGATTCTGCTTCGCTGCTGATGAACTATTGTGTTTCTGTATCAGAGTGTTTACGCGCAGTTCTGTTCATCAAGCTTCAGCATGTACGTGAGTTGATCATCTGATCTTGACGTTCTGATTTAGCAACTTCTGATGCTGGTGTATGAAATCAAATTCTGATGCTGAATAGACGTGATCTTGCTTATTTTAATCAGCGTATCTGCAAGTCAGAGCATAGTAATTTTAGGCAGCATATAGTTCATTCATGAAACTTATAAATACTATATCTTTTCACTTTGTTATCATCAAAACTCAAATATAGGGTAGTAGATTCAAACATTGTTCTAACAATCTCCCCCTTTTTGATGATGACAAAAACTAGATATTTTAAATGAAAAATAACGTGAAAAGGTATCTGGGAAATGTTTCAGAGTTAAGAAGTAAGGAGAAATCAGAGTTAAGAGATACTCCCCCTGAGTTGATTTCTTCCCTTTGATGATACGTGTACTTCAGGATCAGATCTTTT
Source organism: Vicia faba (assembly GCA_948472305.1). Taxonomy (NCBI): domain Eukaryota; kingdom Viridiplantae; phylum Streptophyta; class Magnoliopsida; order Fabales; family Fabaceae; genus Vicia; species Vicia faba. The sequence continues at coordinate 138,676,913 of OX451736.1, forward strand.
TCTTTCTTTGAACATCAGATTATCAGAGTCTTGACTTGTCAGAGAGCAGAGCTTCAGAGTTTTTCTTGTCAGAGCTTTGCTTTGGATCAGAGTATTAAGACGATCAGAACTTCATATTGATCAGAGCAACATTGATCAGAGCTTCTACATTTTGATCAGAGCTTCTAGTCTTCAGAGTATCCAGGAGCTTCCTTGTGCCTGTAGACTTTAAACAAAACAGAAAAACATTTCAAGTAATAGAGTTAGAATGTTTGAGAATTTCTGTCTAGTTAGCCGTTATTGATTTTAAATATCATTCTTGTTCTCCCCCTTTATGTCAGCAATCAAAAAGTGTTGGTGATGTGTTAAAACACTTAAGATCAGAAAACTAATCATATTAATAGTTCAGAATCAGAGTAAGAAAATATTACAAAACATAGTCAAAACAGTACATCAGAAAATAAGGAAAACATGAAAAAAGTTATGCATGAAAAAGGTTTAAGGTTGAGGGGGCATGCGTGAGAACAGGCTCTCCAGCATCGCTTGAATCTTTTCAGAAGTTTCATTCTGCTTCTGAACCATGCTGACAACAGTGTCAATCTTGTTGTCCTGCACGTCCATTCTTGCTTTCATCTTCTGATCATTGTCGTCCATCCGCTGCTGTAGACGCAAGTCATTCAGCCTTAATTCTTCCAGAGTCTGCCTGTCCAAGGCAGCTTGAGAAGCATCAGAAGGAGGAGGCTTCTCAGAACTTTCAGCGACATCTTCTGCTTGATTTTCTTCAGCCTGAATGGTCTTGTCTTCTTCTGATGGTTGCACCCTTGCAGCTTGCTGTTTCTCCAACCAAGGTTCACTGTCCAGAGGAAGCACATCTTCTTGAGGCAGCTGACTTTCAACTTCCTTCAGCAGCTTGCTGAAGTTCTGTTGAGCCTGCTCATAGTTGACATCCTGCAACTTGAGGGCTTCAGCACGTACCCAAGATCTGAACTGTGACCAGAGCTGATCAGAAGCAGCTGGGTCAATCATCCCAGGACAGACTTGCTTCAAGGAAGCAATCCATTGCAGCACACCTGTTTCAAAAATCAAAATACCAGAGCCAACATCTGGTTGCTTTGGTTTTGGGATAGCAATTTTGTGTCTTAGATCAGCAAGACGTTCAAGACTTGTTAAGTCAATGAAAGTCCTGCTGGGGTTTTCAGAGGTTTGCTGAGAGGCTGTTTGTTTTGGAGGAGGGGTATCAGAGTCAGAGTCAGATATTTCGATTGGAGTGGATGGTGGTTTGGGAGTATTTGGAGGTGTTGATTCTTCTGAGGATGGTAACTGGGGCATGACAATAGTGGTTCCACATGGCAACTGGATTGCCAGCGGTGAAGGTTGAGGTGAGTGATGGTCAGATTTATGAGGAGAAGGAGTTTTAGAATGGTGAAACTCTGTTTGTGGTGAAGGTGGATTTATTTCTGGTTGAGGAGGTGGAATCTCTGATTGCTCAGGGATCAGAGGTTCTTCTGTGAGAGGTTGTTGTTGTTGTGGTTCTGGTTCTGGTTGTTGTTGTGGAGGAGGAATATTTGGTGGTTCAGAGATTGGTTGAGCAGAGGCATGTTCACGCTCAATATCAGCTAGCACTTGGTCAAGTGCTGTTGTTGTTGAAACTGTTGGTTGTTTGGGGATTTTGGTTCTGGTTCTTCTGAGTTGTAATGCCTCAGAAGGGTCTTCTGGTATGGTTTCATCAATGGTAGGGATTGGAATTGGTATTCTGTGGGAGGTTTGAGGAGCAGCAGATGCTGGAATAGTAAAAGATTTTGAAATAGGGGCAGCAGGTGAAATACCTCTTTTCTTTGGAGTCTGATGAGATGATCCTTCTGATGGCGCTTTCCTCTTCTTTGTCTTCTTCTGAGTCACTTCAGGTTGGGGTTGACTCAGATCTTTGATCTTCAGCTTTGAACCTGTATCTTCTGCCTTGTACGCATCTGGGTACCTGAGAAACATCTCTGGTTTGGATTCCATTTCAGAAAATACCGGAAAATCACTCAGAGGCACTCTTCTGCTGGAGATATCAGCAGTTGAAGTAGCTCTGGGTTCCTTCTGAATATTTTCTATCAGCTTCATCTTTTTCAGATTCTTTGCATTCAGCGGTTTCCCAATAGTTGGTTCAATAGTGCTCAGCTCCTGAGCTTCAATCAGATGTTCAATCAGCCTATTCTCTGTCAGAATATCTGATATTAGCCTTCCAAAAGGTATCCAGTCCCTCTTGGTCCTTTCTTCTTCTCTTGTTTCTTTGACACTGGTCTTGAGATGGTTGAACAAGAAGTGAGCCAGATTGATCTTTACCCTCTGATCAATAAAGTAGATCAGAAACTGCTGATCCACGTTTATATAATCAGGAGAACTTGTTGGTTTCCTGTGGTTGAAGCATCCCAGAACAATCTTGGCCCATACTCTGCAGTGATCCTTCAGATCCTTAATTTTGCTGCTGGGCATTCCAAGAGTGAAAATCCTGTTAGCTACCACACCTATATCAGGGCATCTTTCAGCCATGTCCACACAACGGACTCCACCACCACTTTGACCGATTAGCCTTGCAATGAGATCTTCAGAAATCACAATCTTCTTTCCCATGACAGAAGAGATGACTAGATGTTTAGAAACCTTGACGTGAATCCAAAATTCCTTGACTAGCGCTGGGAATGTTGGTCCAACCAACCTATCGAAATACCTCTCCCACTTTTGAGCCCTAATTTCTTCAGTTAGGTCAAAGCCATTTTCCTTCAAGCTTTCAAAGTCGATGATTAACTCAGAAAGCACTTCAAGGTTCTTCACCGGAGTGAGGAGAGTTCTGAGTGGCACCTGATATTGTTCAGAAGTTGCTTTCTTCTGATTGCCTGCAGAAATGCTGGAGGATGCCATTGTTCACACTAAAAAGCTTTGAGAATGAATTGAGAGAAAAGGTTTTCAAGAGGTGAACTCAGAAATATGCAGAAAAAGCTTGAGTGTTTGTGAGAAAGCGTAAAGAATAAGAATGAAGGATTAATGTGCTTAAATAGAGTTTTCAAAATTATTTTGAAAAGTTAAACGTTTTTAAGAGAGAGAAAAAAAAATCATGATTGCCATTTAAAAGAATGATTACTTTTCATTAAATGCTTGCTGATTTTGGGGGATTTGAGAAAGATACTTAAAAACGGTTACCAGACATGTGTCTCAATGCACCCAATCAGCGCTTTGCCTTCTCAAAAGCGTGCACGCGTTCTGCTTCAGAGATTTGCTGATGATTGGATGACACTTGTTTGATGTAGTGATCAACACGTCTGTCTTTGAGATTAGACTCTCAGATCTTTAGACTTGCATCTGATACAATCTGCATGTTCTATCTTTCTGAAAGGAGATTGATCAGAAGTTCACAGTAAAATAATTACATTCTGAAGGTAAATATATGGAATTAAAACAGTTTCACTCTGGGCATACTTTCATGCTGAGATGTTTCAGAATGAAATTGAATCTATCTTCTGAAAGGGGTTTAGTAAAGATATCAGCCCATTGATGGTCTGTATCTATAAATTTTAAGTTTAAAATACCTTTCTGAATATAGTCCCTAATGAAATGATGTTTTATTTCTATATGCTTAGCTCTAGAATGTAAAATAGGATTCTTACTTAAGCAAATAGCAGAAGTATTATCACAAAGTATAGGAATGTTACTCTCAAAAATCTGGAAGTCTTCAAGCTGACTTTTCATCCAGAGCATTTGTGTGCTACATCCTGCTGCTGCTATGTACTCAGCTTCTGCTGTTGACAGAGCAATTGTTGATTGCCTTTTGCTGGACCAAGAGATCAGATTTTCTCCCAAAAACTGGCAGCTTCCAGAAGTACTTTTACGTTCCACTCTGTCTCCAGCAAAATCAGCATCACAGTAGCCTACTAAGCTGTAATCACTAGATTTTCTATAAAACAAACCCAGATTAGTAGTACCTTTCAGATACTTGAAAATTCGCTTAACAGCTGTTAAGTGAGATTCTCTAGGATCTGATTGGAATCTAGCACAAATACATACGCTGAATAAGATATCAGGTCTTGAAGCAGTCAGATAGAGGAGAGAACCAATCATACCTCTGTAGACTTTCTGTTCTACACTTTTGCTTACCTCTTCTCTTTCCAGAATGCACGTGGGATGCATTGGAATCTTTGATGGCTTACATTCTGAGAGGTCAAATTTCTTCAGAAGATCTCTGATGTATTTGCTCTGATGAATGTAAGTACCTTCTGGAGTTTGATTGATCTGAATTCCTAGAAAGAATTTCAGTTCCCCCATGAGGCTCATCTCAAATTCTGCCTGCATACACTTAGCAAATTTTCTTCCAAGAGAAGGATTAGTAGAACCAAAAATGATATCATCAACATAAATTTGACAGACTAAGATGTCACTCTTAACTGTTTTACAGAATAGAGTAGTGTCCACTTTCCCTCTGGTGAATTCATTTTCAAGCAGAAATTTACTTAGCCTTTCATACCAAGCTCTGGGAGCTTGTTTCAGACCATACAGTGACTTCTTTAGTTTGAAAACATGTTCTGGATGTTTTGTATTTTCAAAACCTGGGGGTTGGTGAACATAAACTTCTTCTTCTATATAACCATTTAAGAATGCGCTTTTGACATCCATCTGATACAGAGTGATGCCTCTATTAACAGCAAATGAAATTAAAAGTCTGATAGATTCTAACCTGGCGACTGGGGCAAAGGTTTCTGTATAGTCTATCCCCTCTTGCTGACTATAACCTTGTGCAACCAGTCGTGCCTTGTTTCTGATGACTTCACCTTGTTCATTTAGCTTGTTTCTGAACACCCATCTTGTTCCAATGACGTTGAATCCTTTTGGTCTGGGAACGAGATCCCATACGTCGTTTCTGGTGAATTGATTCAGCTCTTCTTGCATTGCCAGAATCCAGTCATTATCCAGAAGTGCTTCATCAATAGAAGAAGGTTCAATCAGAGACACAAGTCCCATAAGAGTTTCTTCAGAGTTTCTGAAGCTTGCTCTTGTTCTGATTGGATCTTCCTTTCTTCCTAGGATAGTCTCTTCTGGGTGATCCAAGCTGCTTCTGGGTAATCTCTTCTGAGGTTGATCAGCAGCTGTTGAAGGATTTCTAGCAGTGCTCCTTTCAGACGTTGAAGGAATGTCTGTGTTGAGAGCTTCTGATGACTTGTCTTCAGAACCTGCAAATTCAATTTCTATACCTGCAAAAATTTCATTCTGCTTTGACTTTTCAGAGTCAAGCTTATCATCAAAACGAACACTGATTGATTCTTCCACAATCTGTGTTTCTGTATTGTATACTCTGTACCCTCTTGAGCGTTCAGAGTATCCTAACATAATACACTTCTGTGCCTTAGAGTCAAACTTGTTCAAATAATTCTTTGTATTTAATATAAAGCAAGTACATCCAAATGGATGAAAATATGAAATGTTGGGCTTTCTGTTCTTCCACAATTCATATGGAGTCTTTTCCAGAATAGGTCTTATTGAGATTCTATTCTGAATGTAGCACGCTGTGTTTATTGCCTCTGCCCAGAAAGTCTTAGCAACGTTTGTCTCATTGATCATGGTTCTGGCCATTTCTTGCAATGTTCTGTTCTTTCGTTCTACAACTCCATTTTGTTGGGGAGTTCTAGGACAAGAGAAATCATGCAGAATGCCTTTGTCATTAAAGAATGACTCAAAATCTTTATTTTCAAATTCTCCACCATGATCACTTCTGACTTTAACGATTCTAAGATTTTTTTCATTCTGAACTTGGTTACAGAAGGTAACAAACACAGAGTGTGACTCGTCCTTGTGTCTTAAGAACTTTACCCATGTCCATCTGCTATAGTCATCTACGATTACTAACCCATACTTCTTACCACTGACTGAAGCAGTTTTAACTGGTCCAAATAAGTCAATGTGCAGAAGTTCTAATGGCTTAGAGGTAGAAACAACATTTTTGGATTTAAAAGAAGGTTTTGCAAATTTGCCTTTCTGACATGCTTCACACAGAGCATCTGAATTGAACTTCAGATTAGGAAGTCCTCTGACCAGATTGAGTTTGTTAATCTGAGATATTCTTCTCATACTAACATGCCCCAATCTTCTGTGCCAAATCCACTGCTCGTTGTTAACAGACAGAAGACATTTTACATTCTGACTCTTCAGTTCAGAAAGTTTGATTTTGTAAATGTTGTTTTTCCTCTTACCATTAAACAGGATAGTCCCATCTTTCTGACTAACAGCTTTACATGATTTTTGATTAAAGATTATATCATAACCGTTATCACTTAATTGACTTATGGATAACAAATTATGCATCAATCCATCTACTAGCAGAACATTATTAATAGAGGGAAGATTTCCATTACCTACAGTTCCAGAGCCAATTATCTTTCCCCTCTGATTGCCTCCAAAGCCAATGTGGCCTCCAGGCTTAAGTTCCAGGCTTTGGAACATATGCTTTCTTCCCGTCATGTGTCGTGAGCAGCCAGAGTCCAGGTACCATGACTGGTGTTTCTGACTTGCTGCTAAAGATATCTGCAACATGTATTATTTTATCCTTAGGTACCCAGATCTTCTTGGGTCCTGATTTGTTAGTTTTACCAAAACTCTGGTTGAATTTTGGTTTCACAGATTGCTTACTGCTAGTGTATTTGATATCATATGTGTGACCATACACAAAGTGTGAATTTAAAGGAGTGTGTTTAATGATTAAATCCATGATATTCTTTGGTGTAGGAACCTTACCTTGGTATCCTATTCCTTTCCTGCCGTTTCTGCTAACTCCATAGATCATTGAAGCCATTTTGCTTCTATCTATGCTTTTAGCAAGGAACTTCTGGAAACTGTGATCATACTCCTTGATGATCTCATCAGCGTTGCTGGGAGTTTCAGAAATTGGTTCCTTCTGAGAGTTTTGTAAAGAGTTTTCTAATTTTGAAATTTTATCTCTCAGCTCAGAGTTTTCCAATTTGAGACTCTCAGACTTATTAGAGTCAGATTCAAGATTCCTTTTCAGGTCTCTGAATTTAGCTCTAATCTGCTGATAACGTTCCAGAATTTCATTGAGGCTTTCAGCAAGTTTAGCCTTTGTAAAATTAACAGCGAAGTTAGGAAATACCTCTTCTGTGTCTGATTCTGAGTCTGATTCAGAAGCTTCACTATCATCTGGAATGTTAGCCATGAGAGCTATGTTTGCCCTTTCATCATCTGATTCTGAGTCAGCTTCAGACGAGTCAGAGTCATCCCATGTAGCCATGAGACTTTTCTTCTTCTCTCTTCCAAACTTCTTTTTGGGCTTTTCCCTCTAAAGCTTTGGGCAGTCACTCTTGTAGTGTCCTTGCTCATTGCACTCGTAGCAGATGATGTCTTTGGTGTTTGGCTTCTTGCTACTGGAGGAGCCTTCAGATCTTCTGTATCCAGAGGAAGAATCTGTCCTTCTGTATCTGGAAGAAGACTCGTTCTGATCAGATCTTCTGGGATTCCTGAACTTCCTTTGTCTTTGCTTCCACAGTTGATTTACTCTTCTGGAGAGAAGGGAAAGTTCGTCTTCTTCTGATGAGGATCCATCAGATGTTTCTTCAACTGCCTGCAAAACTTTAGACTCAAATTTTCTGTTAGATTTTAATGCTAAAGGCTTACCTTGCTTCTGAGGCTCATCAGCTTCTAGCTCTATCTCATGACTTCTGAGGGAGCTTATAAGTTCCTCCAGAGTGATTTTGTTAAGATCTTTCGCTAGCTTCAGAGCAGTAACCATAGGCCTCCACTGCTTGGGTAAACTTCTGATTATTTTCTTGACATGGTCAGCAGTAGAGTATCCTTTGTCCAGAACTTTGAGACCAGCTACCAGAATCTGGAATCTAGAGAACATAGTTTCAATGGATTCAGATTCTTCCATTTTGAACGCCTCATACTTCTGAATGAGCGCCAGAGCTTTTGTTTCTTTGACTTGAACGTTGCCCTCATGCGTCATTCTGAGAGAATCAAAGATGTTCTTTGCTGTGTCTCTGTTGGAGATCTTTTCATACTCAGTATAGGAGATGGCACTGAGGAGGATGGTTCTGGCCTTATGGTGATTCTTGAAATCACGCTTTTGTTGATCAGTCATTGATTTTCTATCAATCTTCTGACCACTTGCATTCACAGGGTGCGTGTATCCATCTGTCACCATATCCCACAGATCAGCATCATGTGCTAGAAAGAAGCTTTCAATTCTGTCTTTCCAGTAATCAAAGTTTTCTCCATCAAAGACTGGAGGTTTGCCACTGAATCTGTCTCTGTCCTCATTGTTGTCATTGCTGAAGTGAGAATTGTTTCCTGCCATTGTGTTTTTCTGACGCTGGATCTTGTACTGACACGGTTAAGTGTTTTAGCTCAGAACCAGGCGCTCTGATGCCAATTGAAGGGGTGAAAAACACAAGAAGGGGGGGTTGAATTGTAAAACTGAAATCTAAAGCAATTGACAAGATATTTTTATCCTGGTTCGTTTGATCTCAAACTACTCCAGTCCACCCGTCAAGGTGATTTCGCCTCTCTCCAACGAGGTCTTAATTCACTATATTCAACTGAATATTACAGACTGCTTTAACAACTGCTGAAGCCTTCTTGATTCAAACCACAATCCGGTTTGTCAAGGCAACACTTTCTTACAGAGATATAAAACAATGTGTGTGAATGTTTTCTACAAAACTTTATCACAACTGTGATGTATACACAAAATGAAGCTTAGAAACTAGATTGCTAAACAATAATGAATATCAGAGTTTGTGGTTTAGCAAAACTGGTAGAATGAAGATTATGGTTCAGCTTTGTGCGTGTAGAGATTTTGAGAGCATTAGCCATTATAATCTTCAAAGCCTTGTTTATATAGCACTTGAGAAGATGAACGTTGAATGCAATATTCTTGATTCAATGCTAATAACAAGCTTTCCTTTTTGAGCAGATCTTGTCTAGAATGAGGCCGTTGGAATTAATTAGCTTTCAATGCACAGTACCGTTGCTTCTTTAACGCAAGTTCTGGCTTGGCTCATTCTGATTCTGCTTCGCTGCTGATGAACTATTGTGTTTCTGTATCAGAGTGTTTACGCGCAGTTCTGTTCATCAAGCTTCAGCATGTACGTGAGTTGATCATCTGATCTTGACGTTCTGATTTAGCAACTTCTGATGCTGGTGTATGAAATCAAATTCTGATGCTGAATAGACGTGATCTTGCTTATTTTAATCAGCGTATCTGCAAGTCAGAGCATAGTAATTTTAGGCAGCATATAGTTCATTCATGAAACTTATAAATACTATATCTTTTCACTTTGTTATCATCAAAACTCAAATATAGGGTAGTAGATTCAAACATTGTTCTAACAGACCCGGTATCCACCAGCACATGGGCCATAGTGGTTCCCCTACATTCGATCGAGACATGCAGAGCATCATTATGATTTCTTCCTTTCGGTGTCAGATCCGTATCTGAAAAACCCAGCCCATTGTCAGCAGTCAGGCTGACCATGCAATCTTTGAACTGATCGGCTAAAGTTTCCTGCGGCACATGCGCAGTCTTGAGAAATGCAATCAAAGCCTTCGCATGGGATTCAGAACATAATAGCAGAGACAACATGGAGATCTTTTACGGGGTTTTCCCCAGCTGCTCGACCACATTGTAGTCTCTCTTCTTGATAATTTTAAGGATTTCCTCTATTTCTTGTTTAGAGGCTTCCATAACGATTTTCTTAGGTGCCTTCGTCCGGGCAGGCTCACCTATGATTTCTTTTCCCCGAGTCCTAGATGGCTCGGCAACAGGGGTGATAACAGGAATAGTTGCAGGTGTACTAACTGGAGTAGGAACATGAGAAATGTCAGGAGTGCTGGTTGGAGCAGCAGTTGGAATAATAGTAGGCTTGATGATAGTCTTCGGGGAAATCTCGGGAGAGAAGACCCTTCCACTTCGGGTAACTTTACTAATTCCGACAATATTACTGACATCAGTATCAGCTTCTTTAGTCTACAGATCTTGCTTAATACCATGATAGAACACATCCGCACCATAATGCCATGGGATAGCCTTATCTGAGGTGTACGGGATGGGACCAGGAATAGTGATTATAAGCGGAGCAATTCTTTAAACAAGTGTAATCCTAACAAGTTTTCTCGAGGAAACCTTGGAAGGATTGGAAGAAATGGTTATAATGGCGACGTCTTCATTTGGAACAACAGGAATCGTGGTCTTCTCAAACAAAATTTCTTTATTATCCATCAGGCGCTGAACACCTGACTTCAACAAACGACAACCGAAAGGTAGAGTCGAACACATGTGGCAACCTTCACCATAACCCGGAAATAAACCGGCCAACAGAAAATTCTTCTTAACAATCATTAGAGGAGTAGAAATTTCTTCAATAGAGGTCACAAACAAATCGGTGTCAACAACATTAACTCCACGACCATGTTTGGGCATGGGAGCAGTTATAACATTAGGCTTTTCTGGAGCATCAAACTCTATCTCCTTGGCTTCGAGCAAATCTTGCACTTTGTTTCTCAGGGCCCAACAATCATTTGTATCGTGGCCTGGACTCTCAGAATGGTAGGCGCAACATGCGTTGGGATTGTTTCTGGGAGAAGTAGTGTTTGGATTCTTGGGTGCCTCTCTCAAGGTCGCCAAGTTGGATTTCAGCAAGTGAGGTAACACTTCAGCCAATGTCATGTTGATGCGGGTAAACTTCCGTTGTGGTATTTACACCCTTTGTTGATTGTTGCGTTGTGGAGTAACTATGGGTCTTAGTATCACTACAACATTTACCGTTTGATGATGTTCAGATCTGCTTTGGCCCCTCGTGCTGTACACTGCACTGGCTTCCTTCTTACCAGCGAAAGGCTTCTTTACCGAACTCGAAGAGGCATTCTTCTGTATTTTACCACTTCGAATGCCATCCTCCACTCTTTCTCCAATCAAAATCAACTCAGTGAAACCAGATGACGAGCTGCCGATCAAGTGATTGAAAAATAGACCAGATAGCGTCCCTAGAAACATGTCAACCAACTCCCTATCAGACAAAGGGGGTTGGACTCTTCCAGCCAAGTCTCTCCACTTTTGAGCATAATCCTTAAAACCTTCACCTGCACCCATGGACATACCCTGGAGCTAAGTACGAGTGGGAGCAAGGTTGGCGTTATACTGATACTGCTTGTAGAAAGAAACAGCAAGATCTTCCCAGTTTCGGACACTGGCGCCTTCCAGCTAGTAGAACCATTCAAGCTGAGTCCCTGATAGACTATCTTGAAAGAAGTGTACCCACAAATTTCTATCAGCAGTGTGGGGTTGGATTTTCCCGACATAAGAGCGGAGATAAAGCTTTGGGCAGGATACCCCATCGTACTTGGCAAAAACCGGAGCTTTAAACTTATGAGGGATGACCACTCCCGATACCAGTCCCAATTCTCTGAAATCCAAACCAGGTATTTTCTGAATCTCTATAGCGCTTAGACGGTCTTCTAGCTTCTTGTACATATCCTTAGCAAGAGGATATTTCTCATCATCGTAATCAGTATCATTGTCAGAAATTGCAGGACTAGGGTCCTTTTCCCTTTCTTGGTTCTCCCTGTCCTTGGATGAGGAGGTCAGATCAGTTTCTTGCCTCAATCTTTCTCCGAATCTTCTACCCATATTCAGAATTCCGACCTTCTTCTTCTTCTTCTTCTTCTTCTTCTTCTTCTCTTTCAGAATAAGGGTCTTCAAATCCTCCTGCCCCTTAGCCAGACTTATGAACATCTGTTGGAACTGGGCATTTTGCTCCTGAAGATCTTTGATGGCTTAATCGAAAGATATTTCTGCTGAAATAAACAACGAAGAAGATGAGAAACCTATAGGGGCACCTGTAATGATGTGCATGATAATGGGATGCGCATGTAATGATTTCAAATACTTTGGGAGATTTAAATTTGCAAACCAAAATAAACGAAAACTTTATTAGTTTAAACTTGAAGGGTTCCACAATGCCTTTAAGGCGTTACAAAGAAGTAAATAAAACAAATCTAAAACTAGAAAAAGCAAAATCAAAAGTCCCATGGTCGCTTCCTCTTTGTGCTGATATAGTCATTGATCACTCTTTCTTCCTTGAGCTGTCTGGTGAGCTTCAAAATCTTCCTTTCTCACTCATGGTACTGTTCCCGGTAAGTATCCCGCTCATTCCTCAGCTGAATCCAAGACCTCTGTAACTCCCCAGGATCAGTGGGCATGTAAGGATAGAGAACTGTGTAAGGAATGCCTTCTTCATTAGTGGACTCCACAATCACTGGTAATACAGCCTCATAAGGCATCATAAGCTTCTGGGCACGAGCTCAGACCCATTGGAGATAAGGTTTCATAGGAAGGGAAGTCTTTGGTCCTAACTCTTCGGGGTCATATCTGTTTACCATGCCCCAAGCTCGTATAAACCTCCGACGATACTCCTTAACATCCTCCTTATAGTCAAATACAATGTCCTCAAGAAGTAACTCACGGGAACCATCTCTTCGAGAATGACCAAATTGTCGCAAAGCTAGACAAGGATTGTAAGTTATACCTCCTCTGATTCCAAGCAATGAGACATTAGGGTATCCCCCACAGCGGTTAATAACAGCGGTATCTTCCATAGTCCGGGAACACCAAAGAATATCTGTATGAGCAAGTGACATTATTCTATAGGACCAACCCAAACCTTCTTCGTTCTTCAGCACAGACTTAGGGAGGTGCAAAATAAACCACCTCGACAGCAACGACATGCAACACATAAGAGTCCCTCTTCTCCTCATAGTACGAGTATAGAGAGCATGTAAGATATCTCCCAGCAAGGTAGGCACAGGGTTGCGAGAAAGGAAAATCTTGACAGCATTCACATCTACAAAGGAATCCGGATTAGGTAAAAGAACCAAACCGTAGATAAGAAGAGCCAAGATATCTTCAAAAGCCTGAAAATCCAAATCATCCCAAAATAGTTGAGCTTGGTCTATCAGAAATTTGGCTAGAAAACCTTCGACCCCGCTTCGTGTTTCCCAATTGGATACTACATCAGCCCGTTTCAAATGCAGAGCTGAGGAAATGTTTTCTGGTCTAGGAACTTCTTCCATACCTGTGAAGGGTACCTGTTCAAGAATGGATATTCCCAATAGATGATAGAACTCTTCCAAGGTGGGTACTAGCATGTAATCTAGAAAGGTGAAGCAATGATGCTCGGGATCGAAGAACTGAAATAGTACGCTCATCATCTGTTCGTCGAGATTTAAAGTAACCATGTTGGGAAGTTGGCCGTGTCTCTTAATGAACATAGAAGTCTCAGAAACTCTTGAGGCTAGCTCTTTAAGTCGGGCAGATATTTGCACAAAGTTGACTCAGATGGTATTTCTACGCACGAAAGCCATGATCTGTAAAACAGAACAAAGATAAATTCCCTTGGTCTTTGAAATGGTTAGGGAAATGAAGCATGAATGCCATGTTATGATGCATGATGTCATGATAAACCATAGGTATAGCAAACACAAATATTGCAAACACAATCAAATCACATAAATCCCTTAGGTTTAAGGCTTGCATGAGGTCAAAGGTAATACCCTCTTGAAGTTAAGTTGGTTTTAAACCAGTCCTAGCAAAGTAACTGGGTTCTAGAGGATCTCAATATCACTGACCATCCTCCATCGGTCATGGTTTCAGCTCACACAATCTTTTCTTGCAGCCGGAACTATTCCGAGAGTATGGTCTCACTGAGTGTAGCATCTAGTATCAACCAGTTCTCAAATCTACACCGAGGCCGGCTATCTCGCTACTTTCTAATGGCCAAGTTGGGCGATTAAAGGTTCTAAGGTTAGTTGATGCTTAACGACACCATGCAGCGGCCCCGTATTCTCCTCGTTTCTCCACAATGGATACCGGTACCAACCAATGTGCCACACCAACGTAGCTAATGCTTCAACCGTATCGGTCTACGCTGTACAGTTCCCTCACAGTCTATTGCTACTTACCTAAAAGGTATCTCCAGATCTGGGTTAGGATCTATAGTAACCCCAAACAAAAACCCTTAAAAGTAAAGCAAACAAAGAAATCAAGAGAAGCAATTATGATGAACTAGATCTTAAGGTATTCCCACTTATTATTCCCCAGCAGAGTCGCCAGTTCTGTGATACGGTGGCAGAATTGACTGTTTGAAAGCTGGTTTGCATTTTGCGTTTTGTGTTTGCAAAATGTCGCGATAAGCAAGATTCACCACCGAATTTTATTTCATCCAATCGGAAAGGAAAAAAGCACAGAAAAAAAAATCCTTTTTCGAGATATTCTGAGTACGGGGGGTAGATTATAGAAAGGGAAGGTGTTAGCACCCTTTCTATCCATGGTTTTCCGTGGGCTCTTAGGTACTTTCTCATCTTTTTAAAATTGCTTGTGTATGTGCTTTGTTTTTTTGAAAAGAGTTTTAACTTCGTGATAACCCGTGTATCAGTCCTCAAAGGTGTGACGAAGTTTGTTTTGAAAGTTTGTTTGAAAAAAGTTTAAGTGTGAAAAGTTTTGATTTGAGCAAGTACCAACTAGCATCTACCTACTCGAAAAAGGATCGTTTCTATTCTTGTTTCCTTTAGACAATGCTATCCTACTATTGAGAAATAGGTAGCACCGTCATTGGAGTTGTAAGGGTCAATTCAAAAGGTGAAATTCCTGGTATGTCACAGACTCAGGATGTCTAATGGAACGTTAAGACATCTGATCTGACATTAAGCGTTGTACATGTAGAATAGGCTGTACTTTTGATATCTGTTCTACAACAGTCGCAGGTTCTGATTTACTGATGTTCAGAGCAGTTAAGATTAATCATATACATTGATGTCATGAGGAATGCTGTGACATCAAACAAATAACCAATGCAGAAAGTAAATAACACACAGAATTGTTCACCCAGTTCGGTTCAACCAACCTACATCTGGAGGCTTCCAAGCCAGGGATAAAGTTCACTATTAGTAGTATCAATTCAAAGACCCTACAGCCAACACACCCGTTGACAGCCTTCTCACTTAATCACTACCCAATGACACTTTTACCTAAGATCCAATCCTAGATATGAGACCCCTCTCACTCCCCCTCAATCACCGCAGTGATAACTTTCAACAGTACATAAACTGTTCAGAAGATACACTTCCATTACACATCTTGATCATGCTTAAAAGCTTCAATCAAGTACAATGCATACATCCTCTAACCTACAGGTTTCAAGGAGTATGGTGACCATCCCACAACCCGGGTGGTTCACAACAGAACTAGCCCTAAATGATTACATCTTGTCAATACACGACCTCTTCAAATTAGGTTACAATACTTCTATTTATAACACTTTTTACCCAACTGGATTTGGGCCTTCATATGACAGCAATGCAGTTTTAACGACCTGCATAAAGTAAGCAGAAAACTTCTGCTGTAAATTAGGTCTTCAATCGAGCTTTTCTCCTTATCCTTAGCTTCTGATTGAATCTTCTAGGGCTCCACATATGCCTTCAATTTTCGCTACTTGTTATGCATTCTATTTGGCAGAATATTCTGCATAACTTCAGGAACAGAACTGCATCAGACTTGACAGTTCAGTAGCTTGATGTCTGGTGTGATGTTATGACATCTCTTGAGACATGTTGTTCCAGATGTTGATTCAACACAACATGTTTAGGCATTTACAATAGGATTTTCAGGCTGTTCCTATTGTACATTACATTACATTATTGTTGTTACTATTTGTTTTACAAGAAATGAGCCAATCCTAAACGAAGGCACTTACAATCTCCCCCTTTGGCAAATTTTGGCTAAAACAAATACAACAATAAAAGTGTTCAGGATACACACACCAACCATTCAAAACCTCTTGAAGCACAGGAGGAAGAGGATGCACCTCATTCCCTTTTAGACCACGAACCATTTCTTGTCACTGGTGGTGGAAAAAGAGGACCGTGGGAGATAAACTATCCTTTCAGAGGCATCAGAGAACCTTTAAGGAGTGACCAGAATATCTCCCTTGTAACTCAGAACACAGGTCACAACTGTGTTCATAACTCAGATCACAAGTCACAAAGAAATTCACGCCATTTGAATTTCTGCTGAATTTGTGACAAGTCTTTGTGATCAAAATTTTGAGTAGCTGCTGCAACGAGGACAATGTCAAACAGTAACAGTACTCCTTTCTCCCCCTTTTTGGCCAAAAATTGACAAAGAAAGCCCTCACAAAACCAGATCCAAGAACAGTTTTCCCAGATCCGTACAAACCCCATGATGGTTGTGAGAGAAAAGAATGTGTGATAGGAGGTTATATAAGGAGATAACAGGTTCAAGAAGATGCCAATATAAAATCTTGGTCAAGGATACCTATTAAAGTTGTTGCATATTTCAGACTGGCTGTGCATGCATTTGTTTGTTTCTGCCAAAAGAACCAGTCCTAATACATGCATAAGTTTGGGTCAAAGCAATTCCTGACTAAAATCATCCTTTGACCGACTTTTTAGGAAACAGAATACCAAATATAGCTCCTGAACAGCTACAATTACGTGGTGAAGTTATTTTCCACGTATTCTTCTTGATTTCCCCAAGGTTGCAATGTCGTTGGTAATGTCATGACACTTTCTTAGACGTTACCTTACATTCTTCAACAACAGCAGCCTTCTTTTTACTTCTCTCAGTTAGGCACAGAGAAGGACACTTTAAACAGCTAGTAGCAAGAGACTAGTAGCCTTAAGCACGTCCATCAATCATGCTTTCTTAAGTGTTGCTGAGATCCAACACAATTACTTTCTACCTTCTTCCAGACAGCAAAATAAGGAAGGAATGAATAAACCAGAAGACTCCAAAATGCTTCACAAGACTTCACAAAATTTAGATGCCACTTCTATTTCTTGTAGTGAAAGAACCCCTTGAACATATGCTGAATATATCAGATTTCTTAATCTGATTTACTTCTTCTGATCTTCCATTCACTAGTAGTTGCTAGAGCTAGTGAAGTCTTTACCATAATAGCATTTCTGATTTGCCAGACCAAGTTGCTATTGATAAGATCTGAATCTTCCAAATTGCTCCAAAGGTATCAAAACTGCCACTATGATACTTTTAAGAATCTCTGAGATTTTCTTCCTAAACCCAGACAGATAACAAGAGCAATTCTTCAATCTCCTGATGTTTTCACTTAGAAGTTCACAATGTCATATTATCAGAACACATAAACATCAGCATACCACCGTCTTCTTCTGACTTCTGATCTTCAGATTAAGTCCAACAATACATATACAAAGTCTCCCTTCATTGTAATTGGGGAAAGTGCAACACTCAGTGACTCCCCTTGTTAAGGCCAATCAAAACAGTAGCGTGGAAACCAGTAGCACTAGCTCTGAGGTGGTAACTTCAAGCACCCTGAACTAGTCTTAGAATAGTAAGGACATCTCTGATTCATGCCCTTGCACTTCCACACTTATCATGACTCTCTGGATGGCTGAGAAATCATGTAGCCATAGTCTGAAACCAACCTCCAACCTTCTTAGTGTGCTTACAAGCTTTACTAAGATTCAGATTTTCTAGAAGGATTAACCTTTAATCAAAAATATATTTACTAGTAGTTGCTGATACTAGCAAATTCTTCAGACCACAGTAGTAGTTATGCATTGTTAAGCATACTACTCTTAAACACAAGTAGAATCTACTTATTCCAACAATAGAATTGCCACTTCTGAATGAGGATTAAGATTCACAGTCCCAAGTCTCTGCCACAGACTTCTAACAATAATAATGTTACAGCATCATCTGGGACATCAGAACCTATCTGCTTGGGTTCTGAAGTTAACATTCGGGGGATTGATGCCCTTTTATATTCTCCATATGAAAGGTATGATCTTCATCTTCAGCAATAGTTACTCACCAGAATACCCTAGAGAGAAATAAACTCTCTACCAAGTTCTGAGAAATAGGTTCAGAATACAGCCTTGCATGCATATTATACAAACACTTAGTCTCCCATCAAAGTGCTTATATATATCTTTATGCAAGATCCTAATGAATACTTAGTCTCCCGTCAAAGTATTCATTAATAGTTAGATTAAGCCACCTTCTCAAGGTAGGATAATTATTCTAACAATCTTCTGCTCCATGCATGAAGAGCCAACTGTTCCTTACAAGCTTCCTTTGCTGAAGAGGCCCTTCGTTTGAGATGATGTTGCAACATTGATCCCAACCATATGAGCCTGGCTTATACTATGGTTTTGGATGAACATCCATTGCAATCTAAGTACACTTTTCTTGTAAGGGATACAGGAGTACACCAGAAGCTAATTATCCTTTATGATCAGACCCATAACAACCACATAACCTGTTCTTATTCCTATCCTCCTTGGAAATCACTAAGATCATGAGAAATAAACTCAAGCATCTTACAGAACAAGGTAAGATGAACTCCCTTTCACATCAGCTTGATCATACTACTGCCTCTGAATAAAATGTTATCCAACTTCCCTCTTTATGGATACAGTGTTGAGCTCTTGACATAGTAAGTACTCTTTATTTGAAATTTGCCACAGGTTTCAAATTAAGAGTCCTTAGTTTGCTTGCTGTACAAGTTTCAGGTTGCCACATTCTGTAACTTGTACTAGAAGAAACTTCATTATCAATCATGAGGATGATCACTAAGTCTGGAACTTATTTGTCTTTTCTCAACAACTGATGTCCTCAACAGTTTGATGTTGTACATCCTTTTTCATCACAAGCTTTAGAACTTTTGATTCACATATTTATCACATAAAGATTCTGCTTCCATTATCTGATTACTTCTTCACATTTGCTAAGTATATTTACTTGGCTGAAGACACAGAAATGATGTTCCATCATCCATCATATGAGGGGAAACCTGGAAGTCACACTTTAAAGTCCTTTTAAGTGCTTTTAGTTCAGTACATATACTCCCTTAAACTCACAGCTGGAGTAGATGACCTGTTGATCGTGTCCTGATCAATTATTTCAGAACAGAAGTCTCCTCTTCCAGATCAGGAGTAGGTTCCAAACATATGTACTCGCACTACATGTGTTTAGCACCCAGAACATCTGTTCTTCAACTGGCAGTTGCATGATGTTCTAACATCCTTAAGCATATCAGTTCCATCTCCTTGGAACACATCATCCTTGATAATCTTCAAGCAGCTTGTAGATGTATATGAGAATCATTGATCAATTGATACTCATCAACACTAATAATAAATGCCTTTATGAGTGGACTTGAGGAAATCTCAAGTATCTTTGATATTATTGATAGATTGCAAAATCTGCTTACAAATTCTGTTGAAAATAATAACCCTAGAGTTCTTCTTTCACTTTAGGCATTGTATCAGAAGCTATGCAGCGGAATAGCAGTACTTCAATAGAACCTACACAATGCTTACTCCATATAGCAAGCATGACACATAAGGATTGAAAATAAATCAATCCTACAAGTTGTTTGCTTCTTCACCAAGCAACTTCCTAGACCCAACTCTACAGCCCGGTTAAAAGGAAGCTTTATACACACAGATGATACCTTATCAATATCTTCACTCCTGCATGAAGGTTTTGATAATATTCTTCTTTGTGCTTAATACAGGTTGAACAATGCACTCCAAAATCTTCACTCCCGCATGAGGTCTTTGAATTTGTTCAAACACTTTCATCTTCCTTCAACATTGCTGATCAGATTGATCTAGTTTCTCCCAAATTGGTCCATCCTCCACTCCTAGGGACCAAACAATATGAACACTACTGGTTCAAACAATATTCTACCTTGTACACAACCGGAAAGTATCCCCCATGGATCTCATCCAGAGACAGACAGGATGCCTGCTCTGATACCAATTGAAATTCCTGGTATGTCACAGACTCAGGATGTCTAATGGAACGTTAAGACATCTGATCTGACATTAAGCGCTGTACAGGTAGAATAGGCTGTACTTTTGATATCTGTTCTACAACAGTCGCAGGTTCTGATTTACTGATGTTCAGAGCAGTTAAGATTAATCATATACATTGATGTCATGAGGAATGCTGTGACATCAAACAAATAACCAATGCAGAAAGTAAATAACACACAGAATTGTTCACCCAGTTCAGTTCAACCAACCTACATCTGGAGGCTTCCAAGCCAGGGATAAAGTTCACTATTAGTAGTATCAATTCAAAGATCCTACAGCCAACACACCCGTTGACAGCCTTCTCACTTAATCACTACCCAATGACACTTTTACCTAAGATCCAATCCTAGATATGAGACCCCTCTCACTCCCCCTCAATCACCGCAGTGATAACTTTCAACAGTACATAAACTGTTCAGAAGATACACTTCCATTACACATCTTGATCATGCTTAAAAGCTTCAATCAAGTACAATGCATACATCCTCTAACCTACAGGTTTCAAGGAGTATGGTGACCATCCCACAGCCCGGGTGGTTCACAACAGAACTAGCCCTAAATGATTACATCTTGTCAATACACGACCTCCTCAAATTAGGTTACAATACTTCTATTTATAACACTTTTTACCCAACTGGATTTGGGCCTTCATATGACAGCAATGCAGTTTTAACGACCTGCATAAAGTAAGCAGAAAACTTCTGCTGTAAATTAGGTCTTCAATCGAGCTTTTCTCCTTATCCTTAGCTTCTGATTGAATCTTCTAGGGCTCCACATATGCCTTCAATTTTCGCTACTTGTTATGCATTCTATTTGGCAGAATATTCTGCATAACTTCAGGAACAGAACTGCATCAGACTTGACAGTTCAGTAGCTTGATGTCTGGTGTGATGTTATGACATCTCTTGAGACATGTTGTTCCAGATGTTGATTCAACACAACATGTTTAGACATTTACAATAGGATTTTCAGGCTGTTCCTATTGTACATTACATTACATTATTGTTGTTACTATTTGTTTTACAAGAAATGAGCCAATCCTAAACGAAGGCACTTACAAAAGGGATGTACGATCACTAAAGCAATATTTGGACAAATTAGTAATAACCCTAGAGTCTTAAGATTATATTCAAGGCGACATTTCCGAGGCAACATTTCTGAGGCAACATTCGAATGGGCGTTTGATCTTTTCAGACAGGAGGGAAACCACTAAGACATCCTATGCTTAATGATCGTTTACCGAAGGCAACCGAAGTGAGAGTATACCCTAAGAGTAATATGTGCGAGTGATTTGTTTCAGTTATTTATCTTTACACATTAGGGTTTTCTAACCGTTTTAATTTGTCATGCATTCTTACCATACAATCCTATTAGCATACATCTAAACAATTTAAATATTTACAGAAATTTAAAATGCGAGAAAGTAAATCTACGCTATTACAAGGCTTCGGGGAGGGGGATTAATTACATAGCCAAAAACCCGGGGAAAAGCGATAAGTAAAAGCCCTAAATTAACTATTACAAACCAGTGAGCAGTTACAAAAATATTGTCAAAATAAATAATAAGTGTGTGATGAATCAAATGCGAAACGTCTAGGGTTTTGGCCCTTGACTAAACCTATTTGCAATGGACTAAAAAAAAGTTTTTATCATGTTTTATGATTTAAGAAAATAATGACATAATTAAATTGAAAAGAAAATCCTAAACTCTAATTGATTTTAAATTAAGGAAAATACTTTAATTTATTCTAAAACCTATTTTTTTTTTATTTGAGAAAGAAATAAAAATTAAATCAAGAATTAACCTAATTTTCTAATTGAATTTTAATTATGGAAGAAATTAAAGTTGCCCTAAATTAATTAAACTAATTAATTAGAACAAACATTTGTTAAGAAAAATAAATCTTTTTTGTTATCTTGATTGGTTTATTTAAAATAAAATAATTTTTGTGTTGATTTAAAAAAAACAAAATAATTAAAGAAAAGGAATTAAAGAAAAATAGAAAATTAACCAAATGAGCATGCTGTCAGCAGATCTGGTTCTGGCTGATGGATCCAGAAGAAGGTGACCCTCAGAAGATGAGGGTACTGGATCTGATCCTGGCTGGTGGATCCAGCAGATGATGACCCTCAGAAGATGGGGGCACTGGATCTGATCCTGGCTGGTGGATCCAGCTGATGCTGAACTTCAGGAGGTGCACGTGCTGGATCTGGTTCTGATTGGGATCCAGAAGATGATGGCCCTCAGAAGATGTACATGCTGGATCTGGTAAAAACAAAGGAGAAAATACCAAAAGCTCACGCCTGGAATCGAACCCAGAATCCTGAGCTTCTGACATCCTTCTTCTGACCAACTGCGCTGGATGTTAACTTGTTAACATAATGAAAACAAATAATATATCAAAACAAACAAGTTTCTGGCCAGAAACGCGCCAGAATTTAAACTAGCCAGTCAGGTTGTGACACACTATTGTCTTCTTCCTTGGAACTGTCGTTTTAAGTTTTGATTCTTTACTCATAGACGCAAGTCTGTTGCTGAAACCTGTGACATTCACGAATCAAGCATATGCAATATAAATTCAATTGGGGACCATGGATCAGCTGGGTTTGAAATTCTGATCGTCATGACACCCATTATCAGGCCTAATTCTGCTTGAAATCCAAAACCCCAAATTGGAACACGAAAACCTAACAATGGCAGAAGCTTGTTCCTACACTATGAATTAAATCAAACTATCCAGAAACATTGCAAACATGATAATGAACACAAATATGTAATTTAAACATGCTGAATACGCAAGAATTTCAGTAATTGAATTTGAATAATTGTGCAAACCGTGTGAATGATAGGAGGAGATTCTGGATGTTCTGATGCCTGCAAACAATTGGGAATGCTTCCTGAAACGCCAAGGAATTGATTTCTGGCCTTGAGTTTCTCTCAAAGGTCCTCTATTCTGAAATCAAAACTTCACTTTTTGTCAAGATTTTTCAGTTTTGTGCTTACAGACTCACGCCTCCAGCCTCTTCTTTTGACCTGCCCAGCTTTCTTATATAACGTTTCTTGTACCAATTTCCATTGATATGATTTGATTCTGATACGCCAGCACTATGAGCTCATGATTCTGTTCACAAATCCAAACAAAACAAATCTTTGCTATCATTTACCAATTATTTGATTTAATTCAATTTTTAATAAATATAAAATCAAAATAAAATAAATAATGAAGCAAATAACATGTGAATGCACATTTGGGTCGTGGACCACATTATAAGTGAAGTGTAGGCATAAAAAGTTAGGTCCATTTAGCAAAAAATGCAAATTTGAGCATATTTGACTTTTGGCAATTTTGCAAAAAATGGTCAACTTGGCCAATGCATAACTCTCTCAATTTTGACCCTAGAGATGCGTTCTTGGACTTTTTAGAAAGCTTAGGATGTACCCTAATCAACCCTTTTGGTCTCATATCAATGGAGTCTTCCATGTTCATTTATGAAGCTTTGAACCAAAAGGTGTTTTTTGATGACTTTTCAAAATGACCTATACTGTCAAAATTCATATCTTTTTGTGAGTGCATATCCTGAACTTGGGAGATGAATATGAATTGTAGGTAATTGTATCCTCTTCAAAATAAGCTTTGGATGGGTCATTTATGATAAAGTATGAGGAAATTACGCTTGGTCAAAGTTGAGTTGACTTTTCTTACAAAACCCTAATTTTGCAACTTTTGGGTTTTGATGAATTGTGAGCAATCCTTGAGGAATCATGATCAACCCTTGATCAAATGATGAACAATACTTCAAAATTAAGATGTTGACCAAAAATCTTTAAGTTTGACTGTGTGTGGGCCACAGTTGACTTTTGACCTAGCACAGTTGATTTTCAGGCATTTGAGCAATTGACTGAGCAAACTTCTTTTGCAAGGCTTGAAACTTTGACATGGATGATATTGGGAACATATTAGGACAATGGTGATAATTTGAGTCCTTTTTGGTTCACCATCTTGATGAAGATGGAAACCCTAATTAGAGATAGATTGCCTTAGGAGAGAGTTTATCTGGTCAACTCTTGAACTTCCTTGAACAATTTGGGGACCTCACTTGCCATGTGTTGAGAATTATGGGAGGGAAAATTTTGGGGTAAAAAATCATCTTTTGATTTTTAAGGACGTCTTTGATGCCATTCATTATGTATGAAGTAGAATATTGCGACTGAATGCGCATCTGAATTAACTGAGAAAACTACCCTGCCCCAGGTTATGATTAAGGGTTTTAATTTGTGTGAAAGAAAAACTCCTACTTCTTTGGCTCAAAGGGGTTGACTAGGGATTATCTTCCTTATAACTCCACTATTTGGGATTTGAAACAATTCCTGTACATCGTCAACAAGGTCTGTTCAAAATCACACTGTATGGATTATGGTATCATTTTCGTCATCCTCCCTTTAAAGGCTCAAAGCTTTTGATTGAGAGTTGAATATCATAAAAAGGAAGTATGAAAGTAGTTCAAGCATGGTGCAAACAAATTAATTCAATATAAAAATGTGCAATGCATTGATGAAATAATGAGGTTTGATATAAATAAATGTTCAAACAATCAAAAGAAAATTACACATTGAAAATTCTAATGAACGAAAAGTCTTCTTGTGAGAACTTGTCACTTAAGATGGTGCACCTTAGAGGGATGGCAGAAGAACTCATCCTGACAGTCTTGTGCAAATTCTAGCGCTCCTTCATCAATCAGCTATTGAATTTTATTTCTCAACGCCCAACAGCTGTTGGTGTCATGTCTGAGACTGTTGGAGTGGTACGCACATCTTGCATTTGGATTGTACCTTGGAGAGGCTGTGATGGGATTCTGAGGAGGGTCCTTTAACATAACAAACTTGGCCTCTAACATGCGTTGCAATGCTTGAGCTAATGACATGTTTATTTCGGTGAAGCGTCTTTCAGATGTATTCCGCTTATGCCAATTTCCCTGTTGTCGTTGGTGAGGTTGTGGTTGGGCTTGTGACGTAGCAACAATTTGGAAAGGTCTACTCTCCAAGCCAACTTTTTGTCCCATCAGGGGTTGATGAACGCCTTGATTCCCCGCCTCCACTGTTCGCCTCATACAATTGCATCTGTCTTGAGGAAATTTGCTGATAAGGAGTCTTAACTCTTCTTGCCCCCGAGCCAAGCTTTGGATAAGGGCCATCTGACTATTCATCTGGATTCTCATCCCTGAGTTGATTACTTCCCTTTGATTCCTTGAGACCTTGAGCATCAGAACTTTATTGAACTTTCTTTGAGCATTAAAGTTTTACTTTATCAGAGTTCATCAGATTCTTGTACCTGTAAGCTTTTCAGAACAAAGAAATTCAAATATATAAGAATGTTAGAATGTTTGAGACTTTTGTCTCAGTAATCCGTTATTGAAAAATATCATTCTTTCTCCCCCTTTTTGCCAGTTATCAAAAAGCACGAATAATCAGAGTTAAAATGATCAGAGCAAAAAACGTTTGTATTAAAAACAGAAGCAATGATAGTTTAGAATAAGTAAAAATATTACAGACAAACATGTAAAGAAAACAAGGAAAACACAGGAAAAATTCTAAGAAGAAGGAGGAAGTCGTGTGAACAGAGCTTCCAACATGCTCTTGATTTGATTGCTGGTTTCCTGTTGCTGAGATACCATGTTTGCTATAGAATCAATCTTGATGTCCTGCTTGTCTATCCTTTCATTCATCAGCATATCAGACCTTTTCAAATCCTCCAGAGTCTGTCTGTCAAGAGAGGAAGCTTGAGAATCTTCAGATACAGGCTGCTTCTCAAAGCTTTCTGTAGTTTCTTCTGCTTGACCCAAGTCTTCAGCTTGAATTATCTGTTCTTCTGCAGGTTGAACTTTAGATGTTGGATGCTTTTTAGACCAAGGCGCAATGTCCAAATGGAGAACTTCTTCCTTCAGCAGCTTGCTCAGAACTGAACCTTCCATTTCCTTCAGCAGATTGCTGAAGTTCTGTTGAGCCTGTCCATAGCTCTGGTCTTGCAACTTAAAGGTTTCAGCGCATTCCCATCTTCTGAATTGTGTCCAGAGGAGGTCTGGTACAGCAGGATTCACCAGTTCCAGACTTGCTTGTTTCAAAGAAGTGATCCACTTCTGTATATCTGTTTCAAAGTTCAATATGCTGGAACCAACATCTGGTTGTTTTGGTTTAGGGATAGCAGTTTTGTGGTTTATTGCAGCAAGGCGTTCAAAGACTGTTAGATCAATGACAGTCTTGCTGTGGTCAGCTGAATATTTCTAAGGTGAGGGAGTGGGAGAGTCAGAAATTACGATTGGACTTGATGGGGTATTTGGTGGAGTTATTTCTGGTGAAGAGGAAAGTTGAGGAATATTTACAGTGGTACCACATGGCAATTGAATGGCCAAAGGTTGTGGTTCAGGAGATTCAGAGGTTTGAGCCTCAGAGGTTTGAGTCTCAGGTTGTGGAGATTGTTCATGTTGAGGAGAGGGTGGATTAATATCTGGTTGAGGACATGAAGGTTGTGGGATTTCTGGTATTGGAGAGAGTGGAGTTTCTGGTATTGGTGAGAGTGGAATGTCAGGTTGTGGTGAGATGGGAATTTCTGTGTTTGGATTTGGATTTTCTGGTTCGGGAACGGAAGTGTGTTGGTCTATATCAGAAAGAACTTGTGCAAGTTCTGGTTCTGGTATGGTTGCAGTATTTGGATTTTGTGGTTTGGAGTGGGATCTTCTGAGGGTTAATGACTCAGAAGGGTCAAAGTCAACGTCAAAATCATCGAAAGTTTGAGGTGTTGGGATTTCAGATGGAGTTGGAATTGGAGTTGGAATAGGGATAGATGTGGAAACAACAGTTGAATCTAAAACAGTTACAGAAACAGGATTACCTATTTTCTTCGGAGTCTGCTGAGATGATCCTTCTGTAGCATCTTTTCTTTTCTTCGTCTTCTTCAGAACAACCTCTGGTGCTTTCTGCTGAAGATCTTGAATATTCAGATTAGGTGCTGTACCATCAGCTTTACAAGCATCCAAATATCTCAGAATGATTTGAGGCTTAGAGTCAATTTCTGAGAACACAGGGAAGTCGTCCAGAGGGGCTCTTCTGTTGGAGATTTCAGCAAAAGGAGTGACGCTGGGCTCCTTCTTAATGTTCTCTATCAGCTTCATTTTCTTCAGATTTTTGGCATTCAGCTTCTTTCCAACAGAAGGTTCCAGGGTGCTGATTTCTTGAGCCTCTGTCAAATGTTCAATCAGCCTATTCTCTGTCAGAATATCTGATATCAGTCTTCCCAAGGGTATCCAATCCCTTTTAGTACGTTCATCTTCTCTTGTTTCCTTGACACTTGTTCTAAGATGGTTGAACAGAAGATGAGCTAGATTAATCTTGACCTTCTGAGAGATAAAATAGATCAGAAACTGCTGATCTATGTTTATGTAATCAGGAGAGCTGGTAGGCTTCCTGTGGTTGAAACAACCCAGAATGATCTTTGCCCAAATTCTGTGCTTGTCTTTCAAGTCCCTTATCTTGCTGGAGGGAAGCCCCAACGTGAAAATTTCTTGCAATTACAGCAACATCTGCACACCTTTCTACCATATCAATACAGCGAATACCACCACCATTGTAGCCTATCAGTCTTGCAATCAGGTCTTCAGTAATCACAATCTTCTTCCCCATGATGTAAGAAGTGACCTGATGGTTTGAGGAAGAAGCGTGAATCCAAAATTCCTTTACCAGAATAGGAAATGTTGGACCCACCAGCCTGTCAAAGTACTTTTCCCAACCTTGAGCTTAAACCTCTTCAGATAAATTAAAACCATTCTCCTTGAGACTATTGAAATCCACTATTATTTCAGACAGAACTTCAAGGTTCTTGATTGGAGTGAGAAGCGTTCTGAGAGGAACTTCATATTGTTCAGATGATGCATCTTTCTGGGAACCTGAAGAAGGATTGATGGAAGAAGCCATGTTCACACGAGGTTTTTGAAAGAGATTGAAAGGTTTTCTTGAGAAAGTAAGAACACAGAAATCAGAAATGTTGATAGAAAACGAAGGTGATGGTAAAAGTGTGTGAATGGTGTGAAGTGTTTAAATAGATTTCTAAATTTTTTTTGAAAACCTAAACGTTTAAGAGAGAGAAATTAATAATGATTATTAGCATTAAATGATAGCTGATTTTAGGGGATTCTGAAAGATACTTAAACAGTTACCCATGACATGTGTCTCAATGCATCCAATCAGTGCTTTGCCTTTTCAGAAGCGTGAACGCGTGTTCAGCCTCAGGAAACAGCTGATGACTGGATGACACTTGTTTGCTTGAGTGAACAACACATCTATCCTTGAACTGAAGCGCTCAGATCTTCATGGATAGATTCTGATACAATCTGCATTTCTAAAATTCTGAAAGAGGATTGATCAGAAGTTCACAGAGAAATAAACATAATTCTGAAGGTTAATATATAAAATTAAAACAGTTTTATTCTGGACAAAG
Organism: Vicia faba; assembly: GCA_948472305.1. Taxonomy (NCBI): domain Eukaryota; kingdom Viridiplantae; phylum Streptophyta; class Magnoliopsida; order Fabales; family Fabaceae; genus Vicia; species Vicia faba. Next base: position 138,705,298 of record OX451736.1, read on the forward strand.
CTTCATGCTGAGATGTTTCAGAATGAAGTTGAACATATCTTTAGAAAGTGGTTTTGTGAAAATATCAGCCCATTGATGGTCTGTGTTAATAAATTTTAAATTTAAAATCCCTTTCTGAATATAGTCCCTAATAAAATGATGTTTTATTTCTATATGCTTAGCCCTAGAATGCAAAATTGGATTTTTACTTAAGCAAATAGCATAAGTGTTGTCACAGAGGATATGAATGTTACTCTCAAAAATCTGGAAGTCCTCAAGTTGACTTTTCATCCAGAGCATTTGTGTGCTGCATCCAGCTGCTGCTATGTATTCAGCTTCTGCTGTTGATAGAGCAATTGTGGATTGTCTTTTGCTGGACCAAGAGATCAGTTTTTCTCCCAGAAACTGGCAGCTTCCAGAAGTTCTTTTACGTTCTACTCTGTCTCCAGCAAAGTCAGCGTCACAATATCCTACTAAGCTGTAATCACTAGATTTTCTATAAAACAGACCCAGATTAGTAGTACCTTTCAGATACTTGAAAATCCACTTAACAGTTGTTAAGTGAGATTCTCTAGGATCTGATTGGAATCTTACACAAATGCATACACTGAATAAAATATCAGGCCTTGAAGCTGTCAGATAAAGAAGAGAACCAATCATACCTCTGTAGACCTTCTGTTCTACCTTTTTGCTTACCTGTTCTTTTTCCAGAATGCGCGTGGGATGCATTGGAATCTTTGATGGCTTACATTCTGAGAGATCAAATTTCTTCAGAAGTTCTCTGACATATTTGCTCTGATGAATGTAAGTTCCTTCTGGGGTTTGATTGATCTGAAGGCCCAGAAAGAATTTCAGTTCCCCCATTAGGCTCATCTCGAATTCTGCCTGCATACACTTAGCAAACTTTCTTCCCAGAGAGGGTTTAGTAGATCCAAAAATGATATCATCAACATAAATCTGACATACTAAAATGTCATTCTTAACTGTCTTACAGAATAGAGTTGTGTCCACTTTCCTTCTGATGAATTCCTTCTCTAACAGAAAGTTACTTAGTCTTTCATACCAAGCTCTGGAAGCTTATTTCAGACCATACAGTGACTTCTTTAGTTTGAAAACATATTCTGGATTTTTTGAACTTTCAAAACCAGGGGGTTGGTGCACATATACCTCTTCTTCTATATAGCCATTTAAGAATGCACTCTTAACATCCATCTGATACAGAGTGATGCCTTTATTAACAGCAAAAGAAATTAAAAGCCTGATAGATTCTAACCTGGCGACTGGAGCAAAGGTTTCTATATAGTCTATCCCCTCTTGCTGACTATAACCTTGTGCTACCAATCGTGCCTTGTTTCTGATGACTTCACCTTGTTCATTCAGTTTGTTTCTGAACACCCATTTTGTTCCAATGACGTTGAATCCTTTTGGTTTGGGAACTAGATCCCATACGTCATTTCTTGTGAATTGATTCAGCTCCTCTTGCATTGCTAGAATCCAGTCATTGTCCAGAAGTGCTTCATCAATTGTTGATGGTTGAATCAGAGAGACAAGTCCCATGAGGGATTCTTCAGAGTTTTTGAAGCTGGCTCTTGTTCTGATTGGATCTTCCTTTCTTCCTAAGATTGTTTCTTCTGGGTGATCCATGCTGCTTCTGGATGGTCTTTTCTGAAGTTGATCAACAGACGGTGCTGGATTGCTTGCAGTGCCTCTTTCTGATGTTGAGGGAGTGTCTCTGTTAAGAGCTTCTGATGACTTGTCTTCAGTACCTTTGAATTCAACTTCCATACCTGCAAGTAATTCATTCTGCTTTGACTTTTGAGAGTCAAGCTTATCATCAAAACGAACACTGATTGATTCTTCAACAATCTGTGTTTCTGTATTGTATACTCTGTACCCTCTTGAGCGTTCAGAGTATCCTAACATAATACACTTCTGTGCTTTAGAGTCAAACTTGTTCAAATAATTTTTAGTATTCAAAATAAAGCAAGTACATCCAAATGGATAAAAATAAGAAATGTTGGGCTTTCTGTTCTTCCACAATTCATATGGAGTCTTTTCCAGAATAGGTCTTATAGAGATTCTATTCTGAATGTAGCACGCTGTGCTTATTGCCTCTGCCCAGAAGATCTTAGCAACGTTAGTCTCGTTGATCATGGTTCTGGCCATTTCTTGCAATGTTATGTTCTTTCGTTCTACAACTCCATTTTGTTGGGGAGTTCTAGGACAAGAGAAATTATGCAGAATGCCTTTGTCATTAAAAAATGATTCAAAATCTTTGTTTTCAAACTCTCCACCACGATCACTTCTGACTTTGACGATTCTAAGATCCTTTTCATTCTGAACTTGGTTGCAGAAGGTGACAAACACAGAGTGTGACTCGTCCTTGTGTCTTAAGAACTTTACCCATGTCCATCTGCTATAGTCATCTACGATTACTAACCCATACTTCTTGCCACTGACTGAAGCAGTTTTAACTGGTCCAAATAAGTCAATGTGCAGAAGTTCTAATGGTTTAGAGGTGGAAACAACGTTTTTAGATTTGAAAGCTGGTTTTGCAAACTTGCCTTTCTGACATGCTTCACACAGAGCATCTGAATTGAACTTTAGGTTAGGAAGTCCTCTGACCAGATTGAGTTTGTTAATCTGAGATATTCTTCTCATACTAACATTCCCCAATCTTCTGTGCCAGATCCATTACTCGTTGTTAACAGACAGAAGACACTTTATATTCTGACTTTTCATTTCAGAAAGTTTGATTTTATAAATGTTGTTTCTCCTCTTTCCATTAAATAGGATAGTCCCATCTTTCTGACTAACCGCTTTGCATGAATTTTGATTAAAGATTATATCATAACCGTTATCACTTAATTGACTTATGGATAACAGGTTATGCATTAATCCATCTACTAATAAAACATTACTTATAGAGGGAAGATTTCCATTACCTATTGTTCCAGAGCCAATGATCTTTCCCCTCTGATTGCCTCCAAAGCCTACGTGGCCTCCAGGCTTAAGTTCCAAGCTTTGGAACATATGCCTTGTTCCCGTCATGTGTCGTGAGCAGCCAGAGTCCAGGTACCATGACTGGTGTTTCTGCTTTGCTGCTAAAGATATCTGCAACATGTATTATTTTATCCTTAGGTACCCATATTTTCTTGGGTCCTGATTTGTTAGTTTTACCAAAACACTGGTTGAATTTTGGTTTGACAGAATAATTACTACTAGTATATTTGATGTCGTGTGTGTGCCCATATACAAAGTGAGAATCAAGAGAAGTGCGTTTTATCACTAAATCCATGGCATTCTTTGGTGTAGGTACCTTACCTTGGTATCCTATTCCTTTTCTGCCATTTCTGCTAACTCCATAGATCATTGAAGCCATTTTGCTTCTATCTATGTTTTTAGCTAGAAACTTCTAAAAGCTGTGATCATACTCCTTGATGATCTCATCAGCACTGCTGGGAGTTTCAAGAATTATTTACTTCTGAGAGTTTTGTAATAGATTTTCTAATTTTGAAACTTTATCTTTCAACTCAGAATTCTCCAATTTGAGACTCTCAGTTTCATCAGAGTCAGAAGCTAGATTCCTTTTCAGGTTTCTGAATTTGACTCTGATCTGCTGATATCTTTCCAGAATTTCATTAAGGCTTTCAGCTAGTTCAGCCTTAGTAAAGTTAATAGCAAAGTCAGGAAATACCTCTTCTGTGTCTGATTTAGAGTCTGATTCAGAAGCTTCACTATCTTCTGTTATGTTTGCCATGAGAGCTATGTTTGCTCTCTCATCATCTGATTCTGAGTCAGCTTCAGATGTGTCAGAGTCATCCCATGTAGCCATGAGACTTTTCTTCTTTTCCTTGCCAAACTTCTTTTTGGGCTTTTCCCTCTGAAGTTTTGGGCAATCACTCTTGTAGTGTCCTTGCTCGTTACATTCATAGCAGATGATGTCTTTGTTGTTTGGCTTTCTGCTTCCTAACGAGCCTTCAGATCTTCTGTATCCAGAGGAGGGTTCTGACCTTCTGTATCTGGAGGAGGATTCATTTTGATTCTCTGATCTTCTTGGATTCTTGAACTTTCTTTGCCCCTGCTTCCACAGTTGGTTTACCCTTCTGGAGAGGAGAGATAATTCATCTTCTTCTGATGAGGACCCATCAAAGGTTTCTTCTACAGCCTGCAAAACTTTGGAGTCAAATTTTCTGTTAGATTTTAAAGCTAATGGCTTACCTTGCTTTTGACATTCATCAGCTTCTAGCTCTATCTCGTGACTTCTGAGGGAGCTGACAAGTTCCTCCAGAGAGATTTTGTTGAGATCCTTAGCTAGCTTCAACACTGTGACAATTGGCCTCCACTGTTTTGGCAAGCTTCTGATGATCTTCTTAACATGATCAGCAGTAGAATACCCTTTGTTCATAACTTTGAGACCAACAACCAGAATTTGAAATCTTGAAAACATCGTTTCAATTGATTCAATTTCTTCCATCTTGAATGCCTCATACTTCTGAGTGAGCACAAGAGCTTTAGTTTCTTTAACTTGAATGTTGCCTTCATGCGTCATTCTCAGAGAGTCAAACATATTCTTTGCAGTGTCTCTGTTTGATATCTTTTCATATTCAGAGTAAGAGATGGCGCTGAGAAGAATTGTTCTGGCTTTGTGATGATTTCTGAAGTCACGCTTTTTTTGATCAGACATTCCTTTCCTGTCAATCTTCTGACCACTTGCATTCACTGGGTGCATGTATCCATCAGTCACCATATCCCACAGATCAGCATCGTGGGCCAGAAAGAAGCTTTCAATTCTGTCTTTCCAGTAATCAAAGTTCTCTCCATCAAAGACTGGAGGTTTGCCGCTGAATCTGTCTCTTTCTTCATTGTTGTCATTGCTGATGTTTTAATGTGGTCCTGCCATTGTGTTTTTCTAATGCTGGATCTTGTACTGACACGGTTAAGTGTTATAAGCTCAGAACCAGGCGCTCTGATGCCAATTGAAGATGTGAAAAACACAAGAAGGGGGGTTGAATTGTAAAACTTGAAATCAAATGCAGACAACACGTTATTTTTATCCTGGTTCGTTTGATCTCAAACTACTCCAGTCCACCCGTCAAGGTGATTTCGCCTCTCTCCAACGAGGTCTTAATCCACTATATTCAACTGAATACACAATTGCTTTAACAATTGTTAAAGCCTTCTTGAGTCTAACCACATACCGGTTTATCTCAAGGAAATTCTTTTACAGATAAATGAACAAATGTGTGTTTGATGTTTTCTAGAAAAACTATATATCACAACTGTGATAATACACAATATGAAGCTTAGATGAAACTAGACTGCTAATGCTGTTGAGTAGGCGTGGTTGAAAGCTTTAGCAATTTGAGTGAGAGAGTTTTCGTATGTGTGCGTGCGTAAAGAGTATTAGCCATTTCTTTTCTCACTGACTTGTTTAAATAGCCTAGGAATAGATACGTTGTTGTCCATAATTCCATTTCAATGCTCATAACGTTCTTTCCTTTTTGAGAAGATCTTTGTCTTGGAATAAAGCCGTTGGTAATTAATCTGTCTTGAATACATAGTAACTTTGACACTTCAGAGTGTTCTGCTTAATGAAAATCAGAGTGTTCTTGGCTTTAGCTTATTCTGACGCTTCAGAGTGCTGGTGACATGGTAAGTATCTTGCTCAGAGTTAGAGTATGTTTTGCACAGATTCTGTTCATCAGGCTTTCGTGTATAGCACATGTTTGGTCTTCTGATGCTGACATATCTTCTGATGCTGATGTTGATACTGATATTCTGATGCTGATTCCATCAGAGTTTCTGTAAATACACAACATAATTTTGAGTAGCATATATGTCTTATATAAATCTCATGATTCATTTAATCTTGTATTTTGTTATCATCAAAACTCTAACTGAGGGTTGTAGAATCAAACTATGTTCTAACAAGGTTCCCAGCAAGGAGTGCTTTCAACTTTTCCTGCCCCTTGGATAAGTTTAGGAACATTTCCATGAACTGAGCCTCTTAAGTTTTGAGATCTCTGTTGTCTTGTTGGAGAGCCATTGCTGTAATAAACAGTGAGAACATGAGAGACCTGTACAGGAGCCTACCTGTTATGCAATGATATGTATGATATGCATATGCAATGTTTTCAAGGACTCACGGGGTAAACAAGAAGATGTCAGCAATTGAAATTTGTAGCTTTGATTGATTAACTTCGTATTGTTGAAGGTCATTCTACAAGAGTCAAGCTCACCATATCAAGTGGGTCATATCCCCTGACTCAAGTTGTTGAGTTTTGATCTTCTGACGACATTGGTTAGAGGAAAATAAATCCCCTTGCCCCTTGCTAGACGTCTAGTTCATCATAACCTGCTGTTGTACCCCAAAATTTGCCCTCCCATATTCTTCAAGAATTACAAAGTCAAAGCTTCAAAAATTCCCCAAGGGTTGCACAGTGCAAGGGCCTCCTAACAGTCAAAATTAGGGTTTTAATTCTGACAAAGAAAATGAAGTTTCCAAGGGTCCAATCAAGTATCACATGCCTATAAACATGGTCAAGCATCCTCATGCCAAGTTTCAAGACTTTCAGCACAAAATTGCACAGTCAAAAACCCTAATTGCACTACAGTCAACTATAGGGGCAAAATGGTCATTTGACAGTCAAAAGTTCAAATTTTTGGTCAACATCTCATTTTGAAGCCACAAACATCATTTGATCAATGCTTGATCATGATTCTCAAAGCTTGGCTCAAAAATCATCAAGATGCAAAAGTTTCCATATTTGGACAGTTGAAAAAGTCAACTGTAAATTGACCAGAGCATAACTTTCACATGGATTATTAGAAAAATTCCATCCAAAGCTCATTTTGAAAAGAAAGACATTTCCTACAACTCCTCTTCATACTTCAAGTCCAAGAAATGCTCTCACAAAATGTTATCAATTTCAACATTATATGTCATTTTCAAAAGTCAACAAAAAGGGACTTTAAGTCAAAGGCCATAACTTGATATTGGTAAATCAAAATGACATGGGACCAAAGGCATTGGTTAGAGGACTCAAATACCTTTCCAAAATGTCAAAGAACATGAGCAAAGCTTAAAAATTGAGCAAGTTATGCCTTGTGGAAGTTGGGAAATTTTTGGATATTTTGAAAAGTCAACATTGATTCAAATGACCTAAAAATGCTAATGGGCCTCTTTTTCTTCCATAATCCATCATCCAAAACATGTGCACGACCATTTGGCCCAAAGGGAAGTTTTTTATCATTTTTATTTATTTATTTGGATTTTTAATTATTAATAATTCATTTAATTAATTAAAATACATGAAAAATACTAAACCTAACTTTTCAAATCTTTTTGTGCAAGGAATAAGCTTATGATTTCGTGCAAGACCAAATATAGAAAGAATCAAGTCAATTGGCCATGATTTGTACCAAATAGGCATGGAAAAATATTTGAAAAGATCTTTGAAAATCAAATCTTGCAAATCATGAATGCAAAGGTTTTTGTGTGATTTCTCAACCCTAAAACCTTCACACATACATATATAGTGCAACCCTAATGCATAGAGACTCCCAGCTGCGCCATATACCAAGAGCCAAACTTGAATTTTTTGCAAGAATATTGAAAACTGAAAACAAGGTTCCAAGAGGTTTCAAGCCAAAATAATTGTCTTATCACCTTCCTGAGACATCAAGCAACGCATTTGAATCACTTTCCACGCCCCTAACGCCCAGAATTGGTGAATAGGATTCACACTCTTTCATATTTTTTTTCATAATCGTGTTTTAAGATTTAGGCATTTTCATTGCATTTCTTTGATGAATTCATACTAATTGATGTGTTCTGAAGCTAACCACATATTTCAATTGAGTTTTTATGCGTTATTGAAGGATTCACCATGAAAGGACCTTAGGGTTTTTCAGCGTTCAAATTAGGGGTTTCTTGATACTGTAAAATTAGAGAACTTCAAGGCCATGGTTGAAATCAGCACGCTTAGACGAAAACAATGGAACCCTCGCGCCTAATTTATGAGGCCATGTGGCCTATTCGCTATTTTTTAGAAAGGTGTTTTTGGGGACGGTTCAAAACCGTTGCCCATTCTTTTTGTGTTTCAGGAAAAAAACAAAAGCGAGGAAGACGAAGGCTAGGTGGCCAGCGTTGGTTGGTTCGTTCAAATTTTTGCGCTGGAATTCCACTAACCCTTATTTTCGCTTATGTTATTTGTGTATTATTTTATATACAAAGCGCGTTGGATAGCTCAGTGGTGAAGCGTGGCATTGGTAATCTTCAGGACCTGGGTTCGAGCCCCAGGTCCTCACCCCTTTCATATTATTTTTTCTTCAATTGTTATCCCATGCAGATTCAACACAAGATTCCACCATATGCTCCTCAATCCAATGCGCCACATGTCCCAAGGCACTCAATCAAGGGCCAGGATCCAGAGACCATGGTGAACCTCAGTCAACACACATGCGCGCTAGTGGAAAAGTCAAAGAGGCCAAAGGTTAATGGGCCTAAATTACTGGATTTCACCTCCTACTGGGGACAGAACCCCCCAAGGTTTGCAAGTCTTTTATATTTTTTTTCATTTTTTATTTTAATTCAATTATTATTTTTAATTAGTTAATTAATTTAATTATTTTTCATAAAAAACATAAAAACAATAAAAAATCAGAAAAAAGATAAAAATAAGTATTTTATTTAATATTTTAATATTTTGTAAATAAAATTCATTAATTAACTTAGTTTTAAATCTAGGATTAATCTTAACATTTTTTCAATAAAAACCTAAAATTTGGTAGAATTAGGGTTTCAAATATTTTTTCATCCTTTTTCCCTTTTTACCACATTAATTATTAATTCTTCCTATTATTTTTATAAATCAAGATTGCATGTAAATAATTAGGTTAATTTAGGTTTAACTTTAAGACTTTCTTAATAAACTAAAAAAAAACAATTAGAATTAGGGTTAACATTTTAATTTCAATTAATTTAATTTCATTAAATTCTCATAAAATACAAAAATACCAAAAATAATTTCCTTTCATTTTAATTTTCATTAATTTAATCATTTAATTTAATTTCGTTAAAAGGGTCCAACGCCCTCGTTTCTAATTTTAATTCAATTCGCACATTTATCTCGTTTCTTTTAATTACTTATGTACCTCTTCCAAAGCCATGTAAATATTAATTTCTCGCACTTTTACTTTAATTCTTTATTTTTCTGTCAAATCGGGTCCTGGAAATTTTGGCGATGTGGACCCGCGCCTTTGTAATAGTTTAGAATTTTATCTTTCTCTCAATTTTTAACTATTAAATAAATGCATGCAAGAATGAATGACAATAAATAAAAACAAACGCGTAGCTCACTCATAACATGACAAGATAAATGCAAATGGATCTGACACACAAATCACACACCACCCCTAGGGTATGCCTCACTGTTGCCTTGCCTCGAAAGGTGATCGTCGAGTAGAGGATGTCTTAGTAAGTCCTCATGATCCGGGAACCTGGCATGAGGGTAGCTTCTAAGGTGTCTTCCCATTGCTCTGGTGATCACCATGTCCCGAACATCGAATTGACCCGAACACCTCCAACGGTGGTGCTACCTACCTCTCAATGGTGGGATGGCACTACTTTAAAGGACATTTACACAGACGAATTCCTTAGGGTAGGTAGACGACTCTAGATACTTGCTCTAAATTTCAAAACAAATCAAAAAATACTTTTCACACCAACACATTTCCAAAAAGCTTTCGAAAGCAATTTTTCAAACACTCTTGAGGACCGATACAAGAGTCGAACTGGAATTTTCAAAGAAACTTTTTTAAAACCCACAATTGAAAAGCAAACAAACCATTTTTGAAAACACAAGTGAGCAAGTATCTAAGAGCCCATGGATAACCATGGATAGAAAGGGTGCTAATACCTTCCCTTTCTATAACCTACCTCCCGAACCAAGAGAAATCTCTTTAAGGAATTTTTCTGTGCTTTTGTCCTTTCCATTTGGAGAAAATAAAAGACGGTGGCGACTCTTGCTTCCGCGACATTTCGCGAACCAGCGTTAAACAGTCAGTTCCAGATCCACCGATCACAGAACTGGCGACTCTGCTGGGGATTACTTTATAAAGTGAGGTGTACCTTAGGATAGCTCAGACTTGTGTTTTCAATTACTGTGTTTGTTTGCTTTATATTTGTGGGCACTGCATCGGAGTTACATAGATCCTAACCCGGATCTGGGGACACCCTGTTTAGGTAGCATAAGCTATGAGGGACCTGTCCGACGTATACCGACATGGGTGAAGCAGTGGCTACGTTGGTGTGGCGCCTTGGCCTGTACCGATATCCCTCGTGTTGAAACGGGGAGAATATGGGTCTTCCAAGGAGTCATTAAGCACCAACAGACCTTAGAACCTTAAATGACCCAACTTGGCCATTAGAACAGTAGCAGTATGCTACGCCCATTGAGGCTAAACTCTCGTGATGGTTCTGGCCGCAAGAAAAGATTGCGATGCTGGAGTTATGACCGATTGAGGGTAGTCAATGATATTGGGATCCTCTAAGAACCCAGTTACTTTGATAGGACAGGTTGAACCAACCAACTGAAAGAGGGTAACACCTAGACCTCATGCTGGCCTAAACTCTAAGGGTTTCTCTTGTGTGACTTGTGTGCCCTCGTACTTGACTACTTGCATGCTTGTTATCTGACCCTGGAATTTCTCGCAGGTTTTGTTAGTAGTCCTTAATTAGGACTCATAACAAGGTTTACCGAGTTTCTTACAGGTTTTGTTTTAGTCCTTAATTAGGACTCATAACAAGGTTTACCGAGTTTCTTACAGGTTTTGTTTTAGTCCTTAATTGGGACTCATAACAGGGTTTACTAAGTTTCTTGCAGGTTTGGTTGGCAGTCCTTAATGGGGACTCAAAACAGGGTTACTTACATCACCCCATGCATAGCATAACATCATACCATTGCATACATCCTAACCCATTTCAAGGATCTCAAGGGCTTGTGATGCAGGTCATGTTGAATCAGCTATCCCAACAAGGGGCAAAGAGGATTTATTTTCCTCTATACAAAGTTGTCAGGGGCTATGACCCACTTGATATGGTGAGCTCTGACCCTTGAAGAAGGTTCCCTTAACCAAGGTTGTTTGGAAATCAAAACCAGACATGATGACTAAAGTCAGGGGCTATGACCCACTGGATATGGTGAGCCTTTGACCCTTGAAGAAGAATTCTCAATAACATGGGTTTCCTTCAATCAAGCTACCGGACCCAAATTCTAACAAATTTTCTTGTTTACCCCGCGAGGTCCTTGAAAACATTGCATGCATATCATATATATCATTGCATTGCAGGTACTCTTGTTGCAGGTCACTTACCCTTCTCGCTGTTTATTTCAGCCATGGCTTCCCAACAAGATAACCAGGACCTTCTCGCTCAAGAGACTCGGCTCGGGGAAATCCTCCTGACTTTATCCAAGGGGCAGGAGGAGTTGAGGACACTTCTCACAGGGACTCTGGTCAGGATCAATGCTGAGAACGACAAGGACGAACAGCTGAAACGTCTACAAGCTGAGGTAGACACATTGAAAACCCAGATGCTGGGGCAAAGAGCCCTCATTCAAGGTTTAGCTCAGGAGCAAGGAGAGCTGAGGGCCATGATCAGTCAGCTTCATTAAGACTTGAAGCAACCAGCCCAAGTCAGGGACCCAGTCATTAATCAACTTCCAAGAAGTCAAAGGTTTGGGCCTCTCCAAGCTGCTATTACTTCACAGGTCCAACAACGACCTCCCCCAGAACAGCGGGCTGATCAGAGCAAACCAGACAAGCCTAAAAGGCAGTTCAGCAAGATCAACATGTCGCTGGATCAAGCACTACAACAAATGTTGGAGGCAGGGCTGACCACCTTAAGGGCTCCCCTCCGGAATCCAAACACTACTGCTCCTAACTATCATCCCAACGATAGGTGCGCATATCATTCTGATAGCCCGGGGCATACTACGGACAACTGCTGGCCTCTAAAAAACAAGATTCAAGACATGATCGACGCTGGAGAGATTCAGTTTGAAGTACCTGAGACTCCGAACATAATCACTGCTCCCTTGCCAAAACATGGCTAGGATTGAGAAATTTTTGTTCATTCGAATGTTCAAGTTGCAATTTTCTTTTGTTCAAACATTTACTCATGTTAAACATTGTTATTTCATTAATGCATCGCATATGTCTGTTCTGAAACAATATATTCGTATCCACTAAATGCAAATTATTTTCATATTTTTTCTGATGTCAACTCTTGATTAAGAAATTCTAAGCCTCTTGAGGGAGGATGACGAAAACGATACCACGATCTACAGTATGCTTTTGAACAGACCCCGCTGATGAGGTACAGACATTGTTTCAAATCCTAAACACTGGAGTTATAAGGAAGATAATCCCTCGTCAACCCCTCTGAGCCAAAGAAGTAGGAGTTTTTCTTTTCGAAATTTAAAACCCTTAATCATAACCTGGGGCAGGGTAGTTCTCTCAGTTGATCCAGGTGCACAACGAATGGCACCAAAGAGGTCCTTACAAAACAAAAGACCGTGATGGTTCCGAACAATCATACAGATAGGCAGTCATTATATCTCAAAAAAATAATAATAAAAACCCATTAAGTCAAAACCCATGAAGGAGACTTACAAAACTGGGGCATCCCGCTGACTGTAATTCCAAAAAAGGAAACAGTTCAGGAAAAAAAAGGGATAACAAAAATCAGACAAGAAAGAGGTCTTACAAACCCTCAACAAAAAAGGAATGACTGCCTATTCAGAATAAATTATCAACATCCGAACCATCACTGGTACATCAAAGCAAAGACTCAAACAAGGTCTAATGTATGATCAACTGAGTTTAGGTTTGGAGAACATCACGAAGAGCGGGTGGGTACAAAAAAATTTGAGCCTTTATCCTTTGTTTCTTAAACCGTGAACCAAGCCACGTTATAACCCTTAAAAGTCCTAGCTGAAGCATGGGTTAGTTTGAAAGCATACTGTTACGAAAGGTATCCTGACTCCTTAAGGCTTACGGTAAAATAACGAGTTGACATCACATTTTACAAACATTCACTTGTTTTATGAAAGAGAATGCATTTTCAAAATCTTCAAGACAGACATAGGCTTTGCATTTTTAACATAACTTTGTTTGCATAGGACTTTTTGTTTGAACAACAAGAAAATTCGCACGATGAATACCTAGTGAACAAAAGCACTTCCAATCAAGGGGCACGACATGATCTTGGTCCATCATCTGGGGAAATCCAATCAAGATTCGGAGAATCCCTCAAAGGCCAAATAGCCTGGGGCAAATCTCCGCCTGAGTCACTTGGGGCATTCCAACAACGAATCTTGCCTGATCAAACACCTTCTGGTGGCATGACAAAACACTTCTAACAGGGGCAACTCCCTACATTCTGAAAGCACAGACATAGTCGAAAAGAATACTACGCACAATCAAAGATCCGCTAGGTTGACATACCTAGGCAAAAATAAGGGCTTCCCGGTGAACCAAAAGGGTTCGGGCAAAATGAAGGGATGAAATGAAAAATCTGTACACCCGGCAAGTCGAAAACCTGAAAAGGCGGCTTGGGCAAAAATGGGTATCCCGGTGGACTGAAAACCCGAAAGGGCGGTCCAGGAAAAAGTTAGGGATCGAAGCGTACGACTATGTCCTATCATCTTGTCACCTGTCTACCAGAAGAAGGTTTGTCCATCAACAACTATCAACACCTCATAGGTCTTCCTCTACCACTGAAACAGGGGCAATAAAGAGTTGTCTAAACAATCTAATTGTTCTGTCCTCCAAAGTACCAAGGTAGGTTCAGCTGAGGAACGTAACCAGATATCTTAATCCCCCAGAGAGTGAGCCAGCAAGTCAGTGCACTCTCCCCAAGCGAAGCTATAGTATCAACCTTAAGGAAGTTGGGTATCCTCCCGCAGATCTCAACCTTCCCCAGCAGCATACAGTCTTGACAAGCATCCCGGCAATCTTGGTCTAAAGATTGTTCCCCGGCGGTATACTAGCATTCAGTGGAGTCATCTTCCCGACATAGTTCAAAACTTCCCCAGGAGAGTCCAGCCCAGTTTCCCCAGGAAAGTTGGAATCCATCTCCCCAAGCAGTAAGCTTATCCCCAGTAGATTCCGGAAGCTTATCCCTCGCAGAGCATGAACACGTCCCCCGGCTTTATTCAAAGAGTTATTTCCTTATTAGGATATAACTGGGTTATCCTCAGCCAAAAGCCACAGAAAGAGCGTCCTCGACGAAGTCTTCTTACCCCAGCGAAGTCCATCAATACTTCCAATACAACAATGGTATCCCCAGCGGAGTTATCATTATCTCAGCAAAGTATCTCTCTCCCCAGAGTATTGCTTCCCAGCAAGATCGCTAGAGTACTTTTCTCCCTGCAGAGTAATCATTCGCCAAGTTTATTCCCCAACGGAGTTATCTTCTCCTACCGGTATTCTTGCAACTATCATCCAGCGGAAGCAAAATCTGTTCTCCAACATCAGCCCAGGATATGACTTCCCGGCACCCGTCAAGGATTTACTTTCCTAAAGACAAAAACATACATTCATAAACATCACACTTCCATACATTATAGCATGCATATACGCATCGTATCTTACAAATCTCATTTATGTTGAGAACATCATTGCTTGATCCATATCATGCATTGCATATGACTGACCTTTACCTTTCAGGAAAGATCCAGTTAAGTTCTCAAGCTACACTCCAAGACCTTGTCTGGTTCAGTTAAATCGACTACCAAAGATTTTCCTGGTTATTATCCAGTCAAAGGCCTTCTCTGGTCTAGTTAAACCGACTCCTAAAGGTTTTTCTTTTGAAGACTCAGTTAAAGACTCCAAGACCTTGTCTGGTTCAGTTAAATCGACTCCCAAAGATTTTCCTGGTTATTATCCAGTCAAAGGCTTTCTCTGGTCTAGTTAAACCGACTCCTAAAGGTTTTTCTTTTGAAGACTCAGTAGAAGATATCCAAGATTCTCTCAATGATTGCTGTTGAGGTTGTAGTCGCCTGTGGTTCTCTCCCCGATACTGCGGAGGTGGTAATCCCAAGATTCGCTCAACGATTGCTGTTGAAGTCGAAGTTATCCAAGATTCTCTCAATGATTGCTATTGAGGTTGTAGTCGCCTATGGTTCTCTCCCCGATACTGCGGAGGTGGTAATCCCAGATTTCGCTCAACGATTGCTGTTGAAGTTGAAGTTATCCAAGATTCTCTCAATGATTGCTATTGAGGTTGTAGTCACCTATGGTTCTCTCCCCGATACTGCGGAGGTGGTAATCCCAGATTTCGCTCAACGATTGCTGTTGAAGTTGAAGTTATCCAAGATTCTCTTAATGATTGCTATTGAGGTTGTAGTCGCCTATGGTTCTCTCCCCGATCCTGCGGAGGTGGTAATCCCAAGATTCGCTCAACGATTGCTGTTGAAGTTGAAGTTATCCAAGATTCTCTCAATGATTGCTATTGAGGTTGTAGTCGCCTATGGTTCTCTCCCCGATCCTGCGGAGGTGGTAATCCCAAGATTCGCTCAACGATTGCTGTTGAAGTTGAAGTTATCCAAGATTCTCTCAATGATTGCTATTGAGGTTGTAGTCGCCTGTGGTTCTCTCCCCGATACTACGGAGGTGGTAATCCCAAGATTCGCTCAACGATTGCTGTTGAAGTCGAAGTTATCCAAGATTCTCTCAATGATTGCTATTGAGGTTGTAGTCGCCTTTGGTTCTCTCCCCGATACTGCGGAGGTGGTAATCCCAAGATTCACTCAACGATTGCTGTTGAAGTCGAAGTTATCCAAGATTCTCTCAATGTTTGCTGTTGAGGTTGTAGTCGCCTGTGGTTCTCTCCCCGATACTGCAGAGGTGGTAATCCCAAGATTCGCTCAACGATTGCTGTTGAAGTTAAAGTTATCCAAGATTCTCTCAATGATTGCTGTTGAGGTTGTAGTCGCCTATGGTTCTCTCCCCGATACTGCGGAGGTGGTAATCCCAAGATTCGCTCAACGATTGCTGTTGAAGTTGAAGTTATCCAAGATTCTCTCAATGATTGCTGTTGAGGTTGTAGTCACCTATGGTTCTCTCCCCGATCCTGCGGAGGTAGTAATCGTCCCCAGATTCTCTCAGCGTCCCTGTTGAGGTTGTAATCATCCAAGGTTCTCTCACCGTTCCTGTTGAGGTAGTAACCATCCCTGGTTCATTCATCGCCGTTTGAAGCTCCAGATTCAGCTCCTGTAACCAGTCAGGACACATCTATACAAAGAGTTCGAAGACCAGCTCCTGTAACAGGCCAGGTAATCCTTTTCTTTTGCAGGTACGCACGTTCTCGCTAAGGAATCTCTTACGCGATCAACATCCAGATGGCATCTATAAGCCCATCCACCTTCCATCACCTCTTAGCATGGCATCTATAAGCCTATCATCCTATCCATCAATCTCCAAATGGCATCTATAAGCCCATTCCCATCATCACACTGCTACTATGTGAGCGCAAATTTCTGGGCACTCTAGTGTTCAATCATCTTCCACCTTCAGATTACGAAAGGCACGTCAGCCAATCTGCATCCTCAGGTCTAAGAAGATTGAACAGGGGCAACTGTTGTACCCCAAAATTTTCCCTCCCATATTCTTCAAGAATTGCAAAGTCAAAGCTTCAAAAATTCCCCAAGGGTTGCACAGTGCAAGGGCCTCCTAACAGTCAAAATTAGGGTTTTGATTCTGACAAAGAAAATGAAGTTTCCAAGGGTCCAATCAAGTCTCACATGCCTATAAACATGGTCAAGCATCCTCATGCCAAGTTTCAAGACTTTCAGCACAAAATTGCACAGTCAAAAACCCTAATTGCACTACAGTCAACTATAGGGGCAAAATGGTCATTTGACAGTCAAAAGTTCAAATTTTTGGTCAACATCTCATTTTGAAGCCACAAACATCATTTGATCAATGCTTGATCATGATTCTCAAAGCTTGGCTCAAAAATCATCAAGATGCAAAAGTTTCCATATTTGGACAGTTGAAAAAGTCAACTGTAAATTGACCAGGGCATAACTTTCACATGGATTATCAAAAAAATTCCATCCAAAGCTCATTTTGAAAAGAAAGACATTTCCTACAACTCCTCTTCATACTTCAAGTCCAAGAAATGCTCTCACAAAATGTTATCAATTTCAACATTATAGGTCATTTTCAAAAGTCAACAAAAAGGGACTTTAAGTCAAAGGCCATAACTTGAGATTGGTAAATCAAAATGACATGGGACCAAAGGCATTGGTTATAGGACTCAAATACCTTTCCAAAATGTCCAAGAACATGAGCAAAGCTTAAAAATTGAGCAAGTTATGCCTTGTGGAAGTTGGGAAACTTTTGGATATTTTGAAAAGTCAACATTGATTCAAATGACCTAAAAATGCTAATGGGCCTCTTTTTCTTCCATAATCCATCATCCAAAACATGTGCACGACCATTTGGCCCAAAGGGAAGTTTTTTATCATTTTTATTTATTTATTTGGATTTTTAATTATTAATAATTCATTTAATTAATTAAAATACATGAAAAATACTAAACCTAACTTTTCAAATCTTTTTGTGCAAGGAATAAGCTTATGATTTCGTGCAAGACCAAATATAGAAAGAATCAAGTCAATTGGCCATGATTTGTACCAAATAGGCATGGAAAAATATTTGAAAAGATCTTTGAAAATCAAATCTTGCAAATCATGAATGCAAAGGTTTTTGTGTGATTTCTCAACCCTAAAACCTTCACACATACATATATAGTGCAACCCTAATGCATAGAGACTCCCAGCTGCGCCATATACCAAGAGCCAAACTTGAATTTTTTGCAAGAATATTGAAAACTGAAAACAAGGTTCCAAGAGGTTTCAAGCCAAAATAATTGTCTTATCACCTTCCTGAGACATCAAGCAACGCATTTGAATCACTTTCCACGCCCCTAACGCCCAGAATTGGTGAATAGGATTCACACTCTTTCATATTTTTTTTCATAATCGTGTTTTAAGATTTAGGCATTTTCATTGCATTTCTTTGATGAATTCATACTAATTGATGTGTTCTGAAGCTAACCACATATTTCAATTGAGTTTTTATGCGTTATTGAAGGATTCACCATGAAAGGACCTTAGGGTTTTTCAGCGTTCAAATTAGGGGTTTCTTGATACTGTAAAATTAGAGAACTTCAAGGCCATGGTTGAAATCAGCACGCTTAGACGAAAACAATGGAACCCTCGCGCCTAATTTATGAGGCCATGTGGCCTATTCGCTATTTTTTAGAAAGGTGTTTTTGGGGACGGTTCAAAACCGTTGCCCATTCTTTTTGTGTTTCAGGAAAAAAACAAAAGCGAGGAAGACGAAGGCTAGGTGGCCAGCGTTGGTTGGTTCGTTCAAATTTTCGCGCTGGAATTCCACTAACCCTTATTTTCGCTTATGTTATTTGTGTATTATTTTATATACAAAGCGCGTTGGATAGCTCAGTGGTGAAGCGTGGCATTGGTAATCTTCAGGACCTGGGTTCGAGCCCCAGGTCCTCACCCCTTTCATATTATTTTTCCTTCAATTGTTATCCCATGCAGATTCAACACAAGATTCCACCATATGCTCCTCAATCCAATGCGCCACATGTCCCAAGGCACTCAATCAAGGGCCAGGATCCAGAGACCATGGTGAACCTCAGTCAACACACATGTGCGCTAGTGGAAAAGTCAAAGAGGCCAAAGGTTAATGGGCCTAAATTACTGGATTTCACCTCCTACTGGGGACAGAACCCCCCAAGGTTTGCAAGTCTTTTATATTTTTTTTCATTTTTTATTTTAATTCAATTATTATTTTTAATTAGTTAATTAATTTAATTATTTTTCATAAAAAACATAAAAACAATAAAAAATCAGAAAAAAGATAAAAATAAGTATTTTATTTAATATTTTAATATTTTGTAAATAAAATTCATTAATTAACTTAGTTTTAAATCTAGGATTAATCTTAACATTTTTTCAATAAAAACCTAAAATTTGGTAGAATTAGGGTTTCAAATCTTTTTTCATCCTTTTTCCCTTTTTACCACATTAATTATTAATTCTTCCTATTATTTTTATAAATCAAGATTGCATGTAAATAATTAGGTTAATTTAGGTTTAACTTTAAGACTTTCTTAATAAACTAAAAAAAAAACAATTAGAATTAGGGTTAACATTTTAATTTCAATTAATTTAATTTCATTAAATTCTCATAAAATACAAAAATACCAAAAATAATTTCCTTTCATTTTAATTTTCATTAATTTAATCATTTAATTTAATTTCGTTAAAAGGGTCCAACGCCCTCGTTTCTAATTTTAATTCAATTCGCGCATTTATCTCGTTTCTTTTAATTACTTATGTACCTCTCCCAAAGCCATGTAAATATTAATTTCTCGCACTTTTACTTTAATTCTTTATTTTTCTGTCAAATCGGGTCTTGGAAATTTTGGCGATGTGGACCCGCGCCTTTGTAATAGTTTAGAATTTTATCTTTCTCGCAATTTTTAACTATTAAATAAATGCATGCAAGAATGAATGACAATAAATAAAAACAAACGCGTAGCTCACTCATAACATGACAAGATAAATGCAAATGGATCTGACACACAAATCACACACCACCCCTAGGGTACGCCTCACTGTTGCCTTGCCTCGAAAGGTGATCGTCGAGTAGAGGATGTCTTAGTAAGTCCTCATGATCCGGGAACCTGGCATGAGGGTAGCTTCTAAGGTGTCTTCCCATTGCTCTGGTGATCACCATGTCCCGAACATCGAATTGACCCGAACACCTCCAACGGTGGTGCTACCTACCTCTCAATGGTGGGATGGCACTACTTTAAAGGACATTTACACAGACGAATTCCTTAGGGTAGGTAGACGACTCTAGATACTTGCTCTAAATTTCAAAATAAATCAAAAAATACTTTTCACACCAACACATTTCCAAAAAGCTTTCGAAAGCAATTTTTCAAACACTCTTGAGGACCGATACAAGAGTCGAACTGGAATTTTCAAAGAAACTTTTTTAAAACCCACAATTGAAAAGCAAACAAACCATTTTTGAAAACACAAGTGAGCAAGTATCTAAGAGCCCATGGATAACCATGGATAGAAAGGGTGCTAATACCTTCCCTTTCTATAACCTACCTCCCGAACCAAGAGCAATCTCTTTAAGGAATTTTTCTGTGCTTTTGTCCTTTCCATTTGGAGAAAATAAAAGACGGTGGCGACTCTTACTTCCGCGACATTTCGCGAACCAGCGTTAAACAGTCAGTTCCAGATCCACCGATCACACCTGCGTCACAGGCCCTCGAGATCCTTGAAATTGTTAGTATGATATGTCATGTTATGATGCTATGATGTGTATGCTATGCATCAAGCAAGAATGCAGGGTAAGAAACCAATTTATTGTATTTATGCAAACAAGGTCCCGCAAGGAATACAAACAAAGCCCTACAATGAGTTCAAATTGTTAGGCAAAGAAAGCAAACAAGTCACACAAGTAACCT
This sequence comes from Vicia faba, assembly GCA_948472305.1. Lineage (NCBI taxonomy): Eukaryota > Viridiplantae > Streptophyta > Magnoliopsida > Fabales > Fabaceae > Vicia > Vicia faba. Next base: position 138,725,867 of record OX451736.1, read on the forward strand.
TAGGTTTAGGCTTGCATGGATTCCATACGTAAGTGCCCTCTTGAAGTTGGGTTGGTTTAACCTGTCCTAAATATAGTAACTGGGTTCTAAGGGATCTCAATATCACCTATCTTTCCCCCAAATTTCGTTCTGATAGACAATTAAATTGTCACCAAACAAAACTCAAGAGTTAAACCTCAATGAGTGTAGCATCGAGTATCATCCGACTCTGGGTTTACACCAAAGACGGCTATCTCACTACATCCTAAAAAGACAAGTTGGCCAATTAAGGTGCTAAGGCTAGTTGAAGCTTTAGGATACCGTACAGCGGCCCCGTATTCTCCTTGATTACTCAAGGGCTACCGATACACACCAAAGTATTGCATCAACGTAGCTACTGTTTCAACCGTGTAGGTATACCCCGCACAACTCCCTCACAATTTATTGCTACTTACCTAAAAGGAATTCCCCGATCCGGGTTTAGGATCCAAACAACCCAAACAGATACCCTTAAAAGTAAATCAAACAAGACAAGCCAAAGAAGCAATTAAAATGACCTAGATCCTAAGGTAAACCCCACTTTTTGCCATCCCTAGCAGAGTCACCAGTTCTGTAATACGGTGACAGAACTGACTGTTTAATATTGGTTTGCGTTTTTTGTTTGCAAACGTCGCGGTAAGAAAGAGTCGCCACCGTCTTTTACTTTATCCAACAAAGGAAAAGGGAAAAAGAACAGAAAAACCTTTTTCGAGATGTTTCTGAGTACGTGGGGTAGATTATAGAAAGGGAAGGTGTTAGAACCCTTTCTATCCATGGTTTTCCATGGGCTCTTAGGTACTTGCTCATTTTGAAATTGCTTTTGTGTGTGTTTTGAAAAGCTTTGAAAATGCCTTAGTGCGGCGTTTCACTTTATGGTAACCCTTGTGTCAGTCCTCAAGAGTGTGATAAAGCGTTTTTGAAAACTTTGTTCGAAAAGTGTAAGTGTGACAAAACTGGTTGTTTTGAGCAAGTAGTTAAGAGTTTCTACCTACTCGAAAAAGACTGCTTGTTTTTTTATTTCCTTTGGATAGTGCTATCCTACTATTAAGGAGTAGGTAGCTCCATCGTTTGAGTTTAAGGGACAATCGAAAGGGACAATTACGGTCACTTAAGGCAACAAGGCAAGATCTCTTAGTAACTGTCCTAAAGTTCTAAGATCACATATTGTTTTACTGAGGCAACCTTCGAAAGGGACTTGCGATCTCTGAATTAGAGGACAGTCACTAAGAATTCTCACGTTCGAGAATAGTGACCGTATTTCTGAGGCAACCGAAGTGGGAGATACCCTAGGGGTGAGCATGTGTAAGTGTTTAATTTCAGTTTATTTGTCCTTTGCACAGTTAGGGTGTTCTACTATTTTAAACATTCAATTTATCTTTTGCATACTGTTGTACCCCAAAATTTTCCCTCTCATTTATCAAGTATTTTCTCACAAAATTTCCTTTGGTTCAAGACTGTACAAGGATCGGTCAGCTCAAGACACCTCCTTAAGCACTGATGACTGAAATTAGGGTTTGAGATTGCACAAGGATAATTGAACTTTTAATGCCTCATATGATTTTCATGGATCATTATGGACCCCCAAGAGTGCTCATGTCAAGTTTAAAGTCTTGGATCACATTTTTGCTCAGTCAATTGAGCAATTGACCTAAAAATCACATGTATTGGGAAAAGTCAACTATGGTCAATTTAAAGTCAAACTTCATAACTTTTGATCCATATCAACATTTTGAACTCATATATGTCATTTGATCAAGTTTGGACCATAATTCCTCAAGAAATTTGATCAGATTATCAAAAGGGCAAAATGGTCAAAATTAGGGTTTTGACTGAGAAAGGGCAACTTCTGATTTTTTGACCTAGAAAATGGTTAATTGGTTTGAGAAATGATCTCAAGAGTTCAATTGCATCATTTTGACCTAATGTAATGACTCAAAACATCCCTCAAGATCAATTGATTGATAGTTGATTTTCAATCTACTGATCAAAAGTCAATTGTACACTGAAAAGTCAAACTTTGACTTTTTAGTCAAAATCAAGTGTCAAAGATCAAAATTCATCAAAACAAGTCCAAATATGAAACTTGTTCATCAAGAACTCAAAAATTCAAGATTTCATTTTGAAAAGTCAAAGTTTCCAAACTTAGAAATTTTTCTAAGTGTTGAAAACTTCATATTTTTTCACAACTTTGAGCCATTTTTCACCATGATGCAAGATGATTCAAAGGAAACTTTCAACATGAAAGTTTTAGATCTCAATGAGATCTAAAATATTGCTTTACACAACTCCTCCTAAAAATTCTTGGATCTCAAGTTATTAATCCATGAAATCATGGTCATGAAATTAAAACACTTAGTGAAATTTTGAGCATTTTGACCTAATTTCTGAGCCAAGTTTCACATAGTTACATTTGGATTTTGAAAAAGTGATTCAAAGAGGGGTTGTAGAGCACATTACAAGCTTTCTAAAAAGTCCAAGAACTCCTTAAGATCATTTGTGATCAAGGAGAATCGAAGTCAGAAGTTAGAGTTTCAATTTGTTTTACAAGGCAAAATTTCATGATGAGCAAGAATTCAAATCCATGTTTAGGCTGCAAAATATTTGCTTTGCAGGCCTCAAACTTGTTTGGCACTCCATAATTAATGTTGTTCACAACTGTTAGAGGCTTCAATTCAAGCATTCAATGCATTGCCCATGCTTATTTCCTATTTGGGAAGAAAGTGCACATTGCCATTTTGGAAAAGTAGTTTTATGCACAAAATTTGTTCTTGAGCTTTGCACTTGTTCTTTTCTGATCATACACGGCCTATAACCCAAAAGAAATTTGTATCAAGCCTCTAACAAGTCAGCCCATGCTTGTACTTTACCTTGGAACCATGTTTTCACTTTTCTTCAAAATCAAGTAACATAGCCATAACTCATACTTGTGTGATTCTGACCCTCTCAAGCCTCACATCCTTTTCCTTACTTATGCACAAGTCATTTACATCAAAACACACGCATACACAAGCCCCCAAACTCCCTAAAACTCAGAACTGTATCACAAATCACCATTGTTGCATATTCTGACCAAAAACTTGAAACTCACATCTCCCTCGTGCGTTTCCAAGCCTTTTGGTTCCTAAAGCTTCTAAACATCAAATACAACTCATCCCTGACCCTGTTTCATAACTGTAACTCCATCTTCATCAACCTACATAACCAAAAATAGGGCTCTGCAAGTTGACTTCTCCAGAACTCCTCATCCACTTTAAGCTCAAGCCAAGCATCACATTAGCTTCCTGGGAACTTGAGGAAGCTAACCCAATCACTGGAACTCATCAGAAGCTGCTCAAACTCAAAACACGATACCCTCTTGCAAGGTGAGTTTTCTGACTTTTGAACTATTCATATAGGCATTTTAGGCTTGCATTTGTGAATATATAATATAGATATCATTGCCCTAAAACTATACATGTCCATAGATTTCATTTATGTTGCTTGAGCATGAAGAATTTTGAGTTTAAACTTGCTGGAACATTTAGGTCAGGATTTGGTACTTTCATAAATTCATCTTTATCTTTGAAAGTTATCTTAAATTAGTTACATGGTTGGATTCATGGTGAAAAAATACACAAGTTTCATGTTTACATCTTTAAAAATGGTTGAAGAATGAGCAAGTTACAGATCCTTTGGCTGGAGGTTGAAGATGAAGTACAGTCAGGGCAGGTTATGTGTTATGTATTTATTGTTGTGTCAATGTTAACGGATGTATCACCACCCCAACGTCTGTTTTGCTCTTTTTTTTTTCTTTCATATTTTTCTATTTCTTTTTTTTTTGTTTGAACAGGTTTGGGGCCTCCAACATGGGTCTGGTTACTTTTTTTCTCTTTCTGACCCCTGTCTCATTTCAGCACCCCCTGATCCAAATTTATTTTTTATTTTCTTTTTCTTATTATATTTCTTTTCCTTTATTATTATTATTATTAGTATTATTATTAATTTTTTTTATTGTTATTAATAAAAACCCAAAAATATGTTATTTATTATTTTTACACTTATTTATTTTATTTTGTTTTATAAAATCAAAAGAACAAAAACATTTCTTAATAAATTAATTTCTTTCTTAATAATTAATATTTAGGTTTAATTATTATATTATATTATTTTCTTATAAATTAAAATCAATTTAGAACTTAGGACTTTTATTTGATTAATTTTATTTACTAGTTTAATTAAATTCATAAAAACCCTAAAAAACTTGTTTTCTTTAATAAATTAATTTCTTTTATTAACTTAACTTTAATTTTCTTATTCTAGTCAATTATCTTATTTTAATTTAATTAGGTCAAAACTTTTAATACAAACAAAAATCCATTCCTTATCCATTCATACTTATACATTATATTCATTTCATTTCTTGTACATTTATTCAAATTCAATATGGTTGTAATAGATAATTAGGGTTTTAATTTCTTGCAATTCCCCATTTGTAATTTGTACACCCCCTCCCCTAATGATGTAATAGCTTAGTATTTTTATTTTCCGCAATATAATGCTTTATATACAAATGCTAGTAATTAGGGTTTGTATGGAAAGATTAAAACCAACAAATAGCAAACCCTAATCAAGACAAATCAAGCATGAAAAAGACACACTTGCACACTTGCACCCTTGGGGTAAATCAACTTTGTTTCCTTATAAAATGGCCATATTATGCATGTGGGGTATCTTAGCAAAAACAAACAAAATACAAGATCATAGTCCCTCGATGACGCTATCAAAGTTTCCTTTCAAAAATAATCTTAGTCCCTTAAAGAAAAATGTTAAGATATCTTACAACATTGCTAATCATAGCCATACGATGACCCATGCCCGTCCCTTTTACATCCAAAGATATGGTTACTTACCAAATCAATGGTAAGATAACAATGTCAAAGGAAAGAAGAAATAAACATGAAAGACTTTTGAGTAGGTAGAATGTTCCTAGTTGCTTGCTCATTTTCAAACCAAAACATCCTTGCTATTTTCAAAAACAAACACCAACACCTCCAAAACATCTTACAAACTTGAAACATTTTCAAAAGACCAACATTTTGTATACATTCTTACGAATGAGAATCATTACAAAGTTTTCCTAAATGATGGCGCCTTTTCAAAATACTTTCAAAAACCACACAAAGCACATTTTCAAACAAAAGCAAGTGATCTGGCAAGCAACTAAAAGCCTGTAGATAATTACAGATGAAAAGGGTGCTAATACCTTCCCTTTTCATAATCTACCCCCCGAACTCAAGAAAACATCTCAAAGGTCTTTCCTGTTCTTTTTAGCCTTTCCTTTTGGATAAAAGAAAAGTCGATGGTGACTCTTGCTAACCACAACATTTGCGATCAAACGCAAAACAACCAAGTCAGTTCTCCCACCGCGTTACACATACAATACTATTATCCATATATCTAAACAATTTAAACAATTGCAGAAATTAAAAGCGGAAAAGAAAATCTACGCTATTACATGGCTTCGGGGAATGGGGATTACATGACCAAAAACATTGGGGATTCAACAGTAAATAAAAGTAGTAAAATAAATCCTAGTTAAAAACTATTACAAACCCGTAATCAGATACAATAATTGGAAAAATAGATAATTAAACGCGCGCAAGGAATGACACGGAAATAGATTAAATATCCTATAGAATCTACTTAATTAAAGAAAATATTTTTTTAATATTTTTATTTAAGAAAATAAAGTAAAATTGAATTTTTAAAATTAGTCCTAATTTCTAATTAATTTTAATTAAGGAAAAACAAATCAAGTTACCCTAATTAAATTAATTTATTTTTAGACAAAATTAATTTTAATAAAAAGAAAACTAATTCTAACATTTTTTGTGATTTCTTGATTTTATGATTTAATTAAAAAAATGGCTTTTTTAGACAATTAGAATAAATGATTAAAACAATAAAAAAAGTAATAAAGAAATTAAAGCAAAAAAAAAAATGGTCCTGCTAGGAATAACAATATGGGGGATGTGATTCTGAATTTTGCAAACCCCAAAATTGATGGCCTTTCTGCCCGCGCATGATCCAATGGGGATCACCTTTGGAGGGCCTACAACGCTCTTAGCTGGCTGTATGTTGGATCTAATCAGTGGATGATCCAAGGTATGAGATTTTGAGGTATATGGTGAAATCCTGGCTATGAAGCACGCTGGATCTGAAACAAGAAAAATCCGAAAATATGAAAAATGTCTGGACCTGGGATCGAACCCAGGTTCTTCCTCTCACACGCGCTTGCCTTTACTATCTGTGCTGAATTGTTAGTCATGAATATATTTAAACAAATAAAATATAATATAAACAAGCTATTATATCCAGAAACACGCGCAAATTCAAATCTCCCAATGAGAGTTTGCCAGCTAATTGTCTTCTCCCTGGAACTGCCGCCTTAGGGACTGGGCTTTTACCTACATATAGATTCTTCACTATAGGCTATAGTGACAGTTCTTGTGCATGGCTACAAATCCGTAAAACTAAAAAATGCAGCACAAGCAAAATAAATCCCAACCAAGGGCATGGATCGATCGGAAATAATCCCTTGAGCACGAATAGACCCTTAATTTGTCCTCTAACTAAGGTTCCCCAAATTGGAGCTCTGGAACCCTAGCCATGGCAGATGCCCGTACCTGCACTCAAACTCTAATCAAAGTATTCCAGCACGTTGTAAACATGATAACAAGCATAGATATATAATCAAAATATATTTATGATGCTAGAATCAAAGAAATAGAAATTGAGAGGATGTGCAAACCGTGATGAAGGGTAGGCGCGATTCTGCAATTTTAAAGCCTAGGGAATGAGTGGGATAACTTCAGTGAATGTCTAGGAGTGCTGTTGTGTCCTTGAAATTGCTTGAAACGGCCTATGGAGGGATATCTGATTAACACTTTTTTGACAATATTTGAAATCTCTTCTTCCTTTGTGGGAGGCTGGCCGCGCATGTCATGTTGTCCTTAGGGTTGCAAATGCTTTGTTATATGTAGTAAAATCAATCTAGGTCATTAGAATTAGAAATAATCCAAGATATAATGGTCATGAATTTTCGATTCCAATCTTTCCACATTTGAAGATTTCCTCTTGTTTTGAGCTTGAACGATTTTGTTCTTCATTTGACAGCTCATGAGATATTCAATCAATGCCAAAACAAATCTTATCCCATTTATTTGATTTATTTTTGATTTAATTTGATTTTATTTGAATTTTAAATAAATAAAATCAAAATAAATTAAATAAAAAAGTGAATGAGGCATGGAGTGGTTCATGGGTCGTGGACCATGTTAGGGGTGTGTTGCAAGCATAAAAAGTTAGGCCCATTTGAAGAAAAATGCATTTTTGGGCATGGTTGACTTTGTGAAAATTTCCAAAAATGGCCAACTTTGACAATGTATATATCTCTCAATTTTGACCCTAAGAGGGTGTTCTTGGACTTTTTAGAAATCTTAGGATATCTGCTAAGCAACCTCTTTGGTTTCTTCTCAGTTGAATCTTCCATGTTCATGTAAGAAGCTTTGACCCAAAAGGTGTTTTTGTTGGCTTTTGAAAAGGACCTATAATGTCTGATTTTATATCTTTTCATGAGTGAATTTATTGAACTTGAGGGATGAAGATGAATTGTAGGTAATTGGATTCTCTTAAAAATGAGCCTTGGATGAGAAATTTCTGATAAAGTATGAGAAAGTTATGCCTGGTCAAAGTTTGGTTGACTTTTCCTATAGAAACCCTAATTTATCAACTTTTGACTTTTGATGAATTATGAGCATTTCTTGAGGAATCATGATCAACCCTTGATCAAATGATGGATATCACTTCAAAATGTTGATGTTGACCAAAAATCTTGAAGTTTAGCTAAATTTGGGCCACAATTGACTTTTGACCTAGTACAGTTGATTTTAAGGCATTTGAGCAGTTGACTGAGCAAACTTGTTGTGCAAGGCATGAAACTTGGCATGGATGATCTTGAGAACATATTAGGGAAATGGAGACCATTTGGTACCCTTGGGACTCAAACATCTTGATGAGGAGTGAAACACTAGTTTGAGGTTTATTGTCTTCAGCGGAGGATTTGTCTGGTCAATCCTTAGTCAACTTGAGCCATTGAGGACCTCTAGGAGTATGTCTTGTGTGAAAATAGGAGGGTAAATTTTGGGGTACAACATACGCTATTACAGGGCTTTGGTGTAGATACATAAAGAATGACTGAAAAAATAAAGTGTAGAAATAAAAAACCCTAATTAGCTATTACAAACTGGGCGCAGTTACATCAATAATAAAAATAATCGTACGGTAAAATAATGACGCGCGAGAATTAACTGGATAAAAGTTCAAAAACCCTAAAAAATTTAATTTGATTATTAAAAATATTTTTGGGATTTTATGAAAAAAGAATTGAATTTTGAGAATTTTTTTAATTAATAACCATGTATTAAAAAAATATTTCGCAAATAACCGGGTTTCGAAAAAAATTACGCAAATAACCATGTTTCAGATGGCTCCACAAAGGAGGAGCCATCTCAATTGGCGCATGCACCTAGGGTTTTGCCCTAGGCGCCATCTCACTTGGCGCCTCCCTTGTCTTTTAGCCAAGTGAGATGGCGCATGCTCCTTAAAAATGAGAGGAGGCGCCATCTCACTTGGCGCCTAGGGCAAAACTAGGGTTTTTTTGCTGTTTTATAAATAATTCGTCCGTTTCTTTGAAATTTCTCACACTTTCTCGCACTGTATTTTTATTTTGTACTCCCTTATTTACGTAATGACGTCGCCTATGATTTTTAGCAGAGATGGTTACGTTATATTCTCTGCCACGAAACCTGCGATGAAAATGAAATTCTGGCACATTCACTCCATGGAGCGTCTGAAGCGGGAGTTAATGCGGTGGCTAGATGGAGACATCGCCGAGGGGGAAAAAATTCGAAGGATCCAGCGAAAACGAACAACAACCTCGCATGCGACAGGAAGACCTAATGTGTGGTTGGAGGAAGTCAAAACAGACAGTGATGTAATGCTGATGATGCATGGGTCAGATGAAATTGTGTTAACAATTGTAATTTCCTAGATTGAATATCGTTAATCATTGTTGTACGCGAAAACCCTAATGTAATTTCCTATATTGAATTTCTTAAATTGTGTTAACAGTTTTATTAACGGAAAACCCATAATGTTTACAACACAAATATTGAAAAGATTTATTGTATTACAAAATTTATGTGGTCGAGCCAGACGCCCGATTCGGACAGTTTTTGCGATTGTGTCCGACCTGACGACATAAACCACACTTTCTTTCCAACCTGTCAAGATCGTCCATTTCTGTTGTGATGCGCCTGCTTTTGGGACGACCCTTCTTGTTCCTTCGCATTTGGTCATTGTGCCAAACTATATCGCCGTTGTATTCAGGCCAATAGTCCGGTTTTTCCACCAAAGGAAAGTTGTTGTTGTAAACAGTGAGCAACGTTTCAGATTTATAAACGTTTGAGAGCAGTTGAAGTGCGTCTTGATGGGTATGAGCACAAGCGGCAATGACATGAGAGCAAGGCATACGAAAAGCTTGAAACCTGCCACAATCGCACCATTGAGAAGGTAAAATGACCCTGTATTCTTGTCTTGCCAGGCCTTCATTGTGGTCGATTGTCTCTTTCACAATGAAGTTGTGGCTATGGCGGTCAAACCGTGTAACCATGTGAGTGTTGGCTTTATCACTTTCAGCCTTAATGTATTTCATATAGCTTTCACTCCATAGTTGTCCTGATTGCAAGACCGCATACCACATTTCACCTCTTTTGGCAAATAACGCAGCCATCCTAAAATACGTGGATTTCACCAAGGCAGTGATGGGGAGGTTTCGTATGCCCTTGAATACCCCATTCATTGATTCAATAAGATTTGTTGTCATATGCCCCCATCTTTGGCCATTGTCGTATGACCTAGTCCACTTTTCGACCGGTATATTGTCGATCCACGTACCGGCTTCTGGGTTAGACAAACGGATCTCGTTGCGGTAATATTTGAATGTGGGCTGTGTCAGTGCGTATCCCGCATTCATCACCGCTTTCCTCAATGTTTTTTCCTTGACCTCCCTCGAGAAATTCTGGACGATATGCCTGACGCAATAGACATGCGTAGAAGGAGGGTCATGCCAACCATTTGCTGGATTATTATAGGCACTTTCAATGATGGCATGTCTGTCCGAGATCAAACAGAGATCTGGTTGAGGAGCCACGTGTGTACGAAGATTTTTCAGGAAAAAGCTCCAAGCACCACCGGTCTCCCCCTCGACAAGGGCAAACGCAACGGGGAAAATGTTATTGTTGCCATCTTGTGCAACTGCCATCAAAAGCGTGCCTTTGTACTTCCCATACAACCAAGTCCCGTCAATTTATAGAATTGGTTTGCATGATGCAAACCCTGTGATGCATGGTTGAAATGCCCAAAAGACGCGACTGAATATTCCGTTGCCATGTAGTAGACTACCATCTTGGGCGTATGCTGGCAATGTTTCCAGAACATAAACACTACCTGGAGAATATGTCTTGAGTGCATTTAGGTAGCGGGGAAGTTCTCGGTATGACTCCTCCCAGTTTCCGTACACCCTTTCAATCGCCTTAGTCTTTGCTGGAGTGTAGTTAAAAACCGTGGTGATGTGGGAGATGATTGTTTTCACCTTCAAAGAAGGGTCGTTGCTGACCAGGGGTAGGATTTCTTGACAGATTAGATCATGGTTGAGTTTTCGGTGGTCTTGTGATTGAGTGGAACTTACACAAGTATGGGTAGTCATGGAACCTATGACCCAGCAGTCACCCCTTAGTCTGTATGATGCGGTCAGCTTGAACATACAGTCAGGGTGGACACACTTGATCTTGTACCTTTCCGGGTTTACACGATCCACCTTATAATCAACCGAGTTGAGCATGTGAAATTTTTTGATGGCCCTTATGCATTCCTCTCTGTTACGAAACTTGTCCTTCTCTTTTAAATTTTCATCTGACTGCATATACGGTTGGAAAAACAAGTCCGTAGAAGGTTCATCTCCGCCCATGTTGAAGTTTGTCATGTGCGTAGGTGGTGTGTAGATTTTGTCAGTAGGAATACTTGGGATGCCATCATCGTCAGAATCGTCGTTCACCATTTCATCAAACTCTAACTCGTTATCTTCTTCTTCATCATCAACTGCATCCACCTCATCTTGCTCATTCTCCAAAGGATCAACCTCCTGTGTCACCGGAGGCTCTACCTCCTGTGTCACCGGAGGCTCTTGAAGCAAAACGTACAACTCAATAGAGTCGTTTCCAGAATAGACATGGCTGGAAATCATGTTCTGGAAATCCTCGTCATCTTGAACTTCAACCTTATAAAAAATAACTTGGTTGTTTCCAAAAAAGACTGGACTCTGATAAAATATTTGGGATACCGGGCCTCGTTCAAGTTTGGCCTCCAATCTTTTCTTAAAGTACGAGAAATTTGCTTTTCCGTTTAAGAGAAATCGAACATTGTCGGTGTTTCTAAACAAAAACCCAACTGTGGGACACATGTATGACTCACCGTTGAAATGTGCTTTGACAACAAATTGTGGTGAAGAGGCCATTGTGTAGAATTGTTTTAAGGTTTGAAGGTTGGAATGTTTTAGGTTTATTGATTGTATGAAGGTATGAATGCTGGAATGTTTGAAGGTTAGATGACTGATTCGAAGGTTGGAAAATTTTACAGATTATGTGAATGAATGTTATGTTCAACGTAAGGCAAAAAATTTCAATTAAGTAAGGGATGCAACCCCCCAAGGCTGCCAATAATATTACATGCAATAATGAAACCCCATAGCCTGCCACCTATCCTGGCCCTATTCTGCATGCAACAAAGAAAGGAATCCCAAAGGCTGTCACGTAGCCTGAGCCAATGCTGTAAGAAGTGACACCTCTTATTCGCCAAATGAGGTGGCGACACCATTAATTTTTGTACTCTTTCGCCAAGTGAGATGGCGCCTCCCTTACTGTCCAATCGTGATACATGCATGGTGTGATCGGTGGATCTGGAACTGACTGTTTAACGCTGGTTCGCGAAATGTCGCGGAAGCAAGAGTCGCCACCGTCTTTTATTTTCTCCAAATGGAAAGGACAAAAGCACAGAAAAATTCCTTAAAGAGATTGCTCTCGGTTCGGGAGGTAGATTATAGAAAGGGAAGGTGTTAGCACCCTTTCTATCCATGGTTATCCATGGGCTCTTAGATACTTGCTCACTTGTGTTTTCAAAAATGGTTTGTTTGCTTTTCAATGTGGGTTTTAAAAAAGTCTCTTTGAAAATTTCAGTTCGACTCTTGTATCAGAGTGTTTGAAAAATTGCTTTCGAAAGCTTTTTGAAAATGTGTTGGTGTGAAAAGATTTTTGTTTGTTTTTGAAGAGAGCAAGTATCTACGAGAACCTACCTACCCTAAGGAATTCGTCTGTGTAAATGTCCTTTAAAGTAATGCCATCCCACCATTGAGAGGTAGGTAGCACCACCGTTGGAGGTGTTCGGGTCAATTCGAGTTTGTAGGGACATGGTGATCACCGGAGCAATGGGAAGACACCTTAGAAGCTACCCTCATTCCAGGTTCCCGGATCATGAGGACTTACTAAGACATCCTCTACTCGACGATCACCTTTCGAGGCAAGGCAACAGTGAGGCGTACCCTAGGGGTGGTGTGTGCGATTCGTGTGTCGTTTTCATTTGTATTTGTCTTGTCATGTTTATTGGTGTGCTACGCTTGATTTTATTTTGAAATACATTCTTTCATGCTTTGTTTAACGATTAAAAGTTGCGGGAAAGTAAATTCTAAAGCTATTACAAATGGCGCGGGTCCACATCGCCAAAATTAAACCGGACCCGATTTGACAGAAAGTAAAGAATTAAAAGAAATAAAAGTGCGAGAAGTAATATTTACAAGGCCTTGGGAGAGATACATAATTATTTAAGCAAAAATAAAATAAATACGCGAAATAAACAATTAAGAATATGGGCGTTGGACCCTTTTGCAAAAATTAAATTACATGAAGAATTAAAATTAAAATTAAAAAGGAAATGTTTTTGGTATTTTTTGTGTTTTTTAAGATTTAATAGAAAAAAGAATTAATTAAAATTAACTAACCCTAATTCTAATGGTTTTTTTAAGTTGTTAAGAAAAATATTGAAATTCAACCTAAATTAAACCTAATTCTATATTTTTTTATATTTTTATTATGAAAATAAAATATTGTGAAAAAGAAAAATTAAAAGGAATAAAATTTATTAAACCTAATTCTATGTTTTTTGTATTTTTGTTATTGAAAGAATTAAAATTAAAGACCTATTTTAAACTAATTAATTTCCAAGCATTTATTTACAAAAAAAAATATTAAAATAAAAATATTTATTATGTTTTTTGTCTTTTCTGATTTTTAGGCATTTTTTATATTCTGTAAAAATAATTAATTAAGTCAAAATAATAAAGAAAATAACACAATATTTAAAAATAAAATATAAGAGAAATATGGAAAATTGCAAACCAGGGGGGGTTCAGTCCCAAATGTGGAGGTACAATCCAAGCAAATGAGCCCAATAGCCTTCAAGCTCGTTGACTTTTCCAGGCGCTATGTGGCACTTTTGACCAGGGTTTAGGGTGTTCATCAATTTTGCACCCTTGGATTGCTGAAACTAAACACGTGGCTGGCTTGATTAAGAGGAGCATGGTGCGTCCACAATATTATGCCTGCGCCTGAATATCCTTTGAAAAAAAAAATATGGAAAGTGTGGGGACCTGGGATCGAACCCAGGTCCTAAGGGTTGCCAATGCGTTTGCCTGCCAATCGTGCTATTTGAACTCTTTGTATATTTAATAAACAATGAACATAATAAAAACAAACAAAAGTTAGTGCTTCAAAAATGCGCGCAATTCAAAAGAACCAATGGTTGTTGGCCACGAGGTCTTCTTCCTCGTTCCTGAAAATAATAAAAACAAAGGCCACGGTTTTGAAGACGTTCTCTTAGGCTTGTTTCCAGAAAATAGCGACTAGCCCTCAGTCGCTCTTAAATTGAGCGCGAGGGTTGGTTTCTGTCCGTCCAAAGGCGCTTGTTCTAATGATCAAGGTCATATGTCCCAATTTTACCTGGTTTCAAAATCCCCAATTGGAAGCTCTGCAAACCCTAAAATTTAACAATGGTGATTTCTTGTATAGCTCATAAAAACACAATTAATTCATCCAGTTAGCTTCAGAACACATTACTCAATATAAATGCATAATCAAAATGCCATGAAAACGCTTAAATCTGGAAATACGAATTTGAAAAATATAAGAGAAAAGTGGATTTCTGTATACCAATTCAACGCGTTTGGATGGCTGTTCTGGATTGGAATATGATCAGTGAAGCTTCAGGAAGCCAATGGAATATGAATTATACCTTGAATCAACCTAAAAAGTGGTTTTCAGTTTTGAACTTTTGGCAAGAATTTCAAGTTTTGGTTATGGTCTGAGGCGCAGCTTCAATGTCTGTGTGCATTAGGTTTATGATCTAGCATTTGTACTGAAGGTATTAGGTCAAAAATATTGCTCAAAATCTCTTGATTTAATGAATTGAAGATTTGATTTTCTTAAGGATCTTTTTTCAATCTTTTTCAAGTGTTCTTGTATCAATTAGCATCAAATCACTCCCAATCTTTCCTTATTGACTTAGGCACGAAATCTTGAGGCTGAAATGTGTACAAAAAGATTTGAAAACTTAGGTTAGTATTTTTCCTATATTTAATTTGATTTAAATGAATTAATATAAATAATAATTCAAATAAATAAATAAAAAATGAGAAAATACTTCCCTTTGGGCCAAGTGGTCGTGAACATGCTTAGAATGATGAATCATGGAAGAAAAATGGGCCCATTAGCAATTTTAGGTCATTTGAATCAATGTTGACTTTTCAAAATATCCAAAAATTTCCCAACTTCCACAAGGCATAACTTGCTCAATTTTTAATCTTTTCTCATGTTCTTGGACATTTTGGAAAGGTCTTTGAGTCCTATAACCAATGCCTTTGGTCCCATGTCATTTTGATTTACCAATCTCAAGTTATGGCCTTTGACTTAAAGTCCCTTTTTGTTGACTTTTGAAAATGACCTATAATGTTGAAATTGATAACTTTTTGTGAGAGCATTTCTTGGACTTTAAGTATGAAGATGAGTTGTAGGAAATGTCTTTATCTTCAAAATGAGCTTTGGATGGAATTTTTCTGATAATCCATGTGAAAGTTATGCCCTGGTCAATTTCAATTGACTTTTTCAGCTGTCCAAATAAGGAAACTTTTTGCATCTTGATGATTTCTGAGCCAAATTTTGAGAATCATGATCAAGCATTGATCAAATGATGTTTGTGGCTTCAAAATGATATGTTGACCAAAAATTTGAACTTTTGACTGCCAAATGACCATTTTGCCCCTACAGTTGACTGTAGTGCAATTTAGGGTTTTGACTGTGCAATTTTGAGCTGAATGCCTTGAAACTTGATATGAGGATGCTTGACCATATTTATAGGCATGTGAGACTTGATTGGGCCTTTGAAAACTTCATTCTTTTGATCAGAACACAAACCCTAGTTTTGACTGTATAGGAGACCTTTGCACTGTGCAACCCTTGGGGAATTTTGCAGCTTGACTTGGCAATTTCTTGAAGAATATGGGAGGGCAAATTTTGGGGTACAACAGTTGCCCCTGTTCAATCTTCTTAGACCTGAGGATGCAGATTGGCGGACGTGCCTTTCGTAATCCGAAGGTAGAAGATGATTGGACACTAGAGTGCCCAGAAATTTGCGCTCACATAGTGGCAGTGTGGTGGGAATGGGCTTATAGATGCCATTTGGAGATTGCTGGATAGGATGATGGGCTTATAGATGCCATTTGGAGATTGCTGGATAGGATGATGGGCTTATAGATGCCATCTGGATGTTGATCGCGTAGGAGATTCCTTAGCGAGAACCTGCATACCTGCAAAACAGAAAATGAGTACCTGACACGTCGCAGGAGCTGATTTTAGATGCTTGGCATAGATATGTCCTGACTGGTTACAGGAGCTGAGTCTGGAGCTTCAAACGACGATGAATGAACCAGGGATGGTTACTGTCTTAGCATGAATGGTAAGAGAACCTTGGGCGACTTTAACTTCAACAACGCTCGTTGAGAAAAATCTTGGGTGTCTTCTACTGGGATAAGAATCAGGGAGATCTTAGGGTCGATCTGACTGAACCAGAGAAGGCCTTTGACTGGATAAGCATCAGGAAAATCTTAGGGTTGATTCAACTGAACCGGACAAGGTCTTGAAATATCTTCAACTGGACAAGCATCAGGGAGATCTTAGGGTCGATCTGACTGAACCAGAGAAGGCCTTTGACTGGATAAGCATCAGGAAAATCTTAGGGTCGATTTAACTGAACCGGTCTAGGTCTTGGAATATCTTCAACTGGATAAGCATCAGAACGTCACCATATCTGGTTCATATCTGGACTATATCTGGAAGGAAATCTGGAAGCAGCATCAGAACGTCACCATATCTGGTTTACATCTGAAACTATATCTGGAAGGAAATCTGGAAGCAGTATCAGAACGTCACCATCTCTGGTTTACATATGAAACTATATCTGGAAGGAAATCTGGAAGCAGTATCAGAACGTCACCATATCTGGGTCATATCTGAAACTATATCTAGAAGGAAATCTGGAAGCAGTATCAGAACGTCGCCATATCTGGGTCATATCTGAAACTATATCTAGAAGGAAATCTGGAAGCAGTATCAAAACGTCGCCATATCTGGGTCATATCTGAAACTATATCTAGAAGGAAATCTGGAAGCAGTATCAGAACGTCGCCATATCTGGGTCATATCTGAAACTATATCTAGAAGGAAATCTGGAAGCAGTATCAGAACGTCGCCATATCTGGGTCATATCTGAAACTATATCTAGAGGGAAATCTGGAAGCAGTATCAGAACGTCGCCATATCTGGGTCATATCTGAAACTATATCTAGCAGGAAATCTGGAAGCAGTATCAGAACGTCGCCATATCTGGGTCATATCTGAAACTATATCTAGAAGGAAATCTGGAAGCAGTATCAGAACGTCACCATCTCTGGGTCATATCTGAAACTATATCTAGAAGGAACTCTGGAAGAAGTATCAGAACGTTGCCATATTTGGTTCACATCTGAACTATATCTAGAAGGAACTCTGGAAGAAGTATCAGAACGTTGCCATATCTGGTTCACATCTGAACTATATCTAGAAGGAAATCTGGAAGAAGTATCAGAACGTTGCCATATCTGGTTCACATATGAACTATATCTAGAAGGAACTCTGGAAGAAGTATCAGAACGTTGCCATATCTGGTTCACATCTGAACTATATCTAGAAAGAGTTGCGATAGTTGATAGTAATCATCTTTGTTATTGACCTTTTTCCTGAAAAGGCAAAACATCAATTGTATGCAAGATCATGATGCATGAACTGCATGATTTCAAAATGTCCTCAAAATTAATGAGATTCGTGTTGTATGATGCATATGCATGCTATAGTGTATGAAGATGTGATATTTATGAATGCATTTTTGTCTAAGAAAATAAATCCTTGACGGGTGCCAGGAAGTTAACTCCCGGGCTGGTGTTGAAGAATAGATTTTGCTTCCGCTGGGGATGATAGTTGCAAGAATACCAGTAGGAGAAGATAACTCCGTTGGGGAATATGTTTGGAGATTACTCTGCGGGGGAGATAAGTACTCTAATGATCTTGCTGGGAAGCAATACTCTGTGGGGAGAGAGGTACTTTGCTGAATTGTTGATAATAACTTGCTGGGGATACCCTTGTTGTATTGGAAGTGTTAATAGACTTCGCTGGGGATAAGAAGAATTCGTCGAGGACGCTCTTTCCGTGGCTTTTGGCTGAGGATAACCCAGTTATATCCTGTTAAGGAAATAACTCTTTAAATCAAGCCGGACGACGCGTTCGTGTTCTGCGAGGGGATAAGCTTCCAGAATCTACTGGGGATAAGCTTACTGCTTGGGGATATGAATTCCAGTTTTCCTGGGGAAATTGGATTGGACTCTTCTGGGGAAGTTTTGAACTGCGGGGGAAGTGATTCCTTTGAATGTTTGATGTACCGCCGGGGAACAATCTTTAGACCAAGACTGCCAGGGATGCTTGTTATGAATATATATACTGCTGGGGAATGTTGAGGTCTGCTGGAGGATACTCAACTTCCTTGAGATTTGATAACTCTGCTTGAGGAAGAGTGCATTGATTTGCTGAATCACTCTCTGGGGAGTTAAGAGATTTGGTTATTTTCTTTAGCCGAACCTACCTTGATTCCTTGGAGGACAGAGCCATTAGATCGTTTGGACGACTCATTGCTGCCCCTGTTTCTGAGGTGGGATAGGGAGACCTGTGAGGCGCTGATAGTTGTTGATAGACAAACCTTCTTCTGGTAGGCAGGTGACAGGATGACAGGACATAGTCGTACGCTTTGATCCCTAACTTTTGCCTGGACCGCCCTTTCGGGTTTTCGGTCCACCGGGATACCCATTTTTGCCCAAGCCGCCTTTTCAGGTTTTCGACTTGCCGGGTGTACAGATTTTTTCATTTCATCCCTTCATTTTGCCCGAACCCTTTTGGTTCGCCGGGAAGCCCTAATTTTTGCCTAGGTATGTCAACCTAGCGGGTCTTTGACTTTGCGTAGTATTTTTTCGACTATGTCCACGCTCTTAGAATGCAGGGAGGTGCCCCTGGCTGCTTTTGTTGCCATGTTACCAGAATATGTCAGACCAGGAAAGATTCGTTGCTGGAGTGCCCCAAGTAACTCAGGCGGAGATTTGCCCCAGGCTATTTTGGCTTTTGAGAGATTCTCCGAATCTTGATTGGATTGCCCCAGATGACGGACCATGATCATGTCTGCCCCTTGACTGGGAGTACTTCTGTTCATTAGGCGTTCGTCGTGCGAATTTCTATGTTGTTCAAACAAAAAGTCATATGCAAACAAAGTTATGTTAAAAATGCAAAGCTTATGTCTGTCTTGAAGTTTTTGAAAAATGCATTTTTCAGTAAAACCAGCAAATTTTGTAAAATGTGATGTCAACTCAATATTTTATAGCAAGCCTTAAGGAGTCAGGATACCTTTGGTAACAGTATGCTTTCGAACCAACCCATGCTTCAGCTAGGACTTTTAAGGGTTATAACGTGGCCTGGTTCACGGTTTAAGAAACAAAGGATAAAAGCTCAAATTTTATTTGTACCCACCCGCTCTTCGTGATGTTCTCCAAACCTAAACTCAGTTGATCATACGTTAGACCTTGTTTGAGTCTTTGCTCTGATTTTCCAGTGATGATTCGGATGTTGATAACTTATTTTGAATAGGCAGTCATTCCTTTGTTTTTGTTGAGAATGTGTAGGACCTCTTTATTTTTGATTTTTTGTTATCCCTTTATTTTTTTTGCCTGAACTGTTTCCTTTTTTGGAATTACAGTCAGCGGGATGCCCCAGTTTTGTAAGTCTCCTTCATGGGTTTTGACTTAATGGGTTTTTCATTTTTTGAGATAATGACTGCCTGTCCTTGTGATTTATTCAGAACCATCACTGTCTTTTGTTTTGTAAGGACTCCTTTGGTGCCATTTGTTATGCACTTGGATCAACTGAGAGAACTACCCTGCCCCAGGTTATGATAAAGGGTTTTAAATTTCGAAAAGAAAAACTCCTACTTCTTTGGCTCAGAGGGGTTGACGAGGGATTATCATCCTTATAACTCCAGTGTTTAGGGATTGAAACAATGCCTGTACCTCATCAGCGGGGTCTGTTCAAAAGCATACTGTAGATTATGGTATCGTTTTCGTCATCCCCCCTCAAGAGGCTTAGAATTTTAGATCCAGAGTTGACATAAAAAAAATATGAAAAGAAATTTGAATATAATGAAAACAATTGTATTAATTCCCAAAACAGACGTATGCGATGCATTGATAGAATAAAAGAGTTTGCTATGACATTAATTGTTTGTATAAGTAAAGAAAAATACAACTCAAAATTCAAATAAACAAAAGGCTTCAATGATTGGGCAACGGAGCAGTGATTATGTTTGGAGTCTCAGGCACTTCAAACTGAATCTCCCCGGCGTCGATCATGTCTTGAATCTTGTTCTTGAGAGGCCAGCAGTTGTCCGTAGTATGCCCCGGGCTATCAGAATGATATGCGCACCTATCATTGGGATGATAGTTGGGAGCAGCAGTGTTCGGATTCCGGAGAGGAGCCCTTAAGGTGATCAGCCCTGCCTTCAACATTTGTTGCAGTGCTTGATCCAGCGACATGTTGATTTTGGTGTACTGTCGCTTCTCCTTGCGCTGCTGCCCCTGTCCTTGTTGAGCAGGTCCAGGATTGGAGATCTGGATTGCCCCTACCTCATGACGGCTCTTTTTACCGTGCACAGCATTGGATTCTTTCTTTCCATGATGAGGTTTTTTATCAGAAGGTGCAGCCTCTTGAATTTTCCCAGACCGGATACCAGCTTCTATTCGCTCTCCAGTCAAGATAAGATCTGTGAATCCAGCAGACGAATTCCCAATTAGGTGGTTGTAGAATGGACCAGACAGGGTCCCCAAGAACATATCGACAAGTTCCCGATCAGTCAGAGGTGGTTGTACCCTTCCAGCAAGATCCCTCCATTTCTGCGCATATTCTTTAAAACCTTCACTTGACCCCAACGACATACCCTGGAGTTGGGTACGCGTAGGAGCAAGGTCGGCATTATATTGATACTGCTTGTAGAAAGCAGTAGCCAACTCCTCCCAGTTACGAACCTTGGTCCCATCTAGCTGATAGAACCATTCGAGATGAGTCCCTGAAAGACTCTCCTGGAAGAAGTGGATCCACAAATTCTTGTCCATCGTATATGGTTGAATCTT
Source organism: Vicia faba (assembly GCA_948472305.1). NCBI lineage: Eukaryota > Viridiplantae > Streptophyta > Magnoliopsida > Fabales > Fabaceae > Vicia > Vicia faba. The sequence goes on from OX451736.1 coordinate 138,746,841, forward strand.
CCGAACATAGGACCGGAGATGTAACTTGGGACAAGACGCTCCGTCATACTTGGTAAAGGATGGTGCTTTGAACTTCCGAGGAATAATCACACCAGTTGACAAACCCAGATCTCCAAAATCCAGCCCAGGTACCTGTTGGATCTCCATAGCATTCAGCCTATCCTCCAACTGTTTGTACTTGTCTTCGGCAGGAGGGTACTGTTCGTCGTTGAAATCTGTCTCGTTGTCGGAGACCACTGGACTAGGCACCTCTCTCTCATGGTGACTGCTTTCCCTCACAGACGGAGTAGTCCTCTCAGTTTCAGTCGGCAGTGTGTTCCCAGATCTGCGCCTAGGGTTGAACAAAACAGTCCTCTTCTTCCTCTTCTCCTTCTTCAAGAGCAAAGCCTTCAGATCTTGTTGCCCCTGGGTCAAATTCATGATCAGCCCTTGGAACTGGGCGTTCTGAGCCTGGAGGGCCTTGATAGTGTGTTCGGTTGAAGATTCAGGATTCATGACGATCGGCTGAAATAAACAGCGAAGAAGGGTAAGCAACCTGTCAAAGGGATACCTGCAATGCAATGAGATGTATGACATGCATGTAATGTTTTCAAGGACCTCGCGGGGTAGACAAAAAATTTGTTAGCATTTGGATCCGGTAGCTTGATTGTAAGAACTTCATATTGTTGAGAATTCTTCTTCAAGGGTCAAAAGCTCACCATATCCAGTGGGTCATAGCCCCTGACAACCTTGGCTAGAGGAAAATAAATCCTCTTTGCCCCTGGCTAGATGCTTGATTTATCACGACCTGCATCACAAGCCCTTGAGATCCTTGAAATGGGTTAGGATGTATGCAATGGTATGATGTTATGGTATGCATGGGGTAATGTGAGTAGCCCTGTTATGAGTCCCAATTAAGGACATAAACAAAACCTGCAAAAAACTAGTCTGCAAGAAACTCAGTACATTCTGTTATAAGCCCTAATTAAGGACTATAAACAAAACCTGCAAAAAACTAGTCTGCAAGAAACTCAGTACATTCTGTTATAAGCCCTAATTAAGGACTATAAACAAAACCTGCAAGAAACTCAATATGCTCCGTTATGAGTCCTAATTAAGGACTATAAACAAAACCTGCAAGAAACTTAGTAAGCCCTGTTATGAGTCCCAATTAAGGACTATAAACAAAACCTGCAAGTAGTTCATGTGTTAGATAACAAGCATGCAAGTAGTCAAGTACGAAGGCACACAAGTCACACAAAAGAGCCCTTAGAGTTTAGGCCAGCATGAAGTTTGGGGTACTACCCTCTTGAAGTTGGTGGGCTCAACCTGTCCTATCAGAAGTGACCGGGTTCTAAGGGTCCCAATATCACGGGATTGCTTTCATTGTTCATCGTTTCGATTTAGCCACTGAACTGGCGACCGAAATATTCCAGGAAAGCAACCCTCAACTGAGTGTAGTATCGAGTATCAACCAACCTCGGACTGCACCAAAGTCAGTTATCTCACTACCCTAAAGAGGCTAAGATAGTTCAATTAAGGTTCCTAAGGTCTGTTGATGCTTCATGACACCACACGGAGGCCCCGTACTCTCCTTGACTGAACTCAAGGGTTACCGGTACACACCAAAGTGCCACATCAACGTAGCAGACTGTTTCAACCATGTTGGTATACCCCGCACAGTTCCCTCACAGCCTTGTTGCTACTTTCTAAAAAGGTATCCCCAGATCCGGGTTTAGGATCTATAGAACTCCCAAGCAACCCACAATAATAAAGCAAGCAAAGAAGACAATTGAAAACATAGTTATGACCTAGCCCTAAGGCACACCTCACTTTATAGTTTATTCCCCAGCAGAGTCGCCAGTTCTGTGATCGGTGGATCTGGAACTGACTGTTTAACGCTGGTTCGCGAAATGTCGCGGAAGCAAGAGTCGCCACCGTCTTTTATTTTCTCCAAATGGAAAGGACAAAAGCACAGAAAAATTCCTTAAAGAGATTGCTCTCGGTTCGGGAGGTAGATTATAGAAAGGGAAGGTGTTAGCACCCTTTCTATCCATGGTTATCCATGGGCTCTTAGATACTTGCTCACTTGTGTTTTCAAAAATGGTTTGTTTGCTTTTCAATGTGGGTTTTAAAAAAGTCTCTTTGAAAATTTCAGTTCGACTCTTGTATCAGAGTGTTTGAAAAATTGCTTTCGAAAGCTTTTTGAAAATGTGTTGGTGTGAAAAGATTTTTGTTTGTTTTTGAAGAGAGCAAGTATCTACGAGAACCTACCTACCCTAAGGAATTCGTCTGTGTAAATGTCCTTTAAAGTAATGCCATCCCACCATTGAGAGGTAGGTAGCACCACCGTTGGAGGTGTTCGGGTCAATTCGAGTTTGTAGGGACATGGTGATCACCGGAGCAATGGGAAGACACCTTAGAAGCTACCCTCATGCCAGGTTCCCGGATCATGAGGACTTACTAAGACATCCTCTACTCGACGATCACCTTTCGAGGCAAGGCAACAGTGAGGCGTACCCTAGGGGTGGTGTGTGCGATTCGTGTGTCGTTTTCATTTGTATTTGTCTTGTCATATTTATTGGTGTGCTACGCTTGATTTTATTTTGACATACATTCTTTCATGCTTTGTTTAACGATTAAAAGTTGCGGGAAAGTAAATTCTAAAGCTATTACAAATGGCGCGGGTCCACATCGCCAAAATTAAACCGGACCCGATTTGACAGAAAGTAAAGAATTAAAAGAAATAAAAGTGCGAGAAGTAATATTTACAAGGCCTTGGGAGAGATACATAATTATTTAAGCAAAAATAAAATAAATACGCGAAATAAACAATTAAGAATATGGGCGTTGGACCCTTTTGCAAAAATTAAATTACATGAAGAATTAAAATTAAAATTAAAAAGGAAATGTTTTTGGTATTTTTTGTGTTTTTTAAGATTTAATAGAAAAAAGAATTAATTAAAATTAACTAACCCTAATTCTAATGGTTTTTTTAAGTTGTTAAGAAAAATATTGAAATTCAACCTAAATTAAACCTAATTCTATATTTTTTTATATTTTTATTATGAAAATAAAATATTGTGAAAAAGAAAAATTAAAAGGAATAAAATTTATTAAACCTAATTCTATGTTTTTTGTATTTTTGTTATTGAAAGAATTAAAATTAAAGACCTATTTTAAACTAATTAATTTCCAAGCATTTATTTACAAAAAAAAAATATTAAAATAAAAATATTTATTATGTTTTTTGTCTTTTCTGATTTTTAGGCATTTTTTATATTCTGTAAAAATAATTAATTAAGTCAAAATAATAAAGAAAATAACACAATATTTAAAAATAAAATATAAGAGAAATATGGAAAATTGCATACCAGGGGGGGTTCAGTCCCAAATGTGGAGGTACAATCCAAGCAAATGAGCCCAATAGCCTTCAAGCTCGTTGACTTTTCCAGGCGCTATGTGGCACTTTTGACCAGGGTTTAGGGTGTTCATCAATTTTGCACCCTTGGATTGCTGAAACTAAACACGTGGCTGGCTTGATTAAGAGGAGCATGGTGCGTCCACAATATTATGCCTGCGCCTGAATATCCTTTGAAAAAAAAAATATGGAAAGTGTGGGGACCTGGGATCGAACCCAGGCCCTAAGGGTTGCCAATGCGTTTGCCTGCTAATCGTGCTATTTGAACTCTTTGTATATTTAATAAACAATGAACATAATAAAAACAAACAAAAGTTAGTGCTTCAAAAACGCGCGCAATTCAAAAGAACCAATGGTTGTTGGCCACGAGGTCTTCTTCCTCGTTCCTGAAAATAATAAAAACAAAGGCCACGGTTTTGAAGACGTTCTCTTAGGCTTGTTTCCAGAAAATAGCGACTAGCCCTCAGTCGCTCATAAATTGAGCGCGAGGGTTGGTTTCTGTCCGTCCAAAGGCGCTTGTTCTAATGATCAAGGTCATATGTCCCAATTTTACCTGGTTTCAAAATCCCCAATTGGAAGCTCTGCAAACCCTAAAATTTAACAATGGTGATTTCTTGTATAGTTCATAAAAACACAATTAATTCATCCAGTTAGCTTCAGAACACATTACTCAATATAAATGCATAATCAAAATGCCATGAAAACGCTTAAATCTGGAAATACGAATTTGAAAAATATAAGAGAAAAGTGGATTTCTGTATACCAATTCAACGCGTTTGGATGGCTGTTCTGGATTGGAATATGATCAGTGAAGCTTCAGGAAGCCAATGGAATATGAATTATACCTTGAATCAACCTAAAAAGTGGTTTTCAGTTTTGAACTTTTGGCAAGAATTTCAAGTTTTGGTTATGGTCTGAGGCGCAGCTTCAATGTCTGTGTGCATTAGGTTTATGATCTAGCATTTGTACTGAAGGTATTAGGTCAAAAATATTGCTCAAAATCTCTTGATTTAATGAATTGAAGATTTGATTTTCTTAAGGATCTTTTTTCAATCTTTTTCAAGTGTTCTTGTATCAATTAGCATCAAATCACTCCCAATCTTTCCTTATTGACTTAGGCACGAAATCTTGAGGCTGAAATGTGTACAAAAAGATTTGAAAACTTAGGTTAGTATTTTTCCTATATTTAATTTGATTTAAATGAATTAATATAAATAATAATTCAAATAAATAAATAAAAAATGAGAAAATACTTCCCTTTGGGCCAAGTGGTCGTGCACATGCTTAGAATGATGAATCATGGAAGAAAAATGGGCCCATTAGCAATTTTAGGTCATTTGAATCAATGTTGACTTTTCAAAATATCCAAAAATTTCCCAACTTCCACAAGGCATAACTTGCTCAATTTTTAATCTTTTCTCATGTTCTTGGACATTTTGGAAAGGTCTTTGAGTCCTCTAACCAATGCCTTTGGTCCCATGTCATTTTGATTTACCAATCTCAAGTTATGGCCTTTGACCTAAAGTCCCTTTTTGTTGACTTTTGAAAATGACCTATAATGTTGAAATTGATAACTTTTTGTGAGAGCATTTCTTGGACTTTAAGTATGAAGATGAGTTGTAGGAAATGTCTTTCTCTTAAAAATGAGCTTTGGATGGAATTTTTCTGATAATCCATGTGAAAGTTATGCCCTGGTCAATTTCAGTTGACTTTTTCATCTGTCCAAATAAGGAAACTTTTTGCATCTTGATGATTTCTGAGCCAAATTTTGAGAATCATGATCAAGCATTGATCAAATGATGTTTGTGGCTTCAAAATGATATGTTGACCAAAAATTTGAACTTTTGACTGCCAAATGACCATTTTGCCCCTACAGTTGACTGTAGTGCAATTTAGGGTTTTGACTGTGCAATTTTGAGCTGAATGCCTTGAAACTTGATATGAGGATGCTTGACCATCTTTATAGGCATGTGAGACTTGATTGGGCCTTTGAAAACTTCATTCTTTTGATCAGAACACAAACCCTAGTTTTGACTGTATAGGAGACCTTTGCACTGTGCAACCCTTGGGGAATTTTGCAGCTTGACTTGGCAATTTCTTGAAGAATATGGGAGGGAAAATTTTGGGGTACAACACATGGGCTTATGAAGCCACCTAGCCTGCCACCTATCCTGGCCCTATTCTGCACACATAAATGTTTTGTGTAAGACTCCACCCATCAACTCCAATGGCCTTGCATGCAACAAAGAAAGGAATCCCAAAGGCTGTCACGTAGCCTGAGCCAATGCTGTAAGAAGTGACACCTTTTATTCGCCAAATAGGGTGGCGACACCATTCATTTTTGTACTCTTTCGCCAAGTGAGATGGCGCCTCCCTTACTGTCCAATCGTGATACATGCATGGGCTTATGAAGCCACCTAGCCTGCCACCTATCCTAGCCCTATTCTGCACACATAAATGTTTTGTGTAAGACTCCACCCATCAACTCCAATGGCCTTGCATGCAACAAAGAAAGGAATCCCAAAGGCTGTCACGTAGCCTGAGCCAATGCTGTAAGAAGTGACACCTCTTATTCGCCAAATGGGGTGGCGACACCATTCATTTTTGTACTCTTTCGCCAAGTGAGATGGCGCCTCCCTTACTGTCCAATCGTGATACATGCATGGGCTGCCACCTAGCCTGCAAGAGTGACACCTTACATTTTTTGTAAATGCATGCATGCATATGTGTAACACCCTAAGCATGCAAATGTGACACATCGCAGGCATGCAAGCACAAGCAACCGCTACATCAAACTTATTTGCCTATAAATACATACCTTATGAAACATCTCTCACACCCACACAACTCTTACTCTCTGCTACGAAATATTTCTTAAGTCTATCATACTCTCTATTTATTCCTAAGTCTTTCATACTCTCAAGCATTCTGAACAATGGCTCTTCTAACAATGGGCGATACTCACAGAGGCACAAGGGAAAACATTGCTGCATTTGTAAGTCTCTTCTTTGGTTATACATTTTTCATACTTCAAATAACGTGTTGTTCATCTTAATTAATCTTACACTTGTTTAATTATGATCTCAGGATACAAAAAGATTCAGAATCCGTTCGCACAACTACCTGGCTCCTGACCCATTTATCGTCCCTTATCTGGAATATGCAGGTTTTGGACATGTGATAAAGATCTCCAACTGCACCATTGACTCAAAATTCATTCTTGCAATGTTGGAGAGGTGGAGACCGGATACCCATACATTTCACCTACCAATAGGTGAATGTACCATCACTCTCGAAGATGTGTACATGCTACTGGGCCTCCCTATCGACGGTAAGGCGGTGAACAGGTCGGTTCAACAACCCAACTCACAGTGTGAAGAACTGTTGGGTAGGGACATGGTAGAAGGTGGTGGAGCAAGAGGGCAGGGAATACTACTCACTGACCTGAAACGGCATTATGCAAGTATGGAATTAAATGAAAATTCCTCAGAGAATGACCGAGTAGTAAAAGCCAGAACGTATCTTATGATACTTTTTGGTACATTTTTATTTCCCGAATGTACGGGAAATAGTGTAAATTTCATGTACTTACATTTACTAACAAATTTTGAAAAAACTAGAAAATATAGTTGGGGTTCTCCAGTATTAGCCCACCTGTACAGTTCCTTGTGCAAAAACGCAGTCAAGGAAAAATGTACATTTTATGGGTGTGCATTTTTACTACAAGCCTGGGGTTGGTGGAGGATGGAGTCCTTAAACCCCATCAACAACAACACTTTTGGTTTCCCGTACGCAACAAAGTAAGTCATTAAGTTATAGCATTTATAACTATTCTGCTCTTTCCAAAATATATGCTAAAAATAACATGTTTGTCATTTCCTTTAGGTACTGCGTGAGGGGTATGGATTACGGCAAGAATCCCAGATTCAATGTCACACTCTACCGGAATCTGTTGGATCACTTAGGCCCAGATGACGTACGTCGTAGCTTTTAACTTTTGTTCATTTTAATTATTTATACATTACTTTTGCACTTACCTGATTTAAATTTTATCGTAGTTCGTCTGGAGACCATATTTGGGTTTGGGCCATTCTCCAAACCCAGAGGATGCAGCAACTTGGACTGCAAAGACTGCACTCATTCGGTTCAACATTGTGGAGATGCACCACAGCGACCGTGTGAAGATGCAGTTCGGAATGCATCAAGAGATACCAAGTGATCCAACAGATTTGTCCCCCTGGCATCTAAAAAGGGTCGACGCCCAGTGGGGTCTTACCAACTAGAAAGACTTTGCTCTTGAATGGTGTAAAATGTGGCAAAGGCGTCACCGCTACATCTTGCAATCCCCGGTTTTCCTTACTCAAGGTAACATGCGACACACTGATCAATATATGTCGTGGTACAGGTCGGTTAGTAACCCAGAAATGCACGTGTCTCATCTGAGGTACTTGGTTGACCCACGCACACAATGGGCACAACCCTCGATTCCCCATCAACAAACCCAAAATCCATCAACCTCAAACCAACCCCCAAGAAGAAACAGACCAACAAACACACAACCACATTCCCCACCACAACACAACTACAATCAAATGCCGTACTACCAACCACAATCACTGCCAAACTACCAATACCCGGATATGCCTCAAACCCAACCACAATACCAACCCCAATACCAGCACACCCACATACCCCAGACACAATTTCAGTCTTCCACATATCCCAATATGGCGCCCTCAACATCCAGCCTTAGCCCTGATATGGGAATGTCAGAAGATTATGACCAAGCCGACCAAACCTACCATCAACCACCATATCACCAAACAACCCAACATCCACAATACCAAACACCCCAAGATCCATTTCCTTTCTACCCCCCATACTCAGACGACCAATGCTACCGACCAACCATGGAACCCCACCCACCGCCAACACGACCAAACTTTGAGGGTATAGGTAACCGACTGTACCAGAGCGGATCTTCGAGATATGGAGATCTTACTGATTTTATGGATTCGGATCGCATTGACTTCGCTGGGCCATCGACCTTGCCGCAGCTGGAAACGAGACGGCACCCAGCAAGAGAAAGGCGAGGACGAGGATGCGGAACCGGGGGTCATTACCGGGTTCCGGGGGATCACTGATGTATCTTTTTTTTTCCCAGTATTTTTTGTATCCATTTTTTTTACTGTTCTTTTAATGTAAAACAGTTGAATGTAATTATTATTTTTTAAATAAAAAATCCATTTTGTTGATCTCTGTCTAATAGGCAACGCGCAGGAAAGAAAATAAAAAAAAATTTTTTTGCCCTAATTTTGTACATAGGCGCCATCTCACTTGGCTTAGTGCATGCCCTAAGCACTTAGGCGCCAAGTGAGATGGCGCCTCCCTTAAAAAAAGAGGTGCATGCGCCAATTGAGATGGCTCCTCCTTTGTGGAGCCATCTCAAACATGGTTATTTGCGTAATTTTTTCCGAAACCCGGTTATTTACGAAATATTATTTTAATACATGGTTATTAATAAAAAAAATTCGAATTTTGACCTAATTTTTTCTAATTAATTTTAATTAATGAAAACCAATTAAAGTTGATGAAATTAATTAATTTTCAAAAAATTAATTTAATAAAATGGTACTCAGTCAAATGGTACTCTTCTTTTGCCCTGATTTTGCATGAAATAAAAAACCCTAAAACAGACCTTGAAACCCTAACAATGACATTCAGTCAAATATGCATCAAAACACACAATGAATCATGTAAACATGTTCCAAATGGTCATACAAACATGAATGCATACTTAAAATTCTTTTATCATGCGTAAATTATCAAAATCAAATTCAAGAAAAGTGGTTCTGTATGGGGCATTTCTAGGAGTGTTGAGGCGTGAGAATGGTCCAAGTAGCTTCCAAATATGCCCAGAAATGGATTGCAAATCTTCAAAGTCCTTGAATCTCCCTCTAAATCAAAATTCGATCACCATTTTTTGTCCAAAAATTTCAGTTTTTTGTGAGTGTTCTACACAGCCAATCCTCCTTTTTCTAGTCAGGAAATGTTATGCATATATAGTAGAACGAATTAGGTCAACAAAACTGAATTAAATCTTGAAGATTGAGTGAGAAAATATTTGATTTGTGTCTTGTATTTTTTGTTTCTAAAATAGGCCAAATCTTTCTATTTTTATTCCAATCACCACTTGCACGAAATCCTTGATTTTCCAGCTGATTATAGACTCATCATGTGCTCATAAAATCTAATCTCGGATTTTATTTTATTATTCCACTATTTTATTTGATTTATTTTTACTTTAATGAATAAAAAATAAAAACAAATAATAAAAATAATGAAATAATACATGAGTAAGCTTAGGGGTCATGGGTCATGTTAGGAACAAGTTTAAATCATGAAAATATGGGCCCACTTAGAAAAAAATCAAGTTTGGTCGTTATTTGCTTCATGCACTTTTCCAAAAATGGTCAACTTTAGCAATGCATATCTCTCTCTCATTTTTGACCCTAAGAGGGTGTTCGTGGACTTTTTAGCAAGCTTAGGATGTCCTCTAAACAACACTTTTGGTTTCATCTCAATTGGATCTTCCATGTTCATGTAAGGAGCTTTGACCCAAAAGGTGTTTTTGTTGACTTTTTGAATGGACCTATAATGTCTGAGCTTGCATCTTTTGATTGAGGAATTTATTGAACTTGAGGGATGAATAGGATTTGTAGGGAATTGGATTCTCTTAAAATGAGCCTTGGTTGGAAAATTTATGATAAAGTATGAGAAAGTTATGCTTGGTCAAAGTTTAGTTGACTTTTCCTATAGAAACCCTAATTTGCCATTTTTGACTTCTGATGAGTTAGGAGCATTTCTCGAGGAATCATGATAAACCCTTGATCAAATGATGGATATTACTCCAAAATGTTGATGTTGACCAAAAATCTTGAAGTTTGACTGTATTTGGGCCACAGTTGACTTTTGACCTAGTATAGTTGATTTCCATGCATTTGAGCAGTTGACTGGGCAAACTTGTTGTTAAAGGCATGAAATTTGGCATGGATGATCCTGAGGACATATTAGGACAATGGATAACATTTGGGATCCTTTGGACTTTTAAATCTTGCTTTAAATTGAAGCCCTAATTTGAGATTCATTGCCTTAGGAGGAGAATTTGTTTGATCAATTCTTGGTCATCCTAGAGCAATTGAGGATCTCTAGAAGCATGTCTTAAGTGAAAATGGGAGGGAAAATTTTGGGTTACAATAGCTGCCCCTGTTCAATCTTCTTAAACCTGAGGATGTAGATTGGCTGGTCTGCCTTTCGTAATCTGAAGGTGGAAGATGATTGAACACTAGAGTGCCCAGAAATTTGCACTCGCCTGAGACGATACTTGACTGTGTAGGTAATATTGGGAATGGGATTACAGTTTCCATTTGGATAAGGTGATATTAGATGGGATTAAAGATGCCATCCAGAGCAATGTTGATTTCATGAGATATTCCTTTGTGGGAATTTCTATGCTTGTTATGGAGGAGGACTCCGTTGAGGAATGTTGGTATCTGTTTTGGGGAATAGAGTTTAGGAGCTTCAATTATCCACTACTCTACTGGGGAGTCATCTCTTGATTGAAGAGACGGAGTTGAATTTCTATCTGGTCAAGATCCAGGCTTCACAGTGACTTGCTGAGGATAATAAGGCTGACTGTTATCTGGTCGTATTCCAAGCTTCACTGCGACTTACTGAGGATAATAAGATTAAACTGTTATCTGGTCGTACTCTAGGCTTTGCAGTTTCTTAAACTATTATCTGGTCGGAATCCATGCTTTAATGACTTGGGCTGTTATCTGGTCATGTCCAGGCTTCACAGTTTCTTTAGCTGGAATAGAAATTAAAAAAAAATCTTAGTGTCGATTTAACTGAACCAGAGAAAGGTCTTGAGTTGTCTTCCACTGGAATAGAGATCATGAAAATCTTAGTATGATTTAGTTGAACCAGAGGAAGGTCTTTAATTAAATTTGACTGGAATGGAAATCAGAAAAATCTTAGTATCGATTTAACTGAACCAGACGAAAGCTTTGGAATATCTTCAACTGGAATAGAAATCAGAGAGATCCTAGTGTCAATCTAACTGAACCAGAGAAGTTCTTTTGTTAACTTTGGCTGGAATGGAAATCAGAAGAATCTTAGTATCGATTCAACTGAACCAGACGAAAGTTTTGGAATATCTTCAACTGAAATAGAAATCAGAGAGATCCTAGTGTTGATCTAACTGAACCAGAGAAGGTCTTTTGAGAAAGTCTTTTGGAGGAAATGCTGAAATAGCCCTTCGTCAGACATAGCCTTTGAGAAGACTGCCAGGTCATGTAAGTAGTCAAAAGTATTTGTTGACTTGATCTTTCCTGAAAAGGTGAAGAGTTAGTCGTATGAAATATCATGATGTATGAAATGCATTATGTAATGATGTTCTCAAAATAAATGAGACTATGATGTATGCGATGTGTATGCGCATGCCATGATGTATGAATATGGAATGCTATTGTGATAATTCTTAGTCTGAGAAAGCAAATCCCAGACTGCTGCTGAAGAGTCTTGGGAGGTTGAATCCTTCATTTCCGCTGGGTATGATGAACGAAGATGATTCGCTAGGGATTTCCTCTTTCTGCCTGAGAATATTCTGTCGGGGATTGACTCTTCTTAAGAATAAACTCTATGGAGGGAGATGTGTTATTGGAAGATTCTGCCGTTGTAGAGAAATAAACATTGTTGGGGAATGAACTTCCATAGTTAGAGAAATAAACTCTGCTGGGGAAGAGATTTTATAACTGTTGGATCATACAACTCGGCTGGGGGAATACATATTTCAGGTCTCTGAAGGAACTTTGCTGGAGAAGATCATTCCTGCTTGGGGAAGGAGAGATCAAAACTTTGGCTATTTCTACTTTGTGGGGAACATAGACATCACAGGGTCATAGGTAACGGTGACTTCGTCTCAAAACTGTCTCTGCCCCTGTACCTGCTGGAAGGAGTAACTTGTCGGGACTGAAATGGTTTTTTAGACTTTGCCCCGTTCCTTAAAGTCATGAGAAACTGTCTTTCTGTTTCTTATGCAAATATTTGTGAATAGAAATCATATTCAAATGCATATGTCAAGAATAAGTCATTGGACGTTTTTGCATAACAAAACAGGAAAGAGAAAAAAAGAAAAACAAACAGTTTTCTACTTCCAAAGAAACAATTTGTATTGATTTCTGAAGTTTGTCTATAACAGGTGTTGTGTACAAAGAGGCTGACGTTCTAGTAGGAGAACGCCGCGGTGAGAGTGAATACTATACAAAGTAGTTTATAAAGAGAAGAAAACATCTATGTGTAATAATCCCATTGAGTTTCAATTCTGCTATTGCCGCTATGTCTTCGAGCGTCTCATCACTTTGCTACTTGTCCGAAGCTGACTGGATTTATTGGTGCCGTTTGAGCTTGATAGTTGATACTGAATTTTGGTCGCGAGGTGATCCAATGGGACATAGTGATACGCTTCAAATCCCTAACTTTTGCCTGGACCACCCTTTCGGGTTTTCAGTCCACCGAGATACCATTTTTTGCCCAAGCCGCCTTTTCAGGTTTTCGACTTCCCGGGTGTACAAATATTTTTTGTTTTCATCCCTAAGTTTTGCCTGAACCCTTTGGTTCGCCGGGATGCCCTTATTTTTGCCTAGGCCAGTCAACCTAGCGGGTCTTTATTCATGCATAGTATCTTTTCACTATGTCCGCATTAACAGGGTGAGGGAGGTCGTCACCATCCATGGTGTTCAGAATCATGGCTCCACCAGAAAATATGCTTTTGATCACAAATGGCCCTTCGTACGTGGGAGTCCATTTGCCCCTGGGATCACCTTGCGGCAGTATGATACGCTTGATCACTAGATCCCCGACTTGATATACTTGACGCCTGACCTTTTTGTTGAAAGCCTTGATCATCCGTTTTCGATACATTTGACCATGACAGACAACAATAAGCCTTTTCTCATCAATCAGATTCAGTTGATCAAGTCGAGTCTGGATCCAATCGTCTTCATTCAGACCCGCATCCTTCATGATTCTCAGAGAAGGGATCTGGACCTCAATAGGCAGGACAACCTCCATACCATATACCAGAGAGTATGGTGTTTCCCCTGTCGATGTTCGTGCAGAAGTGCGGTAACCATGAAGAGAAAATGGTAACATCTTATGTCAGTCTTTGTATCTCACCATCATCTTCTGTATGATTTTCTTAATGTTCTTGTTAGTAGCCTCCACAATGCCATTCATCTTCGGCCGGTAAGGGGAAGAATTATGATGCTAGATCTTGAATTGTTTACAGAGTTCGGTGATCATCGTATTGTTGAGATTTGTACCATAGTCAGTAATGATTCTCTCTAGAACACCGTACCAAAAAATCAGGTTATGCTTGATAAACCGCGCTATAGCATTCTTGGTAACAGTATCAAAAGAGGCAGCTTCAACCCTCTTCGTGAAATAATCAATGGCCACTAGGATGAAGCGATGCCCATTAGAAGGGGTAGGTCTAATCTCTCCGATCATGTCAATGGCCCACATTGCAAAGGGCCAAGGAGCCGTTAAGACATTCAAAGGAACCAGAGGTACACGCACCTTATCAGCATAGATCTGGGATTTGTGACAAGTTCGGGAATGCTGATAGAAATCCGCTTCCATAGTGGACCAATAGTATCATGCCCGTAGGATCTTTTTAGCCATGGTATGTCCACTAGAATGGGTTCCAAAGGCACCTTCGTGTAAATTTTCCATAATCCTCTATTCTTCGCTCTTGTCTATGCATCGAAATAAAGTAGAGTCATGGTTGTGCTTGTAGAGGATTCCATTACTGAGGAAGAACTTTACGGCGAACCTTCTCAGAAACTTCTTATCATTGACAGATGCCCCCTCGGGATATTCTTGAACCTCGAGATACCTTTTCACTTCATGAAACCAAGGTTTGTCTGCTACTCCTTCAATGTCAATCTCGTAGCAGTATGCTAGTTCATCCAACCTCTCGATGGTAATTCGGGGAACCTCATTGTCCCATTTAACCTTGAACATAGATGATATGGTAGCTAGCGCGTCCGCTAACTGATTCTCTTCTCGTGGAAAATGTTCAAAGGCGACCTCTTCAAAGTGTGGAAGCAATGTCAACACATGTTCTTTGTAAGGGATAAGATTCGTGTGCTTCGTATCCCACTCGCCTTTGATTTGACTTATTACCAAGGCTGAATCTCTGAAAATGCTCAAGAACTTGATCCTCAGGTCAATAGCAGCTTTGAGACCCATGATGCATGCTTCATACTCCACCATATTGTTGGTACAGTTGAAACATAATCTGGCGGTGAAAGGAGTATGACAACCTTTAGGAGATATAATTACAGCGTCAATGCCATTGTCGAGTGCGTTCGAGGCTCCGTCAAAAACCATAATCCATCGGGATCGTTCTTCGGTTCCTTCATCCGGTCCAGGTTCTTCATAGTCAGTCACTAGCATAATATTATCGTTTGGGAACTAAAAATTCATGGACTGGTAGTCATCTACAGCCTGATGAGCCAAATGATCAGCTAGTAAACTTCCTTTGATTGCTTTATGGGTTGTGTATTAGATATCATATTCGGTCAAGATCATTTTCCATCTTGCTATTCTTCTGGAGAGAGCGGGTTTCTCGAAGATGTACTTGATTAGATCCATAGATATCAACAAAGTAGTGTGGGTCAACATATACTGTCTCAGTCGGCGAGCAGCCCATGCCAAAGCGCAACAAGTTTTCTCAAGCAGTGAGTATCTTGTTTCAAGTCGGTAAACTTTTTGCTAAGGTAGTATATTGCATGCTCTTTTCGACCAGACTCGTCATGCTGCCCCAGCATACACCCCATTGAATTATCTAACACTGTTAAGTACATTATCAAAGGTCTTCCTTTAATCGGAGGCATCAAAATTGGTGGTTCTTGAAGGTATTCCTTGATTATTTCAAAGGCAGTATGGAATTCATCATTCCACTTTACCACTTGATCTTTCTTCAGGAGCTTGAAGATCGACTCACAAGTAGCAATTAAATGGGAAATGAACCTGGCAATGTAATTTAGTCGTCCCAAAAAGCCTCTGACCTCTTTCTCAATGCAAGGAGCCGACATCTCTTGTATAGCCTTTACCTTTGCAGGGTCTACCTGAATACCCTTGTCACTAACAATGAAACCTAGAAGTTTACAAGACCTTACCCCGAAGGTGCACTTGTTTGGATTCAACCTCAGTTTGTACGTCTTCAACCTATCAAACAACTTTTGTAAATGATCAAGGTGCTCTTCCTCAGTTTGAGACCTGGCTATCATGTCATCCACATATACCTCTATCTCATGGTGAATCATGTCATGAAACAAGGCTACCATGGCTCGCTGATAGGTGGCCCCTGCATTCTTTAACCAAAACGGCATCACTTTGTAGCAGAAAGTGCCCCATTGCATGACGATGGTTGTCTTCTCCATATCTTCGGGTGCCATCTTGATCTGATTGTAACCAGAGAAACCATCCATGAAGGAAAAGATCTTGTGCTGTGCGGTGTTGTCAACCAGAATGTCGATGTGGGGGAATGGAAAGTCATCTTTAGGGCTTGCCCTATTCAAATCTTTGTAGTCCACACACATTCGTACCTTACCATCCTTTTTAGGCACCAGAACTACGTTGGCAACCCATTGGGGATAAGAGGTGACGGCTAAGAAACCAATGTTGAACTGCTTAATAACCTCTGCTTTGATCTTCTTTAACATTTTAGGGCGCATGCGACAGACCTTCTGCTTTACTGGAGGGAAATCTTCTTTAGTTGGCAGACGGTGAACCACAATATCCGTATCCAGTCCTGGCATGTTTTCATATGACCAGGCAAAGATCTCGACATAATCATGCAACATCTGTATCAACCGCTGTTTGACATTAAGCCCCAGATTTGCGCCGATCTTGACTTATTTTCTGTCTTCCTCTATGCCCAAGTTTATTGTCTCAACTGGCTCCTCATGAAGCTGTATAGTCCTCTCTTCCTGTTGTAACATCCTGGCAAGTTCTCCAGGTACCCCACAATCTTCCTTAACCTCGTCCTCGGCTTGGTTGATCGGATTTTCAAAGTCATAACTAGAAATAGCAGAACTGTTATCAATGGGATCCAGAGTGGATATGGATCTGGAGTTTGATACGTGAGTGTGTGTAAGAGCATTGTTGTATAGACAAAGTAAAAGTAGAAAAGAAAAACAGAGAGAGCAAAATTTGTATGCATAAAGTCCAATGCTTTATTAATGCCATATGAAAGTGAAACATGATAACCCTCACAAATAAACCGATGTGCCCCGGGTACAACACATGGCCATAAAGTTATATTGTTTATTATATATCCAAAAAAACAAGAAAGACAATTACTTTTGAACAAAATTAATCGGTACAAAATCCTTTTCCGTCTAGTTACTGGGTCCATTGTTGGTAGTAGGGAAGATCCAGCTGTCCATGTCATTGTCACCATCTCCGTCTTCTAAAGCATTGACCCCATGATTGCTGATGCGTAAGGGAGGTCTTCCAGCACGAGCATGCCGAACAACCCTTTGAGCCCCTGAAGAGAAACCCAAACCAAATTTATCAGACTTGTATGGAATATCAAGGTGCTGACCCCAGATGGTAGACCCACCTTCTTCGAAAACCGCTTTTGCATCCTTGAGAGAAGCCATCTTCAAGGGAGGTCTGGTGATCTTTGGCATATTGGTAACAATTTCTGTTGCATCCAGAGTCTAGACTTGTATGGAATATCAGGGAGCTGACCCCAGATGGTAGACCCACCTTCTTCGACAACCACTTTTTCATCCTTGAGAGAAGCCATCTTCAAGGGAGGTCCGGTGATCTTCGGCATATTGGTAACAATTTCAGTTGCATCCAGAGTCTGAGGTACCTCTTCGAAATTCTGGCACTGAGTCTTAATGAACTCACCATCCATTTCCACATATCCGAATGAATTCAGGTGACTGACCCTGTATTCTTCTTTATCGTGTACAGTGACAATTCTCCCTTTGACCGAGTATTTCATCATCTGATGCATAGTGGACGTAACAGCTCCCGCCCCATGAATCCAAGGGAGACCCAATAAACAAGAATACGATGGTCTGATGTCCATCACATAGAATGTAGAGTCAAAAGTTTGAGAACCAAATTTGATAGGGACGTCCACCTCCCCGTGCACCATTCTCTTTAAACCGTCAAAAGCCCTCACTACAATATTGCTGGGCTTCAAAGTCAAACCTTCACAGTCTAGTCTATCCAGAGCATTCTTAGGCAGCACATTCAATGACAAAACAATATCTACTAAGACATGGTCCAAAGTAGTGCCCTTGCATTCGACAGATACATGCAACGCATCATTGTGCTCCCTCCCTCTAGGAGTCAAATCAGCATCCGAAAAGCCCAAACCATTATCATCCGTCAAACTAGCCACACAATCTTCGAATTGGTCAACAGAGGTTTCCTAGGGCATATGGGCAGTTTTCAGGAACTTCACCAAAGCTTTCGCACGAGCTTCGGAGCACAACAGTAAGGCATAGAGATCTTTGAAGGGGTCTGCCTCAGTTGTTCGACCATGTTGTAGTCGCTTTTCTTGATAATTTTCAAAATTTATTCCATTTATTTCTTGGAAGCCTCTAGGATAGATACTGAATGTGCCTTCATCTCGACAGGCTCAACCAATATGTCTTTACCCCGAGTCTCGGTCGACTCGGTGATAGGGGTGCCAGCAGGGGTAATCACATGAATTGTAGTAGTAATATCAGCAGGAAAAAAAGTAGGAATGATCACAGGACCAGTAACAACTTTTGGAGGAGAAATCTCAGGGGAGAACACTCTTCCACTTATGGTTATTTTGCTTGTTCCCACAATGTTGCCAATGTCGGGGTCGGCCTTCTCAGAAACCTGGTCTTCATCAGCCAACAATCTTGCTTGACGCCGTGGTAGTAGACGTCACCCCCATAGTTCCAAGGAACAGTTTTGACCGAGGAGTATGGGATTGGCCCTGGCATAATAATTATCAGCAGAGTAACCTTCAGAACAGATGTAATCCTGATAGGTCTTTTGGTGGAGACCCCGGGAGGATTCGCGGAAATGGTTATTATCGAAACATCTTTGCAAGAAATGGATGGAACGAGATTCTTCTCAAACAAAATATCTCTATCATCCATCGGGTGCTGAACACCTGCCTTCAACAAATAACAACCAGTCGGTATAGATAAATAGAAGTGGTAACCATTGCCATAACCCGTAAATAACCGTCCTTCAATAAGTTCCACTTAACGGTCATAAGAGGAGTAACAAGCTCTTCAACAACAACAACAAGTATATCATCTTCAATAACGTTAACACCACGACCGTGCTTGGGCATAGGAGCAATGATAACATTTGGAATATCAGGGGCATCAAACTCAATTTCCTTCGCCTCGAGAAGGTCTTGTACCTTATTTTTCAAAGCCCATCAGTTGTTAGTATCATGACCTGGACTTTTCGAATGATAAGCACAACGGGCATTTGGATTGTAGCGGGGAGAGGCAATGTTGTGATTCTTTGGAGCTTCCTGCAAGGTACCAGATTAGATTTCAGCAAATGAGGCAAAAGTTGGAATAAAGTCATATTTATCCGGGTAAACTGTCTTACCGGCCTTTCCGCTCTCTGCTAATTATTCCTCTGTTGAGTGGGTGCAGGCTTAGGGATCATGATAGCCCATACCGTTGGATGGAGTTCAGTTCTGTCCTGATTCCTTTGATTGTGCACAACGCTAACCTCTTTCTTCCCAACAAATGGCTTCCTTACTGCACTGGAGGATGCATCCTTTTTTATCTTACCACTCTTAATTACAGCTTCCACTCTTTCCCCTGTCAAGATTAATTCAGTAAAGTCGGCCGAGGAACTTCCAATTAGGTGATTAAATAATGAACTAGACAGAGTACCCATAAACATATCCACTAGCTCCCTATCAGACATGGGAGGCTGGACTCTTCCTGCTAAGTCCCTCAACTTTTGAGCTTAGTCTTTAAAGCCCTCGCTCGAACCCATAGCCATACTTTGGATTTGAGTACGGGTGGGATCAAGGTCTGCATTATATTAATACTGCTTATAGAAAGCAGCGGCCATGTCTTCCCAATTATGAATGTTGGTCCTTTCTGTTGTACCCCAAAATTTGCCCTCCTTTTTTCAAAAGAAATTACAACCCTAGGGTTTTCTCAGATTTTCAAGATTAGCTCAGGAATCGATCAAACAGACTTTTCTTTGGCAGTAGATCAAGAATTAGGGTTTCTCTCGCATTTCTCAGAAGAAACTGAATTCTCAGAAATTCAAATTAATTGTCACATGTTTTCACACTTTTTCAAGTTTGCTGAAAAGTTACTGGTTGTTCTCAAGGCCTGATTATCTGGGATAAGAGATAGGAGCTGAGACTATTATTTGGAATATTCAGTTTTTGTCTGATCCAGGTTAACCGGATAATGTGCGTCTGTTAAGACGTTTGCTTGTTAATTGAATGAAATGCTTGCTTGTTTGTTGGAATACCCAGTGTGTATTTTGATTGGAATGCTGTTGCAAGGTTACAAGACTACAAAGTTATTGGATTACTTAGAGTTTAATTTATCTGTATTAGAATTGTTGGAATGCAATTTCAATTATTTTGATCTGAGAATCTTAAAGGATTAAGTGAAGATGCAGAGAGAGAATTGCAAAATATTGACAGTAGAAGATTTTATTGGATATCAGATGATCTCATGAAAGCTTTCTTCATTTATTTAAAATGTTGTTACAAAAAATAATTTATTATTCATATGCTTTAAGTTTTACAGCTTATAGTACTTGAAAAATAAATTATTACAATTAATGAAAAAAATCTTTCTAAGATACTAATCTAAGCCTCCATTGCTCCATTACTCCCATGCTCAAAGTCTTATGCTTCCTCTGCTTTGTCATCCCCCAAGTTGTGCTCACATGAAAGAAAAACAAAGAAAAGAGGATTAGTACAGTTGATTAATTAGATTTTTCAAACAGAAAGAGAAAGAAAATATTCATCATTAAAGTTTGCCGTCCGGAATCAGAGTGCTATTTTTCATCACGTTTTATTTTTCTCTTTGCAAATCATAAGAAGATTGCTCTTCTTGGTTCACAAAGAGAAAAATAAAAATGCAAAAGAAGAATGCAAATAAAGCAAATGTATTCAAATGCAACAAGGCGCCAAACTACATTACAAAGTCAGCCAACCAAACAACATTGCAACTAAACCAAACAGATTTGCAACAAAACTAAACATTGCAATATTATAAAGTAAGCAAAATTGCATACAAAGGCAGACTGAAATCTACTGTACAAACAACAAAAGAAAGGTGCCAAACTGAGCTACAAAGCGTAAGGTGCCAAACTGAGTTACAAAACAAACTGGATGCAAACTGTACAAATGCAACAAGTACAATGCAACAGGATAGTAGTAAAATGCAGGGGGTAAACCAAAATCACAAGTAAAAGACTTGTCACAACTTTTCATCATTTTCCAGTTAATAGGCAAACTTTTCAGAAAATAAGAAAAAAAGCAAAATTGCTTTGTCATTGAGAGAGAAAGAGAGAAAAGGGAGCACCTCTTTAGTATTGTAAAGTTGGCTAAGAAAAGGGATCACAAGATATAATACCATAAAAATAGCAAGAAGAAAAGGCCCAACGGTTTCAAGCACAAACTATAAGTCCCAGCCTGCTAACCAAAGGTAGAGGGATCTGTTATAAAACAGAAGTCAAGAACCTGTAAAAACCACAAAAAAACTCCAAGCCAAGCCTAAAAACTCCCAAGTATCCAAACTGAAAACCTATTACCAATCAATAAAAAAATACCAAAACTGTAACAACAAGAACAACACAACAAAACTCTGTGAACCATAACCAGCTTGCAAAATTGTAACAGCCTGAAAATTCACAAAATACCCCAAACCTGCACAGTAACCCAAAAAATCCCAAATGGCCTAATAGTTTCACCACCATCCCAAACCTGTTATCAAACTGTAACAAGCCAAGCCTGAACATTCAAAAAATCACAAAACCCTGTTACCCAAAAATCCCAAATGGCCTAACAGTTTCAGCAATCCACAGCCAAAAACAAACTTGCAGTTCCAAAATAAAACTGCAACAATCACTAAACCCTGTGAACCATAACCATCCTGCCAAACCATAAACCTGCAGTTCCAAAACACCCAGCCAGGCCAACATCCAAATAATCACAAAAAAATGTGAAAGCCAACAAGCCTGCCCATTAAATCCATACCAATAACCAACAAAGTTTCAGAACAATCCAACAACAACAACTACCAATAATCAAAACAGGTTTAAATTAGTTTCAAAAACCATCATCATCAATCAAAAATACCAAAATCAAAGTCAGAAGCTATCAATCATCATCAAACAAAGTTTCAGAAGACTATCATCATCAATATTCAAGAGAGAGGAAAGAGTTTCAGAAGTAACAACAATCAAAAGTTTCAGTTTAATCATCACCAACATTCAAGATAGAGGAAAAGAAATAAAGTTTCAAAATAGTCATCATCAACAAAATCAAGAAACAATAAAAAGTTTCAAAATAGTCATCATCAACAAAATCAAGAAAAAATCAAAAGTTTCAGAATAATCATCATCAACAAAAAGGGGTTACCGAAAAGCTCTCCGTCATCATCTTCTCCTCGCATCTCCGGCCGCCAAGGGACAA
Organism: Vicia faba; assembly: GCA_948472305.1. Classification (NCBI taxonomy): domain Eukaryota; kingdom Viridiplantae; phylum Streptophyta; class Magnoliopsida; order Fabales; family Fabaceae; genus Vicia; species Vicia faba. The sequence continues at coordinate 138,769,010 of OX451736.1, forward strand.
CCCTCTCAAACCCCTTTCCCCTCCATTTTCCAGAAAAAAGTCACAGGTAAGTTGCTCCTCAAACCACTTACTGCATCTTAGATACATGATACCATAGATTAAAAACGAAACTGAACAAAACATGCGAAGCAAACATGAACAAACTGTTAAAATCAACAAAAAACGAACCATACCGTTTAAACCAAACCCTTGATCGTTAAGAGAAGGTGAGAGAGGGAGATGGTTGATCCGGCAACCATGAGAGGAGGAGATCAGGGCGTTTGAGCGTTGAGAGAGATGAAGAAGAGAAAATGAGGAAACGGCGCCGCTGAGATACACAGAACAAACCCTAATAGTTATGAACCCTAACAAAAATGTTACAATTTGTGAATTGGGCCTATCTGGCCACCAAGCATTAAGGCCATAGCCTTTGCTAGCCCCCCCCCCCCCCCCCATTTTTCATTCTGACCCCTTTGTTCTTCTTTTAGTTTTTGTTTAGGGCCCAACTTTCAAGCCTTAAGCCCATTTCTTCTTTGTTTTAATTCACCTTTTTTTTATAAGATTCATAAAAAACTCAATGTTTTTCTTTTTATATAAATTAATATTTTAGTTAATTTTTCTTTTTTTAATTTATCTTTTTATTTCTTTTGTTAAAATATACTAGTAAGATATTAAAGTTTCATTTTTTTTGAAAAATAATTTTGATTTTTCTTAATTAGTTTTAATCATTTTTATTTTTATTTTATTTTTCTTACATTTAACAAGAAAACACCAAAAATAATAGAGATTTTGTTTAATTAATTTTTCTTTAAACTTTTCATTTCATAATTAATAAAATACAAAAAGAAAAATAATAATAATATTTAACCTTTATTTTTAGAATAGATTTCATTTTCAAGTAAATACATGCATTTCATAATTGATTGATTTTCCTTATTTTATAATTTGTTATGGCTTTACATTGAATTGCGACAATTCGATTTGGTTGTAATACTTGATATTTGGACATTGCTATTCTTATGAGACTCATCCCCATTTGTAAATAATTGTACCCCCATTCTCGAATACTTTTGTAATAGCTTAGACTTTTAATTCTCGCACTTTATGCTTTCAAATATGCCATGATTAGAGATTAGGGTTTGTATGCGAAAATCCAAAATCAATCGCTAGATGACCTAATCAAAGACAAAATGCATGAAAATGATGACACAATGCACACTTGCACCCCTAGGGTTTCATCCACTTGTTGCCTTGAAAAATGGCCATGTTACGCATGTTGAGTACTTTGGCAAAACAAAAACAAAACAAAAGATCATAGTCCCTCGATGATGCTATCTTGGTTGCCTAAACAAAATGATCTAGTCCCTCAGAAAATTTTCTAAAGATACTTAACACAATTGCTATCATGGTCAATACGATGACCCGCGCCTGTCCCGTTTAACATCCAAATGCAAGGTTGTTTACCAAATGCAATGGTAAAACAACAATGTCAAAAGGGTTAAAAAAACATATAGGAAAGATCTTTGAGTAAAATATGGTAGACAACTCTTAGTTACTTGATCAAAGTTTGCAAAAACATCCTTGCTATTTTCAAACACACATCACAACACAATTTCAAAGCATTTCCCAAATCAAACTTTCAAAACATTGAAATATCTTTTCAAAAGACAAACACCTTTGTATATATTCAAACAAGAATCATTACAAAGGTTGCCACAATGATGGCCTCTTTTCAAAGCGTTTTCAAAAACCACACACAAAGCACCATTTTAAACAATTGGAAAAGCAAAGCAAGTGATCTAAACAAGTAATTAAGAGTCCATGGATAACCATGGATGAAAAGGGTGCTTGCACCTTCCCTTTTCATAATCTACCCCCTAACCCAAGAAAAACATCTCAAAGGTATTTCCTGTGCTTTTTGACCTTTCCTTTGGATAAAATAAAAAGTCGGTGACGACTCTTGCTAAACCGAAACAATTGCGAACACAAACGCAAAGCCTCAAGTCAGTTCTCCCACCGTATCACAGAACTGGCGACTCTGCTAGGGAATATTATAAAAAGTGGGGTTACCTTAGGGTTTAGATCACCTTTACATGCTTACTTTATTTGCTTTGATTGCTTTACATTTGGTTCTATTGTTTGGGTTTGAATCCTCTACCCGGATTTGGGAAACATTCATAGGTAAATAGCAATACGTTGTGGAAACTGTGCGGGGTATACCGACGTGGTTGAAGCAATAGCTATGTTAGTGGGACATATTTGTGGGTACCGATAGCCTTTGAGTCAATCAAAGAGAATACGGGGCCGCTGAGTGATGTCATGAAGCACTAATGGACTCTTAGAACCTTTACTTGACCATCTTGGCCTTTTTAGGAGTATTGAGATGACCGGCTTTGGTGCAGTCCGAAGTTGGTAAATACTCGATACTACACTCATTGAGGGTTGTTTTCTTGGAATATTTTGGTCGCCAGTAAAGTGGCTAAACTGAAACAATGAACATAGAAAATAATCCGGTGATATTGAGCTCCTTAGAACCCGGTTACTATTTATAGGACAGGTTGAGCCAACTAAACTTCAAGAGGGTACTTACCTATGAAACCCCATTCAAGCCTGAAACTAGGATCTTGTGTGATTTTCTTGTACATATACTTGTGCATACATCATGAACATCATGAATCATCATTTGAATCCGCTAACCATTTTAAGGGTTTGGATCTTCATCTTTGTTCCTGTTTTGTAGGTCATGGAATCACTCCGCAGAATAACTATTCAGGTCAACCTTGTGAGGATTTCTCCTCAACTCAATGAGCTTGTTTCCAAGATTCCAGAGAATTCTCCCTTCACTGAAAGACATGGTAGACTTCTCAACTTGGTCAACTCCGACATTGAAGAAGACATGGTGAAAGTTCTCTTCCAGTTCTTTGACCCCCTACACCATTGCTTTACATTTCCTGATTACCAACTAGTACCTACTTTGGAGGAATTTTCTCAACTTCTAAGGATTCCTATTCTCCATCAACTACCCTACAATGGTACGGAAAGAGAGCCAAAGCCTGAAGATGTTGCTCAAACCTTACACTTGCAACCATCTGATATCAAAGGTCATTGGGAAACCATAAGTGGTGTCAAGGGTTTCTTGGCAAAGTTACTGTTTGAGAAGGCACAAGAATGCTGGAATTCTCTAGATCTACAAGCTTTTGAGGAGATTGTAGCACTTCTCATCTATGGGTTGGTCTTGTTCCCAAATCCTGATCAGCTTATAGATGTGAATGCTGTCAAGATTTTCATATCTCGGAATCCTGTGCCTACATTGCTTAGGGACATCCTACACTCATTTTATACACGAACAATGAGGAAAAGAGGTGTTCTCATGTGATGTACTCCTCTTCTAGCAAGGTGGTTTATTTCTCACCTTCCCCAGTCAGTCTTGAAGAATGAACAAGGCTTGAGGTGGTCGCAACGATTGATGACTCTTACACATTCTGATGTTCATTGGTGTTCTCGGTCTAGAGAAAATGTCATCATCATTGATCGTTGTGGAGAATTCCCTAATGTCCCACTACTTGGCATTAGGGGAGGCATTACCTACAACCCATGCTTAGCTCTGAGACAGTTTGTGTATGCCCGAAGGGATGGCCCACATGACATGATGATTCTGGACTTGGTTTTTGACTTCGACAACGATGCTCAAGGACTTCAACAAAGGTTCATCCGAGCTTGGAGGATGCCCAACAAAGTGGATAGTAAGAAAATGGGGCACAAGAATTCTATCCCCCTTGAGCCTTACCTCAAGTGGGTACGAACCCACGCCCAGAGTCTTATGATGCCTTACCCCCACATTCTCCCCGTGATCAAAGAGCCTGTTATGGAAGGAGAGGTTCCATACACCCTCCTACATCCAGACATGCCAACATCATTGGAAGATTTTAAAAAGAGTTGGATACAACTCAAGGAAGAACGGAATACTTTTGAAGCCAACTTCTACGCTAGTGAGAAAAAGGTTTTGTAACTTACCCGTCGACTTCACGAAGAGCAGAATCTCAACACTTACATCGCACCAAAGAGGATGCACAACGTCTTTTTACATTAAGAACTTTGTAATATTTTGCCCATGGGGCATTTATGTACTAACAAATTTATTCTTATTAATATGACGTGTGTTCTTTTTGTTTGCAACAACCTTGAATTTATGAATCCTCGAATGCATTACATGAATACATATCATTCATCATATGCATAAATAGGTATTCACACCAGGTTTCCTTATCTTTCTGCTGTTTATTTCAGCAAGATGGATATAGAGCAGACGGTCAAAGATCTGCAAGCACAGAATTCGCAGTTCCAGCAACTCCTCATGACCTTGACAAAGGGTCAAGAGGACCTTAAAGCACTGTTAGAGAAATAAAAGGAAAAAGGGAAAAAGAAAAAGAAAAGGGCTGGTGTGGCCACTCTGGGTAGAAGATTTAAGAACCAAGCTAGGAGAGTCTTGGATTTCCCCTCGACGTCTGATGAAGGGGCTGGCAAAGGAAAAGGAGCTGCAGTACCTTCCGAGTCTGAGGCTGATGAGGAAGAAGTTGAAGAGGATGAAGATTACTCTGAGCAGCAGTACCCTCCTACGGCTGACAAGTATAAGAATCTGGAAGAACGGCTGGCAGCCATGGAGGTACAAAGGGTACCTGGGCTGGATTTCGAAGAACTAGGGTTGGTTGCCGGGATCGTCATTCCCCCTAAATTCAAAGTGCCTACATTTGCTAAATACGACGATTTGTCTTGTCCAAAGATGCATCTGCGGTCTTATGTCAGAAAGATCCAACCTCACTCTTCTGATAAGGATCTGTGGGTCCACTTTTTTCAAGATAGTTTGTCGGTTACACAATTGGACTGGTTCTACCAGCTTGAGAGGGCTGATGTACATAACTAGGAGGACTTGGTTGCTGCCTTCTACCAACAATATCAATATAACGCAGATTTAGCACCTACTCGTACTCAATTACAGAGTATGAGTATGGTTTCTAATGAGGGCTTTAAGGAGTATGCCCAGAAGTGGAGGGACCTGGCTGGAAGGGTGCAGCCACCATTGTCTGAAAGAGAGCTTGTCGATATGTTTTTAGGGATGCTATCTGGTCCATTCTTTAATCACCTGATAGGGAGCTCATCTGCAGGGTTCACCGAATTAATTCTGACAGGGGAAAGGGTCGAAGCTGGTATTAAGAGTAGTAAAATTCAGAAGGATGCATCTGCTTCCGCCGCTATCAAGAAGACCTTCCCAGCCAAGAAGGAAATTTCTGCTATTTACACCCAGAGAAATCGAGAAAGAGAGGAACACCGGCCAGCAGTGGAGGCCGTATTAAATCAGAAGTCCGCATCGGATCAGCCTAGAAATAGTCAACCAAGGAATGATAAACCCAGAACCTATCAGCAAAGGGTAGAAAGGCCACAACGACAATATACCCAGATAAACATGACACCCGCTCAGGTCCTCCCCCATCTCCTGAAATTAAACCTTGCTAATTTGAGAGAGGCACCGAAGAATACAAATACCACTTCTCCATATTACCATCCCAATGCAAAATGTGCTTATCATTCAGATAGCACAGGGCACGACACCAATAACTGTTGGGCCCTCAAAAACAAGATCCAAGATTTAATAGATGCCAAGGAGGTAGAATTTGATGCGCCCGAAAAGCCGAATGTGATTTCTGCCCCAATGCCCAAGCATGGTCACAATATCCATGCTATTGAAGAGGATTTCTATGTTGCTGCTGTTGATAACTTAATGACTCTGTTGCCAATGATCAAGATGAATCTGTTGAAAGCCAGGATCTTCCCAGGCTGTGAAAAAGATTGTTACCTTTGTTCGACCTTGCAATCCTACTGTCCACTATTGAAGTCAGGCATCCAACGCCTGATGGATAATCAAGAGATCCTCTTTCAGAAAACTCCTGTTACTCTTGTTACTCTTGTTACCCCAATCAATGATGTTGCTATAATCACCATTTCCGACAATCTTTCCAAGGTCTGCAAAAGACCTGTTAAGATTACACCCGATCCAAATTTTGTACCACTGAAGATTACTATGCCAGGGCCTATCCCATATAAGTCCAACAAGACGATACCGTGGAATTATAGAGGAGAGATCTTCTACCAGGGCGTTAAGCAGATCGAATCAGTTGAAGAAAGTTCTGATGAAGAAAATCCTGACATAGGAAATATTGCGGGGACAAGTAAGATCACTCGTAGAGGAAGAATCTTCTCTCCGGAGATTGCTCCTCCAAGGGAAATCTTCGGACCCTCAAGTGCTCCTGCGCCAGTCAAGATATCTGTACGAAGTCCAATTATTGAAGAAATTGTTACTCCCGAAGCTATACCCTCTGCTGATACTGCTGATAAAGGTAAGGGGATCCAAGAAGCGCCCGTCAGGACGAGGGCTCATACTTTGGTTATCCCCGAGACCACCCAAAAGGAAATGGAGGAGATTTTAAAGATAATTAAGAAGAGCGACTATGATGTCGTAGAGCAGTTGGGTTAAACCCCTTCAAAAATCTCTATGCTGACTCTATTGCTCTACTCCGAGGCTCATGCCAAAGCCTTGATCAAATTCCAGAAGACGATGCATGTGCCTCAAGATACTTCTGCGGATCAGTTTCAGGAGTGTGTAGCCAGCCTTACAGCCGACAATGGTCTTGGTTTCTCTGACGCCGATCTAACATCTTAGGGAAGAAAGCATAATGATGCGCTGCATGTTTTGGTAGAGTGCAGAGGGACCACACTTGCTCATGTTCTAGTTAATACCGGTTCATATTTAAATGTCCTACCAAAGAAAGCATTGGACAGGCTAGACTGTGAAGGTTTGACCTTAAAGCCCAGTAATATCATTATTAGAGCCTTCGACGGTTCTAAGCGGATGGTTCACGGAGAAATGGACATCCCAATTAAGGTGGGTACGGAAATTTTCAATTCTACATTTTATGTGATGGACATCCGTCCTTCATATTCATGTTTATTGGGAAGGCCATGGATCCACAACGCCGAGGCAGTCACTTCTTCTCTACACTAGATGCTCAAGTACCCAGTCCAGGGTAAGATCATAACAGTTCATGGTGAAGAGGAGTATATGATAAGCCACCTTAACTCTTTCCGCTACGTGGAGTTAGATGGTGAATTCATAGAAACACCTTTCCAACACTTTGAAGAGGTTTCTCCTGAGGTTGCGGTAGCCAAGACAATGACTGATGTGCCCATCATTACCAAACCTGTGTCTCGGATGTCATCCTTTAAAGATGCAGAGGCTGTAGTCAAGGAAGGAGGAAACACAGTATGGGGTCAACTTCCAGATTTTCCTTACAAGACAAATAAGTTCGGTTTGGGTTTCACTGCTGCAAGTCAGAAAGTTGTGCGTCGCTCCCGGGCTGGAGGACCGCCACTGAAAATCACTCATCATGGAGTTCATGCTTTAGAAGATGATGAAGAAGGCAGCAATTTTTAAGATTGAACTTTCCCGACTATTGAAGGAGGACTGAACAATTGGGAGGCGAAAGACTTCGTTCCCATTACTTTCATCAATCAGTAATTTATCTTTTGAACATTTCCTGTTTGGTCTGTAATAATTATTAAACAATTCGTACACTCTTTTCGCCTTATGCCTTACCCGGGGCATATAGGTCCATTTGTAAGGGTTTTGATTCTTCATTTTCATATGCCATTTTTAATGAATCATGGACGTTTTCATATATAAACTTTTGTGTTCATTTTCTTTCTTTTTACATTTTATTTTGTTTAAAGGTGGCTATCCCTTACACACACCCACACTCACAAAATGCAGGTACCCATCCACCCCGGATTCCATGGGTAACAATTATGCTATGGCCTTCAGTGACTCTGAAGATCTGGTCAATCATGCCGAATACGAAGGTGATGAAGACCGTGAAGCGCCTGGAGAGTTGGATAGACTTCTACAACAGGAAGAAAGGGCTATTCTGCCCCATGAAGAACTGTTAGAGACTATCAAATTGGGTACTGCCGAAGACAGAAGAGAGGTTAAAGTGGGTGCCAACCTAAAACCAAATGTCAAAGAGCGTTTAGTTCAACTGTTGAATGAATATGTTGAGATCTTCGCCTGGTCCTATGAAGACATGCCGGGACTTGACACCGATATTGTGGTTCACCGTCTCCCTACTAGAGAAGGCTGTCCACCAATCAAACAGAAAGTCCGCCGAATGAGGCCCCATATGTCTGAAAAGATCAAAGCCGAAGTGATGAAGCAATTCAATGCCGGGTTTCTTGCTGTTACTTGCTATCCATAATGGGTTGCTAACATTGTGCCCGTGCCTAAGAAAGATGGCAAAATGAGAATGTGCGTGGATTACAGAGACTTAAATAGGGCTAGCCCTAAAGATGACTTTCCACTACCGCACATTGACATCTTGGTTGACAACACAACTCAACATAAGGTATTTTCTTTCATGGATGGATTTTCAGGGTACAACCAGATCAAAATGGCCCCCGAAGACATGGAGAAGACTACTTTTGTTACGCAATGGGGTACCTTCTGCTATAAAGTGATGCCATTCGGACTGAAGAATACCGGGGCAACCTATCAGCGAGCCATGGTAGCTTTGTTTCATGACATGATACATCATGAGATTGAAGTCTACGTAGACGACATGATAGCCCGTTCACAAACAGAAGAAGAACACCTCGACCATCTGCAAAAGATGTTTGTTAGGTTGAAGGAGTATAAGCTCAGACTGAACCCTAGCAAGTGCACTTTCAGAGTCAGGTCCGGTAAACTCTTCGGATTCATTGTCAGCAACAAAGGCATTGAGGTTGATCCTTCTAAAGTCGAAGCTTTACGAGAAATGCCTGCCCCCCGCACTGAAAAGGAGGTCAGAGGTTTCTTAGGACGCCTAAACTACATTGCAAGGTTCATTTCTCACCTAACATCTACTTGTGAACCAATATTCAAGCTGTTGAAGAAAGATCAGGTGGTTGAATGGAATGATGACTGTTAAGTTGCTTTTGATAAAATCAAGGAGTATTTGCTAGAACCTTCTATCTTGATGCCACCCGTCGAAGGAAGGCCGTTAATCATGTATCTGACTGTTTTGGATAATTCAATGGGGTGCGTACTGGGCCAACATGACGAGTCTGGTCGAAAAGAGCATGCCATTTATTACCTTAGCAAAAAGTTTACCGACTGTGAGACTCACTATTCACTGCTCGAGAAAACTTGCTACGCTTTGGTATGGGCTGCTCGCCGACTAAGGCAGTATATGTTGACACATACCACTCTGCTGATTTCTAAAATGGATCCGATTAAGTACATCTTCGAAAAGCCCGCTTTATCTGGAAGAATCGCTAGATGACAAATGATCCTGACTGAGTATGATATCCAGTACACAACCCAAAAAGCTATAAAGGGGAATGTACTAGCTGACCATCTAGCTCATCAAGCTGTCGAAGATTACCAATCCATGAAGTTCGACTTCCCTGACGAGGACATTATGACATTGGACAACATTGAAGATAACAGACCGTATGACAGACCTGAACAAGGAACCCGTTGGACCCTGTACTTTGATGGTGCTTCAAATGCACTCGGCAACGGTATCGGCGCGATACTTATATCTCTAGAAGGTTGCCATACACCTTTCACCGCTAGACTCTGCTTCAGCTGCACCAACAATATGGCTGAGTATGAAGCTTGTATCTTTGGTCTCAAGGCTGCTATTGACTTGGGAATCAAATCTTTGGTTGTGTTTGGAGACTCAGCTTTGGTTATCAGTTAAATCAAAGGAGAGTGGGACACTAAACATCCTAACCTCATCCCGTACAAAGAACATGTCCTGACATTGCTACCTCATTTCGAGCAGATTACCTTCGAGCACTTCCCGCGAGAAGAAAATGAGCTAGCGGATGCTCTAGCGACAATGTCTTCCATGTTTAAACTTAACTGGGATAATGAGGCTCCCCAAATCACCATTGAGCGGATGGACGAACCTGCACATTGTCACGAGATTAATACCGAAGAAGTAGTGGAACAACCCTGGTTTCACGAAATTAAAAGGTATCTCAAGACTCGAGAATACCCTGAAGGAGCTTCAGTCAACGACAAAAAGTTCTTAAGGAGATTTGCTGCCAAGTTCTTCCTGAGCAATGATATCCTATACAAGCACAACCATGATTGTGTTCTGCTTCGTTGTGTGGACAAGGTTGAAGCTGAGCAGATCATGACTAAACTGCATAGTGGTACATTTGGCACCCATTTGAGCGGACATACGATGGCTAAGAAAATCCTAAGGGCAGGTTACTACTGGTCTATCATGGAAGCTGACTGTCATCAATACGCTCACACTTGTCACAAATGCCAAGTCTATGAGGACAAGGTGCATATTCCTCCGGTTCCTCTCAATGTCCTGACAGGTCCTTGGCCATTCGCAATGTGGGGTATCGACATGATTGGAGAGATCAAGCCTATAGCATCTAATGGACACCGCTTCATCTTGGTGGCCATTGATTACTTTACCAAGTGGGTCGAAGCAGCTTCTTTCGCCTCTGTTACAAAGAATGTGGTTGCCCGCTTCATCAAGCAGAACCTCATTTGTTGGTACGGTATCCCCGACCGTATCATCACGGACAACGGTACAAACCTGAACAACACTATGATCACCGCTCTGTGCGAACAGTTCAAGATTCAACATCACAATTCATCTCCCTATAGGCCAAAGATGAACGGTGTTGTCGAAGATGCGAACAAAAACATCAAGAAGATCATTCAAAAGATGACAGTCACCTACAAGGACTGGCATGAGATGTTACCGTTTACTCTACACGGGTACCGTACCACGGCGCAAACATCAACTAGGGTAACACCCTTTTCTTTGGTATACGGCATGGAAGCTGTTTTACCTATGGAAGTTCAGATTCCTTCCCTGAGAATCATGAAGGATGCTGGTTTGAGTGAAGACGATTGGATTCAGACCCGGCTTGATCAACTTAACTTGATTGACGAGAAGTGACTTACTGCTATTTGTCATGGTCAGACATATCAAAAACGGATGATCAAGGCTTTCAACAAGAAAGTCAGACATCAGGTATATCAAGTCGGAGATCTTGTAATCAAGCGAATCATCTTGCCGCAAAGTGATCCCATGGGCAAATGGACTCCTACTTACGAAGGACCATTTGTGATAAAAAACATCTTTTCTGGTGGGGCTATGATTCTAACCACCATGGACGGCGACGACCTGCCACACCCTGCGAACACAGACATAGTCAAAAGATACTACGCATGAACGACCCGACAAGTTGAAAACCCGAAAGGGCAACTTGGGCAAAAATGTGCATCCCGGTGAATCGAAACCCGAAAGGGAGGTTCAGGCAAAAATTAGGGATAAACAAAAATCTGTACACCCGGTAAGTTGAAAACCCGAAAGGGCGACTTGGGCCAAAAAAGGGTTTCCCGGTGGATCGAAAACCTGAAAGGGTGATCCAGGCAAAAGTTAGGGAAATAAAGTGTATGACTATGTCTCGTCAGATCACTTTAAGGACAATCTCTTCACGGACAAGCTCCAAGCTTCTGATCAATCCAATCATCTATGGACGAAGCAACGAATGGGAAAGATACTCAGAGTTACGAAGGCTATAGCAGAATGGGAACCCCATGGAATTGTTACACATAGCCATCTTTCTTTGTATAAATTTTTCTCAATTTGATGACAATATTCTCTTACCAGGATATCTGTCTCCTTTGTACAAAATACTTACACAAAGTTAATACGAAGTTACGACAAAGTGCAGAAAACTGTTTGCCTTTTCTTTCCTTTTTACACTTGTGTTTCCTTTGAAAACGTCCAATGATTTATTAAATAAGCATATGCATTTGAATATAATCGCTGCTTACAAATAAAATGAAATGAGAAAGAATAATTACTGATAGGATGGAAGTGTAGGAATGTGTCTTTAGGCTATTCTAGGAGAAATCCCCTGCAATACATCATCCAGATCCTAGGCGGAACTAAAGCTTTGAAATGCATATCCCCAACGGAATTAAGTTTCAAGGATCCCCATCAGAGTTGAGTTTTCAAGTTCCCAATCCACAGTGGAGCAAAAATTTGAATTACAAACCCTCAGTAAGAATGAAGCTTTCTTCCCCAGTGGAGTCAAACCTTCGACCTTTGAACACCAGTGGAGACCATCCAGTTTCCTCCCTTTTCCCCGGAGAGTCGCTTTAAAACCAGATAATTCCCCAGATAGTTATTTTTAAACTTTCCCCCCAGTGAAGTCGCCAATCAAATCAGCACGTCACTAAGACCCCCAACGGAGAGGTAACTTTGAGCTACCAATCCCCATCGGAAACCATTCAGTTTTCCCCTAATATCCTCAACAGAACGGAGTTTCTCATTTTTGAAATCTCCAGTAGATTGGCATACTCCCAACCTCCTGACCCAAACGCCTGAATAAAGATTTTCATTCTTGCTTCCCCGGAAGATTGGCATATAACCCGAGCTTCTGATATTCCCGACAGAATGAAGATTCTCGTTCTTAAAGTGGCATACAACCTAAACTCCTGAACTTCTTTCAAACAGAAATAAGCTTTTCCCCAGAGTCCTGAGCTTACTCTCCAGCAGGATAGCTACTCCCCTACAGTACAACTATTCCCCACAGAGTTTTTACTCCCCAACAAAATCAAGATTCTCATCTTTGATTCTCCAGCGAAGTTGCCAGAGCCTTCTTTACTCTCAGCATAAATTTGTCAGAGTTTTTAATCCCCTGCGGATCGAAGATTCTCGTTCTTGACTCCTTAGCACAAATTCCCCTAGCAGAGTGAAGATTCTCATTCTCAATTCCCCATAGAGTTTTCAAATACTCCCCAGCAGAGTTCTCCACAAAAACAGGAATTCCCGGTAGAAGTATTCTAAGAAAAGCTTGAAGACACACATACTCTTCAACAGTGGTCCATGATTCAATTTCCCCGACAGCAGTCAAAGATTTTATTATCTCCAGCTATCCAGGATTTATCTTCCTCAGCAAGACAGTTTATCAGCTTACATGTGCATACATTGCATTCATATATCATAAACATTGATAAAACACATATATGGCATCATACATTTCATGCAATATAACTTTGTGTTCCAGCTAATATTTTACCCTTTTCAGGATAAGATTAACAAGCTACCAGTATACAATCTGAAAACAGTTTACGGGTGCTTCCAAACATGGATGTCAATCTATCGCTTGTTCAGATTCAGCTCATTGAAAACAGTTTACGGATGCACCAAACATGGATGTTAATCTATTTCTTATTCAACTTCAAGGATCATGAAAACAGTTTACGGGTGCTTCCAAACATGGATGTCAATCTATCGCTTGTTCAGATTCAGCTCATTAAAAACAGTTTACGGATGCACCAAACATGGATGTTAATCTATTACTTATTCAACTTCAAGGATCATGAAAACAGTTTACGGGTGCTTCCAAACATGGATGTCAATCTATCGCTTGTTCAAATTCAGCTCATTGAAAACAGTTTACGGGTGCTCCCAAACATGGAGGTTAATCTATTGCTTGTTCAAACTTCAGGATCATGAAAACAGTTTACGGGTGCTTCCAAACATGGATGTCAATCTATCGCTTGTTCAGATTCAGCTCATTGAAAACAGTTTACAGATCCACCAAACATGGATGTTAATCTATTGCTTATTCAACTTCAAGGATCATGAAAATAGTTTACGGATGCTCCAAACATGGATGTTAATCTATCGTGTGTTCAGATTCAGCTCATGAAAATAGTTTACGGATGCTCCAAACACGGATGCTAATCTATTGCTTATTCAGACCCCCAGATCAGAGACGTTCCAGACCTGGATACCTTTCTGATACTCATTCTTTCACCTACAATGTACAATTCAATAAACATTCTTGGATGGCATCTTTAAGCCCATCTCTGACAAGATTCTTTCACATCTCCAAATGGCATCTTTAAGCCCATTCCCTCAACTATGCTTTGACGAGTGCAAATTTATGGGCACTCTAGTGTCCAATCATCTTTTACCTTCGAGTCGCGAATGACAAACTCATCGATCTAACTCTTCAGGTTCAAGAAGATAGAACAGGGGCAGCTGTTGTACCCCAAAATTTGCCCTCCCTTTTTACAAGAAATCACAACCCTATGGTTTTCTCAGATTTTCAAGATTTGTTCAGGAATCGATCAAATAGACTTTTCTTTGGCAGTAGATCAAGAATTAGGGTTTCTCTCGCATTTCTCAAAAGAAACTGAATTCTCAGAAATTCAAATTAACTGTCACATGTTTTCACACTTTTTCAAGTTTGCTGAAAAGTTACTGGTTGTTCTCAAGGCCTGATTATTTAGGATAAGAGATAGGAGCTGAGACTATTATTTGGAATATTCAGTTTTTGTCTGATCCAGGTTAACCGGATAATGTGCGTCTGTTAAGACGTTTGCTTGTTAATTGAATGAAATGCTTGCTTGTTTGTTGGAATACCCAGTGTGTATTTTGATTGGAATGCTATTGCAAGGTTACGAGACTACAAAGTTATTGGATTACTTAGAGTTTAAGTTATCTGTATTAGAATTGTTGGAATGCAATTTCAATTATTTTGATCTGAGAATCTTAAAGGATTAAGTGAAGATGCAGAGAGAGAATTGCAAAATATTGATAGTAGAAGATTTTATTGGATATCAGATGATCACATGAAAGCTTTCTTCATTTATTTCAAATGTTGTTACAAAAAATAATTAATTATTCATATGCTTTAAGTTTTACAGCTTATAGTACTTGAAAATTAAATTATTACAATTAATGAAAAAAATCTTTCTAAGATACTAATCTAAGCCTCCATTGCTCCATTGCTCCCATGCTCAAAGTCTCCTGCTTCCTCTGCTTTGTCATCACCCAAGTTGTGCTCACATGAAGAAAAACAAAGAAAAGAGGATTAGTACAGTTGATTAATTAGATTTTTCAAACAGAAAGAGAAAGAAAATATTCATCATTAAAGTTTGCCGTCCGGAATCAGAGTGCTATTTTTCATCACGTTTTATTTTTCTCTTTGCAAATCACAAGAAGATTGCTCTTCTTGGTTCACAAAGAGAAAAATAAAAATGCAAAAGAAGAATGAAAACAAAGCAAATGTATTCAAATGCAACAAGGCGCCAAACTACATTACAAAGTCAGCCAACCAAACAACATTGCAACTAAACCAAACAACTTTGCAACAAACTAAACATTGCAACATTACAAAGTAAGCAAAACTGCATACAAAGGCAGACTAAAACCTGTTGTACAAACAACACAAGCAAGGTGCCAAACTGAGCTACAAAGCGTAAGGTGCCAAACTGAGTTACAAAACAAACTGGATGAAAACTGTACAAATGCAACAAGTACAATGCAGCAGGATAGCAGTAAAATGCAGGGGGTAAACCAAAATCACAAGTCTAAGACTTGTCACAACTTTTCATCATTTTCCAGTTAATAGGCAAAAATTTTAGAAAATAAGAAAAAAAAAGCAAAATTGCTTTGTCATTGAGAAAGAAAGAGAGAAAAGGGAGCACCTTTTTAGTATTGTACAGTTGGCTAAGAAAAGGGATCACAAGATATAATACCATAAAAACAACAAGAAGAAAAGGCCCAATGGTTTCAAGCACAAACTATAAGTCCCAGCCTTCTAACCAAAGGTAGAGGGATCTGTTATAAAACAGAAGTCAAGAACCTGTAAAAACCACAAAAAAACTCCAAGCCAAGCCTAAAAACTCACAAGTATCCAAACTGAAAACCTGTTACCAATCAACCAAAAAATCCCAAAACTGTAACAGCAAGAATATCACAACAAAACCCTGTGAACCATAACCAGCTTGCAAAACTGTAACAACCTGAAAATTCACAAAATACCCCAAACCTGCACAGTCAACCAAAAAATCCCAAATGGCCTAACAGTTTCACCACCATCCCAAACCTGTTATAAAACTGTAACAAGCCAAGCCTGAACATTCAAAAAATCACAAAACCCTATTATCAAAAAATCCCAAATGGCCTAACAGCTTCAACAATCCACAGCCAAAAACAAACTTGCAGTTCCAAAACAAAACTGCAACAATCACTAAACCCTGTGAACCATAACCAGCCAGCCAAACCATAAACCTGCAGTTCCAAAACACTCAGCCAGGCCAACAGCCAAATAATCACAAAAAACTGTGAAAGCCAACAAGCCTGCCCATTAATCCATACCAATAACCAACAAAGTTTCAGAATAATCCAACAACAACAACTACCAATAATCAAAACAGGTTCAAATTAGTTTCAGAAACCATCATCATCAATCAAAATTACCAACATCAAAGTCAGAAGCTATAAATCATCATCAAATAGAGTTTCAGAAGACTATCATCATCAACATTCAAGAGAGAGGAGAGAGTTTCAGAAGCAACAACAATCAAAAGTTTCAGTTTAATCATCACCAACATTCAAGATAGAGGAAAAGAAATAAAGTTTCAGAATAATCATCATCAACAAAATCAAGAAACAATCAAAAGTTTCAGAATAGTCATCATCAACAAAATCAAGAAATAATCAACAGTTTCAGAATAATCATCATCAACAAAAAGGGGTTATCGAAAAGCTCGTCGTCATCATCTTCTCCTCGCATCTCCGGCCACCAAGGGACAACCCTCTCAAACCCCTTTCCCCTCCATTTTCCAGAAAAAACTCACAGGTAAGCTGCTCCTCAAACCTCTTACTGCATCTTAGATACATGATACCATATATTAAAAACGAAACTGAACAAAACATGCGAAGCAAACATGAACAGACTGTCAAAATCCACAAAAAACAAACCATACCGTTTAAACCAAACCCTTGATCATTAGGAGAAGGTGAGAGAGGGAGATGGTTGTTCCAGCAACCATGAGAGCAGGAGATCAGGGAGTTTGAGCGTTGAGAGAGATGAAGAAGAGAAAATGAGGAAACGACGCCGCTGAGATACACAGAACAAACCCTAATCGTTCTGAACCCTAACAAAAATGTTACAATTTGTGAATTGGGCCTATCTGGCTACCAAGCATTAAGCCCATAGCCATTGCTAGCCCCCCCCCCCCCCCCCCCCCCCCCCCCCATTTTTCATTCTGACCCATTTGTTCTTCTTTTAGTTTTTGTTTAGGGCCCAACTTTCAAGCCTTATGCCCATTTCTTCTTTGTTTTAATTCACCTTTTTTTTATAAGATTCATAAAAAACTCAACATATTTCTTTTTATATAAATTAATATTTTAGTTAATTTTTCTTTTTTTAATTTATCTTTTTATTTCTTTTGTTAAAATATACTAGTAAGATATTAAAGTTTCATTTTTTTTGTAAAATAATTTTGATTTGTCTTAATTAGTTTTAATCATTTTTATTTTTTTTTATTTTTCTTACATTTAACAAGAAAACACCAAAAATAATAGAGATTTTGTTTAATTAATTTTTCTTTAAACTTTTCCTTTCATAATTAATAAAATACAAAAAGGAAAATAATAATAATATTTAACCTTTCTTTTTAGAATAGATTTCATTTTCAAGTAAATACATGCATTTCATAATTGATTGATTTTCCTTATTTTATAATTTGTTATGGCTTTACATTGAATTGCGACAATTCGATTTGGTTGTAATGCTTGATATTTAGACATTGCTATTCTTATGAGACTCATCCCCATTTGTAAATAATTGTACCCCCATTCCCGAATACTTTTGTAATAGCTTAGACTTTTAATTCTCGCACTTTATGCTTTCAAATATGCCATGATTAGAGATTAGGGTTTGTATGCGAAAATCCAAAATCAATCGCTAGATGATCTAATCAAAGAAAAAATGCATGATAATGATGACACAATGCACACTTGCACCCATAGGGTTTCATCCACTTGTTGCCTTGAAAAATGGCCATGTTATACATGTTGAGTACTTTGGCAAAACAAAAACAAAACAAAAGATCATAGTCCCTCGATGATGCTATCTTGGTTGCCTAAACAAAATGATCTAGTCCCTCGGAGAATTTGCTAAAGATACTTAACACAATTGCTATCATGGTCAATACGATGACCCGCGCCTGTTCCGTTTAACATCCAAATGCAAGGTTGTTTACCAAATGCAATGGTAAAACAACACTGTCAAAAGGGTTAAAAACCATATAGGAAAGATCTTTGAGTAAAATAGGGTAGACAACTGTTAGTTACTTGATCAAAGCTTGCAAAAACATCCTTGCTATTTTCAAACACACATCACAACAAAATTTCAAAGCATTTCCCAAATCAAACTTTCAAAACATTGAAATATCTTTTCAAAAGACAAACACCTTTGTATATATTCAAACAAGAATCATTACAAAGGTTGCCACAACGATGGCCTCTTTTCAAAGCGTTTTCAAAAACCACACACAAAGAACCATTTCAAACAATTGGAAAAGCAAAGCAAGTGATCTAAATAAGTAATTAAGAGCCCATGGATAACCATGGATGAAAAGGGTGCTTGCACCTTCCCTTTTCATAATCTACCCCCCGAACCCAAGAAAAACATCTCAAAGGTCTTTCCTGTGCTTTTTGACCTTTCCTTTGGATAAAATAAAAAGTCGATGGCGATTCTTGCTAAACTGAAACAATTGCGAACACAAACGCAAAGCCTCAAGTCAGTTCTCCCACCGTATCATACTTTCCAACTGGTAGAACCAATCTAACTGAGTTTCGGATAGACTATCCTGAAAGAAGTGGACCCATAAGTCTCTGTCAGCAGTGTGAGGCTGTATCTTCCTCACATAAGATCGAAGGTGCATCTTGGGACATGAAACCCCATCATACTTGGCAACCACTGGCATCTTGAACTTTGGCGGAATGACAATCCCAAACACCAAACCCAGCTCTTCAAAGTCCAGCCCAGACACTTTCTGAATCTCCGTTGCACTCAAACGCTCTTCCAGCTGTTTGTACTTTTCATCGGCCGGAGGATACTGCTATTCATTGTAATATGTCTCATTATCAGATTCCCCTGGACTAAGGTCTTCCTTTCTTGTCTCACCCTCTTGGTTATCTCCTTCTTTGGATGAAGATGTCAGCTCAACCACTTGCCTTAGCAGTCCTTTGAATCTCCTTCCTAGATTTACCACACCAGCTGTCCTCCTTGGCTTCTTGGTCTTGTCTTTAACAATCAAGGTTTTCAGTTCCTCTTGCCCTTTGGCTAGAGCCATGACCATTTGTTGAAACTGGGCATTTTGAGTTTGTAGATTCTTCACTGTCTGTTCGAGAGCCATTTCTTTACTGCTGAAATAAACAACGAAGAAGATGAGAAACATGCTATGAAACCTGTTTATGTAATGATATGTATGGTATGTGTATGCAATGATTTCAAGGATTTAGAGAAATTTAAATTTGTGAACCAAAATGAAACAAAGATTTTATTAGTAGAATTCAAAATACAATTGCCTTTTAGGCGTTTCAATTGAAGGTTCAAAAAACTTTAAAAAAACCAGGTTTCACATGGGCGCTTCCTCTTCGCGCCGAGATAGACATTAAGACTTCTTTCCTCATGAAGTTGCTTTGTGATCTCTAAAACTTTCCTATCATGGGCACAGAAATGGTCTCTATAGGTATCCCGCTCTTTCTTCAGCTGAATCCAAGATCTCTGCAGTTCTTCAAGATCAGTGGGCATATCAGGATGAAGAACCGTATAGGGAATATCCCCTTAAGTAATGGGATCCACAATCACTGGTAAGATGGCTATATATGGCATTATAAGGTTCTGAGAACGAGCTCGTACCCATTGGAGATAAGGTTCCATAGGAATGGAAGTCTTCGGCCCCAAAGTCTTGATGTCAAATCTGTTTACCATGCCCCAAGCTCGTATGAACCTCTGGCGATACCCTTGAACATCATCCTCATAGTTAAACACAATGCCCTGGATAAGCATCTCGTGAGGACCATCCCTTCGAGCGTAACCAAATTGTCACGGAGCTAGGGAAGGATTATAGTTTATGCCTCCCCTAATGCCAAGTAGTGGGACATTAGGGAATTCCCCACAGCGGTCAATAATAGAAATATCTCTCATAGACCGGGAATACCAGAGAATATCTGTGTGAGAAAGTGACATTATCCTTTGCGACCAGCGCAAACCTTCTTCATTCTTCAGTACTGTTTTAGGGAGGTGAGAAATAAACCACCTCGAAAGCAATGACACACAGCACATAAGAATCCCTCTTTTCTTTGTGGTACGAGTGTGGATGGTATGCAAGATATCTCCGAGTAAAGTGGGCACACGGTTTCAAGAAAGGGAGACCTTGATAGCATTCACATCTCTTAGTAAGTCTGGATTAGGGAACAGTACTAACCCATAGATGAGAAGGTCCAAGACCTCCTCAAAAGTCTGGAAGTCTAAATCATCCCAAAATAGTTAAGCCTTCTCTATTAGGAACTTGGCTAGAAAACCCTTAACTCCGCTTCTTATTTCCCAGTTGGATACAACGTCGGACCGTTTCAGGTGTAATGTTGCTGCAATGACCTCCGACTTTAGAGCTTCTTCTAAACTGGTGAAAGGTAACTGATCCAAAATAAGTATACCCAATATCTGAGAGAACTCTTCCATGGTGGGTACCAACTGATAGTCTGGAAAGGTGAAGCAATGGTGCTTAGGGTTAAAGAACTGAAAGAGCACACTCATCATCTTCTCATCAAAACCTGAGGTAACCAAATTGAGGAGTTGACCGTAGTTCTTGGTGAATGAAGAAGTCTCAAAAACCCTGGATACTAGCTCTTTGAGTTGAAGAGGTATTCTCACAAAGTTGATTCAGATGGTATTTCTACAAGCGGAAGCCATGATCTACAAAACAGAACAAAGATAAATTCCCCTAATCCTTAAAATGGTTAGTGTAATGAAGAATGAATGTTTATGATGCATGATGTCATGTTTAAGCAAATTAATCACACACAAGCAAAGCACACAAGACCTTAGGTTTAGACTTTCATGGGGTTTATAGGTAAATACCCTCTTGAAGTTTAGTTGGTTTCAAACTTGTCCTATAAATAGTAACCGGGTTCTAAGGAGTCTCAATATCACTGATCTTTCTTTATCGATATTATTTTAGTTTAGCAACCTTTTCTTGTGACCGAAACATCCCGAAATTCCGATCTCAATGAGTGTAATGTCGAGTATCAACGGATTCCCAGTTTTACACCGAGGTCGGCTATCTCACTACTTTATAATGGCCAAGTTTTGTTCAACTAAGGTTCTAAGGTCCGTTAGTGCTTCACGACACCACGCGGCGGCCCCGTATTCTCCTTGATTCAACACAAGGGATACTAGTACCAACCAAAGTGTCACACCAACACAACTATCGCTTCAACCATATCGATCTACGCCATACAGTCTCCACGATCTATTACTGTTTATCTAAAAAGATTCCCCATATCTAGGTATAGGATCTTTACAAGAATACCTCAACAAACCCTCAAAGATAAAGCAGTCAAAGAAAACAAAGAAAGCAATTTTAAAATGATCTAGACCTTAAGGTAAACCCCACTTTATAATTCTCCCGAGCAGAGTCGCCAGTTCTGTGATATGGTTGCAGAACCGACGATTTATACTGGTTTGCATTTTGTATTCACAAATGTCGCGGTAAGCAAGAGTCACCATTGACTTTTCTTTTATCCAACAAAGGAAAGGGTGAAAAGAAAAGAAAAAGACCTTTTTTCGAGAGTTTTTAAGTAAAGGGGTAAATTATGGAAAGGGAAGGTGTTAGCCCCCTTTCCATCCGTAGTTTTCTACGGGCTCTTAGGTACTTGCTCATTTTTGAAAATTGCTTTCGTGTTTATGTGAAAAAGTTTTTGTTTGAAAATGCTTTAGTGCGGCGATTCACTGTATGATAACCCTTGTATCAGTCCTCAAGAGTGTGATAAAATGTTTTGAAAACTTTATTTGAAAAGTGTTTGAAAGTGTGGTGTGTAAAAAGAATTATTTTGAGCAAGCATCTAAGAACTTATCTACTTATACTCGAAAATATCGTTCTTTTCTCCCTATACTTTAGACAGTGCTATCCTACTATTAGTGAGTAGGTAGCCCTAGTCGTTGGATGTTTGAGGGACTATCGAAAGGGACGTACGGTCACTAAGGAAATAGGGTAAGATCTCTTAGTAACTGTCCTAAAGCCCTAAGATCACTTTTTTAACCGAGGCAACAGTCGAGAGGGTCATCGAGGGACTAATGATCTCTAGACTTAAGGACAACAACTAAGAATTCTCACATTTCGAGAATTGTGACCGTAATTCAAAGGCAACCGAGTGAGGTATACCCTAAGGGTGCAAGTGTGCAACGGTGTGTTTTTTCAGATATTTATCTTGCAATTCAGTGATCTACTGATTGATTGATTAATCATGCACTCCTAGGTTGCTAACAATTATATACAAGTATATACAGAATATAAAAGCGAGAAAATAAAGGGTCCTACGCTATTACATGGCTTTGGTATAGATACATAAAGAATGACTGAAAAAATAAAGTGCGGAAATAAAAAACCATAATTAGCTACTAAAAACCGGGCGCAATTACATCAATAATAAAAATAATCGTACGACAAAATAATGACGCGCGAGAATTAACTGGATAAAAGTTCAAAAACCCTAAAAAAATTAATTTGATTATTAAAAATATTTTTGGGATTTTATGAAAAAAGAATTGAATTTTGACCTAATTTTTTCTAATTAATTTTAATTAATGAAAACCAATTAAATTTGATGAAATTAATTAATTTGCAAAAAATTAATTTAATAAAAAAACTAAGTCCTATTTTTTTGTGATTATTTTCTGATTAAAAAAATGATTTGACATAAAAAACTATTGAAATAATTAGATAACCAAAGAGAATTAAATAAAAGAGAAAAGAATGGGCCTGAGGGGTGTAAACCCAAATTGGAGGGTTGCATGCTGAAATTCTGTCTAAAGCCCACTCCAGTTGGCCCATAGCTGCGTGTGATTCAGCGTGGCTGCACTAGGAGAGTCCATCATGGGGAGCTTCATTGGAAGCGTTAGATCTAGTGCTGATTGATCTGATGGTGATGATGATGAGGCCTATGGTGAGCGTGCTTGGTGTGGAACCACTGGATGTGCAATGAATAAATTTAGAAAATAGAAAACGTTGGACCTGGGATTTGAACCCAGGTCCCCTTGGTTACCAACCTCGCCCTTTACCATTGCGCCACATGGTCATTCGTTATGTAAAACAAGAATAATATATTATACTTAATAATCAATAGTAATAACAAAAATGCGCGCAAAATTCAAACGACCCAACCAGGCTTTGACACACAGTCATCTTCCCCAAGGGACTATCGTTTTAGGCAAGGGTTTTTTACCTACGGACATTGTTGTAGCTATAAACCCACATATCTCCAAAATCAAAACCATGCAATATAAATTTGATTCAAGTATATAGATCAACTGGGTTTGATCTCGTGAGTACAATGGTACTCTTCTTCTGCCCTGATTTTTCCTGAAATAAAAAACCCTAAAACGGACCTTGAAACTCTAACAATGGCATTCAGTCAAATACACATCAAAACACACAATTAATCATGCAAACATGTTCCAAATGGTCATACAAACATGAATGCATACTTAAAATTCGTTTATCATGCATAAATAATCAAAATCAAATTCAAGAAAACTGAGTAAACCGTGGTTCTGTATGGGGCATTTCTGGGAGTGTTGAGGCGTGAGAATGGTCCAGGTAGCTTCCAAATATACCTAGGAATGGATTTCAAACCTTCAAAGTCCTTGAATCTCCCTCTAAATCAAAATTTGATCACCACTTTTTATCCAAAAATTTGAGTTTTTTGTGAGTGTTCTACACGGCCAATCCTCCTTTTTGTGGTCAAGAAATGTTATGCATATAAAGTAGAACGAATTAGGTCAACAAAACTGAATTAAATCTTGAAGATTGAGTGAGAAAAGATTTGATTTGTGTCTTGTATTTTTTGTTTCTAAAATAAGAGAAATCTTGCTATTTTTATTCCAATCACCACTTGCACGAAATCCTTGATTTTCCAGCTGATTATAGACTCATCATGTGCTCATAAAATCAAACCTTGGATTTTATTTTATTATTCCACTATTTTATTTGATTTTAATGAATAAAAAATTAAAACAAATAATAAAAATAATGAAATAATACATGAGTAAGCTCAGGGGTCGTGGGTCATGTTAGGAACAAGTTTCAATCATGAAAACATGGACCCATTTGGAAAAAAAATCAAGTTTGGTGATTATTTGCTTCATGCACTTTTCCAAAAATGGTCAACTTTAGCAATGTATACCTCTCTCTCTCTCATTTTTAACCCTAAGAGGGTGTTCTTTGACTTTTTACCAAGCTTAAGATATCCTATAAACAACCCTTTTGGTTTCATCCCAATTGGATCTTCCATGTTCATGTAAGGAGCTTTGACCCAAAAGGTGTTTTTGTTGACTTTTTGAATGGACCTATAATGTCTGAGCTTGCATCTTTTGATTGAGGCATTTCTTGAACTTGAGGGATGAAGAGGAGTTGTAGGGAATTGTATTATCTTAAAAATGAGCCTTGGTTGGAAAATTTCTAATAAAGTATGAGAAGGTTATGCTTGGTCAAAATTTGGTTGAATTTTCCTATAGAAACCCTAATTTGCCATTTTTTACTTCTGATGAGTTAGGAGCATTTCTTGAGGAATCATGATCAAACCTTGATCAAATGATGGATATTACTTCAAAATGTTGATATTGACCAAAAATCTTGAAGTTTGAATGTATTTGGGCCACAATTAACTTTTGACATAATATAGTTGATTTCCAGGCATTTGAGCAGTTGACTGGGCAAACTTGTTGTTCAAGGCATGAAATTTGGCATGGATGATACTAAGGACATACTAGGACAATGGATAACATTTGGGATCCTTTGGAGTCCTATATCTTGCTTGAAATTAAAACCCTAATTTGAGATTCATCGCCTTAGGAGGAGAATTTGTTTGATCAATTCTTGGTCATCCTAGAGCATTGAGGATCTCTAGAGGCATGTCTTGAGTGAAAATGGGAGGGAAAATTTTGGGGTACAACATACTAGAATAACTTAGTTAACAGTGAACTAGGATACAAATGATTTTTTTCATATAATTTTATTCACTTCTTAGCTTTGTGTTTGAGTTGCGAAAAGATTATATTTGGTGCAACCCAATTCAACCACCCTTTCTTGTGTTTCTCGCACCTTTAGAAGTAGCTCAGGTGTCCTAAATATTTCTTAGTAAATTATAAACTGATAAATGAAATGATAGATTATTACAAAGCATAAAAAGATGTGGTAAGTATAATATCATCAACATAAAGTAGGAATGTAATCCATGTGAGTATCTTTTGTGTAGATGAAAAGGGAGGGTCCCACTTGCTTTAAGAAAATTCAATAGATGAAACATAGTTAGCAAATAGCTTGTACCAAGTTCGAGGAGCTTATTTGAACCCATATAGTGATTCACGCAGACGACTCACATGATTAGGATTTACTGAGTCCTTAAAGCCTAATGGTCGATAAATGTAGATGGTTTCTTTGATCTTGCCATGTAGAAAAGCATTATTGACATCCAACTGATAAATTTGCGAAGACTTAGAGAGAGCACTACTAAGAACTGTGCGGATAGTAGTCGGTTTTGCACTTTGGTTAAAGGTTTTTCCATAATTATTGTCGACCTATTAACCTGTACTATCACTTATAAGTCAGGCTTTATGTCTCTCAAAAGAACTATCCGATTTTTCTTTATGTATAAAAATCCACATAGACCGAATAACGTTAACATCAAGTGCTCGGGGCATTAAATCCCAAGTCTTATTTTTAATTAGAGCATTATATTCATTAACCATGGACATTTTCTTTAATTTATTTATGAAATTCTTGAGTTGTTGTTGTTATTGTGAATTAGCTGTAAGAATTAGGTAACTTGGATGGTGTTGAAACTTAGAGGATTGAGATGAAAATGAGTGAGTAATTATGAGATTGAGGATGCATTAAGGCTTTGATGGTTGAAGGTTAAACTTCACCTTATTCAAAGCTTGATTTCTATCTCTGAAGAGGATGGTTGAAGAAGCTTTGGGGGAGATTTATGCATAAGAACACTAGGTGAGAGAATGGAATTAGGAGGGAAACTCAGTTAAGAAGTTAGTTAGAAGAGATTGAATTCTAACCCTAGAATGAGAATTTATGGCTCACTTTAATATAAGAGTTTACAAAAACTCCCCCTGAGTTGGAAACTCACCCTGGAGTAAATAATCTCCCCCTGAATAATAAACTTATGATATTTCTATTATACCCCAATTTTTGCCCCTAAGATTTCTCATTATCTCATGTCACAATGCATCAAGACACACACATTAGGGTTGTTTGTATCTTTATCCTATCTTTAAGTTTGCTCTTGAGGGATTATCAATCACCTTGGATTGTGTATCTAGTACATGTGTTCTTTTAACTAACATCAATATGTGTATATATGTTCCTTTGGATGTTCATATTGTAGGTGATCACAATTGCATTTATCTCACCATCTGTAACGCGGTGGAAGAACTGACTTGAGGGTTTTGCATTTTATCGCAAATGTTGCGATTAGCAAGATTCACCACCGACTTTTCTTTTATCCATAAGGAAAGGTGAAAAATCACATGAAAGACCTTTGAGATTATTTCTTGAGTTTGGGAGGTAGATTATGAAAAGGGAAGGTATTAGCACCCTTTTCATCCATGGTTTTCCATGGACTCTTAGTTACTTGCTAGATCACTTTCTTTTTGTTTGAAATTATGCTTTGTGTGGTTTTTGAAAGTATTTTGTAAAGAGTCCATCGTTTAGGCAATCTTTGTAATGATTCTCGTTCGTAAGAATGTATACAAAGATGTTGATCTTTTGAAAATGTTTTCAAGTTTGTGAGATGTTTGAAAGTGTAGGTGTTTGTTTTGAAAATAGCAAGGATGTTTTTTTTAATAATGGAGCAAGTAATTAGGAGCATTATACCTACTCAAATGTCTTTCTTGTTCATTTTCTTTTCCTTTGACATTGTTATCTTACCATTGATTTGGTAAGTAACCCTATCTTTGGATGTAAACGGGACATGCGTGGGTCATCGTATAACCATGATTAGCAATGTTACAAGGTATCTTAGCATTCTTTTTAGGGACTAAGATCATTTTAAAGGCAACATAGATAACATCATATAGGGACTATGATCTTTATACTTTGTTTGTTTTTGCTAAGATACTTTACATGCGTAATATGGCCATTTTGTAAAGGCAACCAAGTGGAATTTCCCTAGGGGTGCTTGTGTGCAAGTGTATTGTTTTCATGCTTGATTTTGTCTTGGATTAAGGTTTTCTAACTATTGGTTTTAGTCTTTCCATACAAACCCTAATTACTAGCATGTTATGTATAAAGCGATAAATTGCAGAATTTAAAGTTACTACGCTATTACAGAACTTGTGGGAGGGGGTGTACAAATTGTAAATGGGGATTGCAAGAATTTAAACCTAATTAGTCTATTACAATCATATTGAATTGGTACAAATGTACATAAATTAAATGAATATAATGTACAAAATGAATAAATGTACAAAAATGTGAAATGTAAAGTAAATGGATATTTGTTTGGATTTTTAGGAAAAGGGAAATTGTTTTAACCTAATTAATTAAGGAGAAAATAATTAATTAAACCTAAATTTATTAAGAAAAGTTTTTAAATAAAACCCTAAATCTATTAATTGATTAAAAGAAAATAAGTTTGCAAGAAAAGTATTTTTGGTATTTTTGTCTTGGAAATAAATTATAGTATTATAAAATATTTTTTGGCCTTTTATATGTTAAAATAATATATTTAAATTGGTGTAAAATAAAATAAATAAAACCTATTATTTTAATTAAATTTACAAGATGTTTAGTGAAATGAATAAAATATTTATTAAATAAAAATAATTTTTATGAGGAAAAATAAATAAACCATGTCAAAATGAAAATCTAATATTTTTATATTTTTTATGATTTTTTTAATATTAGGAAAAATATTTTAAGAAAATAAAATGAAATAAAAATAAGAAAATAAAATGAAATTGGGCCAGGGGTGCAAATAGTCCACATGGGAGTTAGCTAGCAAAAGCAAAAACAAACCAAGCCCAATGAGGCCCAGCGCCTGTCCAAAAAAAACAAAGTCAGAATGCAAAAATATGAAAAATTAAAAGGGTACCACCGGGGCTCGAACCCAGGTCCCAAAGGTTATAGACGCGCGCTTCTACCACTGGGGTGGATATACATCCGTTCATATAAATCAAACAATAAATACATAAGGCAAAAATGTTCCTAAGGCCAACTTCGTCTTCAACCTCACGCCCAACCAGAAGCTCTGTAACTCAATCAATCCTCAACAAAAATGAAAACTGTAAACATGAAACTTGTAGAAAATTTACTCACGATTTCAGAAATGTAAAACATTAAAACTATAGATCAAAGATAAGCATGAATTTCATTGGCCCTAATCTGAACCCTAAAAATCTCAAAAAATTCAAACTTAAAATTCTATAAGCTCAGGTAAAATTAGTGGAAACTATGGACATGGTTAGCTTCAGGGAAATGATATTGTGATGCGGTGGGAGAACTGACTTGAAGTTTTGCATTTTATCGCAAATGTTGCGGTTAGCAAGAGTCACCACCGACTTTTCTTTTATCCAAAAGGAAAGGTGAAAAAGCATAGGAAAGACCTTTGAGATTGTTTCTTGAGTTCGGGGGGTAGATTATGAAAAGGGAAGGTGTTAGTACCCTTTTCATACATGGTTTTCCATGGGATCTTAGTTACTTGCTTAGATCACTTGCTTTTGTTTGTTTGAAATTGTGCTTTGTGTGGTTTTGAAAGTATTTTGTAAAAGAGGCCATTCGTTTAGGCAATCTTTGTAATGATTCTCGTTCGTAAGAATGTATACAAATATGTTTGTCTTTTGAAAATGTTTTCAATGATTGTAAGATGTTTTTGAAATGTGTGTGTGTTTGTTTTGGAAAATAGCAAGGATTGTTTATTTGAAATGGAGAAAGTAACTAGAAGCTATCTACCTACTCAAATGTCTTTCTTGTGTATTTTCTATTCCTTTGACATTGTTGTCTTACCATTGATTTGGTAAGCAACCCTATCTTTGGATGTAAACGGGACGGGCGTGGGTCATCGTATAACCATGATTAGCAATGTTTGCCAAGTATCTTAGCATTTTTAAGGGACCTAAATCATTTTGTAAGGCAACTTTTGAATAGCGTCATCGAGGGACTATGATCTTACATTTGTTTTGTTTTACCAAGATACTTCGCATGCGTAATATGGATATTTTTATTTTAGGTAACCAAGTGGAGAAACCCTAAGGGTGCTTGTGTGCAAGTGTATTATTTTCATACTTTTGATTTTGTCTTGTATTTAGGGCTTTCTATTTTGCTTTGTCTTGTTCTTGTCATACAAACCCTAATTACTAATCATGGCATATAAAGCAATAAATTGTGTAATCTAAATATTTCTAAGCTATTACAACAATTTATGGGAGGGGGGAATACAAATTTGAATAGGGATTTGCAAGAATATAAACCTAAATAAATTATTACAACCAAATCGAATTTTTACGAATTAGAAAAAATACAATACAATATTAAAAGAAAATGCAATGCAATGTACATGTAAAAAAGATTTTTGGTGTCTTGTTTTTTATGTAAAAGAAAATTTAATATAAACCTAAAAATATAAGGAAAAAGAATTAAATTTTTAAAAGGGGTTTAACCTTAATTATTGTTTTAAAAGGAAAATAAAGTTTTTATAGGTATTATTTTGTGTATTTTCTTGTATAAAAAATAATAAATAATATTATGTGAAAAAAGTATAAAATTATATATATGCAAAAATAAGTATTTATAAGTATGAAATTAAAAATAAATTAAACTAAATATATTTAATTATATTTATAAGTTTATTAAGAAAATAAATGATATCCTAGTAAAATAAAATGTATTTTTATATGAGAAATAAACTAAAAAATAAAATAAAAGTGCAATATTATTAATTTACATTTTTTAGGATTTTTATGTTTTAAAGAAAATATTTAAAATATTAAATATGAAAACAAAACAAATAAAATATAAAAATATAAAATAAGAGTTAGCAGGGGGTGATGTAGCAGATTTGTGGTAAGGTTAGCAAAAACACTGGCCTAGGAAGCTAAGCCTAACATGCAAAAAATGACCAAAAAAATGGAAAAGAAAAATGTGAAAAATACAAAAGTAGCGCGCCCAGGTTCGAACCCAGGACATGGGTCTCACCAGCGCGCTACTTTGCCACTGGGGTGGCTGTACTTCCATTGTCTTATGGAAAACAAAAACAATATAACACAAAACACGCCCTATGCCCAGTACTTCATCTCCTTCCTCACGCTTGGCCAGACACCCTGTAACTTTCTCATACTTCCATAAAAATAAAAGTTCATAACATGAAAATTGTAGTGCTTGAACTCACGATTCCAACCATATAAATTATGTGAACTATTAATCAAAGAACAAAGAGAATTTTAACAGCCCTAAATCTTGACCTAATATTTCCAGAAATTTCAAGTTCTAAATTCTCTCAGCACAAGTAAAATCAATGCAAGATAATGGTATGTACAACTTCGTTATGATGAGGACTACATTTTTTATTCACAAATCGTGGCCTAAGGTTGCCTGTACAAGGAGATAGAGTTTGAAATTTTACCTCCTTCAGTTGGAATCGTGGATGAAATTGGGATGAGTTTGATGGAGGCCTGTTGCTTTCTTCAGCTTCCTTGAACTTCCCTGGATGCTTGCTTGAGCTTGATCCAAACTCAAAACGCACGAGCCAAATGGAAGATGGATGTGCCTATGCCAAGTCTGCAGTTTTGGACAGTTTTTTGGTGTTTTTCTGGTTGAGAGTGTTTCAGGTCCTTTTTTCATATGTTATGTGTTGAATAATGTTTGTACATTAGTAAGGAAATGATCTTAGGTCAGCTCTCCAACAGATCTGCAAGCTCTAGCCTTTTTGCAACTTTCCTTGCATTTGAAGTAAAGTGAAGTGACTATACTTTCCATGCTTGTACTTGCTCCCTTAGGATTGGTATTAGTTTGTACAACTTACTTGAGACCTGTGAGACTTGTATGCACCATGGGGACAGGTCCAAAGCTCAAAATTGTAAAGTTTGCAAAAGTTGACCTTTTTCAAAATGGCAACGGAACCTTTTTGCCATAAATGGAATTACAAGTTAGATAAAGGTTCAAAAGCATGGATCAAAGCTTTGTCAACTGAGTAAGCATTTAATTAAGGAGTTTGGAACAAGTTTAGGACCTGTACAACATGAATTAGCCAGCATAAGATTGATTTGCAACTTTGTTCTTCATGAAATGGCTTGGACAAAAAGTGAGAAATTGCCAACTTCATCTCTTCGATTCTCCCTACTCAAAAATGATCTTGAGTAGTTCTTGGACATTTTGGAAATCTTGCAATATGCTCTATAATTCATCTTTGAAATTAATTTTGAGATTCCTATTGGAACTAGGTGAAAAGTTGCCATGAAGTTGGGTCCAAAACCTGCCCAAATTAGGGCAAAATTTCACTAAGTTAATAAGTTCATGACCATGTATTCACAAATTTATATCTTGAGATCTAAGCATATTTATGGAAAAGTGTGTGAAGAAAAGTTGTATATTTCATGGAGGTATACAACCTTCATGTTGGGAACTTTCCTTGAATCATTATGCATCACGGTGAAAAAGTGGCCTAAAGTTGAGAAAAAATAAGAAAATTTTCTATACTTAGAAAATTTCTAAGTTAGGAAAATTTTCAAATTCAAACCCTAATTTTCAAATATGGTTTTCTTGGTGAAAAAGTTCCACATTTTGACATGTTTTGATGAATTATGACCCTTGGTACTTGATTTTGCCCAAAAAGTCTAAGTTTGACTTTTCAGTGTACAGTTGACTTTTGATCAGTTGACTGCAAACTTCATTTGTCAATCTAATGAATTTGAGATGTTTTTGAGCCATGTAATTAAGTCCTGATGATGCCATTGAATCCTTGAAATCATGCTTGAACTCAATTGGTCATTTTCTAGTTTAAAAATCAGAAATTGCCCTTCCTCAGTCAAAACCCTAATTTTGACCATTTTGCCCTTTTGATGATTTGATCAAATTTCTTGAGGAATTGTGATCCAAACTTGACCAAATGGTACATGTGAGCTTTAAAATATTGAAGTGGATCAAAAATTATGAAGTTTGACTGTAAATTGGCCATGGTTAACTTTTTCCCCAATACAACTGATTTTTAGGTCAAATGTCCAATTGACTGATCAAAAATGTGGTTCAAGGCTTGAAACTTGTCATGAGTGATCTTAGGGATCCACAGTGATGTTTGAAAGTCACATGAAGCATTGATAGTCCAAAAATCCTTGTGCAAACTCAAACCCTAATTTTGGGTTGTCAGTGCAAGATGAGATGTCTTGAGCTGACCAAACCCTAATCTAGTCTTGAGTCAAAGAGATCTTGTGAGAAAAGTCTTGATAAATGAGAGGGCAAATTTTGGGGTACAACAGCTGCCCCTGTTCAATCTTCTTAAACCTGAAGAGTTAGATTGACGAGTTTTGCCATTCGTGACTTCAAGGTGAAATAATGATTGGACACTAGAGTACCCATAAATTTGCACTCGGTGACATGTAGTTGAGGGAATGGGCTTAAAGATGCCATTTAGAGAAGCGATAGAACCTTGCTGGAGATGGGCTTGTAGATGCCATCCAAGGATGTTTGTTGGATTGTAAATTGTCAGCTAAAAGGATGAGTTATCAGAATGGTGTCCGTGTCTGGAACGTATCTGAGTTGTATCTGAACTTGAGATCTGAATGAGTATCAGAGTGGCATCCGTAGCTGGAGCGTATCAGAACTGTATCTGAACGTTTGAAATTTGAATGAGTATCAGAATGGAAGCCTTGTCTGGAGCGTATCTGAACTGTATCTGACAGCTGAATCTAAATGAATAATAGAATGGCATCCGTGTCTGGAGGGTATCTGAACTTTTGAATTTGAATGAGTAACAGAATGGCATCCGTGTCTAGAGTGTATCTGAACTGTATCTGAAAGCTGAATCTGAATGAATAACAGAATGGCATCCATGTCTGGAGCGTATCTGAACTTTTGAAATTGAATGAGTAACAAAATGGCATCAGTGTGTGGAGCGTATATGAACTTTGAAATTGAATGAGCAACAAAATGGCATCCGTGTATGGAGCGTATCTGAACTGTATCTGATAGTTGAAATCTGAATGAGTATCAGAATGGCATCCGTGTCTGGAGCGTATCTGAACTGTATCTGATAGTTGAAATCTGAATGAATAACAAAATGGCATTCGTGTCTAGAGCGTATCTGAACTGTATCTAATAGTTGAAATCTGAATGAGTATCAGAATGGAATCCATGTCTAGAGCGTATCTGAACTGTATCATGAATGCATATTGTTCATGGTAGCTCGTTAATCTTATCCTGAAAAGGGTAAGATGTTAGTTGGAGCACAAAATTATGTTGCATGAAATGTATGAAGCAATATATGTGTTTTATCAATGTTTATGATATATGGATGTAATGCATGTGCATGTAAGCCGATTTGCTGTATTGCTGAGGAAGATAAATCCTTGACTGCTGATGAGGATATGTGGATTCTTCATGTCTTGAAGTTGGAGTATTAACAAAAATTTTGTTTGTTAGAGCGATGTCGTATACTGCTTGAGGAATCTGCTTGGGGAATCCAGAGAATTTTGATGACTTCTACTGGGGATAGATGGGAGTCTTTGTTCCACCGGGGAGCATCAGAAGTTAACTGTTATCTGGTTGGATTTCAGGCTTCAAAACAAACTTGCTGGAAAATTTGGGGAAACTGGATGGTTTCCACTGGGGATTAATAGTTTGAAGTTTTAGTTCCGCTGGGGATTTAAATGACATACTGTGGGGATTGCTCATGGAATAGCCTAAAGACGTTTTCCTATTCTTTCAATCTGTCAGTAATTTTCTTTTTTCATTTTGTTTATTTGTAAACAGTAATTATGTTCAAATGGATATGTTCATTAATGAATATATGGACGTTTTTGCAAATAAAACACAAGTGTAAAGGCAAATAGTTTTTTGTACTTTAAAGAGATATCTTTGTATTTACTTTGAATAAGTATTTTGTACAAAGGAGACAGACATCCTAGTAAGAGGATGGTGCCATAAAAGTAAGAAAAAATTTTATACAAAGAAAGACAGCTATGTGTGATAATCCCATGGGGTTCCCATTCTGCTATAGTCTTCGTGCCTCCGAATACCCTGTCCATTTGTTGCTTCGTCCGAAGATGATTGAATTGATCAGAAACTCTGAGTCCGTTAATGAAGAGATTGTCCTCAAAGTGATCCGACGGGACATAGTCATATGCTTTAATTCCCTAAGTTTTGCCTGGACCGCCCTTTCGGGTTGATTTTTTATATTTTATCCCTAATTTTTTCCCTAACCTTTTGGTTCGCCGGGATGCCCTTTTTTTTGCCTAGGTGTGTCAACCTAGCGGGTCTCTTATGTGTAGTATATTTTGACTATGTCCGTGTTCGCAGGGTGCGGCAGGTCGTCGCCGTCCATGGTGGTTAATATCATTGCCCCACCGGAGAAGATGTTCTTGATTATAAATGGCCCTTCATAGGTAGGAGTCCTTTTTCCCCTGGGATCACTTTATGGCAAGATAATGCGTTTGATCACTAGATCTCCAACTTGATATACTTGGCGTCTGACTTTCTTGTTGAAAGCCTTGATCATCCGTTTTTGATACATTTGACCATGGCAAACAGTAGTAAGTCTCTTTTCATCAATTAAGTTTAGTTGATCAAGCCGAGTCTGGATCCAATCGTCCTCATTCAAACCTGCATCCTTCATAATTCTCAAAGAGGGGATCTGAACCTCAATAGGCAAGACAACCTCCATGCCATAAACCAAAGAATAAGGTGTTTCCCCTGTTGACGTGCGAGTCGTGGTACGATACCCGTGGAGAGCAAATGGTAGCATCTCATGCCAGTCCTTGTAGGTGACTATCATTTTTTATATGATCTTTTTAATGTTTTTATTAGCAGCTTCAATGACACCATTCATCTTTGGCCCATAGGGGGACGAATTGTGATGTTGAATCTTGAACTGCTCGCACAAGGCAGTGATCATAGTATTGTTAAGGTTCGTACCATTATCAGTGATGATCCTTTCTGGGATACCGTACCGGCAAATGAGATTCTGCTTGATGAAGCGGGCAACAACATTCTTAGTAACAGATGCGAAGGAAGCTGCTTCGACCCATTTTGTAAAATAGTCAATGGCCACTAGAATGAAGCGGTGTCCATTGGAGGCTGTAGGCTTGATCTCCCCAATCATATTGATTCCCCACACATCGAAGGGCCAAGGAGCTGTCAAGACATTTAGAGGAACCGGAGGTACATGCACCTTGTCATCATAAATTTGATACTTATGACAAGTCCGAGAGTGTTGATAGCAATATGCTTCCATGGTAGACCAGAAATAGCCTTCCCGTAGGATTTTCTTTGCCATCGTATGCCCGCTGGAGTGAGTGCGAAAGGTACCTTCATGTAATTCAGCCATGATCTTTTCAGCCTCAATCTTATCCACACAACGAAGCAGAATAGAGTCATGATTGTGCTTGTACAGGATGCCATTACTCAGGAAGAACTTAGCAGAGAATCTCCTTAGGAACTTCTTATCATTGATTAAAGCTCCTTCCAGATATTCCTGAGCCTCGAGATACCTCTTGACTTCATGAAACCAAGGCTGGTCCACTTCTTCTTCAGTATTAATCTCGTGACAGTGTGTTGGTTCATCCATTCGTTCGATGGTGATCTGGGGAGCCTCGTTATCCTAATTAAGTTTAAACATAGATGACATTGTGGCTAGAGCATCTGCTAGCTGATTTTCTTCTCGCGAGAAGTGCTCGAAGGTAATCTGCTCAAAATGTGGTAGTAATGTCAAAACATGTTCTTTGTAAGGGATAAGGTTGGGATGCTTAGTGTCCCACTCTCCTTTGATCTGACTAATGACCAAAGCTGAATCTCCAAACACATCTAAAGATTTAATTCCCAAGTCTATGGCAGCCTTGAGACCAAAGATGCATGCTTCGTATTCCACCATGTTGTTCGTACAATTGAAGCAAAGTCTGACAGTAAAGGGAGTGTGACACCCTTCCGTAGATATGAGTACAATGCCGATACCATTACCAAGTGCATTGGATGCCCCATCAAAGAACAGGGTCCATCGGGATCCTTGTTCAGGTCTGTCATATGGTCTGATCTCTTCACAGTTGTCTAATGTCATGATGTCTTCATCCGGGAATTCAAACTTCATGGACTGATAATCTTCTACAGCTTGATGAGCAAGATGATCAGCTAACACACAACCCTTTATAGCTTTCTGGGTAGTGTACTGTATGTCATATTCTGTTAAGATCATCTGCCATCTAGCTATTCTTCCAGACAGAGTTGGATTTTCGAAGATATACTTTATCAGATCCATCTTAGATATCAACAAAGTGGTATGAGTCAACATATATTATCTTAGCCGGCGAGCAGCCCATGCCAGAGCGCAGCAAGTTTTTTAGAGCAGTGAATATCTGGTTTCATAGTCAGTAAACTTTTTGCTCAGGTAGTAAATAGCGTGCTCTTTTCGGCCAGACTCGTCATGCTGCCCCAATACACACCCCATTGAGTTTTCTAAAACGGTCAGATACATGATTAGCGGTCTTCCCTCGACTGGTGGTATCAAAATAGGAGGCTCTTGTAAATATTCTTTGATTTTGTCAAAAGCAATTTGGCATTCGTCGTTCCATCTAACTACATGATCTTTCTTCAATAGTTTGAAGATTGGCTCACAAGTAGCTGTCAAGTGAGAAATGAATCTGGCAATATAGTTCAGGCATCCCAAGAATCCTCTGACTTCCTTCTCAGTGCGAGGAGCAATCATTTCTTGTATCGCTTTAACCTTGGCAGGATCAACCTCGATGCCTTTGTTGCCGACAACGAAACCTAAGAGTTTACCGAACCGGACTCCGAATGTACACTTGTTTGGGTTCAACCTTAGTTTGTACTCCTTCAACCTCACAAACAGCTTTTGCAAGTGATCAAGGTGATCCTCTTCAGTTTGTGATCGGGCTATCATGTCATCTACATAGACCTCTATCTCATGATGTATCATATCATGAAATAAAGCTACCATGGCGCGTTGATAGGTTGCCCAAACTTTCTTCAGTCCGAATGGCATCACTTTGTAGTAGAACGTGCCCCACTGTGTGACAAATGTAGTTTTCTCCATGTCCTCAGGTGCCATTTTGATTTGATTATAGCTTGAGAATCTGTCCATGAAGGAAAACACTTTGTGCTGGGCTGTATTGTCAACCAGTATGTCGATGTGGGGAAGTGGAAAATCATCTTTAGGGCTAGCCCTGTTTAAATCTCTATAATCCATGCACATTCGTACTTTGTCGTCCTTTTTAGGCACGGGAACAATGTTGGCAACCCATTGAGGATAGGAGGTGACAACTAAGAATCCAGCATTGAACTGCTTCATGACTTCCGCTTTGATCTTCTCTGACATGTCAGGTCTCATACGGTGGACTTTTTGCTTCACTGGTGGACAGTCTTCTCTTGTGGGTAGACGATGTACCACGATGTCTGTATCAAGTCCTGGCATTTCTTCATATGACCAGGCAAAGATCTCAACATAATCATGCAATAGCTGAATTAGACATTCCTTGACACTCGACTCTAGGTTGGCACCCACTTTGATTTCCTTTTTATCTTCCTCGGTACCCAAGTTGATCGTATCCAACGGTTCCTCATGAGGCTGAATAGCTCTTTCCTCTTGTTGTAGTAGTCGGGACAATTCTCTTGGTACTTCACAATATTTCTCACCTTCGTATTCAGCTTGATAGATTGGATCTTCAGAGTCACTGAAGGCTATAGCAGTATCGTTACCCATGGGATCCAGAATGGAGGGGTACCTGCATTTGTGAGTGTGGGTGTGTGTAAGGGTATAGCCATCTTTAAACAATAAAATGTAAAAGAAAGACAATGAGCACAAAAGGTTTATATATGGAAAAAGGTCCATGATTCATTGAATGTCATATGAAGATGAAATAAAAACCCTTACAAATAGACCATTGTGCCTCGTGTAAGACACAAGGTTTTAAAGTGCGAATTGTTTGTGAATATTACAAGTCCAACAGAAATGTAAAAGATAAATTACTGCGAGATGAAAGTTATTGGGATAAAGTCTCTGGCTTCTCAGTTGCGAAGTCCTCCATTGACAGTAGGAAATATCCAATCTTCCAATCTGCCATCTTCTTCAACATCTTCCATTGCGTTGACCTCTCTGTTACTAATCTTCAAAGGCGGTCCTCCAGCACGGGCACAGTGCACAGCCTTCTGAGCAGTTGAAGTAAACCCCAAGCTGAACTTGTCTGATTTATATGGGATGTCTGGAAGCTTCCCCCAGATGGTGCATCCACCCTCTTCTACTACCGCTTTGGCGTCCTTTAGAGATGACATCCGAAGTGGAGGTCTTGTGATCTTGGGAACTGGGGATACCGCCTTGGTTACCGCTACTTCTTGAGAGACCTCTTCGAAATGTTGAAAAGGAGTTTCAATGAACTCGCCATCCAACTCCACATATCGGAAGGAATTTAGATGACTAATCATGTACTCTTCCTCTCCATGGATAGTTATGATCTTTCCTTGGATCGGGTACTTCAACATCTGGTGTAGTATGGAGGTGACAACACCGGCATTATGGATCCAGGGCCGTCCTAACAGACAAGAGTAAGAGGGGCGGATGTCCATTACATAGAAGGTTGAGCTGAAGGTCTGAGTTCCCACCTTTATCGGGATGACCACCTCTCCGTGGACCATCCTCTTTGAGCCATCAAATTCTCTCACAACTATGTTACTGGGTTTTAGAGTTAGCCCTTCGCAATCCAATCTTTCCAGAGCTTTCTTTAGGAAGACGTTCAAAGATGAACCCGTGTCTACCAAGACATGGGCCAGAGTCGTTCCCCTACACTCCATAGAGACATGTAATGCCTCGTTGTGCTTTCTCCCTCTGGGTGTCAAATAAGCATCAGAGAAGCCTAGGCCGTTATCAGCTGTCAAACTGGCCACACAATCTTGGAATTGGTCAGCAGATGTCTCTTGTGGCACATGGGCTGTCTTTAGAAATTTTACCAGAGCTTTCGCATGTGCCTCAGAGCACAGCAGTAATGCTAACATGGAGATCTTAGAGGGAGTTTGTCCCAACTGTTCAACCACGTCATAGTCACTCTTCTTTATTATCCTCAAGATCTCTTCCATTTCCTTCTTGGATGTTTCGGGGATAACTAGTGACTGAGCCTTCGTCCGGACAGGCTCTTCTTGAATTCTTTTTCCTCGATTTTCAACAGTAGAAGTATTGGTAGGGATAACAACAGGGGTCGCGTCGTCTTTGTCGATAGGTGTACTTGCAGGTATGGTTATTGGTACAGAGGTAATCTTCGGAACAACCACGGGTCCAAAAACTTCCTTGGGAGGGGAAATCTCTGGAGAGAAGATTCTACTGCTATGGGTAATCTTACTAGTTCAGGAAATATTGCTAATGTCGGAATTTTCTTCTTCGGAGCTCACTTCTTCGGTGGTTAACCCATCTTATTTAATACCATAATAGTAAATTTCTCCACCGTAATTCCACGGTACTGTTTTATCTTATTGATATGGGACCGGCCCAGGCATTGTAATTATGAGAGGAGTAGTCTTTGGAACTGATGTAATCCTAACGGGTCTTTTGGGGGCCCTGGAAGGATTGGCGGAGATGGTTATAATTGAAACGTCTTTAATAGAAATGGGTGAAACAGGAGCATTTTCGAACAGAATTTCTTGGTTGTCTATCAGGCGTTGAATACCTGTCTTCAACAGAGGGAAATCAATTGATGAGGATAAGCAAATATGGCAGTCTTTATTACAACCTGGGAATATACCAGCCTTCAACAAATTCATCTTAATGATCGGGAGCGGGGTCAAGAGTTCATCCACTGTAGCAACAAACAAATCTTCCTCGATAGCATTGGCGTTGTGACTATGTCTAGGAATAGGAGCGGAAATGACATTTGGTTTCTCTGGAGCCTCAAACTTGATCTCTTTTGCAACTATGAGGTCTTGAATCTTGTTTTTTAACGCCCGACAATTATTGGTGTCGTGGGCTGGACTTTCGGAATGGTATGCGCATCTGGTATTCGGGTGATAGTGAGGAGACATCGTGTTGGGATTCTTTGGAGCTTCTTTTAAAGTTTCCAGATTAGACTTCGGAAGATGTGGTAAAACCTGGGCTAGAGTCATATTAATTCTGGTGAATTTCCGGACTGGCCTTTCCACCCTTGGTTGGTTACTTCTTGGTTGATCAGATGTAGATTTTGGGATCATAACGGCCCCTACCATTGGTCGGCGTTCAACTCTCCCTTGGTTCCTTTGTGGATAAACAGCAAATACCTCCTTCTTTCCAGTGAAAGGCTTTCTCACAGCTGTAGAGGCAGATGAATCTTTTTGGATCTTCCCACTTTTTATGCCAGCTTCCACCCTCTCTCTGGTTAATATTAACTCAGTAAATCGAACAGATGAACTCCCAATCAGATGGTTGAAGAAAGGACCCGATAGAGTGCCTAAGAACATATCCACCAACTCCCTTTCAGATAGAGGGGGTTGCACTCTCTCAGCTAGATCTCTCCATTTTTGTGCGTAATCTTTGAAACCCTCATTTGAAGCCATAGACATACTCTGAAGTTGAGTACGAGTAGGTGCCAAATCTGCATTATACTGGTATTATTTATAGAAAGTTGTGGCAAGGTCTTCCCACAGGTATGAGGACGTCGGCCCTTTCTAATTGGTAAAACAAATCGAGTTGTGTTCCGGATAAACTATCTTGGAAAAAATGCACCCACAGGTATTTGTCGGTAGAGTTCGGATGAATCTTTCTCACGTATGATCGGAGGTGCATTTTAGGACATGACACCCCATCATATTTTGCAAACAACGACACTTTGAACTTTGGTGGGATTGCAATTCCTGACACTAGCCCCAACTCTTCAAAGTCTAGACCTGGTACCCTTTGTATTTCCATAGCGCTTAAACGCTCTTCAAGATGTCTGTACTTATCATCAGCCGGAGGGTATTATTCCTCAGAGTAGTCTTCCTCTTCTTCCTCCTCTTCAGATTCTGACGGCACTGCTGTTTCTTTTCCTTTCCCTTCTCCTTCCCCGAAAGTGGTTGCAAAATTCAAAGTCCTTCTAGTCTGTCCCTGAAATCTTCTCCCCATATTTAAAACCCCAGTGGTTTTCTTTGGTTTCTTCTTTATCTCTTCAGCTAACAGAGTCTTCAACTCATCTTGCCCCTTGGCTAGGGTCATGAGAAACTGTTGAAACTGTGTATTTTGAGCTTGAAGATCTTTGACCGTCTGTTTGAGATCCATCTTACTGAAATAAATAGTAGAGAGATGAGGAAACTGGTTGCAAAAGACCTATTTATGTCATGATGAATGATATGTATACATGCAATGCTTTCAAGGATTTAAAAGTTCAAATTTGTTTTAAACAAAAAGAAACACATGTTATATTAATAAGATAGAATTTGGGTACATCAATGCCCCTTGGGTAAAATAATACAAAATTCTAAGATAAAAAGTATTGCGCATCCTCTTTGGTGCTATGTAGGTATTTAGAGTCTGCTCCTCATGAAGTAACCTAGTGAGTTCCAAAACCTTCTTCTCACTTGCGTAGAATTTGGCTTCTAAAGTATCTTGATCTCCTTTGAGTTGTATCCAATCCCTTTGTATATCTTTGAGTGATGTGGGCATGTCAGGATGTAGGATAGTGTATGGAACTTCTCCTTCCTTAACAGACTCAATAATCACTGGGAGAATGGAAGGATAAGGCATCATAAGACTTTGAGTGCGGGTTCGTACCCACTTGAGGTAAGGCTCAAGAGGAACGGAATTCCTTTGCCCCAAAGTCTTGCTATCCACCTTGTTTAGCATCCTCCAAGCTCGGATGAATCTTTGGCGAAGACCTTGATCGTCGTTGTCGTAGTCGAATACCAAGCCTTGAATTATCATATCATGTGGGCCATCCCTTCGAGCATAACCAAACTGTCTTAGAGCCAAGCATGGGTTGTAGGTGATGCCTCCCCTAATTCCAAGTAGAGGGACATTAGGGAATTCTCCACAACGGTCAACAATGATAACATTCTCCTTGGATCGGGAACACCAATGAATATCTGAATGTTTGAGCGTCATTAACCTTTGTGACCACCTTAATCCTTGATCATTCTTTAAGACTGATTGGGGAAGATGAGAAATAAACCATCTTTCCAGGAGAGGAGTGCAACACATAAGGACACCTCTTTTCCTCATTGTGCGAGTGTGAAAAGAGTGCAGGATATCCCCTAGTAATGTAGGCACCGGATTGTGTGACATGAAGATTTTGACGGCGCTCACATCTATGAGTTGGTTAGGATTAGGGAACAAGACCATCCCATAGATAAGAAGAGCCACAATATCCTCAAAAGCTTGCAAGTCTAGGGAATTCCAACAACTTTGGGCTTTCTCAAACAGAAACTTTGCTAAGAAGCCTTTGACACCACTTCTAGTTTCCCAATGAGTTGTGACATCAAATGAGTGCAAGTGTAGGGCTTGAGCAATCTCTTCTGTCTTTGGATCTCTTTCTTTACCGTTGAAAGGTAGTTGATTAAGAATAGGAATCCTTAAGAGTTGAGAGAATTCTTCCAAAGTAGGCACAAGTTGATAGTCAGGAAATGTGAAGCAATGATGCAAAGGGTCAAAGAAATGGAAGAGAACCTTCATCATATCCTCCTCTGTATTGGAGGTGACCAAGTTGAGTAGACGACCATGCCTCTCGGTGAATGGAGAGTTCTCATGGATCCTTGAAGCTAGCTCCTTGAGTTGTGGAGGAATTCTTACAAGGTTGATTTGGATAGTTTTTCTGCGAAGTGAATCCATATCCTACAAAACAAGAACAAAGATGAATCTCCAAAATCCTTGAAATGGTTAGTTGATGCATATGATGTTTATGATGTCCATGATGTTATGTACAAGTATGCATATACAAGAAAATCAAACAAGTTCTTAGTTTAGGCTTGCATGGAGTTTTATAGGTAAGTACCCTCTTGAAGTTTGGTTGGCTCAACCTATCCTAACAATAGTAATCGGGTTCTAAGGAGCTCAATATCACTGGATTGTTTCCTTGGTCATTGTTTCAGCTCAAACCTCTTTAATGGCGACCGAAATATCCCAAGAAACCAAACCTCAATGAGTGTAGTATCGAGTATCTACCAACTTCGGACTGCACCAAAGCCGGTCATCTCACTACATCCTAAAGGCCAAGTTGGTCAAGTAAAGGGTTCTAGAAGTTCATTAGTGCTTCATGACATCACTCAGCGGCCCCGTATTCTCTTTGATTAACTCAAAGGATACCGGTACCCACAAATATTTCACACTAACATAGCTATTGCTTAGACCATGTCGGTATACCCCGCACAGTTTCCACAATGTATTGCTATTTACCTATAATGTTTCCCAAATCTGGGTAGAGGATTCAAACCCAAACAAAGAACCATAATGTAAAGCAAACAAAGTCAAACAATGTAAGCAAATAAATGTGATATAAACCCTAAGGTAACCCCACTTTTATAATTTTCCCCAACAGAGTCGCCAGTTCTGTGATGCGGTAGGAGAGCTGACTTGAGGTTTTGTGTTTTATCGCAAATGTTGCGGTTAGCAAGAGTCACCATCGACTTTTCTTTTATCCAAAAGGAAAGGGGAAAAAGCACAGGAAAGACCTTTGAGATTGTTTCTTAAGTTCGGGGGGTAGATTATGAAAAGGGAAGGTGTTAGCACCCTTTTCATCCATGGTTTTCCATGGGCTCTTAGTTACTTGCTTATATCACTTGCTTTTGTTTGTTTGAAATTGTGCTTTGTGTGGTTTTGAAAGTATTTTGTAAAATAGGCCATTCATTTAGGCAATCTTTGTAATGATTCTCGTTCGTAAGAATGTATACAAAGATGTTTGTCTTTTGAAAATGTTTTCAATGATTGTAAGATGTTTTTGAAATGTGTGTGTGTTTGTTTTGGAAAATAACAAGGATTGTTTGTTTGAAATGGAGCAAGTAACTAGAAGATATCTACCTACTCAAATGTCTTTCTTGTGTATTTTCTATTCCTTTGACATTGTTGTCTTACCATTGATTTGGTAAGCAACCCTATCTTTGGATGTAAAAGGGACGGACGTGGGTCATCGTATACCCATGATTAGCAATGTTTGCCAAGTATCTTAGCATTTTTGAGGGACCAAGATCATTTCGTAAGGCTACTTTTGAATAGCGTCATCGAGGGACTATGATCTTACATTTGTTTTGTTTTGCCAAGATACTTCGCATGCGTAATATGGCTATTTTTATTTTAGGCAACCAAGTGGAGAAACCCTAAGGGTGCTTGTGTGCAAGTGTATTATTTTCATACTTTTGATTTTGTCTTGTATTTAGGGCTTTCTATTTTGCTTTGTTTTGTTCTTGTCA
Organism: Vicia faba; assembly: GCA_948472305.1. Lineage (NCBI taxonomy): Eukaryota > Viridiplantae > Streptophyta > Magnoliopsida > Fabales > Fabaceae > Vicia > Vicia faba. Next base: position 138,813,711 of record OX451736.1, read on the forward strand.
TACAAACCCTAATTACTAATCATGGCATATAAAGCGATAAATTGCATAATGTAAATATTTCTAAGCTATTACAACAATTTATGGGAGGGGGAATACAAATTTGAATAGGGATTTGCAAGAATATAAACCTAAATAAATTATTACAATCAAATCGAATTTGTACGAATTAAAATAAATACAATACAATATTAAAAGAAAATGCAATGTAATGTACATGTAAAAAAGATTTTTGGTGTCTTGTTTTTTATGTAAAAGAAAATTTAATCTAAACCTAAAAATATAAGGAAAAAGAATTAATTTTTTAAAAGGGGTTTAACTCTAATTATTGTTTTAAAAGGAAAATAAAGTTTTTATAGGTATTATTTTGTGTATTTTCTTGTATAAAAAATAAAAAATAATATTATATGAAAAAAGTATAAAATTATATATATGCAAAAATAAGTATTTATTAGTATGAAATGAAAAATAAATTAAACTAAATATATTTAATTATATTTATAAGTTTATTAAGAAAATAAATGATATCCTAGTAAAATAAAATGTATTTTTATGTGAGAAATAAACTAAAAAATAAAATAAAAGTGCAATATAATTAATTTACATTTTTTGGGATTTTTATGTTTTAAAGAAAATATTTAAAATATTAAATATGAAAACAAAACAAATAAAATATAAAAATATAAAATAAGAGTTGGTCGGAGGGGGTGATGTAGCAGATTTGTGGTAAGGTTAGCAAAAACACTGGTTCAGGAAGCTAAGCCCAACCTGCAAAAAATGAGAAAAAAAATGGAAAAGAAAAATGTGAAAAATACAAAAGTAGCGCGCCCAGGTTCGAAACTAGGACATGGGTCTCACCAGAAAACAAAAACAATATAACACAAAATGCGCCCTATGCCCTGTACTTCATCTCCTTCCTCACGCTTGGCCAGACACCTTGTAACTTTCTCATACTTCCATAAAAATAAAAGTTCATAACATGAAAATTGTAGTGCTTGAACTCACGATTCCAACCATATAAAGTATGTGAACTATTAATCAAAGAACAAAGAGAATTTTAACAGCCCTAAATCTTGACCTAATATTTCCATAAATTTCAAGTTCTAAATTCTCTCAGCACAAGTAAAATCAATGCAAGATAATGGTATGTACAACTTTGTTATGATGAGGACTACATTTTTTATTCACAAATCGTGGCCTAAGGTTACCTGTACAAGGAGATAGAGTTTGAAAGTTTACCTCCTTCAGTTGGAATCGTGGATGAAACTGGGATGAGTTTGATGGAGGCCTGATGCTTGCTTGAGCTTCCTTGAACTTCCCTGGATGCTTGCTTGAGCTTGATCCAAACTCAAAATGCACGAGCCAAATGGAAGATGGATATGCCTATGCCAAGTCTGCAGTTTTTGACAGTTTTTTGGTGTTTTGTTGGTTGAGAGTGTTTCAGGTCCTTTTTTCACATGTTATGTGTTGCATAATGTTTGTACATTAGTATGGAAATGATCTTAGGTCAGCTCTCCAACAGATCTGCAATCTCTAGCCTTTTTGCAACTTTCCTTGAATTTGAAGTAAAGTGAAGTGATTATACTTGCCATGCTTGTACTTGCTCCCTTAGGGTTGGTATTAGTTTGTACAACTTACTTGAGACCTGTGAGACTTGTATGCACCAAGGGGACAGGTCCAAAGCTCAAAATTGTAAAGTTTGTAAAAGTTGACCTTTTTCAAAATGGCAATGGAACCTTTTTGCCATAAATGGAATTACAAGTTGGATAAAGGTTCAAAAGCATGGATCAAAGCTTTGTCAACTGAGTAAGCATTTAATTAAGGAGTGTGGAACAAGTTTAGGACTTGTACAACATGTATTCACAAATTTATATCTTGAGATCCAAGCATCTTTAGGGAAAAGTGTGTGAAGCAAAGTTGTATATTTCATGGAGGTCTACAACTTTCATGTTGGGAACTTTCCTTGAATCATTATGCATCATGGTAAAAAAAATGGTCTAAAGTTGAGAAAAAATAAGAAAATTTTCTATACTTGGAAAATTTCTAAGTTAGGAAAATTTTCAAATTCAAACCCTAATTTTAAAATTTGGTTTTCTTGGTGAACAAGTTCCACATTTTGACATGTTTTTATGAATTATGACCATTGGTACTTGATTTTGACCAAAAAGTCAAAGTTTGAATTTTCAGTATACAGTTGACTTTTGATCAATTGACTGAAAATTCATCTGTCAATCCTTTGAACTTGAGCAATGTTTTGAGCCATGTTATTAGGTCAAAATGATGCAATTGGACTCTTGGGATCATGCCTTAAACCAATTGATCATTTTCTAGGTCAAAAATCAGAAATTGCCCTTTCCCAATCAAAACCCTAATTTTGACCATTTTTCCCTTTTGGAGATTTGATCAAATTTCTTGAGGAGTTGTGGTCCAAACTTGATCAAATGATACATATGAGTCTAAAATGTTGATGTGGATAAAAAATTATGAAGTTTGACTGTAAATTGGCCATAGTTGACTTTTTCCCCAATATAGCTAATTTTTAGGTGAACTGCTCAATTGACTGAGCAAAAGTGTGATCCAAGGCTTGAAACTTGACATGAGTGATCTTGGGGATCCATAATGATCCATGAAATTCATATGGGGCATTGGAAGTTCAAAAATACTTGTGCAAACTCAAACCCTAATTTTGGTCATCAGTGCTTAAGGAGGTGTCTTGAGCTGATCAAACCCTAATGCAGTCTTGAGCCAAAGGAGATATTGTGAGAAAATTATTGATAAATGAGAGGGAAAATTTTGGGGTACAACAGTTGCCCCTGTTCATTCTTCTTAAACCTTAAGAGTTAGATTGTCGAGTTTTGCCATTCGTGACTCGAAGGTGGAAGATGATTGGACACTAGAGTGCCCAGAAATTTGCACTCGGTGATATGATGGTTTGGGGAATGGGCTTAGAGATGTCATTTGTATAGGTGATGGAAATTTGTTGGAGATGGGCTTGTAGATGCCATCCAAAAATGATTACTAAACTGTGTCTGTAAGCTGAAACTAAGTGAGTATCAGAATGGCATTTGCGTCTGGAGCGTATCTGAATTGTATCTGGAGATTAAATCTGAATGAGTATCAGAATGGCATCTACGTATGGAGCGTATCTGAACTGTATCTGAGAGTTGAATGAGCTTCAGGATGGCATCCGTGTCTGGAGCGTATCTGAACTGTATCTGAGAAGCTGGATCTGAATGAGTATCAAAATGGAATCCGTGTCTGGAGCGTATCTGAACTGTATCAAAAGTCGAGTCTGAATGAGTATCAGGATGGAATCTGTGTCTGGAGCGTAACTGAACTGTATCTGAGAGTCGGATATGAATGAGTATCAGGATGGCATCCATGTCGGGAGCGTATTTGAACTGTATCTGAAAGCTGAATCTGAATGAGTATCAGAATGACGTCCGTGTCTGGAGCGTATTTGAACTATATTTGAAAACTTTGAACATTGTTAAATGATAGTTGTGGATTAATCTTATCCTGAAAAGGGTAAAATGTTAGCTAATGTGCAATGTCATGTTGTATGAAATGCATAGTGTAATGTATTCGTGTTATCAATGTTTATGATATATGGATGCGATGTATGCGTATGTGATCTAATTTGCTGCACTGCTGTTGGATTGAGGAAAATAAATCCCCGACTACTACTGAGGATATGGAGCGTAAGTCTTCTTGTTGTGTAGTTAAAGTGTTAACGAATTTCCGCTTAGAGAAATAAACTCTTTTGTAAGGGAAATGTTGTGTACTGCTTGTAAAATCCTGTTGGGGAATCCTGAGAAATTGGACGACTTCTACTGGGGAGTGATAGATGGAAGTTTTAATTTGCTGGGGATTAAACTGCACTGCAGGGGATTTATAGAAATAGCTTAGATAGATTTCCCTTCCTTAAGGCAATCAGTGATTGTCTTTTATTTTGTTTATTTGTAAACAGTAACTATGTTCAAATGCATATGTTCAAGAATAAATCATTGGACGTTTTTGTAAATAAAACACAAGAGTAAAGAAAAAAAGATAGTTTTGCACTTTCAAAGAGATATCTTTGTATTGACTTTGAGTAAGTATTTTTGTATAATGATACAAACATTCTAGTAATAGAATGCCGTCGTAAAGAAAATGAAATTTGATACAAAGAAAAGATAACTATGTGCAATAATCCCATGGGGTTCCCATTCTGCTATAGCCTTCGTGCCTCTGAGCATCTTGCCTATTTGTTGCCTTGTCCGAAGCTGATTGGATTGATTAGAACCGTCGAGTTTGCAAGTTATCCGTAAGGTGATCCAACGGGACATAGTTATACGCTTTAAATCCCTAACTTTTGCCTGGACCACCCTTTCAGGTTTTCAGTCCACCGGGATACCCCTTTTTGCCCAAGCTGCCCTTTCGAGTTTTCAACTTGCCGGGTGTACAGTTTTTTTATATTTTATACCTAATTTTTCTCGAACCTTTTGGTTTGCCGGGATGCCCTTGTTTTGCCTAGGTGTGTCAACCTAGCGGGTCTCTTATGCATAGTATCTTTTTACTATGTCTGTGTTCACAAGGTGTGGCAGGTCGTCACCATCCATGGTGGTCAAGATCATTGTTCCACCAGAGAATATGCTTTTGATTACAAATGGTCCTTCGTATGTAGGAGTCCATTTTCCCCTGAGATCAACTTGAGGAAGTATGATGCGCCTGAGCACTAGATCCCTGACTTGATACACTTGGCGTCTGACCTTTTTGTTGAAAGCCTTGATCATCCATTTTTGGTACATCTGACCATGACATACATCAGTAAGCCTTTTCTCATCAATCAAGTTCAGTTGATCCAGTCGAGTCTGGATCCAATCTTCTTCATTCAGCCCTGCATCCTTCATAATTCTTGGAGAGGGGATCTGGACCTCAATAGGCAAGACAACCTCCATGCCATATACCAGAGAGTAGGGTGTTGCCACGATTGATGTGCGTGTTGTGGTATGATACACATGGAGAGCGAATGGTAGCCTCTCATGCCACTCTTTGTATGTGACTGTCATTTTCTCTATGATCTTTTTAATATTCTTATTTGCGGCTTCGAAAACATCATTCATCTTCTTTCAGTAAGGGGAAGAATTGTGATGCTGGATCTTGAACTGCTCGCACAGGGTGGTAATCATAGTGTTGTTTAGATTCGTACCATTGTCGGTGATGATTCTCTCTGGGATAACGTACCGACAAATGAGATTTTGCTTGATGAACCGGGATACAACATTCTTGGTGACAGAAGCGAAAGAGGCTGCCTCAACCCACTTTGTAAAATAGTCAATGGCCACTAAGATGAAGTGGTGTCCACTGGAGGCTGTTGGCTTGATTTCTCCAATTATATCGATGCCCCACATAGCAAAGGGCCAAGGAACCGTCAATACATTTAGAGGAACTGGAGGTACGTGCACCTTATCAGCATAGATTTGACACTTGTGGCAGGTTCGAGAGTGTTGATAGCAATCTGCTTCCATGGTAGACCAGTAATAGCCTGCCCGTAGGATTTTCTTTGCCAACGTATGCCCACTGGAATGGGTGCCAAAAATGCCTTCATGTAGATCAACCATGATCTTTTCCGCCTCAACCTTGTCTACACAGCAGAGCAACACAGAGTCATGATTGCGTTTGTAGAGAATGCCATTACTAAGGAAGAACTTAGCAGAGAATCTCCTTAAGAACTTCTTATCATTGACTGAAGCTCCTTCTAGATATTCTTGAGCCTCGAGATACCTCTTGACTTCGTGAAACCAAGGCTGGTCCACTACTTCTTCAGTATTAACCTCGTGACAGTGAGCTGGTTCGTTCATTTGTTCTATGGTGATATGAGGAGCCTCGTTATCCCATTTAAGTTTAAACATGGATGACATTGTGGCAAGTGCATCTGCTAGCTGATTTTCTTCTCGCGGGAAATGCTCGAAGGTAATCTTCTCAAAATGTGGGAACAATGTCAACACATGTTCTTTGTAGGGGATAAGGTTAGGGTGTTTGGTATCCCATTCCCCTTTGATCTGGATGATGACCAAAGCTGAATCTCTGAATACATTTAAGGATTTGATCCCCAAATCTATGGCAGCTTTGAGACCAAAAATGCACGCTTCATATTCTGCCATGTTATTTGTACAATTGAAGCAAAGTCTTGCAGTAAAATGAGTATGACACCCTTCAGGAGATATGAGTATAACACCAAACCATTTCCAAGTGCATTGGATGCCCCATCAAAAACCAGGGTCCATCAGGATCCTTGTTCAGGTCCGTCATGTGGTCTAAATTCTTCATAGTTGTTTACCATCATGATGTCTTCATCTGGGAATTCGAACTTCATGGACTGGTAGTCTTCCACAGCTTGGTGAGCAAGGTGATCAGCTAGTACACTGCCCTTTATTGCTTTTTGGGTAGTATACTGTATGTCATATTCTGTCAGGATCATCTGCCATCTCGCTATTCTCCCAGAGAGAGCAGGTTTCTCGAATATGTATTTTATTGGATCCATTTTAGATATCAATAAGGTAGTATGGGTCAGCATATATTGTCTTAGCCTGCGAGCAGCCCATGCCAGAGCACAATAAGTTTTCTCGAGTAGTGAATATGTTGTTTCACAGTCGGTAAACTTTTTGCTCAGGTAATAAATAACACGCTCTTTTCGGCCAGACTCGTCATGCTGCCCCAGCACACACCCCATTGAGTTTTCCAAAACGGTTAGATACATGATCAATGGCCTTCCCTCGACTGGTGGCATCAAAACAGGAGGCTCTTGTAGGTACTCTTTGATTTTGTCAAAAGAAGTTTGGCATTCATCATTCCACTTGACTACTTGATCTTTCTTCAGTAATTTGAAGATTGGTTCACAAGTAGCTGTCAGGTGAGAGATGAATATGGAAATGTAGTTTAAGCATCCCAAGAATCGTCTGACTTCCTTCTCAGTACGAGGAACAAGAATCTCTTGTATAGCTTTCACCTTGGCTGGATCCACTTCAATACCTTTATTGCTGACGATAAAGCCTAGGAGTTTACCAGACCTTACCCCAAATGTGGACTTATTTGAGCTCAACCTCAGCTTGTATTTCTTTAGCCTCTCAAATAGTTTCTGTAAATGATCAAGATGCTCTTCTTCTGTTTGAGATCTAGCTTTCATATCATCCACATAGACCTCTATTTCATGATGTACCATTCGTGAAATAAAGCTACCATGACACGCTGATAGGTTGCCCCAACATTCTTTAGTCCGAATGGCATAACCTTGTAGCAGAATATGCCCCACTGTGTGACAAAGGTTGTTTTCTCCATGTCCTCAGGCGCCATTTTGATTTGGTTGTAACCTGAGAAACTGTCCATGAAGGAAAACACTTTATGTTTTGTCGTATTGTCAACTAGAACATCAATGTGGGGTAGTGGGAAATCATCCTTAGGGCTTGCTCTATTCAAATCTTTGTAGTCCATGCACATTCGTACCTTACCGTCCTTTTTGGGCACGAGAACAACATTGGAAACCCATTGCGGATAGAAAGTGATGGACAAGAATTCGACATTGAATTGTTTCATGACTTCTGCTTTGATCTTCTCTGACATATCTGGTCGCATGCGACAAACCTTTTGTTTTATCGGTGGACAATCTTCTTTTGTTGGTAGACGATGTACCACGATATCTGCATCAAGTCCTGACATGTCTTCATATTACCAGGCAAAGACCTCAACATACTCGTCTAACAATTGAATCAGACGCTCCTTGACACTGGGTTCGAGATTGGCACCCACCTTGACTTCTCTTTTGTCTTCTTCGGTACCTAGGTTGATTGTGTCCACTGGTTCCTCATGGGGCTGCATGGTCCTCTCTTCTTGTTGTAGTAACCTGGCGAGTTCCCCTGGTACTTCGCAATCTTCCTCACCTTCGTCTTCGGCTTGGTAGATTAGATTTTCAGATTCACAGAAAGCCATAGCAGAACCGTTACCCATGGGATCCCGAATGGATGTAGACCTGCATTGTGAGTGTGAGTGTGTGTAAGAGTATATCTATCTTTGAAAGGAATACAAATGTAAAAATAAAAATAATGAGCACAAAGTTTGTATGCAAAAACGTCCATGACTCATTGATGTCATATGGAAATGATTTGATAACCCTTACAAATGGACCATTGTGCCTCGGGTAAGGCACATGGTTTTAAGAGTCTGAATTGTTTTAATATTACAGATCCGACAAAATTTAAAGACAAATTACTGCAGGATAAAAGTGATCGGGATGAAATATCTAGCTTCCCAATTGCTGAGCCCTCCATTGACAGTTGGGAAGATCCAATCCTCCAGGTCATATCTGTCTTCATCATCCTCTACTTCATTGACTTTGCGGTTGCTGATCTTTAAGGATGGTCCTCCGGCACGAGCGCGGCGTACAACTTTCTGGGCACCTGAAGTGAAACCCATACCAAATTTGTCAGATTTGTATGAGATATCTGGGAGTTGTCCCCAAATAGTTCACCCACCTTCTTCTATCACTTCCTTTGCATCTTTCAAAGACGAAATCTTGAGTGGAGGCCTTGTAATCTTAGGGACTTGAGACATAACCTCGGTTACTGCGACATCTTGCGGGACTTCTTCAAAGTGCTGGAATGGAGTTTCAATAAATTCACCATCTAATTCCACATATCTGAAGGAATTTAGATGGATGACCATATACTCTTCTTCTCCATGAACGGTGATGATCTTCCCTTGAATTGTATATTTCAGCATTTGGTGCAGCGTAGAGGTAACAACACCAGCATTATGAATCCCCGGTCGGCCTAACAAGTAGGAATATGAAGGGCGAATATCCATTACATAAAAAGTTGAATCAAATGTTTGGGTTCCAACCTTTATGGGGATGTATACCTGTCCATGCACCATCCTTTTTGAGCCGTCAAAGGCCCTCACTACTATGTTTCTTGGTTTCAATTTCAATCATTCACAGTCCATCCTATCAAGAGCCTTTTTAGGCAACACATTCAGAGATGAACCGGTGTCAACCAAAACATGAGCCAAGGTTGTGCCCCTGTATTCAACTGAGACATGCAATGCCTCATTATGCTTCCTCCCTCTTGGCGTTAAATCAGCATTTGTAAAACCTAGACCATTATCTACAGTTAAGCTGGCTACGCAGTCTCGGAACTGATCGACATATGTTTCTTGGGGTACATGGGCAGTTTTCAGGAATTTTACCAATGCTTTTGCATGTGCCTCAAAACATAGCAATAAAGCCAGCATGGAAATTTTTGATGGAGTTTGCCCCAATTGCTCGACTACATCGTAGTCGCTTATTTTTATGATTTTTAAAATTTCCTCCATCTCTTTTCGGGAGGTCTCAGGGATAGCCAGTGATTGCGCCTTCTTCTGGACAGGCTCAACCAGAATATCTTTTCCTCGAGTCTCGGTTGACTCGGCAACAAGAATATCTGTAGGGGTGATAACAGGGATTGTAACAGTTTTGTCAACAGGAGTATTAGCAGAGATGATTGTAGGACTGGGAATAGCCTTTGGAGGAGCAACAACAACATGAACGATTACGGGTCTAGAAACAGCTTTTGGAGGAGAAATTTATGGAGAGAAAACCCTTCCACTTTGAGTGATCTTGCTAGTCCCTGCAATATTACTGATATCGGAGTCATCTTTCTCGGAACTTGAATATTTAGCAGCTGGCAAATCTTGCTTAATACCGTGGTAGTAGACATCCCCTCCATAATTCTATAGGACAATTTTGTCTGATGAATACGGGATTGGTCCAAGCATTGTAATTATCAAAGGAGCTACTTTAGGAACTGATGTTATTCTAATGGGTCTTTTGGTGGAGACCCTGGAAGAATTGTCGAAAATGGTCACGATGGAAACATCATTATAAGAAACAGTTGGAACATAAGTCTTTTCAAACAAACTTTACTTGTTATCTATTAGGCATTGAACGCCTGCTTTCAACAAAGGACAGCTGGTTGGGGAGGAAAAACAGAAATGAAAACTTTCATCACAACCTGGGAATATACTGGCATTCAATAAGTTCTTTTTGATAGTCAGGAGTGAGGTCACAAGTTCATCAACTGAAGTAACTAACATATCTTCCTCAATGGCATTGGCATTATGGCCGTGCTTGGGCATAAGGGCAGTAATGACATTGGGCTTTTCTGGCGCGTCAAATTCAATCTCTCTGGCTTCAAGAAGATCTTGTACTTTGTTGTTTAGAGCCCAACAATTGTTAGTGTCATGGTCGGGACTCTCAGAATGGTATGCACAGCGGGCATTAGGATGGTAGTGAGGAAATGTTGTGTTAGGATTCTTTGGAGCTTCTTTCAAGGTCACTAGATTGGATCTTAACAAATGTGGAAATATTTGAGACAATGTCATATTAATTCGGGTGAACTATCTGATTGGTCTTTTCGTTCTTGGTTGGTTGTTTCTTTGCTGATCAGGCGCATGTTTAGGAATTATGACAACCCTCACCATTGGACGGAGTTCAACCCTATCTTGATTTCTCTGAGAATATACAATAACCACTTATTTCTTTCCAATGAATGGCTTCCTTACAGCAACAGAGGATACATCTTTTTGAATCTTTCCACTCTTTATCCCAACTTCTACCCTTTTTCCGGTCAATATCAATTCAGTAAAACCTGCCGATGAACACCCAATTAAGTGATTGAAGAAAGGTCTGGACAAGGTGCCCAAGAACATGTCTACTAATTCTCTTTCAGATAGAGGAGGCTGGACTCTCCTAGCTAAGTCCCTCCATTTTTGTGCATAGTCCTTGAAGCCTTCACTTGAAACCATGGCCATACTCTGGAGTTGAGTACGGGTAGGCGCAAGATCAGCGTTGTATTGGTATTGTTTGTAAAAGGAATCATCAAGATCTTCCCAGTTATGAACATTTGCTCTTTCTAACTGATAAAACCAATCAACTTGAGTTCCAGACAGACTGTCTTGTAAGAAGTGTACCCATAAATCCTTATCAACGGTATGAGGCTGGATTTTCCTCACGTGGGACCGAAGATGCATTTTGGGACATGAAACTCCATCATATTTGGAGAACACATGTGCTTTGTGTTGGTGTAAGCCCTAGATGCCAATACTTATGGTACTTGTATCGAATTATTTATTAATAATAAAAGGAATTTCTTTATTATGTTTGCTTTCCAAAATAATAAAGTCCCTAGAATGGTTTATTTGTGTAATGAAATGTTAAGTGTGACTTAATCATGAGATCCCATTAAACATAAGACACTATTCTTAAAGTATCCGTAGTCAAGCTTTAACGTGAAGTGGGATAGCATTAAAGCATTAAGATTATTATGAAGATAGATTGATGATCGCATCTCATGGATCATAGATAAGGAGTTATCAAGTCTTGACATAGGTATGAATATTAGGAGTAATATTTATACTGGATTGACCCGCTATGAGAATACTACATAGAATGTTATGCAAATTGTCATAAGTTATTCTCATGATGATAATGGTGTATACCACCCTTCGACCTGAAACCACTATGAACCCTAGATGTAGAGTCAAGTACTTTATTGCTGATCAAACGTCATCCGTAACTGGATGATTGTAAAGACGGTTGATGGGTACTTCACAAAGCATGCTAAGGGACATGAGTGACCTAGATGGAATTTGCTCATCCTGCATAACAGGATAAATGTCTAAGGGCCCAATATTGAACTGGACAAGGGTGACACAGTGTATGCCTTGTGTTCAATATAGACATGAGGGTAAAAGGGTAATTGTACAACACAAATATTATCACAGAAAAGGTTTGGTTAGATCACATGACATTTTCGTGACTTGGGTAACAGTGATGTGTTGCTAGATACCGCTCACTGTTTATTATATTAAATGTGTGATTTAATATAATTGCCAACGTCACAAAAACCTACAGGGTCACACACAGAAGGACAGATTGATGAGAGATAGAATAAATAAGGAACACCGTAAGGTACGGTGCACTTAAGTGTAATACGGAAAGTGGTAAGGTACCACGTGGATAAGTGATATATGGTACATCATAAGGTATGATGTCCATAAGCTTAATTGGGCTTTTAGCTTATAGCCTTAATTGGGCTTTTAGCTTGTAGCCCACACGAGTGATTCTATAAATAGATCCCTTGTGATGAAGCAATTTCACTTGATGCATTTTCATTTTTGACTCTCTCTCTCACTCAAGGTTTCCGTTCGTGATCAGCTAGCATTGTGACCGGAAGCGATCTGTTCGTGTGGACTGAGTAGAGGCGTTGTTCTTCATCAATGCTCGTGATCACAACATCAAAGTTCTGAATCGCCACAAGAGGTAAATATTTCTATCACTGACCATGCTCATTCGTAAGGATCGCTAAAGGAAAATTTTATATTCCGCTGCGTTTTTTATCGCAATTTTCCTTCACTTTGAATTTCGGAGGAATGACAATCCCCGATACTAATCCCAACTCCTCAAAGTCCAATCTAGGCACTTTTTGGATTTCCATTGCACTTAACTGTTCTTCTAGATGCTTATACTTATCGTCGGCTGGAGGGTATTGTTCTTCAGAATAGTCTTCTTCTTCCTCTTCCTCTTCTGACTCTGACTGGAAACCTGTTTCTTTGCCCTTCCCATCTTGATTGTCTTTCTCACCTAACGTCGTTGCAAAGTATAAGGCCCTTCTTGTTTGCCCTTGGAATCTTCTTCCCATGTTTAGAACTCTGGTTATTTTCTTTTTCTTCTTTTTCTCTTCCACCAGCAAAGTCTTCAACTCTTCTTGTCCTTTGGCTAGAGTTAGGAACATCTGTTGAAACTGGGCATTTTGAGCTTGGAGGTCCTTCACCGTTTGCTCGAGATCCATCTTACTGAAATAAACAGTAGAAAGATGAGGAGACTTGTTGCAAGAAACCTGCTTATGTTATGATGAATGGTAAATGCATATGCAATGATTTCAAGGATTTTAAAGATTCAAATTCGTTTTAGACAAAAAAGGAAACACATGTTATATTAATAAATTAAAGCTTGAGTACATCAATGCCTTTTTGGGTAAAATAATACAAAAAATCTAAGATAAAAAGGTGGTACACATCCTCTTTGGTGCAATGTAGGCATTCAAGTTCCTCTCCTCATGAAGTTGCTTAGTGAGTTCCAAAACCTTCTTCTCGCTTGCGTAGAATTGGGCTTTGAAAGTATCTTGTTCCCCCTTGAGTTGTATTTAATCTCTTTGTAGGTCTTAAAGAGAGGTGGGCATGTCAGGATGTAGGATAGTGTATGGAACATCTCCTTCCATGACAGGCTCAATGATTTCCGGGAGAATGGAGGGGTAAGGCATCATAAGACTCTGAGCACGATTTCGTACCCATTTGAGGTAAGGCTAAAGAGGGATGAGATTCTTGTGCCCAAATGTCTTTCTATCTACCCTGTTTAACATCCTCCAAGCTCGGATAAATCTATGGCAAAGACCTTGATCATCGTTCTCGTAGTCAAATACCAAACCTTGAATCAACATTTTATGTGGGCCATCCCTTCGGGCGTAAGCAAACTATCTTAAGGCTAAACAGGGGTTGTAGGTGATACCTCCCCTAATGCCAAGTAGGGGGAAATTAGGAAACTCTCCACAACGGTTGACGATGATAACATTCTCTATAGATCTTGAGCACCAATGAATGTCTAAATGTTTGAGCGTCATCAACCTTTGTGACCACCTTGAACCTTGCTCATTCTTTAATACAGATTGGGGAAGATGAGAAATAAACCATCTTGCCGAGATAGGAGTGCAACACATAAGGACACCTCTTTTCCTCATAGTGCGAGTGTGAAAAGAATGTAGGATCTCTCCTAGCAAAGTAGGTACCGTGTTACGTGATATGAAGATTTTGACGGTGTTCACATCTATGAGTTGGTCAGGATTTGGGAATAAAACCATCCCATAGATGAGGAGAGCCACAATTTCCTTAAAAGCTTGCAAATATAAAGAGTTCCAACAGTTTTGGGCTTTCTCAAACAACAACTTTTCTAGGAAACCCTTGACACCACTCCTTGTTTCCCAATTAGTTGTGATATCAGATGATTGCAAGTGTAGTGCTTAAGCAATCTCTTCTGGATTTGGGTCTCTTTCCGTACCATTGAAAGGTAGTTGATTTAGAATGGGAATCCTCAAGAGTTGAGAGAATTCTTCCAAAGTTGGCACAAGCTGATAATCGGGAAATATGAAGCAATGGTATAAAGGATTAAAGAACTGAAAGAGCACCTTCATCATGTCTTCATCAGTGTTGGAGGTGACCAAGTTTAGTAGGCGACCATGTCTCTCGGTGAATGGAGAATTTTCAGGAATCCTTGATGCTAGCTCTTTAAGTTGAGGGGAGATTCTTACAAGATTGACTTGAATAGTTTTCCTGCGAATAGAATCCATGTCCTATAAAACAGAAACAAAGATAAATCCCAAGATCCTTGAAATGGTTAGTGAATGACTATGATGTTATGATGTTTATGATGTTATGTACAAGTATGTATATATAAACAAAGCAAACAAGTCCTTAGGTTTAGGCTTGCATGGAGTCTCATAGGTAAGTACCCTCTTGAAGTTTAGTTGGCTCAAACCTGTCCTAGTAATAGTAACCGGGTTCTAAGGAGCTCAATATCACCGGTTTGTTTCCTTGGTTATTGTTTCAGCACAAGCCTCTTTAATGGCGACTGAAATATCCTAAGAAACTAAACCTCAATGAGTGTAGTATCGAGTATCTACCAACTTCGGACTGTACCAAAGCCGATCATCTCACTACGTCCTAATGACAAAGTTGGTCAAGTAAAGGTTCTAAAAGTTCATTAGTGCTTCACGACATCACTCAGTGGCCCCGTATTCTCCTTGATTAACTCAAGGGCTACCGGTACCCACAAATATGTCACACTAACGTAGCTATTGCTTAGACCATGTTGGTATACCCCGCACAGTTTCCACAATGTATTGCTACTTACCTATAAGGTATCCAAAATCTGGGTAGAGGATTCAAACCCAAACAAAGAACCATAATGTAAAACAAACAAGTCAAACAATGAAAGCAAGTAAATATGATTTAATCCTAAGGTAACCCCAATTTTATAATATTCCCCAGCAGAGTCGCCAATTCTGTAACGCGGTGGGAGAACTGGCTTGAGGGTTTTGCGTTTTATTGCAAATGTTGCGGTTAGCAAGAGTCGCCACCGACTTTTCTTTTATCCATAAGGAAAGGTTAAAAAGCACAGGAAAGACCTTTGAGATTATTTCTTGAGTTCGGGGGGTAGATTATGAAAAGGGAAGGTATTAGGACCTTTTTCATCCATGGTTTTCCATGGGCTCTTAGTTACTTGCTAGATCACATGCTTTTTGTTTGAAATTGTGCTTTGTGTGGGTTTTGAAAGTATTTTGTAAAGAGGCCATCGTTTAGGCAATCTTTGTAATGATTCTCGTTCGTAAGAATGTATACAAAGATGTTGATATTTTGAAAATGTTTTCAAGTTTGTAAGATGTTTGATAGTGAAGGTGTTTGTTTTGAAAATAGCAAGTGTTTGTTTTGAAATGGAGCAAGTAATTAGGAACATTCTACCTACTCAAATGTCTTTCTTGTTCATTTTCTTTTCCTTTGGCATTGTTATCTTACCATTAATTTGGTAAGTAACCCTATCTTTGGATGTAAACGGGATGGGAGTGGGTCATTGTATAACCATGATTAGCAATGTTGCAAGGTATCTTAGCATTCTTTTTAGGGACTAAGATAATTTGAAAGGAAACTTAGATAGCGTCATCGAGGGACTATGATCTTTATACTTTGTTTGTTTTTGCTAAGATACTTTACATGCGTAATATGACAATTTTGTAAAGGCAACCAAGTGGAATTAACCTAGGGGTGCTTGTATGCAAGTGTATTGTTTTCATACTTTATTTTGTCTTGGATTAGGGTTTTCTAAGTATTGGTTTTTGTCTTTCCATACAAACCCTTATTACTAGCATGTTATGTATAAAGCGATAAATTGCGGAATTTAAAGTTACTATGCTATTACAGTACTTGTGGGAGGGGGTGTACAAATTGTAAATGGGGATTGCAAGAATTTAAACCTAATTAGTACAAATGTAAAAGAAATTAAATTGGTACAAATGTAAAAGAAATTAAATGAATATAATGTACAAAATGAATAAATGTACAAAAATGTGAAATGTAAAGTAAATGGATATTTGTTTGGATTTTTAGGAAAAGAGAAATTGTTTTAACCTAATTAATTAAGGAGAAAAATAATTAATAAAACCTAAATTTATTAAGAAAAGTTTTTAAATAAAATCCTATATCTATTAATTAATTAAAAGAAAATAAGTTTGTAAGAAAAGTATTTTTGGTATTTTTGTCTTGAAAATAAATTATAGTATTATAAAATATTTTTTGGCCTTTTTTATATTAAAATAATATATTTAAATTTGTGTAAAAGAAAATAAATAAAACCTATTATTTTAATTAAATTTACAAGATGTTTAGTGAAATGAATAAAATATTTATTAAATAAAAATAATTTTTATGAGGAAAAATAAATAAACTATGTCAAAATGAAAATCTATTTTTTAAAAATATTTTTTATGATTTTTTTAATATTAGGAAAAATATTTTAAGAAAATAAAATGAAATAAAAATAAGAAAATAAAATAAAATTGGGCCAGGGGCGCAAATTGTCCACAGGGGTGTTAGCTAGCAAAAACAAAAACAAACCAAGCCTAAAGAGGCCCAGCGCCTGTAAAAAAAAACAAAGTCAGAATGCAAAAATATGAAAAATCAAAAGGGTACCACTGGGGCTCGAACCCAGGTCCCAAAGGTTACAGGTGTAACACCCCTTCTAATAAACCTCGAATTATCGATATAAATAAAATCAGAGAAAATGAAATTTGCACGAAAGGAGTGTCACAACATCAATCTACATGTTCAAGAAAAACGGACATGACATATTCATCACTTTAGTCATTTAATCACATAATACATTCATGGCATATACTTTCTTTTTCGTGCAAACGCAACGGAATCATAGTAACTTAATCTCCAAAGGAGGAATCAAAATATAAAATTCAAGGCATTACGCCATATGATTCATACACCAAACATGTTATCAAGTCTCATAATACATACATCCAAATATGACCAAAATAAAGGATGATATACAAGTATAATCCATCCACAAAATAAGAGTTCGAATGCGGACACTAAACCCCCAAGTGTTACAATCAGAGCATCGACTTAATAATCAAAACATAACGGACTACAAGCCTAAATGCATCCGCTAATCCTTGTGCCTCGCACTACCATCATCGATACCTGAGCGATGTCGTATCAAGCATCATTCAAACAGAAGGGTGAGAATTCCAATAATCATGAAATATATAATTTAAAACAATGGAAAGCAATAAATAAAAGGAATTATCCATACTTGAATATATGTGTATATCACTAACATAAGCACATTCATATATTCCATATTCCGCTATATTCAAGAATTATCTCTTTAACCATTTATCATCCTAACCATATAATCACACTCATTCACACATCATAACCAATTTCACAAACTAAATCATCTTCACATAAACTCATAATATATATCATTATGCATGTGACTCACAACTCGATGCAACCAATGCAAATGCCATACCAACTTGTGGACCCAAAGTTCCACTGCTTATTTTTCCACATAGGATCAAAGCCACCACGTCTATTTCCACTATAAGATCAACATCTATTTTTGTGAACCCAAGTTTCACCGCCTATGTTCCCTTTCCGGGTCAAAGCTACTACGTCTATTTCCATTCAAGGATCAATGTCTATAAAATATGAACCCACCGTTTCACCGTCTCTATTTCAAGACCAACCATGCCATGCAATATACAATCAACAACTCGTATGCAATTAAGACCACTTCCGACCTTAACATACACATACCACATATTCCAACACAATGAAATACCAACAATTGTACATGCATTGCAAATATAATTCACAAATCAAGTAAGTATATATGAAACTAACATACTGATATAATGAAATACCAACAATTGTACATGCATTGCAAATATAATGGAATGCTTAGCTTGAGCTGAAAGGGCCTGAGGAGTTCTGGAGAAGTCCAAGTGCAAAGCTCTATTTTTGAAAATGGTGAATGATGATGGAGGTGTTACAATGATGTTGTAGGTGTTGGAATTGTTTGTGTATGTTGTTTAGAAGCTTTTGAAAACAAAAGGCCAAGAAACGCACGAGTAGATTTGAAGGTTGACTTCAAAACTCAAAAATGATAAGTTTTGAAGTGTTTTTGGTGATTCTGAGTTCTATGTGTTTTCAGGGGTTGAGCATTCATGTATTTTGTGGAAAATAGTTTGTCTATGTATAAGAAAAAGGTCTTGAGTGCATTGGCAAGTCAGAAGTACAAGTTACAAGCTTTTGGCTAGGTTACTTGATTTTCAAGAAAAGAGGGAAACCAAGTTTCAATATGAGGTACAAGCATGGACTGGGTGATTGTAAGTGTCTAAGTCATTTCTTATGAGTTATAGGACTTGTGTGATCAGAAGAGAACAAGTGCAAGGCTCAAGAATAAGTTTTGTACAAAAAGTCACTTTATCAAAATGGCAATGTACACTTTCTTCCAAAAATGGATATAAAGCATGTCCATGCATTGAATGATTGAAATGAGACCTCTAACAGCTGTGAAAGCCATTAATTATGAAGTGCCTAAGAAGTTTGAGGCCTGCAAAGTAGAGGTTATGCAACATAATTTGAATTTTGAAATTGGTTCATCACAAAATGCCTTGTAAATCAAGTGATAAAACCCTAACTTCCTCTCTTCGATTCTCCCTACTCAAGAATGATCTCAAGGAGTTATTAGACATTTTGGAAAGCTTATAATGTGATCTACAACCCATATTTGAATTTATTTTGAGGATTCCACTTATAACTATATGAAAAAGTTCCATGAAGTTGGGTCAAAATCTTGACCAAATTAGGGCAAATTTTCACTAAGTGTTTTGTTTCATGACCACATGTTCTTAAAATTATAAATTGAGATCCAAGCACTTTTAGAAGGATTTGTGTAAAGAAAAGTTTTATATTTCATGGATATATATAACTTTCATGTTTGAAGTTTCTCTTGAATCATCTTGCATTATGGTGAAAAATTTGTTCAAAGTTGTGAAAAAACATGAAATTTCCAACACTTGGAAAAATTTCTGTTTAGAAATTTTGACTTTTCAAAATGAAATCTTGATTTTTTGATTTCTTGATGAATAAGTTTCATATTTTTACATGTTTTGATTAATTGTGATCTTTGACATTTGATTTTGACCAAAAAGTCAAAGTTTGACTTTTCAGTGTACAATTGACTTTTAATCAGTTGACTGAAAATTCATCTGTCAATCCTTTGAACTTGAGCAATGTTTTAGGCCATGTTATTAGGTAAAAGTGATGCAATTGGACTCTTGAGATCATTCATTAAACCAATTGATCATTTTCTTGGTCAAAAATCAGAAATTGCCCTTTCCCAGTAAAAACCCTAATTTTGACCATTTTGCCCTTTTGGAGATTTGATCAAATTTCTTGAGGATTTGTGGTCCAAACTTGATCAAATGATACATATGAGTCTAAAATGTTGATGTGGATAAAAAATTATGAAGTTTGACTGTAAATTGACCATAGTTGACTTTTTCCCCAATACAACTGATTTTTAGGTCAACTGCTCAATTGACTGAGCAAAAGTGTGATCCAAGACTTAAAACTTGACATGAGTGATCTTGGGGGTCCATAATGATCCGTGAAAGTCATATGGGGCATTGGAAGTTCAAAAATCCTTGTGCAAACTCAAACCCTAATTTTGGTCATCAGTGCATAAGGAGGTGTCTTGAGCTGATCAAACCCTAATGCAGTCTTGAGCCAAAGGAGATCTCGTGAGCAAATTCTTGATAAATGAGAGGGAAAATTTTTGGGTACAACACCATCTAATCTAGGATTTTATGGGTGATTCTCAATCAAATGGTTCTCTAATGGATTGCAAGAGCTCAATCTTTAAGGTCATGTCTATGGCATCAAATATTTGTGGTTCAAGGAGCCCTATCACTTTATTTAGGTCAATATCTCCTCAAAGTTGGTGGTGGAATTTATCAAGAAGATTCAAAGGTTCATGCATTTATTTCCAAGCCTTCTTTAATAAGCTTCATTGAGACTTAAGCTCCATATTTGAGTGTGCTTCAAGATAAAATCATTTCAAGGCCTCTTACGATTCATCATGCTTTATTTTTCCAATAAAGTTCAAATATATTCAAGGTTGGATCAACAAGTTTGACCTAATTAAGCAAATACTAGATTTAGTGATCATAAATTCATAACTCTCTCAATTTTCAACATTTTGAGTTGGTTATTTTTTATATGGATTCTTATCATCATAAACAATAACCTCTTTTCACATGACAAGATCCAATTGTGCAAGAAAAATCATCAAAAGTTGAAAGGGGTTTCAAGTCATTTTGGCACTCTCTGACCTAGGGTTTGTTGATTTCTAAGGACCATATCTTGCTCATTGTTTGAGATTTTTGACTGGTTCCAAATCCATGATTCTATTTAAAGGTTCCTTAACAAGATCTCTTCAGAGATCTAAGGCTAATTTTTAATGGAAGATCACTAATGATTGAGAAAGATTACAAGTCTCCTTGAAAGGCCTTTGAATTTTAGGGTTTGACTTCAAATGATTATAACTTGGTCAATTTTTATCTCCTTGATCCCATTCTTTTTCCATAATAATATTTGGGATGTCTACTTAAACTTTGTTTCTATGTGCAAGACTTGAGAATGCTTGGAAAGTGGTTAAAGAATTGAAAATATTATAGGTCTTTTGTGATTTACCCCAAATTTGTTCATCATATTCCAAAGACCATAACTCTTTCAATTTTTATGATTTTTGAGTGATCTAAATTCCATACTTCAATTCAAGTGGCCTACTTCATGTCATCTTCAGAAATAAAGATCAAATTTTGAGTATAAATTCATTTAATTTTGAGGAACATTATAGGTCATTTTGAAGTTCAAGACTTAGAGTTTTTCTAAGTACAAAACATCCGTGTGTTTTTCACAAATTCAATTGGACATAACTTTTTGCTCAAGCATCCAAATGATTTCTTTCTTGGAACATTGAAAAGATTATAACCTTGTATTTCAAATGCTTCAAGAACCATCCCATAAAGGTCCCTGAGTAGTGAGCTCTGCATTGTTGAAGTTGGCTCCACGGAATCTATTTTTCCTTCTAGTCAGATTTTTTTTACCACAAGTAAACTTGGATTATAGGTCAAATTACTCAAGGTTTAGTTGCTAAAAATGTTTAACTAATTGTCCAGATGCACTTTGACAAGAATTGCACTTGATATGAGGTCATTTTGAGGCATTTCAAGTCACACATTTGGCTTGACCACAACTGGCTTGGTGTGCACGATTTGCCTATAATTCCTCTCATTTCTCATCATCATTCACTTCTATAAATAGAGGATTATATCCCACTCATTTGACAAGATTTAGAGAGCCAAAGAACCTCTGTTGAACTTCCTCTATACTTCTCAATTCTGCAACTTCGAATTTAGTTCTAAAGCATCATACAATCAAATTTCTTTGTTAATTATTCATCCTTGAACTTCCCTGAAGCTAACAGAAGAAGAAGCAAGCCTTGAGGTGCCCTAAATAGTGCTAGCCAAGTCAAGTTTCAGAGCTCTGAATTTAAACTTCAACAGGTAGATTCCTCCATCATTTCTCTATAAACTTGTTGCTAAACTGTAGCTCTCATCACTCTGATATTGATTGCATCATTATTCTTTAACTGGAAGTGAATTTTGCTCATGAATTTTCAATTCCCTTTCCAACTTTTCTCTTCTGGTTTTTCTCAAATCATCTGAGCTTTAGTTTATATAAAATTTTTACGAGGGTACCATTGGAATCGTCTTGAAGAGATGAAGCAAATGACACCAATTTGAGCTTCTAATTTTACAGTTTATGGAACTTGTAATTCATGTGTGGCTGGAGGTTGAAGATGATGACATGTCTTCCCTTCAGCCAATCATATCGCGCCATGAAATTTTCAAAATCTGTTTTAAATAAATGATCAGGTGGTTTATTCACTAATGACCATGATATACACAACGTGTCAGATCCCTTGGATTTGATTACTAATGAGTTTTGATATTGATCAAATGGCCTACATCTTTTTGGTTTTATTTTTATTTTCTAATTTTATATTTTAATTGTTTTAAACTTCAAAAATTCATAAAAAATTCATTTCAACTTCAAAAATTCTAAAAAAATTGTCAAGAATACTTTGGATTTTTATCTTTCTGATTTCTATTTTTTAACAATTTTTATTTTGTGATTTGATATTTTTTTTATGATTTTTCACTTTATTTAACTTGTTTTAATTGTTTAAAAATACATTTCTTGATTTTTAAATTCAGGAAAAATTATGGAAGGATCCAATGACCTCTTGACAAATATTTGTGACCTTATTTTATTTTTATTTTTGATTTTACTAATTTTCACAAATTTTGGTTTATTTTGCTTATCTTTTTAAATTTTAAAAATAGTTTATGATTTTAAAAAATTCTGAAATATTTTGTCAACACTTATTGACTCATGTTGACCTCTGACTATTTTTTTAGGATTTTTATTTAGTGTTTTAATATACTTTGTGTATTTTACCAATTATTTCCCTTTTATTAATCATTTTAAATTGTTTTATTAAGTATTATTTTATTATTTTTGCTTGGTCCTGATTTGGGTGTTATTTTGGGACAAGTTCCTCAACCTCGTTCGATCTTGGATGTGGATAGGTTGAAAAACCAAATCCACCAAAATGGATTAATGATGTTAATGCTATTTGAAACCCTAATTTCATCTGATACATCCCCTCCCTCTTCATCTTATCTCTTTCTTACTTGTGCTACATGTTGTTGGATAACGATCTATATATCATTTCTCTAACATGTGGTACATAAATTTCTATTGAGCGACCTCAAAATATGTGTGACTTTTACATAAGTCCACTTGCGATTGCTTAACATAGCGCTAAATTTGTCTCCATTTGAAAAATGATCATTTGTGGCCCAAACTTATGTTTGCAAGCCCAAGTATATTTAATTTGAAACCTTTGATCCAATAACCTTAAGGTTCATTGTTAGGAGGCTTTGATATTATCAATCCTCTAATTAACTTTCATGATTTTTGGTCTAAGTGAGTCATTTAAACATCGTTATTCATATATGCTTGCCTTGAGTACTTGAAATGAATGATATAATTGACAAAGAAAATGAAACTTGTTGTTGAGAAGCATTGCTTTTATCAATCTTCTAATTAGTTTTCAAATGCAAGTTTCAAGATGGTCATTCAACTAACCTCTAACTTCTAATTCACTAACAATTGACTTTACTATGTGTTTTTAATTTGTGCTCTTTATTTTATGCCTTTACTTTTATGAACCACTTACTTTAGCATTTATATTTCACGCTACTTTCATCTTTGCTCAGTTGAGCATTTATCTTTATGTCATTTTATCTTTCCTTATTTGAGCATTTATATTTATGTCCTTTTTTTTATTTTGCTCACTTGAGCTTTCTTTTCTTTTTAAAGACACTTAATAACCAACTTGAACATTAAAAAACTTTAAGGTTACTTGGAATATTTGGTTACAATCCTTGGCATAATAGATTTATGGATCTCTTGGACTTAGGATTAGAAGCCTTGATTATCCTTGGGACCTTGTGACTTTGTCATTATTTTGTCTAAAGTTCTTGGGGTTTACTCAAATATATTGGGTTGATTTTCTTTGTATGCAAGTTATTCTCATTATATGTTTTGTCTGTGATTGAGAATTCCTCTGTATACAGCTGTTACTCTGCATAATTTTTGTGAAGACTTAATTCATCTGAAGCTTGTATTCCTAAGACGTTTAGTATTTTTTTCTTGCTTGGTTTCAATCTAAAGCATGGGAATTCTATATTGACTCCTTATGTCAAGTGTTGGTTTCTTGTTGGTTAGATCGTTCTTTTCCTTTGCTTTTACCTTATGCTTTAGGATAGTCCCTTCATCTCCTCCCATCTTCTTTAATTTCAAAAATCTTCTCCCTCATTTTCAAAACTCTTCTTGTTTTCTAACTTAAATCACTTTCATAATAAACTTGGACTTAGGTCCATGCTGAAGAATGGAAAAACACAAGAAGGGGGGGGGGGTGAATTGAGATTAAAACTTAAAATTAAAGACACCTTGGTTATCCTGGTTCGTTTGAACTCAAACTACTCCAGTACATCCGCCAAGGTGATTTCGCCTCTCTCAAAACATGTTTTAATCCACTAATCAAACTTGATCACATAAATACAATTAGGACTGTCAATGTCTTCTTGAGTCTAAACCAAAACCCGATTTTCTCAAGGAATTACAAAGTAATAATTGAAAGGTGCGTACAAATATGTTTTCTAACAAAAAGAATATCACAAAAGTGATGTATTACACAATAGAGGAGCATAAGGTAGAACCGGATAATTATGTTTTTTCTTTTTCGTGCACAGTAGTTGTATTTTGATATCTTCTTCACGTCTTCTTTAAATAGGCAATGCATGAGAGACATACGAAGATTCTTTTGGAAGGTTAATGAAGTGTAGTTAATATTCTTTCCAAAAGTGAAGATCCTGTCTTGATTCAACCGTTACTTTTAATTTTCCATGAATAAACTGTAACGCTTCAGAACATGCTCACATCAGAATATGAATATTACCATTGAGACTCTTTTGCTTTCCAGAAATTTACATATCAGAATATCAAAGTTCTTATTTCACAGCGTTGGTGCATTCAGAAGTTGTAACATATAACTTCTTCATTTAGCATTTTACGTGGATTTGCTTCTAAGTATGTTGTGTCTGAACAGATCTTCAAAACGAAACTCTCTTATCTTCTTACATCAGAACTTCCAGAGATGTAGAACAAAACTATGTTGTAGCAGATATTTTCTCATATTCTATGCTTCTTACATCAAAATTTCTCTGCATATTAAAATACTTTA
Organism: Vicia faba; assembly: GCA_948472305.1. Classification (NCBI taxonomy): domain Eukaryota; kingdom Viridiplantae; phylum Streptophyta; class Magnoliopsida; order Fabales; family Fabaceae; genus Vicia; species Vicia faba. Next base: position 138,838,789 of record OX451736.1, read on the forward strand.
TTAGAGAGCATATATATATATATATATATATATATATATATATATATATATATATATATATATATATATATATATATATATATATATATATATATATATATATATATATCATGTGTTTGTTATCATCAAAACTCTTACAGGGATGTAGAACCAAACTATGTTCTAACAATCTCCCCCTTTTTGATGATGACAAAAACTTGTATATTTTTATAGAATACTTAAAGAACATAAAGCATAGAAGTCTCCCTTTGTGTTGGATACTCAGATGAAGAAAATAATACTTCCCTGAAATTTTTTGAATAGAGCTTTGAGAAGGAGTCAAAATATCTTACATTCTCCCCATTTTTGTCAAGAATCAAAAAGTAGTAACAACACGAGAAAAACAGAAGATTAAGATGAAGCAATGAGCAAAACCAAAACAGTTTTTCAGATCTTTGAGTTGTCTTTTTTGGATGGGATCTTCAGATGTTTCTGTAATGATTGTGACCTCATCTTCTGTATTTGACTAAGATTCTTCTAATGATGTTTCCTTAGTAATGTTACCAATAGTTCCAAAGCCAATAGTATTTCCTTTCTGATTGCCTCTGAAACATGCGCATCCTCCAGATTTAAATTTCAGGCTTTGGAATATATGCTTTATTCCCGTCATGTGTAGAGAGCATCCAGAGTCCAGTTGTTAAAACTGGTGTTTCAACCTTGTTGTTAAAAATATCTGCAACATAGATGATTTTATCCTTTGGTACCCATATCTTTTTGGGTCCATGATTATTAGAGTTTCCAAAATTCTGTTTGAATTTTGGTTTCGCAGAAAACACCTTACTAGTATATTTTATATCATGTGTATGTCCATAGGTGAAGTGAGAATAAAGGGGTATGTGTTTTATGATCATATCCTTAACTTTCTTATATTGAGATACTTTACCCTTGTATCATATTCCTTTTCTGCCATTTCAACTAGCTTCATAGATCATTGAAGCCATCTTGCTTCTATCTATGTTTTTAGCAAGAAATTTTTGAAAGAGATCATATTCCTTTATGATCTTATCAGAGTTACTAGGAACTTCTAAGACAGCTTCTTTCTGAGCCTTTTGTAATTTATTTTCTAGTTTAGAAATTCTTTCTTTAAGCTCAGAGTTTTCTGATCTCAGTTTCTTAGTTTTTTCAGAGTAAAAAACTAGATCCTTTTTCAGGTTCTTGTATATGACTCGAAGTTACTGATATCTCTCAAGAATTTCTGACATACTTTCTTCTAATTGAGATCTAGAAAATTTAGAGAATACCTCTTCTACCTCTGAGTATGATTCTGATTCAGATGATCTAGTTTCATCTTATAAGTTGGCCATTTGGGCTATATTGGCTCTTTTATCTTCTGATTCTGTTTCAGCTTCAGAAGATTTTGAGTCATCCCATGTTGCCATAAGACTTTTCTTCTTATCTTTGGAGAACTTCTTTTTAGGCATTTCTTTATGTATATTTGGACATTCGCTTTTGTAATGGTCTGCTTCATTGCATTTATAGCGAACAATGCCTCTGTTACTTGATTTTCTGTATCCAGAAGATGATTCAGAAATATTCCCTGTTCTTTGGGAGTTATGAACTTCCCCTACCTGTATTTCCACAACTGATTGACTCTTCTAGAGAGAAGATATAGTTCGTCTTCTTCTGACGAGGATCCACCAGAGTTTTCTTCTTTTGCCTGCAAAACTTTAGGTTTATATTTTTTATTAGATTTAAGAGCGAGAGACTTACCTTGCTTCTGGGGTTCATCTTCTTCTAGTTCTATCTCATGACTTCTCAGGGTGATGATAAGTTCTTCAAGAGAAATTTTGTCCAGATCTTTGGCTAGTTTTAATGTTGTGACCATGGGTCTCCATTTCTTGGGTAAACTTCTTATGATCTTCTTTACATGGTCTGCTGTGGAGTACCCTTTATCTAGAACTTTCAATCCCACAACCAGAGTTTGAAATCTTGAAAACATTGTCTCAATGGTTTCTTCTTCTTCCATTTTGAAAGCTTCGTACTTATGGATGAGTGCAAGAGCTTTGGTTTCTTTGACTTGTGTGTTGCCTTCATGTGTCATTCTCAAGGAGTCAAACATGTGTTTTTCTTATTCTCTGTTTGTGATCTTCTCATACTCTGTGTACGAGATAAAACTCAAGAGAATTATTTTGGCCTTGTGATGCTTTCTGAACTCTCTCTTTTGATGATCTGTCATTATTTTTCTATCAATCTTCTGACAGTTTTCATCACTAGGATGAATATAGCCACCAGTCACCATATTCCATAGATCAACATCATGAGCTAGAAAGAAACTTCTGATTATGTCTTTCCAGTAATCAAACTTGTCACCATCAAATATTAGGGGTCTACTGCTGATTATTTCTTTCTCATCATGATAATAATTGTTGATGATCCGACTTGGTCCCATCATAGTGTTTTTCTTGCTTGGATATTTTTCTGACACGGTTAAGTGTTTGCACCCAGAACCAGGTGCTCTGATACCAATTGAAGAATAGAAAAACACAAGAAGAGGGTTAAATTAAGATTAAAACTTAAAATTAAAAACATGTTGGTTATCCTGGTTCATTTGAACTCAAACTACTCCAGTCCATCCACCAAGGTGATTTTTCCTCTCTCAAACGAGGTCTTAATCCACTAATCAAACTTGATTACACAAATACAATTGAAAGGCGTGTACAAATATGTTTTCTAACAAAAAAAAAATCATAAAAGTGATGTATTACATAATAGAGGAGCACAAGGTAGAAATGGATGATTATGTTTTTTCTTTTTCGTGCGCAATAATTGTATTTTGATATCTTCTTCACGTCTTCTATAAATAGGCAATGCATGAGAGACATACGATGATGCTTTTGGAAGTTTGATGAAGTGTAGTTAATGTTCTTTCCAAAAGTGAAGATCCTATCTTGATTCAACCGTTACTTTTGATTTTCCATGAATAAACTATAACGCTTCAGAACATGCTCACATCAGAAGATGAATGTTATCGTTGAGACTCTTTTTCTTCCAGAACTTTACATATCTGAATATTAGAGTTCTTGTTTCACAAAGTTGGTGCATTCAGAAGTTGTAACATATAACTTCTTTATTTAGCATTTTACACGGATTTGCTTCTAAGTATGTTGTGTCTGAACAGATCTTCAAAACAAAACTCTCTTATCTTCTTACATCAGAACTTCCAGGGATGTAGAACAAAATTATGTTCTAGCAGATCTTTTCTCATCTCCTATGCTTCTTACATCAGAACTTCTCTGCATATTAAAATACTTTATTAGAGAGCATATGTTCTTTATATATCATGTGTTTGTTATCATCAAAACTCTTACATGGATGTAGAACCAAACTATGTTCTAACACATGCATTTTCAAAAATATTTTCTTAATCAAATTTTAATCAATTTAATCATACTTTTATATTTTTGTGAGAAGACTAAAAGTCAATCAAACACATTCAAAACATTTAGCCACTTTGGCTTTTTACTTTAAAGCTTTTCTCAAAAGATTAGACTCTTGTTGATTCTTGTAGTGATGCAAGCTACTATACTTCTATGATATATAGTGAAGTGATATATTTTCCATTTGGAGATGGAGTGAGGCTTTGTGTATTTTAAAATCCAATCTATATCCTCCACTTTGAGATAATGCAAATTCTCCTTTCTCATAATCGCGGGTAGTAAGTATGTTTTCCACTCGAATATGACAATGATGTTTCTTCTCTTAAAATTAACCAACATATGCGTTTTAAAATTTTTGAGGTGAACTACGAGTACCCTGATCCCCTATTGCACGAAAGGTGGTACGTAGGCACTAAAGGTTCGCAACCGCGACAGGTTAAAAATTGTACAAAATTACTTCTTTTCTCATTTCCACCATCTATTTTTGTATACATCATTTTATAGCCAAAATACACAGATTTTCAAAGATGTTCTTGTGGAGTACCATAGATGTTTAGGGTGCTAATACCTTCCCTTTGCATAACCAACCCCCTTACCTAGATTATCTCCCCCTTCTGTTTGGGTTTATTCTCTCTTTTCCCATTTCCTTTGGAAACAATAAAGCGCAGTGACGGTTTTTATTGAATTTGTGCGAGTCAAGTCAATCCAATGACTTAGTCTTAACTTTTCTACTACTGCATAAAAATGGTGACTTCACTAGAGAAAGATCGACCAAATGCTGGTCCATGTTTAAGTGTGTTGAGCCTATATTTGTTTATATTGTGTATGTGCTATTATTGGTTGTATATTGTCTATTGTATATATGTTTTTCTGGATTTTCCTGGTTTTTAGGGTACTTGGTGATTTCTCATAAGTCTTCTACCCGGACTTGGGCAAACTTAAGATAAGATGGGCGATATAGTCATGTTAACTTTGAGGGAGGAATCCTAAAAAAGGAGACATGAGATCTCCCACTTAGTGGAGGCCCCTTTGATTGTAGTATTCATTTACCGAGTAATCGGGAAGACATGCTGCTTTTGACCTGGGAGCCTGCTGAAGTTTAGAACTGTAGAACCCCTTAACCTATCTTGGCCTTTTAGGTGTAGTGCGGAAACTATGACGGAGCAATCCAGAAGTGGTTGTCACGCGATGCTACACTCAGACAAGTCTTTCCTGAGAATATTATTGATTACTAAGTTAAGCGGGACGTTGGCAATATCCAAAGGAAGGATGTAGACTCTGGGGACCTTTTAGAACCTTGTTCGGAAGGTGATAAACCATTATTCCTTACCTTGTGGGTAGTACCTTTGACTTCATGCTTGTGATGTCGAACCTATGAACCCCCATGTTTGTGACCTTGTGTGTGATTATTCCATTATCATGTATTCATATACCCATGAACATTCTTTAAAACAATTTACTCAAGGAACTTGAAGTTGACTTTTGCAAATATCTAAGGTACTTTTTGACCATGGATTTTGGAAGAAGAAAGACCCATAAGTAAAGTTTCAAGGATCCTAAGATAGAGGAACTGATAAGTTTGATTCATGAGATTGAGAGTTCTACAAATTTTCGGAAGAAGTATGGAGCCATCGTGCCTCTTATGAAGCTCAAGATGAAGGAGGGTATTCTTTCTATATTGGTCCAGTTCTATGATCCGTTGTGACGATGTTTTACTTTTCCTAATCATTAGTTGATATCCATATTGGAAGAGTATTCTTATTTACTTGGCTTACATATTACTGATCATGTTCCTTTCACCAGCTTAGGAAGAGAGCATAAGTCTCATGAGATTACTACAATGACTCATTTAGAGAAGTCTGAGATTGAGACTAACATGACTACCAAGAGAGGAATCAGGGGTTTACCTGCTCAGTTTTTATTGAAGAAAGCTCGTTACTTGGAGAAGATGAAGAGTACAATTGCTTTTGAGACCATCTTTGCTTTGCTTACCTATGGGTTATTCTTGTTTCCTAACATCGAAAAATTTATGGATGTTAATTCCATTAGGATCTTTCTGATTGTGAATCCAGTCTCTACATTTCTAGGAGATACTTATTATTCCATCCATCTTTGGAATTCCTATCAAGGAGGGATGATCATCTGTTACACACCATTGTTATATCAGTGGTTTATTTCTCACTTACCTCGGTATGTTACCTTTTGGGATATCAAGAAGGAACCTCGTTGGGACCCAAAGATTATGGCTCTCACTCATTATGATAGTTATTGGTATCATCAAGCTTATTATGAAGTAGAGATTATTGACAGCTGTGGTAGTTTCCACAATGTGCCTCTTCTTGGTGCCAATGAAGGAATTAACTACAATCCTGTTCTCGTGCGTCATCATCTTAGATATCCGATGAGAGACAAAAAAAACAACATTCATCTGAGTGATTTATTTCTAAAAGAAGGAGAAGATCAAAAGGAAGATAAGAAAGATATTGAGAAGGCTTGGCTCCAAATTCATAGAAAGGGGAGAAAAGATTTGGGACCAAGAGGAGTTGTTTCCTTATAGCCTCATGTCTGTTGGGTACAAGCAAGAGCAATTCAGTTAAAGATTCCCTATTTTCGTGAAAAACCTATACCTGGTTTATTAATGAGGACTACCCCTCCTCTCTTAGATGATATGGAAGAATTTCAGCTTGCCCTGGTTAGGATGCAACAAGAGAAGGAAGCATGGAAGAACAACTACCAGACTTTGGAGGTGTCCTACTAAACATAATTGAAAGAGAAGGATGATTTGATTGAGATTCTTGAGAGTCATGCTATGGAGATGATGGAGAAGCCAACGCTTTTTAGGCTTTTAACAGCGCTTTAAAGCGCTGCCTAAAGCAGCACTGCTAAAAGAAAAGACAACACTTTTTTTCAATGTAAAAGCGTTGTCTTATGCCAACTTTAGACATCGCTTTTAGAATAGACAACACTTTTTTATATACCCCTTTAGCAGCGCTTTGTTATTTTTTTAAGATAGGCTTTAGAAAGCGCTTTCCTTTGAAAGCGTTGTCTACTCCCCCACTTTAGACAGCGCTTTCAGACTTTAGACAACGCTTTTTTTAAAAGTTTTTACAGCGCTTTTCTCCTAAAGCGATGTCTATTGTTCACATTTTTTTAAAAATAAATTATCTATTTTAATAAGAATTTTAATCATATTTGATCCAGGTTTTCACCATATTATGCACCATTTTTGGTAGCTTCATTCCAATAAAATATACATATATAAAAATTGCACATATATATAAATTGATGATATAGACAACAACAATTATAAAATTTATGATACAAGTTAAATTTCTACAAGTTAAAATGCCTAAAATTTAAAATTGAATTTACATCTATACATCTTTCTATCTTCGAGAATTCTCATGAAACAACAACACCATGAATATCTTAGCTCTATCTTCTACACATGTACCTATAAACCTGGAAAAAAAACCAAATGATCGAAATTCATAACATGATAATATTAACATGGCACTTTATTCGAATTTAATTTATACTCAAAACTCGAAAGTTCTCATCAAAGGAAATAAGAAAATATACCTTAGCTTATAAAATTCTCAACCCGATAATGAATTGACACCATTCCTCTATAAGTTCATCCAATTGATCTTTTGAGTAATGTGCACAATTGAATTCCTCAAAGTACTACATATATAATAATATAACATAGTATGTGATTTAGTGAAAACAATATGTCATTTTATGAGAAACACAAAATATGAAAATAGTATGTAATTCCTAAGTTAGAAATACATACCGTGGATGGAATCTCTAATCGATCCAAAAGAATAGTTTCTTTCATAAACCTCAACATAAAATAGCCACAATCTATACCGTTACGCTGGCGAGGACACTACACATGGAAAGAAAAATGAATATATATCAGAATATACCCCTTAAATTGTTTTGTCAAGTATCATCACTAATGTAATCAAAACTGAATATCTCTTTGTGAAAATATACCTCCACTCTGATCCATGTAACGTTGTTGGCTCTACTTCTTGGTACTTGAATATCTCGTTGGGAGAGAAAAGGAAGTATAACGCTATAATAAAATATAAATGACTATTTAGAACAATCTCACATAGAATCACAAACATAAACACAAATCCAGATATGTTGACCATAAACATAAACATAAACATAAACATAAACTTGACTATCTCTTTGGGAGCGAAACACTTACGTGTCAATCATCTATTTCAAATCTGGATATGTTGATAAATCATTGTATAACGAGTCCAGATAATACACAGTTTCTCTCATAGGATTAATCATAACCAATAACCAGTGTCCACTATAAGATTAAACAAAGATTAAACAATGGCCAAAAACGGAAAATTATAATAGATCAAGTTAGGATGAAAATCTAACCAGTTTCCAGTATTATATGGCAAAAAGAATAACTTCTCAGTATCTTTACTGGCCACGAATAAACCTAGTACATATGATATGACATCATCTGGTCTCGTTACAATCAACCCTGAATTGATAGTGTTGGGAGCTAAGAAGCCAAATCTTGCTTCTAATCCACGCAGGCGCATAATCATGTCATACATAAACCTTAAATTAAAACATGATTAACATTATACTATATTCATTGAAATGAAGTATTAAATTGTTCATTTAATTAAACAAAGTTGATCAGAGTATACCTGATGTATATACCGATAACACCGAGGCCTAATTCCAAATGCCTAAAAACTTGCTCCATATCATCTCTACCAATTGCTTCAAGATATTCAAAACCAAAGATGTATGCACTCATAGGTATAATGCGGGTACCACCATCCGGAATATCTGTAATTCCTAAATATGTCTGAAGGCACGACCTGAACTGAGCAGTAGTTTTTTTGCTAGCCACAGTATTCTTAGCAATATTCTTTTTTTGTGTGGAAATATTGCTAATTTCAGGTGCCTTACCCCTACTGAGTTGTGCAGTCTCTTTAGCATGAATCTAGTTATCATATAATTAGTTAGGGGAAGTATAAAATCACAAATTAGAATTTCTCATAGCATAAATGTCATATAGTTGTGTTACCTCAAATGATGCAATTGACTCGGTCTCCCGCCTAATCCCCTTATCTTTTGGAATGGATTTTGTTGGAGTCTAACATTACCATGTAAACAAAATGTAAGTATAATTTCCATAAAAAATTTGAATAGTAAACGATTTTAAGCATACCTCATTATCTACGCAAATGAGGCTTGACGGCCATGCAACAAATGATCATATTGCATCTGCCACCAATGTTGCATCCGTCACATCGTCAGGTAGTGGTAACAACGCACCCCCCTCTAAAACAACATCGACCGATACTTTCAAAAATTCCTCTGGGAGAGGTCTATGGTGAAGCATTTCTCCTGAAATATTATACACTTTTCCCTTGCCAACCATCCGATAAGTCGGTGTCGACAAATAGAGTTGACACCGGAAAATGCCCTATAATTTAATAAATATGGTTATATAATTAATAAACATGGTTTTATAATTTATAAAGATGGTATATAATTACCTCGGGAATATTTTGTCCAAAGTTACCATTGATACTACCTTTGTCACTAGTATCTTTAAAGCCTGTAGCTTGATCGATTTCCTTTTCCTTTCTCAGCTCATAGACTTCTTGTTGTAACTTTTCCAACTTCTCCTGAAGTTCTTTATTGCTTGGAGCTTTTGTCTTTGATTTTTTTCAAGGATGTTGGAGTGATCCCAAATCCCTTACCCCTCACCCGACCAAAATACTCACGAATATCTAATGCTCGTGAGAGTATTCTCCTCCAATCATTATCTTCGTCTGGAGGTATAGACTAGGAAAGACTCTCCTGAAATTCATATAAATATTGTAATTAAAGAATGATATGTTAATAAAAGAATGATGTAATTAAATAAATAAAAGTATGATGTAATTAAATAAATAATGTTATACTTACACATCTCTCAAAAATTTGTTGAACTTTTTCTTCAACAGCTTCATCCTTACACACACGGGCTTCCTTCCACAAAATGTGTTCCGAAGAGATGTTTCAGAACTATTCTCTTTTTTAGCTACACATTAAGCCAAAAAACATGATCAAATATAAGCGTGTATATATTATAGATACTTTGCAATTTATAGATACTTACAATAGATTGTTGTAAGTGTGCATATCCCATACGGCCTTTTCTGTATGGATATGCTGGACTTGATGCTTGTTGTCCATTTACGACACTTAAGCTCTCAAATTTTTGGGTATTTCTTTTCGATTTAAAAGTTTCCCATTCTTCAGCTGTAATCAAATCAACATATTTCTTTGGAAGCTCTGCATCAACAAAAATTTTATCTGCATCCCTTAGAAACTTGTTTGACAAGAAAGCTCTAAACCCTCTATGTAGTTTCCCAGCCAATTTAAGAATATAATCTCTCCTTGTATCCTCAATAATGAACGACCTCTACGAAAATCATACACAAAGTGCGTTAGTATAAGTAATTTAGAGACATAATCGTTATTAAAAAAATTAACATCACATATGGTACCTGTATCTCACTCCATATTTTATCTTTAGCGTCGTCCAACACTCTTGCTCTCCAATCTTCACATGTGATTGGAATTTATCTTCTTACCACAGAACCGAGATAACTTGTCAACATTGAACCGTTAGGCTCAATGAGTTGGACTTGTTGGCTCCAATGCACATTATACTTTATGCCTTGGTCTCTATCCCGAATTATTCTCTTCATTATTGTTATTCCTCTTCTATATTCCATTTCCATTTTACTAACGGCCTTATCTCCATCATGCACAGAATCATCATGTGGGTGATCGTTGTTAGTAGCCATCTAACCTGTAATAAACATAAACATAAACCCAATATAAAATCGAGTCAGAAGCGAGTCAGAACTATATATAAAATGATAATGCCAAAAATTAACATAAACATAAAATTAAACGTAAACACAAACATAAACATAAACATAAACATTTTAATATCCTACCTCTTTCACTAACATCTCTTTCTTTTCATGGTTGGAACATGAATTACTTGTTTCTTAACAATGCGGACGGATGGATTTATCCAAATTCCCTCATTATGATCATTTCTGATATATGATTCATCCGTTATAATATTCTCATCTTGATCATTTATAATATACGACTCATTCCGTCTAATACATGACTCATTCTCATCATCAATACCACCTTGGTCTACACCGTTATCATCAACCACTTTGTTAAAAAAAAGCACTATAGACCATTTTGTACTCACTGAGTCAGTGACATAGAACACTTGTTTAGCTTGAGAGGCTAGAATAAGTGGCTATTCTTTGTACCCCTCTATATTAAGATCCACTTGTAAAAATCCTGACATATCCATTCGTATGCCACCACTACTTACCCACTTGCAACCAAAAATAGGAATCTGAAACTTCTCGTAATCAAACACCCAAATATGCTCGATAACTCCAAAATATGACAGATTTGCATATTTGGGGTTTAGGTCTTTCATACTAGAAATGTTCATTGCTTCAGCAAGCACGATGACACCAATATTTTGCATAGTACTTTTATCATCTTGTTCTTTGGTATAAAATGTGTATCCATTAATTGCGTATGCGCTATAGGAAAGAACATGAAAACTTGGACCATATGCCAAACATCTCAACCTTTCTGTTATTGAAGCGGGATCTGAGTGAAGCTTTGAAAAAATATGATCCTTAAACCATGGTATAAAACTTTGATTGTGCTCCCGTACTATCCAATTTTCATTTCTATTTTGATTTAACCCTCATAGTATATCCTTGTGCATTTCAACATATGGATCAACCTCACTGTCATTGTGCAGAACATACAGATGCACTTGATCCCGTTCATCATTTGATACTGTCATAATTTTATTTACAATTAATCTTTTACCTGCCTTTTTTTTCAAAAATATGACTTTTGGGGAGTCCAATGGATTGAACTTTGGACAAATATTCAGTACAAAACTCAACCGCTTCTTCAACAATGTATCGCTCAATAATACAACCCTCTGGGCGACTTTGGTTTTTCACGTACCCTTTTAATACTTTCATATAACGTTCAGTAGGGTACATCCATCTCATATAAGCTAGGCCGCACAATTGTGTCTCTTTCACAAGATGAACAACTAGATGTACCATTATGTCTAAAAATGAGGGAGGAAAATACATTTCAAGCTTACACAAAGTAATAACAATTTCTTTTTGCAATGTCGGTAAGATCTCGGGATCAATTACCTTACTACAAATTGACCTAAAGAAAAAAGACAACTTAGTTATCGCACTCCTTACTTTATCTGGAAAAATAGAACGTATACCTATTGGTAGAAAATGCTCCATTATAACATGGCAATCCGGTGTCTTTAAACTCTTTAACTTGAGGTCTTTCATAGACACAAGTCTTCTAATATCTGAAGAGTATCCTTCTGGAATTTAACTTCACTTAGAAACTTAAACAATATCTTTTTCTCCTTTCTAGATAGAGTAAAAGCAGCAGGTGGTAGATATGTTCGGCTTCCTTTCTTCACGGGTCCTAGTTTAGTTCATATTCCCATCTTTAACATGTCCTCCCTTGCTTTAAGGCCATCCTTAGACTTTCCTTTAATATTGAGTAACATACCAATAACACTTTCAAATACATTTTTTTCAATATGCATAACATCGAGAAAATGTCTCACATACAGAGACTTCCAATATGGCAATTCAAAAAAATCGATCTCTTCTTCCACCCACCTTTGACAACCGTATGCGCAAAAGGCTTTCCAAACCGAGTACACATATCTTTCACCTTTTCAAAAATTTGGTCACCTGACAATACAAGTGGAGCTTTACGTTGTTCGGTGTCTCCATTGAATGCTTTTCTCCATGCACGGTAGTGATGTTTAGAATGTAAGAATCTATGATGACCGAGAAACACATTCTTCTAACAAAGTTCCAAACGCGTCGTATCGATTCCATCTTCACAAACAGGACACGCACGTTGACCTTTAATGTTATACCCAAATAGATTCCCATATGCTGGAAAATCATTAATTGTGCCAAACAACGTCGCCCTCAAATTGAAACTTTGTTTCCTATATCTATCATAAACCTCCACCCCGTTCTCCCACAAAATCTTTAAATCTTCGATCAAAGGTGTCAAGTATACGTCTATGTCATTCCTTGGTCGTTTAGGCCCAGATATTAACATAGATAACATCATGTACTTACGCTTCATACATAGCCATAGAGGTAGGTTATAAATCATAAGAATCACAGACCATGTGGTATGTGAGATACTTTGAAGACCATGCAGGTTCATTCCATCAGTAGATAAAGCCAACCAAAGGTTTCTTGCTTCTTCTCCAAAATCAGGATAATCATTATCAATTTTCGACCACTGTGGTGAATCTTCCGGATGTCGATACTTTCCATCAATCATTCTTTCATTTGCATGCCAAGTAAGGTGTCTTTCATCGTTTTCACTATGAAACATTCACCTAAATCTCGGAATTATAGGAAAATACCATAAGACTTTTGCTGGAGACAATTTTTTCTTATATTGAGACAAACCGCATTTAGGGCACTCATTTAACGATGCATATTTGTTTCGAAACAAAATGCAATCGTTTGGAAAAGAATGTATCTTATCATAACTCATGCTAATAGAGCATAAAATCTTTTTGGCCTCATAGGTTCGATTAGGAAGAACATTATCCTCCAGAAGCATATCTCTCATAAGGGCTAATAACTCTGAAACTTTTATCTGACCATCCATTTCCCGCCTTTAAGTTGTACAACTTTAATACCGCAGACAGTCTTGTGAATTTAGTGCACCCTTTATATAACGGTTTCTCTGCATCACTTACCAATCTCTCAAACATTTTGGGACAATCCTGAAGATCTTCTTCAAGTGCATCAACAATCTCTTCGACTCGATCAAAATCGTACGTATCTATGTCCTTATCGTATGAAGCATAGGCCGTACTACTTTTCTCCCCCAGTTCAATATTGTCGTTACTTTTTTCACCGTGAAATATCCAACACGTATAACTTCTATTAATTACATGCATTAGTAAATGCGATTTCAATCCATCTATGTTAACCCGACCCACATAAAAACAACCCAAGCAAGGACACTTCATTCGACTGGGGTCTTTGGCGTGTTCAACAACAAACTTAACGAATTCCAATACCCCATTCTCGTACTCTTGTGATAATCGATCGGAAAACATCCATTTTTTATCAATTTTTTTCTACTTATTCAAGTAAACAAAAACACTATAAACGAATTATTCTCTTTTTGTTTGAATTAAACGAATTATTTCTAGAAATTTATTTCTAGAGTTAATAACATGGACTAAAAATAAATATATCTATATAAAAATAATTGTGTTTTTTAATTGATCGATACAGATAGAATTTGAACTTGACTTACAAAAGAAAGAAAAGGGGCTATTGGTGTCGATGGCGGATGATGTGGCTTTGATGTTCTTCGAATCGGTGATGGTCTTTGACTAACTACACCAATACAAAAGGATCATCAAAGACAAGTTATATATATATATATATATATATATATATATATATATATATATATATATATATATATATATATATATATATATATATATATATATATATATATATATATATATATATATATATATATATATATATATATATATATATATATATATATATATATGTTCAAAATACTAGTAACAAAATACTAGTTTATGGAAAATATAAACATGATAAACAATTCACAAACCAATTAAAATAACAAAAAAAACCATCATATATATCATCTTTTTTATTCCAAAACATAGAACCAAAAGAAAATATAATAATGCTAAATGCTAAAAGTGTTGCTGTTATATATCAAGCCCTACCAAGAACCCAAAAGTTAAAATGCATACATATAACCCAGTTTAGACATCAATAGGAGGATAATATCTTAGATGTTAGCATAGTACATTATCAAGGAGGATAACTCAGTTTGGACATCAATGGAGATAAACACATTTTCAATAAAGAACATACCTTGAGAACCGGACGGTGTGGGTGGAGGAAAACCGAGCGAGACGGTGGAGGACGGTGTACAATGGCGAAGGATTTGAGACGGAGGAGGAAATGGGTTTTGCTCATTTTTGAAGGAGGGAAAGGGTTTCGCTAGCTTCTGTATTCATGAATCTGTGAATACGCAAATTCTATTTTTTTAATTTTCACTTATAAGGGTTTAGATAGCGCTTTCTAAAAGCGCTGGCTAATATGGACCTATAGCAGCGCTTTTAAAAAGCGCTGGCTAATAGTGTCCTTTAGCAGCGCTTTTCTAATATATTTTTTTTAATTTTTTATGACTTTAGACAGCGCTTTCTTAAAGCGCTGTCTAAAGTGGACCTTTACCAGCGCTTATGATAAAGCGCTTTCTAAAGCAATCCTTTAGCAACACTTTTTAAAAGCGTTGTCTAAGGTCATATGTTTAGCAGTGCTTTTACTAATTATTTTATACGGTTTCCGTGTTTTTTTTAATTCACTTATAGCAGCGCTTTTGTACAAAAGCACTGTCTAATATGCGCTGTTAAAACTAACTTTTGGCATAGTGATGACACGGTTAAGTGTTTGCACCCAGAACCAGGTGCTCTGATACCAACTGAAGAATGGAAAAACACAAGAAGGGGGTTGAATTGAGATTAAAACTTAAAATTAAAGACATGTTGGTTATCCTGGTTCATTTGAACTCAAACTACTCCAGTCCACCCACCAAGGTGATTTCGCCTCTCTTAAATGAGGTCTTAATCCACTAATCAAAATTGATTACACAAATACAATTGAAAGGCGTGTACAAATATGTTTTCTAACAAAAACAATATCACAAAAGTGATGTATTACACAATAGAGGAGCACAAGGTAGAAATGGATGATTATGTTTTTTTCTTTTTCGTGCGCAATAGTTGTATTTTGATATCTTCTTCACGTCTTCTTTAAATAGGCAATACATGAGAGACATACGAAGATGCTTTTGGAAGGTTGATGAAGTTTAGTTAGTGTTCTTTCCAAAAGTGAAGATCCTATCTTGATTCAACCGTTACTTTTGATTTGCCATAAATAAACTGTAACGCTTCAGAACATGCTCACATCAGAAGATGAATGTTATCATTGAGACTCTTTTGCTTTCCAGAACTTTACATATCAGAATATAAGAGTTCTTGTTTCACAATGTTGGTGCATTCAGAAGTTGTAACATATAACTTCTTTATTTAGCGTTTTACACGAATTTTCTTCTAAGTATGTTGTGTCTGAACAGATCTTCAAAACAAAACTCTCTTATCTTCTTACATCAGAACTTCCAGGGATGTAGAACAAAATTATGTTCTAGCAATATTTTCTCATCTCCTGTGCTTCTTACATCAGAACTTCTCTACATATTAAAATAATTTATTAGAGAGCATATATGTTCTTTATATATCATGTGTTTGTTATCATCAAAACTCTTACAGGGATATAGAACCAAACTATGTTCTAACACATGCATTTTCAAAAATATTTTCTTAATCAAATTTTAATCCATTTAATCATACTTTGACATTTTTGTGAGAAGACTAAAAGTCAACCAAACACATTCAAACCATTTAGACACTTTGGCTTTTTACTTTAAAGTTTTTCTTAAAAGATTAGACTCTTGTTGATTCTTGTAGTGATGCAAGCAACTATACTTCTATGATATGTAGAGAAGTGATATATTTTCCACTTGGGGATTGAGTGAGGCTTTGTGGATTTTAAAATCCAAGCTATATCCTCCACTTTGAGATGATGCAAATTCTCCTTTCTCATAATCGCGGGTAGTAAGTATGTTTTCCACTCGAATATGACAATGATGATTCTTCTCTTAAAATTAACCAACACATGTGTTTTAAAATTTTTGAGGTGAACTACGAGTACCCTGATCCCCTGTTGCACGAAATGTGGTATGTAGGCACTAAAAGTTCGCAACCGCGACGGGTGAAAAATTGTAAAAAATTACTTCTTTTCTCATTTCCACCATCTATTTTTGTATACATCATTTTATATCCAAAATACACAAATTTTCAAAGAGGTTCTTGTGAAGTACCATAGATGTTTAGGGTGCTAATACCTTCCCTTTGCATAACCAACCCCCTTACCTATATTATCTCCCCCCTTTGTTTGGGTTTATTCTCTCTTTTCCCATTTCCTTTGGAAACAATAAAGCGCAGTGACTATTTTTATTTAATTTGTGCGAGTCAAGTCAATCCAATGACTTAGTCTTAACTTTTCTATTGCTACATAAAAATGGCGACTTCACTGGGGAAAGATCAACCAAATGCTGGTCCATCTCTAAGTGTGTTGAGCCTATCTTTGTTTATATTGTGTATGTGCTATTATTGGTTGTATATTGTGTGTTGTATATATGTTTTTCTAGATTTTCCTGGTTTTTAGGGTACTTGGTGATTTCTCATAAGTCTTCTACCCGGACTTGGGCGAACTTAAGATAAGACGGGCGATACAGTCATGTTATCTTTGAGCGAGGAATCCTGAAAAAGGAGACATGAGATCCCCCACTCAGTGGAGGCCACTTTGATTGTAGTATTCATTTACCGAGTAATCGGGAAGACATGCTGCTTTTGACCTGGGAGCCTGCTGAAGTTGAGAACTGTAGAACCCCTTAACCTATCTTGGCCTTTTAGGTGTAGTGCGGAAACTATGATGGAGCAATCCAGAAGTGGTTGTCACACGATGCTACACTCAGACGAGTCTTTCCTGAGAATATTATTGATCACTAAGTTGAACGGGACATTGGCAATATCCAAAGGAAGGATGTAGACTTTGGGGACCTTTTAGAACCTTGTTTGGAAGGTGATAAACCATTATTCCTTACCTTGTGGGTAGTACCTTTGACTTCATGCTTGTGAAGTCGAACCTATGAACCCCCATGTTTGTGACCTTGTGTGTGATTATTCCATTATCATGTATTCATGTACCCATGAGCATTCTTTTAAACAATTGACTCAAGGAACTTGAAGTTGACTTTTGCATATATCTAAGGTACTTTTTGACATGGATTTTGGAAGAATAAAGACCCGTAAGTAAAGTTTCAAGGATCCTAAGATAGAGGCTTTTGGTCATATTCCAAAGATTTATGTAGAATTGCTTCTGGATTTAATAAAGAAGAAATTGGTGCAGAATAGGCCCCCTTGCTATACCTTCACCTTTACCGTGATATTATAAGGCGGATCAGACTTGTGCTTTTCGTCAAGGAGCCCCAGGGCACAACATTGAGAAAAATTATCCATTGAAGTCTGAGGTACAGAAAATGGTAAGATCTAGTCTCTTGTCTTTTAAAGTTGTTGGTCCTAATGTAAAGGATAATCCACTACCCAAACATGGGGTTGGAAGTGCTGTAAATATGGTTGCTGGTTGTCTTGGGGACTTCAGGATTTTTGATATCAATGCAGTCAGAAGTGATTTAGTGAAGATGCATGTTGATCTTTGTGAATTCAGTTATTATGCACATGACCATGTTGGTTGTAGTATTTGCAGTTCAGATATCCATGGATGCAATAAAGTGAGAGCTGACCTTCAAGAAATGATGGATCAAGGTTTTATCCATATAATCAGACCAAGGGCTGAATACGAAGAAGATGTGAATATGGTTTATGGATGTTCCGGTGAATTCCAAATTTTTGATGTGAATTACATGAATGATGATCTCGTACAGTTGCACACAAAATTTTGTCACATGGATGGCCAGGAGGTGCATCATTATAGGTTTTGTCAAATCTGTTGTGGAGATTCCCATGGTTGTTCTATTGTAAGAAGAGGTGTTCAATTTCTGTTAGATAATGGTACTATCAGAGTCACATGCAACAAATATGATTATAATGGAGTTAATATGATTGAAGACTACTTAGTTGAGGCCATGCCAGATAATGAATATGTTTCTACTGATGAGTTCTTTTCTTCTGATGAAGGTATGTTTTCTAATAATGATCCTACGATGCCTGAATATTCTGAAGAAGTAGGGGTGAATGTTATTGTACCATGTTTTGGTGATCCCGCTCCTATAGAGATTGAGTTCCATAACATGCCTGTTGTTTCTCCCATGGTTATTTATCTTCCTGGTCCTATTCTATATGATTCAGATAGAGTTGTGTCTTATAAGTACAATGCAACTATCCTGGAAGATGGTGTGGAAATTCCTATCCAACATTTGTCCCATGTTGAGAATATTATTGAAGCTAGTCGGGTAACTCACAATGGTCGTGTCTTTGCCCCTACCTTTCGAGGAAATGCTAATCCTGGCAAAGAGATTGTTGAGACTTATGCTGAGCCTAAGAAAGTGGTAGGAGGATCTAGTGGCACCGCCTTGGAAAAGGTTGATGATGATTTGTTAAAAATTATCAAGATGAGTGATTACAAGATTGTGGACCAGCTGTTGCAGACTCCCTCTTAGATTTCCATTTTAGCCTTGTTGATGAACTCCTCTGCTTATCAGGCATCTCTGATGAGAGTGTTTGATCAAGCTTTTATTGAAAGTAACATTCCCCTAGATCAGTTCAACGATGTTGTGGAGAATGTTACATCTTGTAACAATCTGAGCTTTTGTGATGACGAGTTGCATGATGAAGTAAGAAACCATAACCTGGCTCTCCATATATCTATGAATTGTAAGAATGACTCTTTGTCCAATGTGCTGATTGACAATGTGTGATACGGTGGCAGAACCGACTGTTAATACTGTTTTTTCATTTTGTATTCACAAATGTTGCAGTAAGCAAGAGTCGCCACCGACTTTTATTTCATCTAACAAAGGAAAAGGAAAAAGAACAGAAAAAACCTTTTTTTAGAGATTTTCTGAGTACGGGGGGTAGATTATAGAAAGAGAAGGTGTTAGCACCCTTTCTATCCGTGGTTTTCCACGGGGTCTTAGGTACTTGCTTATTTTTAAATTGCTTGTGTGTTTTGAAAAGTTTTTATTTAACTTCGTGATAACCCTTGTATCTGTCCTCAAGAGTGTGACGAAGTTGTTTTTGAAAACTATTTTGAAAGTGTTTGTGTAAAAGAGTTTTTTTATTATTTTGAGCAAGTACTTAAGAGTTCCTACCTACTCGAAAAAAGACTGTCTGTTCTCGTTTCCTTTAGACTGTGCTATCCTACTATTAAGGAGTAGGTAGCCCCGTCGTTGGAGTTTTAAGGGACATTCAGAGGGACAAGTACGGTCACAAAAGCAATAGTTAGGAAACTTTAGTGATTACCCAATCACTGTACAAAGAAATTGAAAAAAAATGAAAACGTGAGATTCTGAGATCGAACCCAGAACCCTTCGCTTCAACGCCTGCGTCCTTACCATCTGTGAAATCTTGTTTATCTGTTAGCATAATGAACAAACAATAATATAATAGAAAGAAACGCCTTATGCCCAGAAAACGCGCGTGATTTCAAATCCTCTAGTGGTTATCAGACACATCATCATCTTCTCCCCAGGACTGTTGTTTTAGGTATCAGCCTTTTAACTACGGACAAAACCTTCACTAAAGGCTATAGTGACTATTTTTGTCCGTAGCCACATCTCTGCAAGATTCAAAACTAGAATACCAGCAAGATAAATCAAAACCAAAGGCGTAGATCAATTTCAAATCATGCTCTGAGTTCATTGGTACCCACTATTTGGTCTAATTTTGCCTCTATAGGGAGTCCCCAATTTGGGACCTTGAAACCCTAACAATGGCGTCATGTTATTCCTGCACTTGAACTCAGATTAAACCATCCAGAAACAACGCAAATATGATAACAAATGTGAATATGTGATCAAAACGAGTTTATCATGGGTAAATCAAAAGATTCAAGTTTGAGAAAAATATGCAAACCGTGGTACTATAGGGGCACGATTCTTGATGTTTTTGCCCTTGAGGATAATTGGGATAGCCTCAGTACATGCCCAGGAACAAATTACTGGCTTTGAATCACCTTGAATTTTCCTGTAGAATGAAATTCGATCCTCAATTTTTTGGCAAAAACTGAATTTTGTTCTGTTGATTTTCACGACCCAAACCTTGTTCTTTTGCCTTGGTTGTGTTGTGTATATGTATTGGAACGTATTAGGTTAACCAAAGCATATTGAATCTTGAATAATTATGGAGAGAAGATTTGATTTTTCCTTGCATCATTTGTTTCCAAAACAAGCTAAATCATGCCATTCTTTCTCCAATCACCCCTTTCACGATTTGATCTTGATATGCCAGCATATATCATCTTCATTCAATGCCAAAATCAATCCAAAAGCAATTTATATGATTTATTTTGATTTTATTTGAACTAAATCACAATAAATTAAATAAAAAATGTTAATAAGGCATGGAGTGGTTCATGGGCCGTGGACCATGTTAGGAATAAGCTCCAATCTTGAAAAGATAGGCCCATGTGGAGAAAATATCATTTTGGGCATTGTTGACTTTGAGCAAGTTTCCAAAACTGGCCAACTTTGACAAGGCACATCTCTCTCAATTTTGAACCTAAGAGGGTGTTCTTGGACTTTTTAGAAATCTTAGGATGTCCTCTAAACAACCCTTTTGGTTTCATTTCAATTGGATCTTCTATGTTCATGTAAGGAGCTTTGACCCAAAAGGTGTTTTTGTTGACTTTTTGAAATGACCTATAATGTCTGAATTCATATCTTTTCATGAGTACATTTCTTGAACTTGAGGGATGAAGATGAGTTGTAGGTAATTGCATCCTCTTAAAAATGAGCCTCGGATGGGAAATTTATAATAAAGTATGAGAAAGTTAAGCCTGGTCAAAGTTTGGTTGACTTTTCTTATTGGAACCCTAATTTAGCAACTTTTGAGTTTTGATGGATTTGGGGCATTCCTTGAGGAATCATGATCAAACCTTGATAAAATGATGGTTGTTACTTAAAAATGTTAATGTTCACCAAAAATCTTGAAGTTTGACTGTATGAGGGTCACAGTTGACTTTTGACCTATCACAGTTGATTTTCAAGCATTTGAGCAGTTGATTGAGCAAACTCCTTGTGCAAGGCATGAAACTTGACATGGATGATCTTGAGAACATATTAAGACCATGGAAAATATTTGAGACCTTTGGAGTTCGCCCATGTTGATGAAAATGGAAACCCTAGTTTGAGGTTCATTGTCTTAGGAGAGCATTTGTCTGATTAATCCTTGGGCATCCTTGAGCAAGTTAAGGATTTCAATGAGATTATGTTGAATAAAATGAGAGGGAAAATTTTGGGATACAACAAATTCCCCTTTTCAATATTCTTAAACCTGAGGATGTAGATTGGCTGGTCTGCCTTTCATGATCTGAAGGTAGAAGATGATTGAACACTAGAGTGCCCATAAATTTGCACTCGCATGAAGTAATACTAATTGGTGATTATCAGAAATGGGCTTACAGATGCCATTTTGGAATCTACAGAGAATCTTCGGAGATGGGCTTAAAGATGCCATCCAGAAAAGACATCAGTTGCATAAGAGATTCCTTTACGAGAATTCTTGTACTTGCCGTTGAGAGGGATTCCATCGAGGAAGGTTGGTTTATGTCCTGGAAGATAGAGTATAGGAGCTTCGGTTATCCACTACTCTACTGGGGAATTAACTCCTGATTGAGGAGGTGGGAGTAAACTGTATATCTGGTTAGGGTCCAGGCTGCACAACGACTTACTGGGGAAATGTGAGATCGACCATATCTGGTCGGGTCCAGGTCTTGTAGTGTTGTACACTGTTGTCTGGAAATAAGAGAGAAGAAACCTGTATAGTAGGGCTATGAGAAGAAACATGGATAGTAGGGTTACTTCGAGATGAAATCCTGGATAATAGGGCTGCGAGAAGGAACCTGGATAGTAGGGTTACTTCGAGATGAAATCCTGGACAATAGGGCTATGAGAAGAAACCTGGATAGTAGGGTTACTTCGAGATGAAAGCCTGGATGGTAAGGCTATGAGAAGAAGCCTGGATAGTAGGGTTACTTCGAGATGAAAGCCTGGATAGTAGGGCTGCGAGAAGAAACCTGGATAGTAGGGTTACTTCGAGATGAAAGCCTGGATAGTAGGGTTACTTCGAGATGAAAGCCTGGATAGTAGGGCTATGAGAAGAAACCTGGATAGTAGGGTTACTTCGAGATGAAACCTAGATAGTAAGGTTGCGAGAAGGAACCTGGATAGTAGGGTTACTTCAGGATGAAAGCCTGGATGGTAGGGCTTATCTTTTTTTGATCACGTAGATTAGTTGACGCGTTTGGTTTCGGAAATTGATTTTCCATTAGCTGTCTGCAGATATGACATGTATAGCTTCATGGATTTAATCTTGAACTGCTGAAATTGATGATAATTGTCTTTCCTGAAAAGGTAACAGGGTTAATGATATCCGATGCATGAAATGCATTGTGGGATGATGTTCTCAAAATAAATGAGATTATGTTGTATGCAATATGTATGCGCATATCATGATGTATGAACATGAGATGCTAATGTAACACATCCGAGTCTGGGAAAATAAATCCCTGACTTCTGCTGCAGAGTATTGGAGATAGAATTCCTAACCGTTGTAGAAAACTATGGGTCTTCTAGTTCCGTTGGGGATGTTAAACGTAGATGACTATGCTGGAGATTTGCTCCTTGTTTACGGATACTCTGCCGGGGAGAGACTCTTCTTAAGAATAACTCTGCAGGGAAATAACTCTGTTGGAGGATGAACTTCCATAGCTGAAGGGATAAACTACGTCGAGGATTGAGCTTATGTATTCATAGAAATAAACTCTGTTCGGGAGAAAACTTTATGACCCGCTTGTGATTATGAAATTCGGCTGGAAAATATAGATGTCAGTTTTCTGAAGGAACCTGGCTGGGGAAAGTACCTCCTGTTTTGGGGAAGCTGACATTAATGCTTTGATTACCTTTACTCTGTGGGGAGTACAGACGTTGCAAGGTCGTATGTACTGATGACTTCGTTTCAAGGCTGTCTATGCTCCAGTACCTGCTGGATAGAGTAACTATCGGGTTTGACATTTTTGTTTTTTGCCCCTGTTTCTTAAGTTACGAGCAATTGTCTTTCTGTTCCTTATACAAACATTTGTGAACAACAATCATATTCAAATGCATATGTCAAGAATAAATCATTGGACGTTTTTGCAAAACCAAACAGAAAACGAAAAACAAATGATTTTGTAAAAAATGACTTGTATTAATTTTCGAAGTGGGCCTATAAGAGGCATTTTTGTACAAGGAAGCTGACGCTCTAGTAAGAGAAACGCAGCCGTAAAAATGGAAGCTATACAATATTGTGTACAACAAAAAGAAAACAGCTATGTGTAACAATCCCATTGGGTTCCAATTCTGCTATTGCCACTATATCTTCGAGCGTTTCATCACTTTGCTGCTTGTCCGAAGCTGATCAGATTGATTGGTGTCATTCGAGCTTGACAGTTGATACTGAGGTCAGGTCGCAAGGTGATCCAATGGGACATAGTGATATTCTTTACATCCCTAACTTTTTCCTGGATTTCCCTTTCGAGTTTTTAGTCCACCGGGATACCCCTTTTTGCCCAAGCCGCCTTTTCAGGTTTTCGACTTGCCGGGTGTACATGCTTTTCGTTTTCATCCCTGATTTTTTCCCAAAACCTTTTGGTTTGCCAGGAAGCCCTTATTTTTGCCTAGGCTAGTCAACCTAGTGGGTATTTTATCATCCGTAGTATCTTTTCACTATGTATGCATTGACAGGTTGAGGAAGGTCGTCACCGTCCATGGTGGTTAGAATCATGGCTCCAACCAAGAAAATGTTTTTAATCACAAACGGCCCTTCATATGTGGGAGTCCATTTGCCCCTGGGATCACCTTGCGGCAGCGTGATACGCTTGATTACTAGATCCCCGACTTGATACTCTTGGCGTCTGAATTTTTTGTTGAAAGCCTTGATCATCCGTTTTTGATACATTTGACCATGACAGACAGCAGTAAGTCTTTTCTCATCGATCAGATTTAGTTGATCAAGTCGAGTCTGGACCCAGTCGTCTTTGTTCAAGCCCGCATATTTCATAATCCTTAAAGAAGGGATCTGGACCTTAATGGGTAGGACTTCTTCCATGCCATATACCAGAGAGTAGGGTGTTTCCCCTGTTAACGTCCGTACGGTATCCATTAAGAGCAAATGGTAACATCTCATGCCAGTCTTTATATGTCACCGTCATCTTCTGTGTGATCTTTTTGATGTTTTTGTTAGCCGCTTCGACAATGCCATTCATCTTCGGCCGATAGGGAGAAGAGTTATGATGATGTATCTTGAATTGCTTACAGAGCTCGATGATCATTGTGTTATTGAGATTCGTATCATTGTCAGTGATGATTCTCTCTGGCACACTATATTGATAGACCAGGTTATGCCTGATAAACTGCGCCACAACGTTCTTGGTCACAATAGCAAAGGAAGAAACTTCCACCCACTTTGTGAGGTAATCGATGGCCACCAGGATGAAGCGATGCCCATTGGAAGCGGTAGGCCTGATTTCTCCAATCATATCAATGCCCCACATTGCAAAGGGCCAAGGAGCCATCAATACATTCAAAGGAACCAGAGGCACATTCACCTTATCAGCATAGACTTGGCATTTATGACAAGTTCGGGAGTGCTGATAACAATCTGCTTCCATAGTGGACCAGTAGTATCCTGCCCGTAGGATCTTATTAGCCATGGTATGTCCACTAGAATGGGTTCCGAAGGTACCTTCATGTAGATCTATCATAATCCTCTCTGCTTCGCTCTTATCTACACACCGCAGTAAGCTAGAGTCATGATTGTCCTTGTAGAGGATTCCATTACTGAGGAAGAATTTCATAGAGAACCTTCTCAGAAATTTCTTATCGTTGAAAGATGCCTCTTCGGGATACTCTTGAGTCTCGAGATACCTTTTCACTTCGTGAAACCAAGGTTTATCTCCTACCTCTTCAGTATCAATCTCGCAGCAGTGTGTTGGTTCATCCATCCTTTCAATGGTGATTCGGGGAGCCTCGTTATCCCACCTGATTTTGAACATAGAGGACATGGTATCTAGCGCGTCCGCTAACTGATTCTCCTCTCGTGGGAAATGTTCAAAGGTTACCTCATCAAAGTGTGGGAGCAATGTCAATACGTGCTCTTTGTATGGGATGAGGTTCGGATGCTTCGTATCCCATTTTCCTTTGATCTGACTTATCACCAAGGCTGAATCGTCGAAGACGTCCAAGAATTCGATAGAGGCTTTGAGACCCATGATGCAGGCTTCAGAATCCGCCATATTGTTAGTGCAGTTGAAACATAGTCGGATAATGAAAGGAGTATGACAACCCTCAGGAGATATGATTACAACGCCGATGCCATTACTGAGTGCGTTCGAAGCTCCATCAAAAACCACGGTCCATCAGGACCCTTCTTCAGGTCCTTCATCCGGTCCAGGTTCTTCATAGTCAGTCACTAGCATAATACTCTCATCTTGGAACTCAAAATTCATGGACTGGTAGTCATCCACGGCCTGATGAGCCAAATGATCAGCCAAAACACTTCCCTTGATTGATTTCTGGGTTGTGTATTGTATATCATATTCAGTTAAGATCATTTTCCATCTTGCTATTCTTACGGAGAGAGCGGGCTTCTCGAAGATGTACTTGATTGGGTCCATCTTAGATATCAACAAAGTAGTCTGGGTCAACATATATTGTCTCATTCGGAGAGCAGCCCATGCCAAAGCGCATCAAGTTTTCTCGAGCAGTGAGTATCTTGTCTCACAGTCGGTAAACTTTTTGCTAAAGTAGTATATTGCGTGCTCTTTTCGACCAGACTCGTCATACTGCCCCAGCACACACCCCATTGAATTGTCTAGTACTGTTAAGTACAATATCAAAGGTCTTTCTTCAACTGGAGGCATCAGAATTGGTGGTTCTTGAAGGTATTCCTTGATTCTTTCGAAAGCAGTCTGACATTCATCATTCCACTTTACCACTTGATCTTTCTTCAAGAGCTTGAAGATTGGCTCACAAGTAGCAGTCAGATGTGAAATGAACCTGGCGATATAATTCAGGCGTCCCAAGAAACCTCTAACTTCTTTCTCTGTATGGGGAGCCGACATCTCTTGTATGGCCTTTACCTTCGCATGGTCTACCTGAATACTTTTGTCACTGACGATGAAACCCAGAAGCTTACCAGACCTTACCCCGAAAGTGAACTTATTCAGATTCAACCTCAGCTTGTATGTTTTCAACCTGTCAAATAACTTTTGTAGATGGTCAAGGTGCTCCTATTCGGTTTGAGATATGGCTATCATGTCATCAACATAGACCTCGATCTTATGGTGAATCATATCGTGGAATAAGGCGACCATGGCTCGTTGATAAGTTGCCCCAACATTTTTCAACCCAAAAGGAATCACCTTGTAACAGAAGGTTCCCCACTGTGTGACGAAGGTTGTCTTCTCCATGTCTTCAAGAGCCATCTTGATTTGGTTGTAGCCAGAGAAACCATCAATGAAGGAGAAAATTTTGTGTTGCACGGTGTTGTCAACTAGAATGTCAATGTGGGGAAGCGGGAAGTCATCCTTGGGGCTTGCCCTGTTCAGGTGTCTATATTCCACACACATCTATACCTTACCGTCCTTCTTTGGAACCGGAACGACGTTAACAACCCACTGCGGATAGGAGGTGACATCTAAGAACCCAGTATTGAACTGCTTCATGACCTTTGCCTTGATCTTCTCCGACATTTCAGGGTGCATGCGGCAGACCTTTTTCTTAACCGGAGGATAATCTTCTTTAGTTGGCAGACGATGTACCACAATATCAGTGTCTAAACCAGGCATGTCTTCATATGACCAGGCAAAGATCTCAACATAGTTGTGCAACATCTGTATCAACCAATGTTTGATCTTAGTCTCAAGATTTGTGCCGATCTTGACTTCTTTTCTATTTACTTCTGTGCCCAAGTTTATCGTCTCAACGGGCTCTTCATGAGGCTGTATAGCCCTCTCTTCCTGCTGTAACAGTCTAGCAAGTTCTTTAGGAACCTCACAATCTTCCTCTCCTTC
Organism: Vicia faba; assembly: GCA_948472305.1. Taxonomy (NCBI): domain Eukaryota; kingdom Viridiplantae; phylum Streptophyta; class Magnoliopsida; order Fabales; family Fabaceae; genus Vicia; species Vicia faba. Next base: position 138,866,312 of record OX451736.1, read on the forward strand.
GTCCTCGGCTTGGTTGATCGGATTTTCGAAGTTATAATTGGCAATAGAAGAACTGTTATCAATGGGATCCAAAGTGGATATGGATCTGCAGTTTGATACGTGAGTGTGTGTAAGAGCATAGCTGTATTGATAAAGTAAAAGCAGAAAAGAAAAACAGGGAGTGCAAAATTTGTATGCAAGGAACGTCCAATGTTTTATTGATGATATATGAAATGACATATAATAAGCCTCACAAATAGAACCATTGTGCCTCGGATAAGACACAAGGCCATAAAGTTTAAATTGTTTATTACAAACTCAGAAAACAAGTAAGATAATTACCGCGGAATAAAAGAATCTGGTATAAAATCTATGGCCGTCCAATTACTCGGTCCACCGTTGGTAGTCGGGAAGATCCAGCTGTCAATATCAGAGTCTTCCTTGATATCTTCAATAGCATTAACCCTGTGATTGCTGATGCATGGGGAAGGTCCTCTTGCTCGAGCGCATCGAACAACCCTTTGAGCTCCTAAAGTAAAGCCCAAACCAAATTTGTCAGTTTTGTGAGTAAAATCAGGGAGCTGTCCCCAGTTGGTACACCCACCTTCTTCAACTACTACTATGGCATTCTTGAGAGAATCCATCTTCAGAGGAGGTTTGGTGCTGGTAGTAGTCTCGGTTGACGCCAAAATATAGGGAACCTCCTCAAAGTTTTGACTAGGAGTCTCTATGAATTCCGCGTCCATCTCCACATACCTGAAGGAGTTCAGGTGGCTCACCATATACTCCTCTTCACCATGCATAATGACAATTTTCCCATTCATCGGATATTTCAGCATTTGGTGCAACATAGAAGTAACAGCCCCAACTTCATGGATCCAAGGAAGACCCAACAAACAAGAGTATGATGGCCTGATGTCCATCACGTAGAAGGTGGACCCAAAGGTCTGAGAGCCCACTTTAATAGGGATGTCCACCTCCCCGTGCACCATTCTCTTTGACCCGTCAAAAGCCCTCACCACAATGTTATTAGGCTTTAGGGTCAAGGCTTCATAATCTAGCCGATCGAGAGCCTTCTTAGGCAGAACATTCAATGAAGATCCAGTGTCCACCAGCACATGAGCCATAGTAGTGCCCCTGCATTCGATCGAGACATCCAGAGCATCATTATGCTTCCTCCCCTTTGGTGTCAAGTCGACATCTGAAAAACCCAACCCATTGTCAGCAGTCAAACTGGCCACACAGTCTTTGAATTGATCGGCTGATATTTCTTGCGGCATATGCGCAATCTTGAGGAATGCAATCAAAGCCTTTTCATGGGCCTCAGAACATAACAACAGAGACAACATCGATATCTTTGAAGGGGTCTACCCCAGCTGCTCGACAATATTGTAGTCGCTCTTCTTGATTATTTTTAAGATTTCCTCTATTTCTTGCTTAGAGGATTCCACAACAACTTTTCTAGGTGCCTCCGTCCGAGCAGGCTCACCTACAACTTCTTTTCCCCGAGTCCCAGATGACTCAACGACTGGAGTAACAATTGGAGTAAGAATGGGAGTAGTAACGGAAGTACCGGTAGGAACAGCAGATGAAATAACAACAGGCTTAGTGACAGTCTTCAGGGAGATCTCAGGAGAGAAAACCCTTCCACTTCTGGTGATCTTGCTGGTCCCGACAATGTTATTGACATCGGGATCAGCCTCTTCATTCTTCAAATCCTGTTTAACGCCATGATAGTAACCGTCGGCACCATAATTCCAAGGGACAACTTTGTCCTAGGAGTACGATACAGGACCAAGAAAAGTGATTATCAATGGGGCGATTCTTGGAGAAGGTGTAATCCTAACATGTATTTTAGAGGAGACCTTGGAAGGATTAGCGGAAATGGTTATAATGTCAATATCTTCACATGGAACAGTCAGAATTAAAGTCTTTTCGAACAAAATATCTCTGCTGTTCATCAGGCGTTAAACACCTGCTTTCAGCAAATAACAACCAGAGGGCAGAGATGAACACATGTGGAAACCTTCACCACAACCTGGAAATAAACCGTCCAGCAACAAATTCTTCTTGACAATCATGAGAGGAGTGGAAAATTCATTAACAGAGGTAACAAACAGATCAGTATCAACAACATTAACTCCACGGTTGTGCTTGGGCATGGGAGCAGTTATGACATTAGGCTTCTCCGGAGCATCAAACTCAATCTCTTTGGCTTCAATTAGATCTTGTACTTTATTTCTCAGAGCCCAACAGTCATTTGTATTGTGGCCTGGACTCTCAGAATGGTAAGCACACCGAGAGTTTGGATTGTACCGAGGAGATGTGGTGTTAGGATTCTTGGGAGCCTCTTTCAAGGTTTCCAAGATGGATCTTAGCAGATGAGGTAGAACCTCAGTCAATGTCATGTTAATCCGGGTAAACTGCCTTTGTGGTCTTTCTACCCTTTGCTGATTGTTTCGTTGTGGAGTAGCCGCAGGCCTAGGTATCATTACAGCGCCTACCATTGGACGACATTCAGCTTATCTCTGACCTCTTGGGCTATAAATGGCACTGACCTCCTTCTTACCCGTGAAGGGATTCTTCACTGAACTTGACGAGGTATCTTTCTGTATTTTGCCACTCCGGATCCCAGCTTCTACCCTTTCTCCAGTTAATATCAGCTCGGTGAAACCAACTGAGGAGCTACCAATCAGGTGATTGAAGAATGTATCGGACAGCGTCCCAATAAACATGTCCACCAACTCCCTATCAGAAAAAAGGGGTTGGACTCTCCCTGCACCCATGGACATACTCTGGATTTGAGTACGAGTAAGGGCAAGGTCAGCATTGTATTGATACTGCTTATAAAAAGCAACAGCCAAATCCTCCCAGTTACGGACATTGGTTCCCTCCAGTTGATAGAACCATTCAAGCTGAGTCCCTGACAGGCTGTCCTGAAAGAAGTGAACCCACAAGTTCCTATCAGCAGTGTGAGGCTGAATCTTCCTCACATAGGAACAAAGATGAAGCTTGTGACAAGACACCCCATCATACTTCGCAAAAACTGGAGCCTTAAACTTCTGTGGGATGACTACCCCAGATGCCAAACCTAGCTCTTCAAAATCCCGCCCTGGTATTCTCTAGATCTCCATTGCTCTCAGTCGATCCTCTAACTTCTTGTATCTATCCTCAGTGAGAGGATACTGCTCATCATTGTAGTCTGTGTCATTACCGAAACTTCAGGGCTAGGGTCCTCTTTCTCTTGATTCTCCCCTTCTTTGGACGAGGAGGTCAAATCAACTGGTTGCTTTAACGGCCCCCTGAACCTTCTGCACAGATTCAGAACACCAGAGGTCTTCTTCTTCTTCTTCTTCTTCTTTTCCTTCAGGATAAGGACCTTCAGGTCTTCCTGCCCTTTTGCCAAAGCTATGAACATTTGTTAAAATTGGGCATTTTGTGCCTGGAGATCTTTAATGCTTTGTTCAAAAGACATTATTGCTGAAATAAACTGCGAAGAAGATGATAAACCTGTAATGGTACCTGTTTATGCAATGTCATAGATGGTATGCGTATGCAATGATTTCAAGGAATCTTAAAGGCTCAAATTTGTTTAACCAAAAGAAGTACACGTTAATTATATTAATAAGTTCGAATTTTTACTAAGAGTGCCATTGAGGCTTACAATTAAACAAAACTAAACTTAAAGCAAAAAGAAAATTAGGTTTCCCAGGAGCGTATCCTCTTTGGTGCAACGTGGGCGTTTATGTTCCTCTCTTCATGAAGTAGCCTAGTAAGTTCCAGGACCTTCTTCTCGCTGGCATAAAATTGAGCTTCAAACGAATCCCGCTCCTCTTTAAGTTGAACCCAGGATTTCTAAAACTCCTCATGATCAGTTGGTATGTCAGGATGATGAACAAGAGAAAAAGCGTCTCCTTCAGCAATTAGTTCCACAATTGTTGGTAGGACGATATGGTAAGGCATCATAAGACTTTGGGCGTGGGCTCGTACCCATCGGAGATAAGGCTCAAGAGGGATGGAATTATTGTGCCCCAGTGTCTTGCTATTAGTTTTATGTATCATGCCCCAAGCTCGCATGAACCTTTTGTGGTAACCCTGAGCATCATTCTCATAGTCGAAGGTGATTCCTTGGATAAACGTATCATGAGAATCATCCCTTCACGCATAACCAAACTGCCACAGTGCCAAACAAGGGTTATAAGTTATTCCTCCCCTAATGCCTAAGAGAGGGACATTAGGGAATTCACCACAGTGATCGATGATGGTAACATCTTCCAAGGACCATGAACACCAATGAATGTCTGAATGTGTAAGGGACATCAGCCCATGAGACCGTTTCATACCATGCTCATTCTTCAAGATAGACTTCGGTAGGTGTGAAATAAACCACCTAGCCAGTAGAGGGGTGCAACACAGGAGGGTCCCCCTTCTCTTTAGAGTGCGAGCATGCAGAGAGTGTAGAATATCCCCAAGTAATGTGGGCACCAGATTATGAGACAGAAAAACCTTAATCGTGTTCACATCTACGAGTTGGTCCATGTTAGGGAATAGTACCATCCCATAGATGAGGAGTGCCAATACCTCTTCAAAATCTTGTAAGTCCAGGGTATCCCAAAAATAGTAAGCCTTCTCGAATAGAAATTTAATCGGGACTCCTTGGACACTTCCCCTAGTTTCCTAATTTGTCACTACATCGGACCGTTGTAATGATAGAGCTCGAGCAATCTCTTCAGGCTTTGGATGTTTTTCCGTTCTGTTGAAAGGTAACTGATCAAGAATAGGTACCCCTAAAAACCGAGAAAATTCCTCCATAGTAGGCACTAGATGGTAATCCGAGAAGATGAAGCAGTGGTGCAAAGGATCAAAGAACTGAAATAGCACTTTTAATAATTCTTCATCAGGTTTTGAAGTGAGCAAGTTGAGCAACCGACCAAGTTTTTCAGTGAAGGGAGAGCTTTCAGGAATCCTTAATGCCAAGTCCTTTAGTTGGAGAGGAACTTTCACAAGGTTAATCTGGATAGTGTTCTTGCGGGCGGATGCCATGTCCTATAAAACAAAGCAAAGTTGAGCCCTAGAAAATCCTTGAAATGGTTAGTATGATATGCCATGCTTATGATGTCATGATTATGCTAAAAAATCACATGTATAGCAAGTAACAAACAAGTCACACCAAGTCCTTAGGTTTAAGGCATGCATGAGTTTTAAGGTCATACCCTCTTGAAGCTGGATTGATTCAACCTGTCCTATAAATAGTAACTGGATTCTAAGGGATCTCAATATCACTGATCTTTCCCCCAAGCTTCGTTCAATAGGTGATTGACTCGCAACCAAACAAAATTCAGGAGTTGGACCTCAATGAGTGTAGCATCGAGTATCTGTCGACCTTGAGAATACACCAAAGCCGGCCATCTCACTACGTCCTACTGGCCAAGTTGTGCAATTAATGGTTCTAAGGTAAGTTGATGCTTTATGACACCACACAACGGCCCCATACTCTCCTTTATTGACTCAAGGGTTACCGATACCAACCAAAGTGTCACATCAACGTAGCTACTGCTCAAACTGTGTCGGTATACCCCACACAGTTCCCTCACAGTTTATTGCTACTTACCTAAAAGGTGTTCCCAAATTCGGGTGTAGGATCTACATAACCCCAACAAAACCCTTGAATATAAAGCAGGCTAAGAAAAACAAGGAAGCAATGTTAGAAATGACCTAGATCCAAAGGTATACCCCACTTATTTAATTTCCCCAGCAGATTTTCCAGTTCTGTGATACGGTGGCAGAACCGACTGTTAATACTGGTTTTGCATTTTGTATTCGCAAATATTGTGGTAAACAAGATTCACCATCGACTTTTATTTCATCCAACAAAGGAAAAGGAAAAAGAACAGAAAAAACCTTTTTTTCGAGATTTTCTGAGTACGGGGGGTAGATTATAGAAAGGGAAGGTGTTAGCACCCTTTCTATCTGTGGTTTTCCATGGACTCTTAGGTACTAGCTCATTTTGAAATTGCTTGTGTGTTTTGAAAAGTTTTTGTTTAACTTCGTGATAACCCTTACATTTGTCCTCAAGAGTGTGATGAAGGTTTCTTTGAAAACTATTTTGAAAGTGTTTGTGTAAAAGAGTTTTTTATTGTTTTGAGCAAGTACTTAAGAGTTTCTACTTACTCAAAAAAATATATTTCATTCTCGTTTCCTTTAGACAGTGATATCCTACTATTAAGGAGTAGGTAGCCCCGTCGTTGGAGTTTTAAGGGACATTCGAAGGGACAAGTATGGTCACAAAAGCAATAGTTAAGAAACTTTAGTGATTACCCTAAAGTCCTAAATATATTTCTGAGGCAACATTCGAATGGGTCATTTTTTATCTTTTAGGACTAGAGGACAACCACTAAAATTCCCTATGCTTTATAACATTTACCGAAGGCAACCGGAGTGGGGAAAACCCTAAGAGTGAGCATGTGCAAGTTTGCTTTTTTCAGTTAATTATCTTTGCACAATTAGGATTATCTACCTTTTAATCGTTGATTTATCTTTCGCATACAATCCTAATATCCATACATCTAGCAGTTTGATAGTTGCGGAAATTAAAAAAGTGCGAGAAATTAAATTTCTAACTATTACAAGGCTTTTGGGAAGATATAGGAATATTTTACTAAAAATAAAGGTGCGGAAATTAAAACCCTAATTAATTTATTACAAACCTCGAAATAGTTACAATAATTTGAATTAAAAATAAATAAATGCGTGCGAGACGAATTAAATACGATAACAAATTGGAAGCCTAAAAATCTAATTAAAAAAATATTTTTGTGTTTTTTTAATGAAAAAAACAATTTAATTGCAAATTAAACCTAACTTCTAGTTAATTAATATAAAAACAACCAGGTTAATCTAATTAAACTAATTTATTTTTAAAAATAATTAATTTAAATAAAAAAACCTAATTCTTTATTTTTTGATTTAATAAAAAATGATTTTTGTTGCTTTGTAAAAAGAAATAATTAGCAAATAATTAAAAGATAAAAGAAAAAAAGAAAAGGAATAATTTTGGGCCTGTAGTGAAAGCAAATCAGGGGGGTGCATTATTGATTTTCGTTGAGCCCAAATCCTTTGGCCCAATCAATTGTTTGGATCTAGTGAGGGCCACGTTTGAGGGTGCACCATGGACTTTGCTTGCATGAGCGCCAGATCTGACAGGAGATTGATTCAATGGATGGATCTGAAGTACTGGGTAGGCGCTCGGAATGTGAGACGTATAGGATCTTGTACAAAGAAATTGAAAAAAATATGAAAATGTGAGATTCTGGGATCGAACCCAGAACCCTTCGCTTCAACGCATGCGTCCTTGCCATCCGTGCCATCTTGTTTATCTGTTAGCATAATGAACAAACAATAATATAAGAGAAATAAATGCCTTATGCCCAGAAAACGCGCGCGATTTCAAATCCTCCAGTGGTTATCAGACACATCATCATCTTTTCCCCAGGACTGTTGTTTTAGCTATCAGCCTTTTACCTACGGACAAAAACGTCACTAAAGGATATAGTGACTGTTTTGTCCGTAGCTACATCCCTGAAAGATTCAAAACTAAAATACTAGCAAGATAAATCAAAACCAAAGGTGTAGATCAATTTCAAATCATGTCCTGAGTTCATTGGTATCCACTATTTGGTCTAATTTTTCCTCTACAGGGAGTCCCCAATTTGGGACCTTGAAACCCTAACAATGGCGTCATGTTATTCCTGCACTTGAACTCAGATTAAACCATCTAGAAACAATGCAAATATGATAACAGGCAAGAATATGTAATCAAAACGAGTTTATAATGGGTAAATAAAAAAATTCAAGTTTAAGAAAACTATGCAAACTGTGGTACAGTAGGGGCACGATTCTTGACGTTTTTGGCCTTGAGGATAATTGGGATAGCTTCAGAACACGCCCAGGAACAGATTACTAGCTTTGAATCACCTTGAATTGTCCTGTAGAATGAAATCCGATCCTCACTTTTTTGGCAAAAACTGAATTTTGTTCTGATGATTTTCACAACCCAAACCTTGTTATTTTTCCTTGGTTGCGTTGTGTATATGTATTGGAACGTATTACGTTAACCAAAGCAGATTGAATATTGAACAATTATGGAGAGAAGATTTGATTTATTCCTTGCATCATTTGTTTCCAAAATAATCCAAATCATGCCATTCTTGCTCCAATCACCCCTTGCACGATTTGATCTTGATATGCCAGCATATATCATCTTCATTCAATGCCAAAATCAATCCAAAAGCAATTTATATGATTTATTTTGATTTTATTTGATTTTATTTGAATTAAATCATTGTAAATCAAATAAATAAGTTAATAAGGCATGGAGTGGTTCATGGTTCGTGGACCATGTTAGGAACAAGCTCCAATCTTGAAAAGATAGGCCCATCTGGAGAAAATACCATTTTGGGCATTGTTGACTTTGTGCAAGTTTCCAAAAATGGCCAACTTTGACAAGGCACATATCTCTCAATTTTGACCCTAAGAGGGTGTTCTTTGACTTTTTAGAAATCTTAGGATGTCCTCTAAACAACCCTTTTGGTTTCACTTCAATTGGATCTTCCATGTTCATGTAAGGAGCTTTGACCCAAAAGGTATTTTTGTTGACTTTTTGAAATGACCTATAATGTCTGAATTCATATCTTTTCATGAGTACATTTCTTGAACTTGAGGGATGAAGATGAGTTATAGGAAATTGCATCCTCTTCAAAATGATTCTTGGATGTGAAATTTCTGATAAAGTATGAGAAAGTTATGCTTGGTCAAATATTTGTTGACTTTTCCTATAGGAACCCTAATTTAGCAACTTTTGAGTTTTGATGGATTTGGGGAATTCCTTGGGGAATCATGATCAACCCTTGATAAAATGATGGATGTTACTTCAAAATGTTGATGTTGACCAAAAATCTTGAAGTTTGACTGTATGAGGGTCACAATTGACTTTTGACCTAACATAATTGATTTTCAGGCATTTGAGCAGTTGACTGAGCAAACTCCTTGTGCAAGGCATGAAACTTGACATGGATGATCTTGATAACATATTAAGACCATGGAAAATATTTGAGACCTTTGGAGTTCACCTATCTTGATGAAAATGGAAACCCTAGTTTGAGGTTCATTGTCTTAGGAGAGCATTTGTCTGATCAATCCTTGGGCATCCTTGAGCAAGTTGAGGATTTCAATGAGCATATGTTGAGTAAAATGAGAGGGCAAATTTTTGGGTACAACACAATGGATCTGCTTTGAATTTCATACAGAGAAGTACTCTCATGAAGCTTAAGTACCAAGGAACTCTTATGCGCCCTAGTGGAGTTATAGTGAAAGCTTTTGATGGTTCGAGAAAGTCTGTCATCGGAGAAGTGGATTTACCTATTCATATAAGTATGCACCTATTCCAAACCACCTTTCAGGTTATGGATATTTTCCCCGCTTATAGTTGTTTATTGAACGACCATAAATCCATGAAGCAGGAGCTGTTACTTCAACCTTACATCAAAAGATGGAATTTTTTCGTGAAGGAAAGATAATCATTGTGAATGGTGAGAAAGCTCTATTGATATCTCATTTGTTTTCCTTTAGAATTACAGAAGCTGATGAATCTGCTGTTGGAACTCATTTCTAAGATTTGTCCATTAATAATATAAGGAAGAATGAAGATTCTATCACCTCATTTAAGGATGCGCAACAGGTAGTGCAAAAAGGCCCTAGCAAGGTGTGGGGACAGGTTATTAATCCACCTGTGAACATGAATGATACTGGTTTGGGTTTCTCCGTGAAGAAGGAAGTTGTGAAGTCGAATTTCACTTTGAGTAAATATCAAGACATCTTTCATAGTGCAGGATATCTTCATCCGACTACTCCAAGGATCAACGCTATTCTCGAAGATGAACTAGAGCAAGAAATGCCGAACTTCGTGACACATGGAGTCAGAATACATAATTGGATCATTGTTGATGTTCCTTCTTGCATTCATATTTTAAAGCAATTTGTTTTTTGTTGGTATTTTCAAAAGTCTTTCACTCTGCCCAAGGTGGAAGTAATGATTGTTTGGGCGTGTCTTTTGTTTTAAATTTTAAGATCATTAATAAAAGTTGTTTTTGATTTCTAAATTATGTCTTTATTTTCTGATTTTTCTTGGAAAATGGTAATCAGAAAAAACCTTTCAAAATAAATAATAAATGCAAATTAATCTGCATAATCGCTTGTTACATGTGTCAGTTTCTAAAATCAATCATAAATCATATGTGTAGATTAATTAAAAAACTCGTTGAGTGCAATGACACTTCACCCTCTCCCAACTTTGAATATCCTGTGTATGTGGCTAAAGAAGAGGAATATGATGAAACCCCAGAAGAGGTTTCACGGTTGCTTGAGCACGAGGAAAATACTACTCAGCCGTATAAAGAGCCGTTGAAGAAGATAAACTTGGGTTCAGAGGAAGATCCGAAAGAAGTCAAGATTGGGGCACTGCTTCACCCCAAGGTGAAGAGCAGGTTCATTAAGTTGTTGAAAGAGTATGTGGATATCTTTGCTTGGTCTTATCAACACATGCCTGGTTTGGATACCGATATTGTAGAGCACTATTTACCACTTCATCCAAAATGTCAACTGATCAAGCAGAAGCTACAAAAAACACATCCTGGCATGGTAGTGAAGATTAAAGAAGAAGTTTTAAAGTTGATTGATGCTGGTTTTCTTGTGACATCGGTGTACCTTAAGTGTATTGCCAATATTCTTCTAGTACCAAAGAAAGATGGAAAGTTTCGCATGTGCATCGATTATAGAGATTTAAATAAAACTAGTTTGAAAGATGATTTTCCATTACTGCATATTGATATGTTGGTTTATAGTACAACAAAATTCAAAGTGTTTTCATTCATGGAAGGATTTTCTGGATACAATCAAATTAGGATGGCCCTTGAGGACATGGAAAAAACAATGTTTATCACACCCTGGGGAACATTCTGTTCAAGAGTGATGCCCTTTGGGTTGAAGAACACGGGTGCAACGTACCAGAGGGTTATGACAACCCTATTCCATGATCTGATGCATAAGGAAATTGAGGTATATGTTGATGATATGATCACCAAATCTCAGACTAAGGAAGGGCATATAGAAGATTTGTTGAAGTTGTTTCAGCGTTTGAAGAAGTATCATCTCTGTTTGAATCCAAATAAGTGTACTTTTGGTGTCCGTTTAGGAAAGTTGCTAGGTTTCTTGTCATCCAAAAGGGAATTGAAGTTGATCCTGATAAAGTTAAGGAAATTCAGGAAATGCCTGCACCAAGAACTGAAAATAAAGTTAGAGGCTTCCTTGGGCATTTGAATTACATTTCCAGATTTATTTCCCATATGTCTGCAACATGTGAACCAATCTTCAGGTTTTTAAAGAAAGATCAAGGTTGTGTATGGACGGATGATTTCCAAAGGGAATTTGAAAGAATTAAAGAGTATCTGCTTGAGCCTCCTATCTTGCTCCCTCCTATTGAAGAAAGACCATTGCTTATGTATCTAATTGTGTTGGATAATTCCATGGGTTGTATTTTGGGACAGTAAGATGAAACGGGAATAAAAGAATATGCCATTTATTATCTCAGCAAGAAGTTCACTGACAGTGAGTCACAATATTCTATACTATAAAAAACATTTTGTGCTTTGGCATGAGCGGCAAAGCAATTGGGCAATATATGTTGAATCACACTACTTGGTTGATTTCCAAAATGGATCCAATTAAGTATATTTTTGAAAAGCATGCTCTTACTGGAAGAATCGCTCATTGGCAGTGTAGCGGTAGAAATGTTGAGACAAAGCCATTAGATTGACTTAACTCGCACATATCAAAAATAAAAATTGCCACCGTGCTTTATTGTTTCCAAAGTAATGGGAAAATAGTTAATAACAAAAAAAGATGGTGGGGAGAATCTAGGTAAGGGGGTTGGTTATGCAAAGGGAAGGTATTAGTACCCTGAACATCTATGATACTCCGCATGAACCTCTTTAAAAATCTGTATATTTTTTCTATAAAATATTGTATAAAAATAGATGGTGGAGATAAGGAAAAAAATGTTTTTATAATTTTTGCACCCGCCGTAGTTGTGAACCTTTAGTGTCTACGTACCACCTTCCTTGTAATAGGGGATCAGAGTACTCGTAGTTCACCTTTAAATTTTTTTAAAACACAAGTGTGTTGGTTAATTTTAAGAGACGAGACATCATCATCATTATCCGAGTGGAAAACATACTTACTACCTATAATTATGAGAAAGGAGAATTTGCATCATCTCAAAGTGGAGGATATGACTTGGATTTTAAAATCAATAAAAACCTCACTCAACACCCAAGTGAAAAATATCTCACTTCACTACATATCGTAGAAGTATAGTTGTTTGCATCACTACAAGGATTGACAAGAGTCTAATCTTTTGAGAAAATTTTTAAAAATAAAAGCCAAATTGGCAAAATAGTTTGAATGAGATTGATTGATTTTTATTCTTCTCACAAAAATGATCAAGTATTATTAAATTGATTAAAGTTTGATTAAGAAAAGTTTTTTGAAAATGCATGGACCTAAGTCCAAGTTTATTATGAAAGTGGTTCAAATTTTAAAACAAGAAGAATTTTCAAAAGGAGGGAGAAGATTTTGAAATTAAAGAAGATGGGAGGAGATGAAGGGACTATCCTAAAGCATAAGGTAAAAGCTAGAGAAAAGAATCGTCTAATCAATAAGAAGCCAACACTTGACACAATGAGTCAATGTAGAATTCCCATCCTTTAGATTTGAAACCAAACAAACAAATATAATAAACCTCTTAAGAGAACCAAGCTTCAATTGCATTAAGTCTTCACAAAAATTAGGCAGAGTAACAGCTGCATACAGATGAATTCTATATCACAGACGGAGCATGTAACCACAATAACCTGCACAAAAAATAAACAAGCAACCCAATGTCTTGGGGTAAACCCCAAGAACTCCAGACAAAATAACAGTTCAGGTCACAAAGTCTCCAGAATAGGTCAACGCTTCTAATCCTAAATCCAAGAGGTTCATGTCTCTAAAATGCCAAGGATAGTAACCAAGTAGTCCAAGTAACATTAACATTTTTGTATGGTTCAAGTTGATTATTAAGTATCTTCAAAAAAAGAAATGAAAAGCTCAAATGAGAAAAATAAAAATGACACAAAAGTAAATGCTCAAGTGAGTAAAGATGAAAATAGCATTAAATGTAAATGCTAAAATAAATGTGCTTAAAGTAAAGGCATAAAGTAAAAGCATAAAATAAAGTCAATTGTTAGGAATTAGTGGCTAGTTTAATGACCATCTTGAAACTTGAATTTGGAACTCATTAGAGGATTGGTAGAACCAAAGCCTCTCAACAACAAGTTTCATTTTCTTTTTGTCAAGTATATCATCCATTTAAGAATTCTTAAGGCAACATTAAATGATCAATGGTGTTTAAGTGATCCACTTTGACCAAAATTGATGAAGATTCATTAGAGGATTGGTAGAACCAAAGCCTCCTAACAATGAATCTCGAGGTTATTGGATCAAAGGATTCAAATTAATATACTTGGGCTTGCAAACATGGGTTTGGGCCACAAATGATCATTTTCTCAAACCGGGAAAATATTTAGCGCTATGTTAAGCAATCGTAAGTGGACTTATATAGAAGTCGCACCTATTTTGAGGTCGGTCAATAGCAATATATGTATCATATGTTTTGAGACATGATATAGGAATCATGCTCTAATAACATTTAGTACAATAAGAATGGGATAAGATGAAGAGGGATGGGGTGAGAAATAAACCACATTTGAACTAAAAATTTAATCAAACTATTATTAAAATAATTCATCCATTTTTATGGAGTTTGACTCAACACCATGGATCCAATGATGTTAATAAAGTTCATGATCTAAATTTCATAGTCCAAGATCAGCCATAATATATATATATATATATATATATATATATATATATATATATATATATATATATATATATATATATATATATATATATATATATATATATATATAATATATATATATATATATATATATATATATATATATATATATATATATATATATATATATATATATATATATATATATATATATAAAAAATAATATGGTATTTAAAATAAGAAAATAAGATTTTAAAAATGATTTAAACAACGAAATATAGAGGAAAAATAGCAATTATATTCAAACTAATCAAGAAAAATTACACAATACCATAGAAAAGTCAGAAATGAGCTCAAATATTTATATAAAAAATTTGGTAATTTTTTAAAGTCAGAAAATATTTTTTAAAATTAAAATAAATAGACAAAATAAACCAAAAATGAAGAAAAATAGTAAAATCAGAAATAAAAAATAAATGAGGTCACTAATATTTGTCAAAAGATCATTGGATCTGCTCTGGCCATTTGCAATGTGGGGTATTGACATGATTGGAGAAATCAAACCAACCGCTTCCACCGTACATCACTTCATTCTTATTACTATCGACTATTTTACCAAATGGGTCGAAGCTGCCTCATTTGCCTCAGTCACCAAGAATGTGGTAGCCAGATTCATCAGACATAACCTCATCTGCCGTTATGGTATCCTCGAAAGGATCATCACTAACAATGGAACTAACCTCAACAATGCCATGATCACTAAGCTTTGCACTCAGTTTAAGATCAAGCATCACAATTCTTCTCTGTATAGACCGAAAATGAATGGCGCAGTCGAAGCGGCCTACAAAAATATCAAGAATATTGTGCAGAAAATGGTAGTAACCTATAAGAACTGGCATGAGATGTTGTCGTTTGCTCTACATGGCTACCGTACTTCAGCTAGAACATCAACTGAGGCAACTCCCTTTTCTCTAGTCTATGGCATGGAAGCTGTTTTGCCAGTGGAAGTTCAAATTCCCTCGCTGAGAATTCTGAATGAGGCAGGCTTAGACGAAGACGAGTGGATTCAAACAAGGTTGGATCAGTTGAACTTGATTGACGAAAAAAGGTTAGCTACTGTTTGCCATGATCAGACGTACCAAAAACGGATGATCAAGGCTTTCAACAAAAAGATCAAGCCTCGAGTATATCAAGTTGGTGACTTGGTGATAAAACTCATCATTCTACCACAAGGCGACCCCAGAGGCAAATGGACTCCCACCTATGAAGGGCCATTTGTTGTCAAGAGAGTTTTCTTTGGCGGTGCCATGATGCTGACTACCATGGATGGTGAAGATTTCCCACATCCAATAAACACGGACATAGTTAAAAAATACTACGCATAAGAGACCCACTAGGTTGACACACCTAGGAAAAATAGGGGAATCCCGACAAACCAAAATGTTTTGGCAAAAATTAGGGATATATGCAAAAGATTATACACCCGACAAGTTGAAAACCCGAAAGGGTGACTTGGGAAAAAAAGGGTATCCTGGTGGGCTGAAAACTCGAGAGGGCGGTCCAGGCAAAAATTAAGGATTGAAAGCGTATTACTATGTCCCGTGGAATCTGCACAGTCAATTCTATCACCAAAGGTCCAAGTTCAAACGGTCCAAGATCAATCCAATCAACTTCTATCAACGACAAGGGACATTCGAAGACATTGGGGGCAATAGTAAAGTTGGAAGGCAATGAGATCATTTCACATGGATATTTGTTTTCATTCTCAATTTTTTTCCTTTCGATGATTTCCTCTTACTAGGATCTCCGTCTCTCTGTACAAAAATGCCTATTCACGGGAAAAATATCAATACAAATATACTTTGAAATGCAAAATTTCTGTCTTTGTTTTGAATGCAAATTTGTTCAATGACTAAAATTGAATGAACATATGCATATGAACATAATAAAAACTATTTGGCACATGTGTCCTGCTAAGCAGCAGCAAGCATCTCCTTAATGTATATGAAATATCCCCATAAAGTTATCTCATTATCATTATCCCCACAAGGATGGCTACAATAAACCTTTCCCCAACGGAGTTGCCTACAAAGTCTCTTTGCATAGGATAATCTCCGACCAGAGCCTCAACCTCTTGGCATCTCTCCCTCCAGCTAAGTCAATTTTTACAAGTGGAAGCCTCATGGATCTCTTCCTAAAAGAAACTCACTTCCCCAATAGGGTTTATTTCCCTAACAGGTTTCATTTCCCCAACAACAATCGAGGAACTGCAAAAATCCCCAGCCGAGTACATCCTCCCCAACCGAGTTTGTATTGCCCCGGCATAGTCCATTCTCCCCAGTTGAGCTCGTTATTCCCCAACTGTGTATATCCTCCCCAATTGAGTGTATCCTCCCCAAGATAAGTCTGTCCTACCTGACTGAGTCTACACTCTCCAGTTTGGATTTTCCTTTCAGATTATTGCAAATCATAGGGCCACAACCCCTGATCCCCAGTAAAGCCGCCAACAAAGCCTTTACTATTTCCAAAAAGATATTATAAATCCTGGACCCGACCAGATATTAGCACAATTTTCAAGTTATTATTGAAGCCTGGACCCAACCAGATAATAGTTTGAATTCTTCAATTGTCGAAGCTTGGGTCCAACCAGATAGCAGTTTAATTCCTAAAAAATCATTAGCAAAACTCCTCTTCTCCAGTAGAGTTTGCCACTATCCCTAGTAAATCACTGAAACCTGGACCCGACCAGATAACAGTTTGAGTATCTGAAACCTGGACCCGACCAGATAACAATTGATCTTAATTTCAAGATACTATGAAACCTGTACCCGACCGGATAATAGTCTAACTCTTCAAAGATATAGAAAAACCTAGACTCAACCCGACGAAGGTTTAACTTATTTTCCCCAGTAGAGTTTGCCTCTACCCTAACAAATTACTGTGAAACCTGGATCCGACCAGATATCAGTTTTCAATTTCATCTTCTCAAAGAAAGTTTTTGTGAAGCCTGGCTCCGACCAGATAACAATTACCCTCAGAGATTCATTGTGAAACCTGGAAACCGACCAGATAACAACTAAATCCCCAAACAGTTTATTGTGAATCCTGGACCCGACCAGATAACAATTGACCTCATCAACCTCAAAAGTCTGCAAAGCCTCGACCCGACCATATGATAGTTTTTCAAACAATTTATTGTGAAACCTGGAGCCTGACCAGATAACAATTAACTGGAATCCCCAGAGAGACACTATGAAGCATGGACTCGACCAGATAATAGTATAACTTTCCAAAAACCATGAAACCTGGACCCGACCAGATAGTAGTTACCACTTCAAGTTACTGCGAATCCTGGATCCGACCAGATAGCAGCTAACTTCCGTATCCC
Organism: Vicia faba; assembly: GCA_948472305.1. Taxonomy (NCBI): domain Eukaryota; kingdom Viridiplantae; phylum Streptophyta; class Magnoliopsida; order Fabales; family Fabaceae; genus Vicia; species Vicia faba. The sequence goes on from OX451736.1 coordinate 138,883,633, forward strand.
CAGTAAGTTGCCGCGAAGCCTGGATCCGACCAGATAGCAGTGGACAACTTCATCCTCAGCAAATTGTGAAGCGTGGATCCGACCAGATAATAGCTGACATTCAAGAGATATTATCCAGTGAGAGCATCTTTTCAACAAAGTTTGAAGATATGCATATTCTTCATCCCTAACGGAAATCAGGGATTCCACCCCCCAGAATTTCCTCAGTAGCAGCCAGGGATTTATTTTCCCAGACAAAAACATACATCTCACATTCATACATCATAACATGTACATACCATATGCATATAACATAATACCACATCTGGTGAACATCATGCAGGCATCTGCATTTTACTAACTCTTTTCCTCACAGGTAAAACATCAAGTTTTAGTATAAATCAACAAGAGATTTGTGCTGATACTTCTTCTAGTGTTTACCAACATTCCTCCAAATGGCATCTATAAGCCTATTCACCATCAATCTTCGAGTGAAAATTTATGGGCACTCTAGTGTTCAATCATCTTTCACCTTCAAGTCACGAATGGCGGATCCGCCAATCTAACTTTTAAGGATTAAGAAGATTGAACAGGGGCAGCTGTTGTACCCCAAAATTTCCCCTCCCATTTTTCATGCAAGATACTATCCTAGGGTTTCTCGTACACTCAATTTGGCTCAAAGGTTGATCAGACATATTCTCTTCCTATGCGATAAATCAACAATTAAGGTTTTGTATTTCTCAGAGAAAATTGAGTTTTCTAGGTTTCAAATGGTCTTCATAGGTCTTCCTATCTCCTCAAGGATGTTTATGCTAGTTTTCAAACTTTGCATTGCAAGCTTTCTCAGTCGTTGGCTCAGATAATTGAAAACGATTACATTGACCCAAAAATTGACCTTTTTGCGGGAGCAAGTTCAAACGATTATAACTTTTTCATTATTCGATATTTTTGAGAGGTTCTTTTTTGCGTATGATTCTCCTTTATGTCACCTCCATTCTCTATTCACAAATCAAGAATGGATCACGTGTCGAAGATCGCCAAAATTCGAATACGTTAGAAGTCGCATAATGGACTTTGACCTAATTTTAAGTAATTGTCGTTTGATTTCTAAGAGTTGTGATTTCCTTAAATTACAAGATCTTGAGACGGTTATTTCTACGTATGGTCATAAGTGATGTCGCTCACGAGTTTATCTTCAAAGATCAAAAGAAAATTGTGTTTGGAATACTTTGAAAGTTATCGAACCGTTGCAAGTCATTGGTTTGATTTCGAATGTTCTTTAACACAATTTGTTGAAGTTTGTTAATTCTACAAGATTGACGAATGTTCTTAAAACATGTTTGTTAGACAATGAATTCCCATTTTAATCAAGTATGACATGCGAACTCATTTTGATTACCAATTTGACATTGGACAAGAGTTGAAGATTAAAACTTTCATTTTAAATGACCATGGTTTTGGATTCAAGTTAACCAAGTGGAATTAAATTCTTAAACATTTGTTTTGTTTAGAAATTTGATTGGAGTACAAGGCGCATATTTTGTTTGATCATTTTTGTGATTTCTTGAAGTTCAAGTTACCCAAACCAAGGCGTTTTATTCAAAGCATTCAATTGAGAACTTCAAAATTCAATTAAAATTTGAGATTGGTACAATAAATTTCATCACACCAAATTTATTCAAAGGCTTTGTGTTCATTACATTACAAGTAAGTTGAAGTTACAAATTTTGTTTTGTTTTCAAATGAAATAAATTACAAGATTTGTTTTATTTACAAAGGGATAAATTTTGTTTCTTCAAAGTCTTCATTGCTTCATCCTCAAGCAATCCCTCCAATCTTCGCTTGTCGCTTACACCTCATGTTCATTAAACAAAGAAGAAGAGAAAGTTAGCAAGAATTTCAAACAAAAGTGATATGTAAAAAAGGGGAAAATTCATCATTAGGGTTTGTATTTAGGAATCAGATTTTAAGGTTTGTTTTTATCATAATCCCTCTTGTACTATTTTGAAAATCACAAGGTTGGACCTTGGTTCACAAAAAGAAAAGGAAATTGGCAATCATAACCTAAAGCCCAAAGCTTCCAAGCAACAACAAAATATGAAAGCAAACAGCAAGGCAAGCAAGCAAAGCGGGCTGGATAGCAGGCAACAAAACAATAGCAAAGCAGGCTACTTAGCAGGCAGCAAAATAACAACACTGCAAGCTGCAACAACAACACTGCAAGCTGCCAAAATAAAGCCTATGCAAAATCTAAAAGCAACAAAGTACCAGAGTTCAAAAAAAGAAGGTTTTGTGTTCTAACTCCTCAAACAATTTCAGTTTTATCATAGGCCAAAATTCTATTGCAAATCTCAAAATAATTGGTTCACAATAGTGCAAACAGGATTTCAAGTCCAACACAAGGTCAAGCCCAACAGATTTCAGCCAACATGATTTAAAGAATTCAAAGCCTCATACAATTCTTTTTTAATCATTGGCCTGGGAATTTTCTGTTTGCAAATCACCATTGGGTTCACAAAAGATAAAGAGGAAATCAGAAAATATCAAATCAGCAAGCAAAAGCCTCATGTTGATTCAAATTAAGAAAAGTCAAAACATGCATTGGCTAAAAGAAAACCATATTCCCAAGTTTATTGCAAAATCAAACTTCTGTTCACAGTAAAGATAAATAGTACTCAGAAAATCCATCACATTACAACAAGCATAGGGTATAAAAAACCAGCAGAAAGAAGAAATTCAGAAAAGTTAGCTACAAGTACAAAAACTTGTACATAAAAAGCAATCAGCCAAAACAAGTAATCAAGTACAAGGTATGTACAAAGAGCTCAAAGTACAAAACCAGCAATACCAAAGCAACAAGCAAGTGGTACAAAAGTACAACAAAAGTAAATTCCCCTCAAGTCAGCATCAAGCTTGTACAAGAAAACAACCAAAGTCAACCATCAAAAGCAGCAAACAAGTACACAGTTCAACAATCAAGTCAAAGCTGAAAACTCTCAAAGACATCATAAATTACAGAGAAATTCAAAAATCAATCACAATATAAAGCCGAAAACAACACAGAAGTAAGGAGGAGGATTTTACCACAAAAAAATATACAAGCATAACATCATCTTCTTCCATTTTTGTTTTACACAGATACGCAAAACATACAGAACACAAACATCAGAAAACCCTGAATTCTTTTTATCATCATTTTCGAAAACCTAACCCTGCAGATTTTTTGTAACAAGAAAGAAGAGTAAGAAGAAAAAGGAACGAACTCACTGGTAAAGAGGCCGAATCGCATTCTCTCTCTTCCTTCCTCTCCTCTCCGCATGCATTTTCACTGTAAAATTAAACAAGTAAATAATTAAGTTTCTGAACAAATAAGAGAAAGCAATACACAGCGAGAGGGATAAAGAGGAACATGTTCACATCACAGCGAGAGAGAGCAAGATCACGAAGGAGAAGGATGAAGATTTAGTTCTTCATCTTCTCAGAGGAGGCGCTGCCTCCTTTTGATTTAGGGTTTCACAAACCCCTTTGCAACTTAGTGATAAATGGTGGGTCTAGGGTCGACCCGGTTCGGCCCAAGCCCACCATATATTTTTTATTTCAGAAAAAACTAATGTTTTTTCCATATAGTATTCAAGTTAAATTATTTACAGATTGGAGCAGCTGGCGCATTGGTGAAGTTGTTGTTGGATAATCCTGAAGGCAGGGGTTCGAATCCCCCTGAGACCATTTTCTCTTTCTTCATTCTTTTTATTATTTTTGATTTGTTATTCTGCTGGGCCAAAGTCCTCCCGCCCATGCATTTTTTTTCTTTTCTTTTGATTTCAAAAACAGGGTTTTGGGCCTAACAACAGAAACTGTTTTTACTTTTTTTTTACACCCTTTTTTCACTTTTTTAACCCCCTTTAGTATATATTTCTATTTTTATTTTATCTTACTTTTCATTTAGTTATTTATTTAATATAAATATATGTATATAAATATATTTTTCTAAATAATTATAGTAAAACTTTTCCACTTTATTTTTTTTTAATTATTTTATTTGTCTCTTATTTTATTATAGATAGAATATAAAAATACCATTTTCTTAAACAAATTTCTTTTCTTATCTAGTTTAATTTATACTTAGTCTTTTTTTTAATTAATTAATTTAGAACTTAAGATTTTAATTAAAAAAATTTCTCATTCATTTTAGCTTGTAACTGAAATCGTGAATCAGCCATCTTGCATCCTTTTGCCAAAACTTTTGAATAATTATGCTTAATGTCAAATTTCTAACATGACTGCAACATTCAATTTCATTTTTATGCCCTATATGTTGATGCCCGAATCTAGGGTTTCAAAGTTTTGTTTTTAGGAATTCCTTGTACAGGTACAATCAAGGCACGCCATGGCCATATTGGTGTTTAGTGGAAAGAGACGAAGCAAGCCTTGGTCTTAGAATTGATTTTCATAGCCTAGGGTGGATTTTAGAAATAAGCCATGGATTTTGATGCGGAATCAAATCCGCAGGAAAAAAACACAGGGTTTATGGAAGAAGATGAAGACGTGGCTTGTCTTCATTGGCCAATTCAAAAGTTTCAGTGTGTTTTTTTTTATTTTGCCAGCATAGCAATTGTTTTGCCCATATATTATTTGTTTTGCATTTTACTAACGAATGAAGCAACTTGGTTGAGTGGCAAGCGCGTTTGGCATGTGATCATTGGGACCTGGGTTCGAATCCCAGGTCCCCCAAAACTTTGTTCAATTTTTTCTTCACATATTCAGATGCAGTTCTCAAAGGATGGTCCATCATACACCCTTCTCCAAATGCTGGCCAGGTGGACTCAAACCAGATCCAGGGGCCCAGATTGCATACTCACCATACTCCTTGGTCAACGCACGCCTAGCAAATCACCAAAGTCCAATGAGGCTGCTTATGTTTGGGCCTGGGAATTGCAACTCAAAACACCTTCTTCAGGCCCAGCACCCCCCAAAGTTTGTAAATAAAAATTAACCAATTAATTTAGTTTTAAATTAGGTTTAATGATAATATATTTTGCAATAAATTAAAATTGATTTAGAATTAAGGTTTTGATATATTTTTTACCTTTCTAATTTTATTTCCTTAATTAAAATAAAAAACTCAAAAATATTTTCTTTTAATTAATTAATTCCATTTTTAATTTAGACTTAATTCTTAATTCAAGAAAATAACAAAAATATGTTTTATTTGATAAAAAGGATCAAAACCCTAGGACTTTCCGATTCAATTTTTCTCGCGCGCATATTATTTTTGATCCATATATTGTAATTGCTCCGAGGATGTAATAGTTTTAACTTAGGGCTTTTATTTATCGCTTTTATTTACTTTTCGCAATTTAATTTTCAAGGGTTTGTTTTTGGCGATGTAAATACACGACGCCTTGTAATAGCTTAGATTTATTTTCCGCAATTTAATTTCTGCAACTATAAATTGTTAGATGTTTGAATAATAGGCTATGCATGACAAGATCTATCTTAACTTAAAATCAACAGTAGCTCACCATGATATGCAAAGATAATATAACTGAAAAACAACACACTCGCACATGCCACTCTTAGGGTACGCCTCACTTGGTTGCCTCGAACGTGGTCATTGAGTATAGGAAGTCTTAGAGGTCGCCCTCTTGTCCAAAGATCATAGTTGCCTCGAAACGGTTGCCTCGGAAAAATGATCTAAGACATTAGGGTTACCGCTAAGGCGTCCTAACGTTGCTTTAGTGACCACACGTCCCTTAATAGAATTGACCTGAAAACTCCAACAACGATGCTTCCTACTCCTCAATAGTGGGAGGGCATTGTCTAAAGGATGCTTGTACAGTTTAATTCCTTTTTGAGTAGGTAGAGGTTCTTAAGTACTTGCTCTTTTGAAAACAAAAACAAAACTTTTCGCACTTGCACTCTCTTTCAAACAAAAACTCTTTTCAAACCCACAATCACAAAGAAAAAGCAAATTTTTTGAAAACATAGTGAGCAAGTACCTAAGAGCCCGTGGATAACCACGGATAGAAAGGGTGCTAACACCTTCCCTTTCTATAATCTACCTCCCGAACCCGAGAAATATCTCAAAAAGGAATTTTTATGTGCTTTTGTCCTTTCCTTGTTGGATAAAATAAAAGACGGTGGCGACTCTTGCTTACCACGAAATTTTGCGAAAACAAACGCAACCGCGAACCAGTATTCCAAAACAGTCAGTTCTTTCCCACCGATCACAACATGCTTGTAATCAAAGGCCATGACATGTTGGCCACACATGCCCCCTGCAAGGAAACCTTTTCGATTCACCAAGCGTACTGCCTACAAACCTGCTTCGATTTGGACAAGTAGTTGCCTGCAAGCCTGCTTCGACTTGGACAAGTTTACTACCTACAAGCCTAATTCGATTGGGCATATGCTGCTTGCATGTTTGTTTTCATTTGGAAAAGCTTCGATGGGACAAAGTAACCATCTCTATGCATTCTTTGAATCCACTTGCACCAAGGACCTCTTGCAGACTTTGCCTCTCACAAACTTCGTTTGAGCGAAGAGATATCTTTATACAAGATTTGACTAAGTTCTTACTTCCCTTGAAAGAATACCCTTCGATTCAGAAGCCAAAAATTCCATCATGCTAAAAGGAAATGACTCTCTTATGTTTGTTTTGATCCACATGCTTCAATTGGGCAACATGCTTCCTTCGAACACCAGCTTTCGATTGGGCAATATGTTTGCTTTGATCCAAGCTTCGACTGGCCATTAGCTTCCTTCGAGTAAGCTTGTTTCGACCACAAGCTTCGACTGAGGCAAAGGATTCCTTTGAACAAGTGCTCTTCGATCTCATTCTTGCATTCGACTCAAGACCAAATCTCATTTTCCAGGCTATGTTGCTTCCAAATCTGTACATAATCAGAGGCTTGTACAAGGGTTTTTAAACTTTGTCTTTTAGATACTATTATTCTTGGTTAAAGGCTACATACTCTTTCTTTTCATAGAGAGTACTTTAGTCATAAAGTCAACTTTCAACCTGATTTTGGTCTGAGCACAAGCAAGGCCAGAAGCATAAGTCATATCTTCTGCACCCCAACTGCCAACAGGCCCCCCACTTGTACCTTTCATGTTACCTATTATTTTATTATTTTTGCAAGGCTGGCTATTGAAAACATGTCCATTCTTTTTCTCTATAAATAGAGGAATTTTTGCAAAGCTGGGAGGATCTTTGGACCAGAGGAACGAATCCCCCAAATTTTCTCAAACACAATAAAACTCTCAAAGTTCATCAACACTTGAGAAATCACAAAAAACCCAGAATCACATTTATCTCCTTCGACTTTGAAGAACAACCACACTTCAGTCTCCTTCGAATCAAAGAAGCATCACACTTGCTTTTTCTCTTCCTTCGAATCCAGCGTTCCAAGCACAACTATTGACCACCTCTTTCGAAACCAGCATCCAGGGCCTCCACTCAAGGCCCCACATCTATTCAAGGCCTGAAGCAAGGTAAGTTATTCTTACCTTTGAACTTTTTTTTTCATGGCATAGTAATTTTCCCTTTCGTTTGAAACATGTACATACCATTGTTCCTTTCGTTTCCACCCTTTTAACATATTTTTTAGAGCTAACCCTTTCGTTTTTCTTTCTGTTTACCTGAACTTTCTTTAACTATTAAACTATTTATAAGACAAATACTAGCATGGTCTCAGGCCATGTTGCCATTTAATGCTTGAAATGAAAGAAACAGGAAACATGAAATAGGAAATGAAGCTTCTGGCTTCTACCCTCTTTCTCCAGGTCAAACGAAATAGACAACCAGGAGGAAAACCATGTTGACTTCTAGGCCCAGACGAAAAGCATGCCTTCACTGATTCCAAGCTCAGTCGAAAGGCATTCCCTCACTGCTTTCAACCTCCAGTCGAAGAACACAACAAGGCAGAACCAGAAGGCTTCTCCATACACTGACTTCTAGGCCAATCAAAGGATAGGACCTCACTGGTGCTAGCCCCAATCGAAGGAGGCCAACAGAATGAAAATCGAAGGATGCTACTGCCTGGGTCGAAGAGCTCTTTTTTTCCATTCTTTTATTTTGTTTTCTTTGCCTTTACATTTTATTGCCTTTCAATATGGTTGTAATAGTGTAGGATATTTATTCCCTGCATTTTTATTGCTTTATACAAATGTTAGTAACTAGGATGTATGGTAAGATAAAACCAACAAATATGCCACCCTAATCAAGACTAAATGCATGTAAATAAAACACATTTGCACACTTACACCCTTAGGGTAATTCCACTTGTTGCCTTTCGGAAAATAGTCATGTCCCTCGAGCATGGGCTTTTTAGCAAAGACCCTTGATAAAAGATCGTAGTCCCTAGATGACCCTCGATAATGCTTTCGGTAAACGATCTAGTCCCTAAAATGACATTGCTAAAACGTCCCATATGTTGCCTTCTATGACTATACAAACGTCCCAACGCCCGTCCCTTCACATCCAACGATGGGGCTTCTTACCAAATCAATGGTAAGATAGCCACATCTAAAGGAGGAGGAAAAGCACATTTAAGACCTTTCGAGTAGGTAGATTCGCTCCTAGTTACTCGCTTTCTCACAATAAAAACATTTTTATACACCCACACTCTCATCTTTAAACTATTTTTGAAACAAACACATTGTAGGCATTCTTATAGAAACGAGAACCATTACGAAGTTCCATTTTCAAAATACTTTCAAAAATACATCTCACAAACTCACCTTTGAACTATTTTTGAAACAAACACTTTGTAGGCGTTCTCATAGAAACGAGAACCATTATGAAGTTCCATTTTCAAAAATACTTTCAAAACACACACCACAAGCACATTCAAATAAAAGCAAGTGATCTAGCAAGTAACTAAGAGCCCATGGAAAACCTTGGATGAAAAGGGTGCTAATACCTTCCCTTTTCATAATCTACCCCCCGAACCCAAGAAACATCTCTAAAGGTCTTTCCTGTGCTTTTTCACCTTTCCTTTTGGATAAAAGAAAAGTCGATGGCGACTCTTGCTAACCGCGACATTTGCGATAAAATGCAAAAATTCAAGTCAGTTCTCCCACCGCATCACACCTACTCTTCAAACAAGGAGGTACCATGGAATTATGGTGCCGAGGTATTCTATCATGGGATTAAGCAAGATGCCTGGATCGAAGAAGAAAAAGATGACAATGTTGGCAACATAGCTGGCTCAAGCAAAGTAACTAGAACTGGGAGAATATTTTCACCCAATATCTCACCACCAGTTGTTACAAGGACGCCCATCCGCATTACTACTGCTAAGAGGGAAGGATAAGGTTGTTGAGCCTGATGTGATTGAAGTACCCTTCAAGGACGTAGCTGATGAAGAACCCTCCACTCACGAGATGGACGAGATTTTGAAGATCATAAAAAGAAGCAACTTCAAGATTGTAGAACAGTTGGGGCAAACCCCTTCTAAGTTTTCAATGTTGTCATTGCTGCTTTGCTTCGATGCCCGTGCTCGGACATTAATCAAGTTCCTAAAAAAGGATCATGTCCCGCATGAGACAACAACTGATCAATTTAAGAATTGCGTGGCTAGCCTGACAGCTAATAATGACTTGGGATTTTCAGATGCTGACTTAACGCCTCTTGGGAAGAATCACAATAAATCCTTACATGTTTCTATAGAGTGAAAAGGGACTACCTAAGCACATGTGCTAGTGGATATTGGTTCTTCTCTGAATGTATTACCCAAAGGGGCATTATACCGTCTTGACTGTGAAAATTTAATCTTAAAGCCAAGTGATATCATCGTAAGGGCGTTTGATGGATCAAAGAGAACTTTTCATGAGGAGGTATATATTCCAATAAAAGTGGGCTCCTAAATCTTCAACTCCACCTTCTATATTATGGATATTCGTCCTGCCTATTCTTGCCTGTTAGGTTGCCCATAGATCCATAAAGCTGGGGCAGTAACCTCAACTCTCCATCAGAAACTCAAATATCCAGTCAAGGGAAGAATAGTCACTGTCTGTGGAGAATAAGAGTTTATGGTAAGCCACCTTAACTCGTTCAAATACGTAGAGATGGATGGATAATTCATTGAGACCCCGTGTCAAGCCTTTGAGGTTGTACCACCAATGATTGCTGCTACCAAATGTTCTTCTGATGAGTTTAAAGATGTTAAGGCCACACCAAAGATGGTTTCAGTCAAGGATGCCCGTGTGGCAATTGAAGACGGAAACTGCGATACTTGGGGGTAACTCCTCGATATCCCATTTAAAGCGGACAAGATTGGTTTGGGCTTCACCGTCAAAGCTCAAAAAGAAGTGAGGCGTGCTCGTGCTGGAAATCCACCTCTCCGCATTGGAAACCATGAAGTCAACGTCGTGGGTGATTCTGAAGAAGGAGCTGCATTTGAGGATTGGGTGTATCCAACTACAAGAGAGCTGAAGAATTGGCATACAAAGGACTTTATGCCCATCTCCTTCATTGAGGAGTAATCTACTTGTTATTGCTTTTCTTTCAATTCAAGAACATGTTGTTTGTAATATTTTAACAATGACTTTTTCAGCCATTTGCCTGACCTGGGGCACTTTGGTCCATTTGTCAAGGGTTTTATTTATGTTCATCTAATCATATGATCATTCAGTACACTGGACTCTTTTGCATTCAAATATTTGTGTTCATTGTCTTTCTTTTCTTGCAAATACATTTTTTTTTAAAATAGCCGTGTATCTTACATGCACACACACACACACACTCTTGCTGGTCCACATCCACTCTGGATCCCATTGCCAATGACTCTACTAATGCCAACTATGACTTTGAATGTCCTATCAACCAAGCCGAAGACGAAGGCGAAGAAGATTGTGACATACCGAGAGAACTAGCCAGACTTTTATTACAAGAGGAAAAATCTATTCAACCGCACGAAGAGTCAGTTGAAGTTATCAACCTGGGTACTGAGTCAGATAAGGAGGAAATCAGGATCGGTGCTAATTTGGGAAGCAGTGTCAAGAGCAGGTTGGTTCAGATGTTGCATGATTATGTGGAAGTATTTGCTTGGTCTTATGAAGATATGACTGGGTTGAATACCAACATCTTAGTTCGTCATCTGCCGACAAGAGAAGACTGTCCTCCTGTTAAACAAAAGGTTCGTCACATGAGGCCTGCTATGTCTGAAAAGATCAAAGCTGAAGTGATGAATCAATTTGATGCATGGTTCCTAGCTGTGACATCCTATCCTCAATGGGTTGCTAATGTGGTGCCAGTGCCAAAGAAAGAAGGAAAGGTTCGCATGTGCGTAGACTATAGGGATCTGAATAGGGAAAGTCCCAAGGATGACTTCCCTCTACCACACACTGACTTCTTAGTTGATAACACTTCTCAACATACAATCTTCTTATTCATGGATGGCTTCTCAGGCTATAATCAAATAAGGATGGCTCCCGAAGACATGGAGAAGACTACTTTCATTACGCAATGGGGCACATTCTTCTACAAGGTCATGCCGTTCGGATTGAAGAACACAGGGGCAACATATCAAAGAGCTATGGTAGATTTGTTTCATGACATGATTCATCATGAAATAAAGGTCTATGTGGACGATATGATTGCTAGATCGCAAACTAAAGAGGAGAATCTCGATCACCTGTACAAACTATTCAAAAGGCTGAAGAAGTACAAGTTGAGGTTAAACTCTAATAAGTGCATGTTTGGAGTACGATCTGGAAAGCTTCTAGGTTTTGTCGTCAGCAATAAAGGCGTTGAAGTTGATCCTGCCAAGGTAAAGGCCATCCAAGAAATTCCAGTCCCTCATTCTAAAAAAGATGTCAGAGGATTCTTGGGTCATCTCAATTACATTGCCCGTTTCATATCACACTTGACTGCTACTTGTGAGCCAATCTTCAAACTCTTGAACAAAGATCAGGTAGTCAGATAGAATGATGAGTGCCAGATTGGCTTTGACAAAATCAAAGAATACCTACATGAACCTCCTATTCTCATGCCTCCAGTTGAAGGAAGACCCTTGATCATGTACTTGACAATATTAGAGAACTCTATGGGTGTGTTTTGGGCCAACATGACGAGTCTAGCCGAAAAGAGTATGCTATTTATTACCTGAGCAAAAAGTTTACCGACTGTGAAACCAGATATTCACTGCTCGAGAAAACTTGTTGCGCTCTGGCATGGGCTGCTCGCCGGCTAAGACAATATATGTTGACTCATACCACTCTGTTGATTTCTAGGATGGACCAAATCAAGTACATCTTCGAGAAACCTGCCCTTTCCGGACGGATAGCCAGATGGAAAATGATCTTGACTGAGTACGAAATTCAATACACGACTCAAAAGGCCGTCAAAGGAATTGTACTAGCAGATCATTTGGCCCATCAAGCTGTGGATGATTATCAGTCAATGAACTTCGACTTCCCTGATGAGAACATCATGTTGGTAACCGACTGTGAGAAACCTGGACCATATGACGGACTTGAACAAGGATCCCGATGGACTATGGTATTCGATGGGGCTTCCAACGCCTTAGGTAACGGAATTGGTGTTGTGATCATCTTTCCTGAAGGTTGCCATACTCCATTCACTGCCAGACTATGCTTCGATTGCACAAACAATATGGCCGAGTATGAAGCATGCATCTTAGGTCTGAAAGCTGCTATTGACTAGAGGATCAAGCATTTGGATGTGTTCGGGGATTCCTCCCTAGTGATCAGCCAAGTAAAAGGATATTGGGACACTAAACACCCTAATCTTATCCCTTACAAGGAACTTTTTCTATCCCTAATTCATTACTTCTAAGAGATCACTTTTGAGCACTTCCCTAGGGAAGAAAACCAGTTGGCTGACGCTTTGGCAACTATGTCTTCAATGTTCAAGGTCAGATGGGACAACGAAGCCCCTATGATAACAATTGAAAGATTCAATGAACCTGCACATTTCTATGAGCTTGACACCGATGCATAGAAGCCATGGTACCATGAGGTGATGAGATACCTTGAAGCACAAGAGTATCCAGAGGGGCATCTATCAATGACAGAAAGTTCTTGCAAAGATTTGCAGCCAAATTCTTCCTAAGTAACGGGATATTTTACAAGCACAACCATGATTCAACTCTACTCCGATGCATGGACAAGAAGGAGGCAGAGGAAATCATGGAAGACATGCACGATGGCCTCTTAGGTACTCACTCAAGTGGACATACGATGGCTAAGAAAATCTTAAGAGCTGGTTACTATTGGTCAACGATGGATACTGATTGCCATCAACATTCAAGAACTTGTCACAAATGCCAAATCTATGTTGACAAGGTCCATGTGCCTCCTACCACTCTGAATGTCATGACCGCTCTGTGGCCATTTGCAATGTGGGGCATTGACATGATTCGATAAATCAAACCCACCATTTCCAACGGACATCGCTTCATTCTTGTTGCTATCGACTATTTTACCAAATGGGTCGAAGCCGCCTCATTTGCCTCAGTCACCAAGAATGTGGTAGCTAAATTCATCAGACACAACCTCATCTGTCGTTATGGTATCCCCGAAAGGATCATCACTGACAATGGAACTAACCTCAACAATTCTATGATCACTGAGCTTTGCACTCAGTTTAAGATCAAGCATCACAATTCTTCTCTGTATAGATCGAAAATGAATGGCGCAGTCGAAGAGGCCAACAAAAATATCAAGAAGATTGTGCAGAAAATGGTAGTAACCTATAAGGACTGGCATGAGATGTTTCCGTTTTATCTACATGGCTACCGTACTTCAGCTAGAACATCAACTGGGGCAACTCCCTTTTCTCTAGTCTATGGCATGGAAACTATTTTGCCAGTGGAAGTTCAGATTCCCTCGCTGAGAATTATGAATGAGGCAGGCCTAGGCAAAGACGAGTGGATTCAAACAAGGTTAGATCATCTGAACTTGATTGATGAAAAATGGTTAGCTGTTGTTTGCCATGGTCAGACGTACCAAAAACGGATGATCAAGGCTTTCAACAAAAAGATCAAGCCTTGAGTATATCAAGTTGGTGATTTGGTGATAAAACGCATCATTCTACCACAAGGCGACCCTAGAGGCAAATGGACTCCCACCTATGAAGGGTCATTTGTTGTCAAGAGAGTTTTCTCTGGCGGTGCCATGGTTCTGACTACCATGGATGGTGAAGATTTCCCACATCCTATAAATGCGAGCATAGTTAAAAAATACTACGCATAAGAGACCCGCTAGGTTGACACACCTAGGAAAAAGAAGGGCATCCCGACAAACCAAAAGTTTTGGGCAAAAATTAGGGATATATACAAAAGATTGTACACCCGACAAGTTGAAAATCCGAAAGGGCGACTTGGGCAAAAAAGGGTATCCTGGTGGGCTGAAAACCCGAGAGGGCGGTCCAGGAAAAAAATTAAGGATTGAAAGTTGTTGTACCCCAAAATTTGCCCTCTCATTTCTCGAAGGTACAACCTGGACCCTCAGGTTTGCTTCCATCCAATTGCAAATTTTGAATCATCACTTTTCAAGGAAATCATCCATAAGGGCAAAATGGTCAAAAGCACACTGAAAAGTCAAACTTTGACTTTTAAATCAAAAAATAAAGTTTCAACAATTATATTTCATCAAGACATGAAACTAGTTCATCAAAATCAGGAGTCAGAAGTTACTTTGAAAAAAAATCAAATTTCTAAACATTTGGAAAATTTTCTAAGTGTTAAGAGAATGTGATACTTCAGAACTTCTGAGCCAGTCCCTATGCAAGTGCAATCAGAAGTTGCAAACACGGTTAAGAACATAACGCTTCAATCAGAACATGTAGAAGCGATGCTCTTTGGCCAGAACATGATGCTTCAATCAGAACATGATTCTTCAGCATATGAAGGCTATGTTCAACGCTCCGGTCAGAACATGCCCCTTCAGCATTTGGAGGTTACGTTTCTGATCTTCTGCGATCAAAACATCACTAAATCCCAAGACCTCGTTTAAACAACCTGCTACGCTGCTATACTACAGTACTCTAACCAGAAGTTAATCCAGTCCACGCCTATTGTTGTACCCCAAAATTTTCCCTCTCATATTTCTCAAAACATTGCAAGAAAAATCTCCAAGTGGCTCAAGGTTGCTCAAGAGTGGGTCAGACAAGTCATCTCCTAAGGCAGTCAACCCCAAATTAGGGTTTTATGTTGCACCAAGACCCTTGAATACAAATGACCTCAATTGCTCCCCAATGTCCTAATATGTTCTCAAGGTCATCCATGTCAAGTTTCAAGCCTTGCAGAGGAAGTTTGCTCAGTCAATTGCTCAAAGGGTCCAAAAATCGATTGTGCTAGAGCAAAAGTCAACTGTGACCCAAATACAGTCAAACTTCAAGATTTTTTGTCAAAATTCTCACTTTGAAGGATATTTAATCATTTTATCAAGGGTTGATCATGATTCATCAAGGATTGCTCAAAATTCATCAAGACTCAAAAATGCTAAATTAGGGTTTTGTAGGAAAAGTCAACTCAACTTTGACCAAGCATAACTTTCTCATACTTTATGCTAAATGACCCATCCAAAGCTCATTTTTAAGAGGATGAAATTTCCTACAATCCATATTCATACCCCAAGATCAGAAAATGCACTCACAAGAAGTTATAAATTTGGACATTATAGGTCATTTTTAAAAGTCAACAAAAACACCTTTTTTGCCAAAGCTTATAACTTGAGAATGGATTATCAAAATGAGATGTGACAAAAAGGGTTGGTTAGAGGACATCTCAAGCTTTCTAAAAAGTCCAAGAACACCTCCAAAAGTTCAAAATTGAAGAAGTTATTCATTGTTGAAGTTGGACATTTTTGCAAAATTGCCAAAAGTCAACTATCCCCAAAACTTCAAATTTTGTCAAATGGGCCCATTTTTTTCCACTTGATCTGGGCTTGCATCATTGCCCACGTGTTATAGCTTCATCCATGAGCCCATATCTTATTTTTATTTTTTAATTTGATTTTTAATTGAATTTATTCACTTTAAATCAAATAGAATCATATAAAATCAAAAGTATTTATAACTCATGATTTTTTGGTTGCTTTAGGCTTTGAATACAGCTATTATGTGAATCAAATTTGCATCAAGTGCATTGGTTACAAGAAGATATGATTTAGGCGAAATTTGGAAGGTTGTAATGGTGGAATCAAATCCAATTCATGAGCATTGATATGGAGAGATTTGTACCAAGTTTCTTACCCTAATGCAATATACATTACATAAGGAAGGCAGAGGCATGAAAATAGGGGTGGGAGGCTGCAAGAAGAGGTAGAACAAAGTTTGAAAAAGTCACCAAAAAGCTTGAATTCGAAACCATAGCAAGAGGCAATTTCAGAAGCTTAGACCCGTCTCAAACGATTTCTGGGTGTTCACTCAGTCTACCTAGATCCAGAACAAACATTCTCAGACCACCTAGCACGCTGTAAGTATCACGTTATCTCGCTCTGTATTTGAAATCATAACTCACTATTCTTGTATCATTTGAACAAATCATTGATATATTTGTGATCTTCATAATATTTCCAAGCTTTTGGCATTAGTTAATTTTGTTTGTCTGACTTGTAAATCCAAATACCATAGCTAGGGTTTCGTGTTTTTTTTTTGGTGTTTCTCTTTTAGGAAAAATTGGCCATCAAGAAGGGTATGGTTGTGACCGGGATGATGAGACGAGCTCAACCATGCCCTTAGAATTCTTTTTCATGGCTTACAGATATTTTTGGAATGTGCATGACTTATAGTGACGGTCTGTGTCCGTTGGTATAAGTCTGGAATGTTTTAGCCACGGACGTGAGGTAGAAGACGAAGACGTGTCACACCATCAATGGCCAGTTCAAAACCACGCGAGCTTTTTACTTTTTTGCTGGCATATTGACTTGTTTTTTATATTATATATTATTTGTATATTATTAACAAATAAACCAAGTAGCCTAGTGGTAAACGTGTACATCCATTAGCCTACAGGACCTGGGTTCGAATCCGAGGTCCCCCACTTTCTTTGTTATTTTCATTCTTCGGGTGATTACATGCATATTCAAGCGCGCAGAACACCATACGCCTTCACATATCCAGCTGCCAGATGGCCCAAGGCCAAATCTGATGGCCAATAATTGATGGTTCACCATAGACAAAGTCCATGCACGCCTACTTGATCTCAAAAGTCAACAAAGGGCCAGCTCGTTTGGGCCACAGATCTGCTGTTCAAACACCCATATTTAGGCCCATACCATCTCTTCTCTCTATTTCTTTTATTTAATATTTGTTTTATTGATTTAATTGATTTATTATTTTCTAACCAATCAAATTTTTCCTTTATAAAATTAAAACCACAAAAAATATTTTCTTTATCAAATTAAATTTTAGTATTTTATTTTTTATTAACAAATCTATTAATTAATTTAGGCTATTAATTAGAAATAACTTTAATATATTTTTGTAAATAATTAAAATTAACTAGACTTAATTAGGTTTTTACTAACATTAATTAATTTTTATTTCTTTCCTAAATTACCAAAAACCCAAAAATAACCTTTTTTATTTAACTAATTTATTTATTTAATTTAATTTAGTAATTAATTTAGGATAGTTTTCTTTCTTAATTCAAAAAACAACAAAAAAATCTTTTCTTTAACAAAAAGGGTCAAAACCCTAGAACTTTGCGCTCGATTTAATTTCCCGCACGCGATTTATTTATTTTATCCAATAATATATTTGCCTCCGGTTTGTAATAGCTTAATAGGACTTTTACTTATTTTTTATCGCTTTATTTATTTTTAAAGGGTTTGTCTTTGGCGATGTAAATACCCGACGCCTTGTAATTTAATTTCCGCACTTTTTATTCCGCAAATTATAATTGTTAGATGTTTGATAATAGGATGGCATGACAAGACTGGATGTTTTACCCTAAAATCAACTTAGATCACCATTAACATGTACAAAGATAAAATTGACTGAAAATGACACGCTCGCACATGCGCACTCTTAGGGTACACCCCACTTGGTTGCCTTCATACACGGTCATTGAGTATAGGTCACTTTAGAGGTCTCCCTCTTGTTCAAAAGATCATAGTTGCCTCTAAATGGTTGCCTCAGATATTGTTGCCTCAAACAAATGATCTAAGACATTAGGGTTACCGCTAAGGCGTCCTAACATTGCTTTGGTGACCGTAAGTCCCTCATTCGAATTGACCCTCAAACTCCAACGACGGTGCTACCTACTCATCAATAGTAGGATAGCATTGTCTAAAGGAAATTAGCATAGAATGATTCCTTTTCCGAGTAGGTAGATGGTTCTTAAGTACTTGCTCCTTTAAAAAACAAAAACTTTTCACACTTACACTTTTCGAATAAAGTTTTCAAAAAACACTTCATACACTCTTGAGGACAGAAGCAAGAGTTAAATCGAAGTTTTCAAACAAAATTTTTTTCAAACCCACAAGCACAAAGAAAGCAATTTTGAAAACAATTGAGCAAGTACCTAAGAGCCCGTAGATAACTAGGGATAGAAAGGGTGCTAATACCTTCCCTTTCTATAAATCTACCCCCCGTACTCAGAAATATCTCAAAAAAGGAATTTTTCTGTGCTTTTTTCCTTTCCTTGTTGGATAAAATAAAAGACGGTGGTGACTCTTGCTTACCGCGATATTTTACAAACACAAACGCAAAATGCAAACCAGCATTCCAAAAAACAGTAAGTTCTTCCCACCGTATCACAGAACTGGAGACTCTGCTGGGGAATATTATAAGTGGGGTGTACCTTAGGAATAGTTCATAATGTTTTTAATTGCTTGACTTGTATGCTTTATCTTTGTGGGTTAAATCAGAGTTACTATAGATCCTAACCCAGATATGAGGGACACCCTTTAGGTAAGTAGCAATAAACTGTGAGGGAACTGTACGACGTAGACGGATACGGTTGAAGTAGTAGCTACGTTGGTGTGTCACTTTAGTATGTACTAATACCCCTTGTGGCGCAACGAGGAGAATATGGGTCTGCTAAGGGGTCATTAAGCACCAACTGACCTTAGAACCTTTAAATTGACCAACTTGGCCATAGAACAGTAGCAGTATGCTACACTCATTGAGACTAAACTCTCGCGATGATTCCGACTGCAAGAAAAGGTTGCTAAATTGGAATTATGATCGGTCGAGGGTAGTGAGTGATATTGAGATCCTCTAGAACCCGGTTACTATTTCTAGGACAGGTTTGAACCAACTAAACTGAAAGAGGGTAATACCTAAACTCCATGCCAGCCTGAAATTTAAGGGCTATTGTGTGACTTGTGTACTTTCAAACTTGAACTACTTGCACATTCTTGTTATCTGACAACATGAGTTTCTTGCAGGTTTTGTTTATAGTCCTTATCCAACAATTTGGATTTATTGTAGGGTTTACTTACAGCACCTCACACTTTTGCTTAAACGCATAGCATACACATCATAACATTATGCCTTAACATTTCCTTAACCATTTCAAGGATCTCAAGGGTTTGTGATGCAGGTTTTGGCAAATCAAATGTCTAGCAAGGGGAAAAGGGGATTTATTTTCCTCTAACCAATATCGTCTAGAGATCAAAACACGGTGATTTGAGTGGGCGACTATGACCCACTCGATATGGTGAGCTTGACTCTTGAAGGAAGATTCTCAACAACACGAAGTTCTTCAATCAAGTTGCAATCAAATTCTAACATTTTCTTGTTTACCCCGCGAGATCCTTGAAAACATTGCATAGATATATCATACATATCATTGCATAACAGGTCTCCCAGTACAGGTCTCTCATGTTCTCGCTGTTTATTTCAGCAATGGCTTTCCAACCAGACAACCAAGATCTTCAAATTCAAGAAGCTCAGTTCAGGGACATTTTCCTAAACCTATCCAAGGGACAGGAAGAGTTGAAAACACTCCTTGTTGGGAACTTGGTCAAGAAAAGTCCTGAAGACAATAAGGACGAACGGATGGAACAACTGCAAGCTGAGTTTAGTGCCATGAAAACCCAGATGCTGGGGAAGATGGCTCTTATCTAAGGCTTAGCTCGGGAACAAGAAGAGTTAAGAACCATTATCAACCAGCTTCATCAAGACAGATACAACAGTATGAAGCAAACAGTCGGGGACGAAGGCCGAGTCACTGATCAGCTTTCAAGAAAACCAAGTTTAGGTTTGGTGAAGAATGGACCTCTCCAAGTTGCTGCTACCTCACGGGTCCAACAACAACCTCGCTAAAAACAACGGATTAATCAGAATAAGCTGGATACACCCAAGAGGCAATTTACCAAGCTCAACATGCCGCTGTCCGAGGCTTTACAACACCTGTTGAGATTAAATCTGGTGACGTTAAGGGACCCTCCTAAGAATCCTAACATAGCCTCCCCAAGGTGCAATTCTGATGCAAGGTATGCATACCATTCTAACAGCCCAGGGCATGATACTGACGATTGTTGGAAGCTGAAGTACAAAATTCAAAACCTGATTGATGAAGGAGAATTGGAATTCATACAAGATGGTCAGGCTGAGTTCTTCTACCGTCCCTCCAAGGTTCACCATTTGAAGTGACAAGTCCTGAGACGAGAAGACTTTTGTTCATTAGAATTTTCAATTTGTAATTTTCTTTTGATTGTTCAGACATGTATTCATGTCAAACTTTATTACTTTATCAATGCATTGCATATGTCTGTTTTGAATCAATCCATTTGTATTCACTATATTCAAATTTCTTTCCCTTTTGTGATGTTCAACTCTCGATTAAAAAACTCTAAGCCTTTAGAGGGAGGATGACGAAAATGATATCAAAATCTCTACAGTATGCTTTTGAACAGACCCCGCTGACGAGGTACAGGCGTTGTTTCAAATCCTAAATAGTGGAGTTATAAGGAAGATAATCCCTTGTCAACCCCTTTGAGCCAAAGAAGTAGGAGTTTTTTCTTTTCACAAATTAAAACCCTTAATTATAACCTGGGGCAGGGTAGTTTTCTCAGTTAATCCAGGTGAAAAATGAATGGCATCAAAGAAGTCCTTCCAAACAAAAGACGGTGATGGTTCCGTATAATCGTAAGGACAAGCAGTCATTATCTCTAAAAAATAAAAGCCCATTAAGTCAAAACCTATGAAGGAGACTTAAGAAAAACTAGGGCATCCCGCTGACTGTAATCACAAAAAGAAACAGTTCAGGCAAAAGACAGGGATAATGAAATCAAAAAGAAAGAAATCATGCAAACTCTCAACAAAAATGACTGCCTGTTCAAAATAAATTGTCAATATCCGAACCATCACTGGAATATTAGAGCAAAGACTCAAACGGGATCTAATGCACGATTAGCTGAGTTTAGGATCGAAGAACATCACGAAGAATGGGCGGGTACAAATAAAATTTGAGCCTTTATCCTTTGTTTCTTGAACCGTGAACCAAGCCACATTATAACCATTAAAAGTCCTAGCTGAAGCATGGGTTAGTTCGAAAGCATACTATTACAAAAGGTATCCTAACTCCTATAGGGCTTGCTGTAAATCCTGAGTTGACATCACATTTTACAAAAATCTGATTGTTTTATTGAAAACCGCATTTTCAAAGAACTTCAAAACAAACATAAGCTTTGCATTCTTAAAATAACATTGTTTGCATATGACTATTTGTTCAACAGCAGAGAAATTCACACGTTGAATATCTAGTGAACAAAAACCTTCTCAACAAAAAGGATCACCTCAAGTGGAAAAATCACTTCCAATCAAGGGGCACGACATGATCATTGTCCATCATCTGGGGCAGTTAAGTCAAGATTCAAGGAATCTCTCAAAGATGCCAAATAGCCAGGGGCAAATCTCCATCTGAATCGCTTAGGGCATTGGACATGGATTACAGCAACGAATCTTGCACGATCAGACAAATATCTTTTGGTATCGTGGCAACATAACACTACTAACAGTGACAACTCCCTACACCTTGAGAGCGTGGACATAGTCAGAAAATACCGCGCATGAACAAAGACCCGCTAGGTTGACAGTCCTAGGCAAAAATAAGGGCATCCCGACGAACCAAAAGGATTCAGGCAAAAATTAGGGATAAAAAATGAAAAAATATGTACACCCAGCAAGTCGAAAACCCGAAAAGGCGGCTTGGGCAAGAAAGGGTATCCCGGTGGACTGAAAATCTGAAAAGACAGTCCAGGCAAAAGTTAGGGATTAAAGCGTACGACTATGTCCCGTCATCTCGTCACTTGCCTACCAGGAGAATACTTTTCACTTCAATCGAAAGTTACCAAGCACCTCACAGGTTGGGATAATACTCAATCCACAAGACCTCCGCAGGCACCTTCTCCCGCAGAAACAGGGGCAGAAAAGTCTCGATGCAAAGCCATCGTCATCACCTCAGCACACGTTCCAGTAACATTCACTCCCTATAGAGTAAGAAAAAGACAGTAATGATAGCTCTCCCCAGCTGAGACTTGCAACTGTGAATGAATCGACAATATTCCCCCAAGCAGAGTTTATCTACCATCAACACTGAAAGGGCTTAATATCCCCGGCAGTCTTAATATTCCCCAACGGAGTATAAGAATATTCCCCGACAGAATACAAGATATCCCCAGTAGATTTAAAATTTTCCCAGCGTAGTCTGAAAAAGCTTCCCCAGTGGAGTTGAAGAATCATCCCCAGTAGACTCTGAAAGTTTGTCCCCGGCAGAGTATAAAAATAAATATCCCCAACCGAGTTCAAAGGAAGATTCTCCCCAGCAAAGCTTAAGGGATTATCCCCCATTAGAGTCTAACATGTTATCCCCAGTGAAGCCGCAACTGAAAGATCATCCCCAGCGAAGTTCTTTCCTTTCGCAAACAGGAATTCAATCCCCAACATACTCAATATCACCAACAACGATAATTCATCCCAACGGAATTTATCAGTGGAATCCTCAGCAGAACATCTCTTCCTCACAAAGTAATCTCCTCATCAGTTTATCCTCCAACATTGTTATACTCTCCTGCAGGTTTATTCTCATCAATCATCTTTGTTCGCCATCCCCAGCGGAAACGAAGAATTCAACTCTCTTCTCCAGCATCTATCCGGGATTTATTTTCCCCAGCTAAAACATTACTTTTCCATACATCATGACACATGCATATACGCATCATACAACACAATCTCATTTATTTTGAGAACATCATTGCTTGATCTATATCATGCATTGCATACGACTGACCTTTACCTTTCAGGAAGGAGGCAGTTAAGTTCTCAGCTATGTCGAAGACCTGACCGGTTCTTAAATTTCAACTGAATTATCCTCGGTTGAATTTCAGATAAGGTTCTCAATATCGATAATTTTCCTCCGTCGAAGTGTGGACGAGTTCTACAATCTCAATAGAATTATACTCCGTTGAAGACCAGACAGTCCTAGATCTTGATGAAGATGTTTCCCTCAGTCGAAGACCTGACCAGTTCTTAAATCTCAACTGAATTATCCTTGGTTGAATTTCAGATAAGGTTCTCAATCTCGACAATTTTCCTCCGTCGAAGTGTGGACGAGTTCTACAATCTCAACAGAATTATACTCCGTTGAAGACCAGACAGTCCTAGAACTTGATGACGATGTTTCCCTCAGTCGAAGACCTGACCGGTTCTTAAATCTCAACCAAATTATCCTCGGTTGAATTTCAGATAAGGTTCTCAATCTCGACAATTTTCCTCCGTTGAAGTGTGGATGAGTTCTACAATCTCAACAGAATTATACTCCGTTGAAGACCAGACAGTTCATAGATCTTGATGAAGATGTTTCCCTTAGTCGAAGCCCTGACCGGTTCTTAAATCTCAACTGAATTATTCTCGGTTGAGTTGCAGATAAGGTTCTAAATCTCGATAATTTTCCTCCGTCGAAGTGTGGACGAGTTCTAAAATCTCAACAGAATTATCCTCCGTTGAAGACCAGACAATCCTAGATCTTGATGAAGATGTTTCCCTCAGTCGAAGACCTGACCGGTTCTAAAATCTCAACTGAATTATCCTTGGTTGAATTACAGATAAGGTTCTCAATCTCGACAATTTTCCTCCGTCGAAGTGTGGACGAGTTCTAAAATCTCAACAGAATTATCTTCCATTGAAGACCACACAGTCCTAGATCTTGATGAAGATGTTTCCCTCAGTCGAAGACCTGACCGGTTCTTAAATCTCAACTGAATAATCCTCGGTTGAATTACAGTTAAGGTTCTCAATCTCGACAATTTTCCTCCGTCGAAGTGTAGACGAGTTCTACAATCTCAACAGAATTATACTCCGTTGAAGACCAGACAGTCATAGATCTTGATGAAGATGTTTCCCTCAGTCGAAGACCTGACCGGTTCTTAAATCTCAACCGAATTATCCTCGGTTGAATTTCAGATAAGGTTCTCAATCTCGACAATTTTCCTCCGTCGAAGTGTGGATGAGTTCTACAATCTCAACAGAATTATACTCCATTGAAGACCAGACAGTTCCTAGATCTTGATGAAGATGTTTCCCTTAGTCGAAGACCTGACCGGTTCTTAAATCTCAACTGAATTATTCTCGGTTGAGTTGCAGATAAGGTTCTAAATCTCGACAATTTTCCTCCGTTGAAGTGTGGACGAGTTCTAAAATCTCAACAGAATTATCTTCCATTGAAGACCACACAGTCCTAGATCTTGATGAAGATGTTTCCCTCAGTCGAAGACCTGACCGGTTCTTAAATCTCAACTTAATAATCCTCGGTTGAATTACAGTTAAGGTTCTTAATCTCGATAATTTTCCTCCGTCGAAGTGTAGACGAGTTCTACAATCTCAACAGAATTATACTCCGTTGAAGACCAGACAGTCCTAGATCTTGATGAAGATATTTCCCTCATTTGAAGACCTGACCGGTTCTTAAATCTCAACTGAATTATCCTCGGTTGAATTTCAGATAAGCTTCTCAATCTCGACAATTTTCCTCCGTCAAAGTGTGGACGAGTTCTAAAATCTCAACAGAATTATACTCCGTTGAAGACCAGACAGTCCTAGATCTTGATGAATATGTTTCCCTCAGTCGAAGACCTGACCAGTTCTTAAATCTCAATTGAATTATCCTCGGTTGAATTACAGATAAGGTTCTCAATCTCGACAATTTTCCTCCGTCGAAGTGTGGATGAGTTCTACAATCTCAACAGAATTATACTCCGTTGAAGACAAGACAGTTCCTAGATCTTGATGAAGATGTTTCCCTTAGTCGAAGACCTAACCGGTTCTTAAATATCAACTGAATTATTCTCGGCTGAGTTACAGATAAGGTTCTAAATCTCAACAATTTTCCTCCATCGAAGTGTGGACGAGTTCTAAAATCTCAATAGAATTATCCTCCGTTGAAGACCAGACAATCCTAGATCTTGATGAAGATGTTTCCCCCAGTTGAATTATGGACAAGTTTTTAAAACTCAGCAGAGATGTTCTCTCAGCTGAAGTACAGGCAAGTTCCTAAATCTCAACAAAGATCAGGCTTCCCTAGCGGAATCTTCCACAACAACAGGTATGCAAGTTCTCGCTAAGGAATCTCTTATGCGATCGACACTCCTGCAGATGACATCTTTAAGCCCATCCTCCCGCCAGCAATCTCCAAATGGCGACTGTAAGCCCATTCCCGACATCACGAGGTTGATACCACTTCACGCGAGTGCAAATTTCTGGGCACTCTAGTGTTCAATCATCTTCCACCTTCGAATCACGAAAGGCACGAAAGCCAATCTACATCCTCAGGTTTAAGAAGATTGAACAGGGGCAGCTGTTGTACCCCAAAATTTTCCCTCTCATATTTCTCAAAACATTGCAAGAAAAATCTCCAAGTGGCTCAAGGTTGCTCAAGAGTGGGTCAGACAAGTCATCTCCTAAGGAAGTCAACCCCAAATTAGGGTTTTGTGTTGCATCAAGACCCTTGAATCCAAATGACCTCAAGTGCTCCCAAAAGTCCTGATATGTTCTCAAGGTCATCCATGTCAAGTTTCAAGCCTTGCAGAGGAAGTTTGCCCAGTCAATTGCTCAAAGGGTCCAAAAATCGACTGTGCTAGGGCAAAAGTCAACTGTGACCCAAATACAGTCAAACTTCAAGATTTTTTGTCAAAATTATCACTTTGAAGGATATTTCATCATTTTATAAAGGTTTGATCATGATTCATCAAGTATTTCTGAAAATTCATCAAGACTCAAAAGTTACTAAATTAGGGTTTTGTAGGAAAAGTCAACTCAACTTTGACCAAGCATAACTTTCTCATACTTTATGAGAAATGACCCATCCAAAGCTCATTTTGAAGAGGATGTAATTTACTACAATCCATCTTCATACCCCAAGATCAGAAAATGCACTCACAAGAAGTTATAAATTTGGACATTATAGGTTATTTTTGAAAGTCAACAAAAACACCTTTTTTGCCAAAGATGATAACTTGAGCATGGAATATTAAAATGCGATGAGACCAAAAGGTTTGGTTATAGGACATCTCAAGATTTCTAAAACATCCAAGAACACCTCAAAAAGTTAAAAATTGAAGAAGTTATGCATTGTTGAAGTTGGACATTTTTGCAAAATTGCCAAAAGTCAACTATCCCCAAAACTTCAAATTTTGTCAAATAGGCCCATTCTTTTCCACTTGATTTGGGCTTGCACCATTGCCCACGTGTCATAGCTTCAGCCATGAGCCCATATCTTATTTTTATTATTTAATTTGATTTTTAATTGAATTTATTCACTTTAAATCAAATAAAATCATATAAAATCAAAAGTATTTATAACTCATGATTTTTTGGTTGCTTTAGGTTTTGAATACAGCTATTATGTGAATCAAATTTGCATCAAGTGCATTGGTTACAAGAAGATATGATTTAGGCCAAATTTGGAAGGTTGTAATGGTGGAATCAAATCCAATTCATGAGCATTGATATGGAGAGATTTGTACCAAGTTTCTTACCCTAATGCAATATACATTACATAAGGAAGGAAAAGGCACAAAAAATAGGGGTGGGAGGCTGCAAGAAGAGGTAGAACAAAGTTTGAAAAAGTCACCAAAAAGCTTGAATTCGAAACCATAGCAAGAGGCAATTTCAGAAGCTTAGACCGGTCTCAAACGATTCCTGGGTGTTCACCCAGTCTACCTGGATCAAGAACAAACATTCTCAGACCACCTAGCACGCTGTAAGTATCACGTTATCTCGCTATGTATTTGAAATCATAACTCACTATTCTTGCATCATTTGAACAAATCATTGATATATTTGTGATCTTCATAATATTTCCAAGCTTTTAGCATTAGTTAATTTTGTTTATCTGACCTGTAAAGCCAAATACCATAGCTAGGATTTCGTGGTTTTTTTTTGGTGTTTCTCTTTCAGGAAAAATTGGCCATCAAGAAGGGTATGGTTTTGACCGGGATGATGAGACGAGCACAACCATGCCCTTAGAATTCATTTTCATGGCTTACATAGATTTTTGGAATGTGCATGACTTATAGTGACGGTCTGTGTCTGTTGGTATAAGTCTGGAATGTTTTAGCCACAGACGTGAGGTAGAAGATGAAGACGTGTCACACCATCAATGGCCAGTTCAAAACCACGCGCGCTTTTTACTTTTTTGCTGGCATATTGACTTGTTTTTTATATTATATATTATTTGTATATTATTAACAAATAAACCAAGTAGCCTAGTGGTAAACGTGTACATCCATTAGCCTACAGGACCTGGGTTCGAATCTGAGGTCCCCCACTTTCTTTGTTATTTTTATTCTTCAGGTAATTACATGCATATTCAAGCGCGCAGAACACCATACGCCTTCACATATCCAGCTGCCAGATGGCCCAAGGCCAAATCTGATGGCCAATAATTGATGGTTCACCATAGACAAAGTCCATGCACGCCTACTTGATCTCAAAAGTCAACAAAGGGCCAGCTCGTTTGGGCCATAGATCTGTTGTTCAAACACCCATATTCAAGCCCATACCACCTCTTCTCTCTATTTCTTTTATTTAATATTTGTTTTATTGATTTAATTGATTTATTATTTTCTAACCAATCAAATTTTTTCCTTTATAAAATTAAAACCACAAAAAATATTTTCTTTATCAAATTAAATTTTAGTATTTTATTTTTTATTAACAAATCTATTAATTAATTTAGGCTATTAATTAGAAATAACTTTAATATATTTTTGTAAATAATTAAAATTAACTAAACTTAATTAGGTTTTTACTAACATTAATTAATTTTTATTTCTTTCTTAAAATACCAAAAACCCAAAAATAACCTTTTTTATTTAACTAACTAATTAATTTAATTAATTTAATTTAGTAATTAATTTGGGATAGTTTTATTTCTTAATTCAAAAAACAACAAAAAATCTTTTCTTTAACAAAAAGGGTCAAAACCCTAGAACTTTGTCCTCGATTTAATTTCCCGCACGCGATTTATTTATTTTATCCAATAATATATTTGCGTCCGGTTTGTAATAGCTTAATAGGACTTTTACTTATTTTTTTATCGCTTTATTTAATTTTAAAGGGTTTGTCTTTGGCAATGTAAATACCCGATGCCTTGTAATTTAATTTCCGCACTTTTATTTTCCGCAAATTATAATTGTTAGTTGTTTGATAATAGGATGGCATGACAAGACTGGATGTTTTAACCTAAAATCAACTTAGATCACCATTAACATGTACAAAGATAAAATTGACTGAAAATGACACGCTCGCACAAGCGCACTCTTAGGGTACACCCCACTTGGTTGCCTTCGTACACGGTCATTGAGTATATGTCACTTTAGAGGTCGCCCTTTTGTCCAAAAGATCATAGTTGCCTCGAAACGGTTGCCTCGGATATTGTTGCCTCAAACAAATGATCTAAGACATTAGGGTTACCGCTAAGGCGTCCTAACATTGCTTTGGTGACCGTAAGTCCCTCATTCGAATTGACCCTCAAACTCCAACGACGATGCTACCTACTCATCAATAGTAGGATAACATTGTCTAAAGGAAATTAGCATAGAACGATTCCTTTTTCGAGTAGGTAGATGGTTCTTAAGTACTTGCACCTTTAAAAAACAAAAACTTTTCACACTTACACTTTTCGAATAAAGTTTTCAAAAAACACTTCATACACTCTTGAGGACAGAAGCAAGAGTTAAATCAAAGTTTTCAAACAAAATTTTTTTCAAACCCACAAGCAAAAAGAAAGTAATTTTGAAAACAATTGAGCAAGTACCTAAGAGCCCGTAGATAACTACGGATAGAAAGGGTGCTAATACCTTCCCTTTCTATAAATCTACCCCCCGTACTCAGAAATATCTCGAAAAAGGAATTTTTCTGTGCTTTTTTCCTTTCCTTGTTGGATAAAATAAAAGACGGTGGCGACTCTTGCTTACCGCGACATTTTGCAAACACAAATGCAAAACGCAAACCAGCATTCCAAAAAATAGTCAGTTCTTCCCACCGTATCACACCTGTATTTTCCCAAATCTTGTATTTGCACCAAATATAAAAACCTGTGATTAAAAAGCAATAGAACAGTGTGCCACAAGTTCAAATCCCATCTGTCCACCCCCCCCCCCCCCCCCAAAAAAACCACAACAAATTCATTTACAAATAAGTGGCTCCATCACACTTGCAAGGGGCTGGCTTTGAGAGAGAGAATCGTAAAAAAGAGAGAAAAGAAAGTTGTGATACCTCCATAAAAAAATCCAGAATTCCTAAACAGAAAACCAAAAAACCTTGTTCTTCCCTTGAAGTAAAAGAACTTGTTATTTTCTTTTTCGTTGCTCTTGCTAACTCCAGAATATCTGAAGGCAGAAGCTCAAGTCCCAAACCACGCTCCAGGTTCAAGGTAAGTCTCCCTGACTCTGCATCTTCTCATTCAGAACATCATTAAACATGTAAATATCATATTATTGATGTTGTCCATATCACTGCGTAAGTAGAAAAATAGAGGATTAGAACTTCCTGACTAAGGCTAGACTCGGGACCAGGATCAGAACTTCCTTAAACTGTTGTGCTTCTGACTTGCTGTTTGCTGAAAACTGAATAAGTTATCGTTGTGTTGATTGATATAAGGAAAGAGCTGAAATGTAACACAAAACTTCTGTTTTTCACTCACCGTTCTAACGCATAGAATTTCCATGATTCACTCACTGTTCTAACACAACACAGAACTTCTGAGTTCTCCCACCCTATCACAGAACTGGCGAATCTTCTGGGGATTTCATTTTTAAAGTGGGGTTACCTTAGGGTTAAATCACATCTATTTGCTTTCTTTGTTTGATTTGTATGCTTTACATTATGGTTCTTTTTTTGGGCTTGCTTTGATCCTCCACCTGGATCTGGAACACCTTTCTAGGTAAGTAGCAATAGATTGTGGAAACTGTACGGCGTAGACCGATATGGTTGAAACAATGGTTATGTTAGTGTGACGCATTTGTGGGTACCGGTATCCCTCGTGGTGAATCAAGGAGAATACGAGGCCGCTAAGTGGCGTCATGAAGCACTAATTGACTTTAGAACCCTAATTGAACAAACTTGGCCATTAGGACGTAGTGAGATAACCAGTTTCGGTGTAAAGCTGAAAATTGGTTGATACTCAATACTACACTCATTGAGGCTGGACTTTTGGGATATCTCGGACGCAAGAAAAGATTGATTATTCTGAGACAATGCCTAAGAGAAAGGTCGGTGATACTGAGATTCTTTAGAACCCAATCACTATTACTAGGACAGGTTGAGCCAACTAAACTTCAAGAGGGTACTTACCTATAAAACCCCATGCAAGCCTAAAACATAGGGACTTGTCTGCTTTGTGTGTATATATATTTACTTTTACATAACATCATAAACATCATAAACATCATAAGCATCATACGCATCCTCACTAACCATTTCAAGGATTTAGAAATTCATCTTTGTTTTTGTTTTGTAGGTCATGAATTTCGTCCGAAGGAACACCATATGAATCAACATTGTAAAAGCACACCCTCAGCTTCAAGAGTTAGCCTCAAGAGTGCCTAGGGATTCTCCTTTTACCAAGAAATTCAGTCGACTCCTCAGTTTGGCTACATCCAATTTCCAAGAAGAGATGATGTGTGTGTTGTTCCAATTCTTTGATCCCGTACATCATTTCTTTACTTTACCATACTATCAGTTGGTACCTACATTGGAAGAGTTCTCTCTACTCTTAGGGGTGCTCGTTCTTGATCAGATACCATTCACCGGTCTGGAAGGGATTCCAAAACCTAAAGTCATCGCCGAGGCTTTGCATCTAGCTGACATCATAGCTAATTGGGAGACAAGAAGTGGGGTTAAAGGTTTCTTAGCCAAGTTTCTATTAGAGAAGGCTCGTTCATTCTGGGATGACATGGATTTCCAAGATTTCGAAGACATCCTGGCTCTTCTCATTTATGGTTTGGTTCTGTTCCCAAACTCGGACCAATTCATAAATATTAACGCCATCAAAATCTTTCTCTCTCGCAATCCTGTACCTACCTTACTAGGAGACATCTTGCATTGCCTTCATACCTGGACCATGAAGAAAAGAGGTACTCTTTTGTGTTGTATTCCCCTACTCACTAAGTGGTTCACTTCACACCTACCTCAATCAGTATTGAAGAACGAGCAAAGACTGACATGGTCTCAAAGAATGATGTCCCTCACCCATTCTGACATCCATTGGTGTTCGAGATCCTTGGAAGATGTCTCTATCATTGACCGCTATGGGGAATTCCCCAATGTACCTCTGCTTGGTATTAGGGGAGGTATCACCTACAATCCTTGCTTAGCTCTTAGACAGTTTGGGTATGCCCGAAAATACGGCCCTCATGAGATGCTCATTCAAGGTCTGGTGTTTGACTACGACAAGGAAGACCAAGGTTATCGCCAGAGGTTTACACGGGCTTGGAGAATGGTAAACAAGGTGGACAGTAGAACTTTGGGACATAAAAACTCTATCCCACTCCAGCCTTACCTTAGGTGGGTATGGGCTCGTGCTCAAAGTCTCTCAATGCCTTATCCTTCTATCCTCCCTGTTATCATAGAACTTGTTGTTGAAGGAGACGTCCCATACATTGTCCTTCATCCTGACACGCCTACCTCCCTCGGAGACTTGCAGAAAGCTTGGGTTCAGTTGAAGGAAGAACGGGACACCTTTGAAGCCCAATTTTACACCAGTGAGAAGAAGGTTTTGGAAATCACCAAGAAGCTTCATGAAGAACGGAATCTGAACGCCTATATTGCGCCAAAGAGGATGCGTTCAACCTTTTTCTATTAGGAGTTTTGTTATATGTTTGTTTCTATCATTGTAAGCCCAAAGAGGCATAATGTACTCAAACATGGATTTATTAATATGACGTGTGTTCCTCTTTTGGTCTGAACAAATATAAATCTCTAAATTCCTTGAAATCATTGCATACGCATACCATCCATGATATTGCATAAGCAGGTTCTGTTACATGTTTCTCATCTCCTCCGCTGTTTATTTCAAGCAGAAATGACTTCTGAACAAAGCATCAAAGATCTTTAGGCACAAAATACCCAATTTCAACAGATGTTCGCAACTCTGGAAAAAGGGCAGGAGGATCTGAAAGCCCTCATCCTGAAAGAGAAAGAGAAGAAGAAGAAGAAGAAGTGCGTCGGGTGCCCTCAATATGGGTAGAAGATTCGGGGGGCCACTAAAGCAATCAGTTGATGTAATTTCCTCATCCAAAGAGGGGGAAAATAAAGAGGGGAAGACAAGAGAAGATGACCCCAGTCCTGAAGTCTCTGACAATGATACCGACTACAATGATGAGCAGTATCCTCCCGTTGAGGATAGGTACAAGCAGTTAGAGGATCGGTTAAGTGCTATGGAGATCTAGAGAATATCAGAGTTGGATTTTGAAGAACTAGGGTTGGTGTCCGGGGTAGTCATCCCACGAAAATTTAAGGCTCTAGTTTTCACAAAGTATGATGGGGTGTCTTGCCCGAAGCTTCATCTCGGTTCCTATGTAAGAAAGATCCAGCCCCACACCGCTGATAGAAACTTGTGGGTTCATTTCTTTCAAGACAGTCTGTCAGGGACTCAAATTGAATGGTTCTACCAATTGGAGGGAATTAATGTCCGAAACTGGGAGGATTTGGCTGCGGCTTTTTACAAGCAATATCAATACAATGCCGACCTGGCCCCTACTCGTACTCAACTCCATAGTATGTCCATGGGTACAGGAGAAGGTTTTAAGGACTACGCACAGAAGTGGAGATACTTGGCTGGGAGAGTTCAACCCCCTTTATCTGACAGGGAGTTGGTTGACATGTTTCTTGGGATGCTGTCTGGTCCATTCTTCAACCATTTGATCGGTAGCTCATCGGCTGGTTTTACTGATTTGATATTAACTGGAGAGAGGGTAGAAGCTGGGATTTGGAGCGGTAAAATACAGAAGGATACCTCGTCAAGTTCAGCAAAGAAACCTTTCACTGGTAAGAAGGAGGCCAGTGCCATTTATAGCCCGAGAGATCAGAGCAGAGTGGGATACTGTCCAACGGTTAATGTTGTAATGATACCTATGCCTGCGGCTGCTCCACAATGCAACAATTAGCAAACGGTAGAAAGACCACAAAGGAAATTTACCCGGATTAACATGACATTGACAGAGGTTCTACCCCATCTGCTAAGATCCAACTTGACAACTTTGAAAGAGGCTCCCAAGAATCCTAATACCTCATCTCCTCGGTATAATCCTAACGCTCGGTGTCCCTACCATTCTGAGAGTCCTGGTCACGATACAAATGACTACTGGGCTCTGAGAAATAAAGTACAAGATCTGATTGACGCAAAGGAGATTGAGTTCGATGCTCCGGAGAAGCCCAATGTCATAACAGCTCCCATGCCTAGACACTACCGTGGAGTTAACACCGTTGATATTGATCTGTTCGTGACCTCAGTTGATGAAATTTCTACTCCTCTTATGACTGTTAAGAAGAATTTTTTGTTGGTTGGTTTATTTCCAGGTTGTGATAAATATTTCCACATATGTTCATCTCTGCCTTCTAGTTGCTATCTGCTAAAGACAGGTGTCCAACGCCTGATGGACAACCGAGAAATTTTGTTCGAAAAGACTTTGATTCCAATTGTTCCGTGTGAAGATATTGCTATTATAACCATTTCCGCCAGTCCTTCCAAGGTTTCCTCGAGAAAACCTGTTAGGATTACACCTACTACGAGAGTCGCTTTGTTGATAATCACATGTCCTGGTCCTGTCCCGTACACCTCGGACAAAGTTGTCCCTTGGCATTATGGCGCTGATGTTTACTATCATGGCGTTAAACAAAACTTGAAGATCGAAGAAGCTGATCCTGATGTCGGTAACATTGTTGGGACCAACAAGATTACTAGAAGTGGAAGGGTTTTCTCTCCTGAGATCTCCCCGAAGACTGTCACTAAGCATGTCATTATTTCATCTTTTGCTCCCGCTAGTACTTCAATTACTATTCATGTTCTTACTCCAGCTGTTACCCCTGCCGATAAGTCATATGGGACTCGAGGCAAAGAAGTTATAGGTGAGCCTGCCCGGACGGAGGCACCTAGAAAAATTGTTGTGGAAACCTCTAATCAAGAGATAGAGGAAATTTTGAAAATAATTGAAAAGAGTGACTACAATGTGGTCGAGAAGCTGGGGCAGACCCCCTCAAAGATATCCATGTTATCCCTGCTGTTATGCTCCGAGGCCCATGCGAAGGATTTGATTGCATTCCTCAAAACTGCGCATGTGCCGCAAGAGACTTCAGTTGATCAATTTAAAGATTGCATGGCTAGCCTGACTGCTAACAATGGGACGGGTTTTTCAGATACAAACTTGACACTGAAGGGAAGGAAACACAACGATGCTCTGCATGTCTCGATCGAATGCAATGGCACTACCATGGCTCATGTGCTGGTGGATACTGGGTCTTCGCTGAACGTTCTGCCCAAGAAGGCGTTGGACCATTTAGATTGCGAGGGTTTGACTTTAAAGCCCAGTAACATTGTGGTAAGGGCTTTTGACGGATCAAAAAGAATGGTGCATAGGGAAGTGGACCTCCCTATAAAGATAGGCTCTCAGACTTTGAAGTCCACTTTCTATGTGATGGACATCAGGCCGTCGTATTCTTGTTTGCTGGGTTGTTCTTGGATCCATGAAGCTGGGGAAGTTACTTCCACACTCCACCAATTGTTGAAGTATCCGGTAAAAGGGAAGATTGTCACTGTACGGGGTGAAGAGGAGTATATGGTGAGCCATCTCAATTCCTTCCACTACATAGAGATGGATGGGGAATTTATCGAAAACCCTTGTCAGAATTTTGAAGAGGTCCCTCAGATCTTGGCATCGACTGAAACTGCTAGCACCAAACCTCCTCTGAAGATGGCTTCTCTCAAGGACGCCTGAGCAGCAGTTGAAGAAGGTGGGTGTACCAATTGGGGCCAGCTCCTTGAATTCACTCACAAAACTGACAAATTTGGCTTGGGATTTACTTCAGGGGCTCAAAGGGATGTTCAACGCGCTCGAGTTGGAGGACCTCCCCTATGCATCAGTAATCGAGGGGTCAATAGCAAGACAGTGAGGAAGATTTTGATATTGACAGCTAGATTTACCCAACTACCAACGGTGGACCGAGTAACTGGACGACTAGAGATTTTGTTCCAGTTTCTTTTATTCTGCAGTAATTGTCTTACTTGTTTTCTGAGTTTGTAATGAATAATTTAAACTTTTTGGCCTCGTGTCTTACCCGAGGCACGATGCTTCTATCTGTGAGGGTTATTATATGTCATCTCATATTTCATCAATGAAGCATTGGACATTCTTTGCATACAAACTTTGCGCTCTCTATTTTTCTTTTTTCTGCCTTTACTTTAACAATACAACTATGCTCTTACACACACTCACGTATCACACTGCAGATCCATATCCACTCTGGATCCCATTGATAACAGCTCTGCTATTTCCAGTTATGACTTCGAAAATCCGATCAACCAAACCAAGGACGAATGTGAGGACGATTGTGAGGTACCTGGAGAACTTGCTAGACTACTACAACAGGAAGAGAGGGCCATACATGAAGAGCCGGTTGAGATAGTGAATTTGGGTACTGAAGAGGACAAAAAAGAGGTTTAAATAGGTGCAAATCTGGAGCTCAGTGTCAAACAAAGGTTGATACAGATACTGCACGACTATGTTGAGATCTTCGCCTGGTCCTATGAAGACATGCCTGGTTTGGACACTGATATTATGGTACATCGCCTGCCAGCTAAATAAGATTGCCCTCCGATTAAATAGAAGGTTCGTTGTATGCATCCCGAAATGTCAAAGAAGATCAAGGCAGAGGTCATGAAGCAGTTCGACGCAGGCTTCTTAGCTGTCACCTTCTATCCGCAGTGGGTTGCTAACGTCATTTCGGCACCTAAGAAGGACGGAAAGGTACGGATGTGTGTGGATTACATAGATTTGAACAGGGCAAGCCCCAAGGATGACTTCCCACTTCCCCACATTGATGTTTTGGTTGACAACACTACACAACACAAAATCTTCTCCTTCATGGATGGTTTCTCTGGCTACAACCAGATCAAGATGGCTCCTGAAGACATGGAGAAGACGACCTTCGTCACACAGTGGGGGACCTTCTGTTACAAGGTGATGCCTTTTAGGTTGAAGAATGCTGGGGCAACCTATCACCGAGCCATGGTCGCTTTGTTCCATGATATGATTCACCATGAGACCGAGGTTTATAAGGATGAAATGATAGCCAGGTCTCAAACCAAAGAGGAACATCTCGATCATCTACAAAAGTTGTTCGACAGGTTAAAGATATACAAGCTAAGGTTGAATCCGAACAAGTGCACCTTCGGGGTAAGGTCTGGTAAGCTTTTGGGTTTCATCACCAGTGACAAAGGTATTCAGGTAGACCCTGCGAAGGTAAAGGCCATACAAGAGATGTCGGCTCCCCGTACAAAGAAGGAAGTTAGGGGTTTCTTGGGACGTCTGAATTATATCGCCAGGTTCATTTCACATCTGACTGCTACTTGTGAGCCAATCTTTAAGCTTCTAAAGAAAGATCAAGTGGTAAAGTGGAATGATGAATGCCAGACTGCTTTTGAAAGAATCAAGGAATACCTCCAAGAACCACCAGTTTTGATGCCTCCAGTTGAAGGAAGACCTTTGATATTATACTTGACAGTACTAGACAATTCAATGGGGTGTGTGCTGGGGCAGCATGACGAGTCTGGTCGAAAAGAGCACGCCATTTATTACCTTAGCAAAAAGTTTACTGACTGTGAGACATGATACTCACTGCTCGAGAAAACTTGATGCGCTTTGGCATGGGCTGCTCGCCGGCTAAGACAGTATATGTTGACTCACACTACCTTGTTGATATCAAAGATGGATCTGATCAAGTACATTTTTAGAAGCCCGCTCTCTCCGGAAGGATAGCAAGGTGGAAAATGATCTTAACTGAATACGATATATAATATACAACCCAGAAAGCAATCAAGGGGAGTGTATTGGCTGATCATTTGGCTCATCAGGCCGTGGATGACTATCAGTCCATAAATTTTGAGTTCCCGGATGAGAACATTATGCTAGTAACTGACTACGAAGAACATGGACCGGATGAAGGACCTGAGGAAGGATCTCGATGGTCTATGTATTTTGATGGAGCCTCAAACGCATTGGGTAACGGTATTGGCGCTGTGATCATATCTCCCGAGAGTTGTCATACTCCGTTCACTGCCCGATTATGTTTCAACTGCACCAACAACATGGCAGAGTATGAAGCATGTATCATGGGTCTTCGAGCTGCTATTGACTTGAGGATCAAGTTCTTGAGTGTATTCGGGGATTCCGCTTTGGTGATAAGTCAGATCAAAGGCGAGTGGGATACGAAGCACCCGAATCTTATCCCATACAAAGAGTACGTACTAACATTGCTCCCACACTTTGGGGAGGTAACTTTTGAACATTTCCCACGAGAGGAGAATCAGTTAGAAGACGTGCTAGCTACCATGTCTTCCATGTTCAAAGTTAGGTGGGACAATGAAGCTCCCCAAATCACCATTGAGAGGTTGGATGAAGCAGCACACTGCTGTAAAATCGATACCGAGGAAGTGGCATACAAACCCTGGTTTCACGAAGTCAAAAGGTATCTCGAAGCGCAAAAGTATCCCAAAGGGGCATCCGTCAACGATAAGAAGTTTCTGAGAAGGTTCGCTGCAAAGTTCTTTCTCAGTAATGGAATCCTCTATAAGTGCAATCATGACTCTACCTTACTGCGGTGTGTAGACAAGAGTGAAGCAGAGAGGATCATGACAGGTCTACATGAAGGCACCTTCGAAACTCATTCTAGTGGACATACCATGGCTAAGAAGATCCTATGTGTAGGATACTACTGGTCCGCTATGGAAGCCGATTGTTATCAACACTCTCGAACTTGTCATAAGTGCCAAATTTACGCTGATAAAGTGCACGTGCCTCCGATCCCCTTAAATGTTTTGACAGCCCTATGGCCCTTTGCAATGTGGGGCATTGACATGATTGGCGAAATCAGGCCCACCACTTCCAATGGGCATCGCTTCATCCTAGTGGCCATTGATTACTTCACGAAATGGGTAGAGGCGGCCTCCTTTGCTACTGTTACCAAGAGTGTTGTGGCGCGGTTTATCAAGCATAACCTGATATGTCGGTATGGTGTGCCAGAGAGAATTATCACCAATAATGGTACGAATCTCAATAACAAAATGATCACCGAGCTCTGTAAACAATTCAAGATACAACATCATAACTCTTCTCCCTACCGGCCGAAGATGAATGACGCTGTTGAAGCAGCTAACAAGAATGCCAAGAAGATTGTACAGAAGATGACGGTGACATATAAAGACAAACATGGGATGCTACCGTTCGCTCTTCATGGGTACCGTACCTCAGCACGAACGTCGATAGGGGCAACACCCTACTCTCTGGTATATGGCATGGAGGCAGTCCTACCCATTGAGGTCCAGATCCCTTCTCTCAGGATTATGAAGGATGCGGGTTTGAATGAAGACAACTGGGTTTAGACTCAACTTGATCAACTGAATTCGATCAATGAAAAAAGACTTACTGCTATCTGCCATGGTCAGACGTATCAAAAGCGAATGATCAAGGCTTTTAACAAGAAAGTCAGGTGTCAAGATTATCAAGTCTGGGATCTAGTAATCAAACGCATTATACTGCCGCAAGGTGATCCCAGGGGAAAATGGACCCCCACCTACGAAGGGCCATTCGTGGTTAAAAACATTTTCTCAGGAGGAGCTATGATTCTAACCACCATGGATGGTGACGACCTGCCTCACCCTGTCAGTGCAGACATAGTGAAAAGATACTACGCCTAACTAAAAGACCCGCTAGGTTGACTGGCCTAGGCAAAAATAAGGGCTTCCCGGCGAACCAAAAGGGTTCGGGAAAAAGTAAGGGATGAAAATGAAAAATCTGTACACCCGACAAGTCGAAAACCCGAAAGGGCGGCTTGGGCAAAAAGGGGTATCCCGGTGGATTGAAAACCCGAAAGGGCAATCCAGGAAAAAGTTAGGGATTAAAGCATACCACTATGTCTCATTGGATCATTTGACGACCAGACTTCAGTATCGACTATCAAGCTCGGACGGCGCCAACCAATCTGATCAACCTTCGGCCAAGAAGCAAAGTGATGAGACGCTTAAAGACATAAAGGCAATAGCAGAATTGGAACCCAATGGGGTTGTTTCACATAGCTGTTTGTTTTTCTTTTTACACAAATTGTATAATTTCTATCTTTCGGCGGCGTTCTCTTACTAGGACGTCAGCCTCTTTGTACGAAACGCCTATTACAGGCCAACTTCAAAATTTAATACAAGTAATTTTCACAAGAAACTTCAGTTCATTTTTTTCTTTTCCTATTATGTTTTGCAAGAACGTCCATTGATTTATTTTTTATATATGCATTTGAGAAATGATTATTGCTCATAAATATTTACGTAAGAAACAAAAGACAAATACTCGTAATTCCAGAAACAGAGAAAAACAAGAAGTGCCAAACCCTGCAGTTACTCTGCCAAGCAGGTACCAGGATAAAGCCAATTTGGAAACATAATTGTTGGTACGTACACTCCCCACAAGTAAGGGTATCCGAAGGCATTTGGTGCCAGCTTTCCCGAAATAGGGCATAACTATCCCCAGTCGAGGTTCGTAATCGCAGGCGAGTCAATAATTTTCATCTCCCCAAGCAGGGCCTATTTCCCTGGGTACGAAAGCTCAATCTCCAACAAAGCTCAACATCTCTAGCAATGGAATTTCATCCCCAGCTGAGTTTATTCCTCCAGGTCAGCAGATCTACCAACAGAGTATCTCTTCCCCTAAGTTGATACCCGCAGAGTTATCCTCTAGCATCTCATCTCGATAGAATATTTATTCTCCAGCAGTAGTCAGGGATTTATTTTCCTAGACTCGGATGTGTCACAACTAGCATCTCGTATCCATACATCATGGCATGCACACAGATATCACATACATCATAATCTCATCTCACCCTGCATTTCATGCATCGCATATAATTAACCCTGATAGCTTTTTAGGAAAAGGCGATTAGATTCAATGAATCCAACAGTTGTACAAATCACATCTATAGACAACTAATGGAAACTCAATTCCCAAAGTCAAACAGGTCAACTAATCTACATGATCAAGCAGAGTAAGCCCTACTATCCAGGCTTTCATCTCGAAGTAGCCCTACTACCCAGGTTCCTTCACCAAGCGCTAATATCCAGGCTTTCATTTCAAAGTAACCCTACTACCCAAGTTCCTTCACCAAGCCCTACTATCCAGGCTTTCATTTCGAAGTAACCCTACTACACAGGTTCCTTCACCAAGCCCTACTATCCAGGCTTTCATTTCGAAGTAACCCTACTACCCAGGTTTCTTCACCAAGCCCTACTATCCAGGCTTTCATTTCTAAGTAACCCTACTACCCAGGTTCCTTCACCAAGTGCTACTATCCAGGCTTTCATCTCGAAGTAACCCTACTACCCAGGTTCCTTCACCAAGTCCTACTATCCAGGCTTTCATTTCGAAGTAACCCTACTACCCAGGTTCCTTCACCAAGCCCTACTATCCAGGCTTTCATTTCGAAGTAACCCTACTACCCAGGTTCCTTCACCAAGCTCTACTATCCAGGCTTTCATTTCGAAGTAACCCCACTACCCAGGTTCCTTCACCAAGCCCTACTATCCAGGCTTTCATTTCAAAGCAACCCTACTACCCAGGTTCCTTCACCAAGCCATATTATCCAGACTTTCATTTCGAAGTAACCCTACTACCCAGGTTCCTTCACCAAGCCCTACTATCCAGGCTTTCATTTAGAAGTAACCCTACTACCCAGGTTCCTTCACTAAACCCTACTATCCAGGCTTTCATTTCGAAGTAACCCTACTACCCAGGTTCCTTCACCAAGCCCTACTATCCAGGCTTTCATTTCAAAGTAACCCTACTACCCAGGTTCCTTCTCCCT
This sequence comes from Vicia faba, assembly GCA_948472305.1. NCBI lineage: Eukaryota > Viridiplantae > Streptophyta > Magnoliopsida > Fabales > Fabaceae > Vicia > Vicia faba. Next base: position 138,925,154 of record OX451736.1, read on the forward strand.
TATCTCCAGGCAACAGTTCACAACACTGTAAGGCCAGGACTCGACCAGATACGGTCAATTTCACATTTCCCCAGCGAGTCTCTGTACAGCCTGGACCCTGACCAGGTATACATTCTATTTTCACCCCTCAATCAAGAGTTAATTCCCTAGTAGAGTAACAGACAACCAAAGCTCCTAGGTTTTACTTCCCAAGGCATAAATCTACATTCCCCGGCAAAGTCCCCCTCATCAGCAGGTACAAAAATTCTCGCCAAGGAATCTCTTACACAATCAATCTTTTCTGTATGGCACCTTTACACCCATTTTCGACATCACCAATCAGCAATCTTGCATGCAAGTGCAAATTTCTGGGCACTCTAGTGTTCAATCATCTTCCACCTTGAGATCACGAAAGGCAGGCCAACCAATCTACATCCTCAGGCTTAAGAAGATTGAACAGGGGAAACTGTTGTACCCTAAAATTTGCCCTCTCATTTCTCGAAGGATCAACTTGGACCCTCAGGTTTTCTTCCATCCAATTGCAAATTTTGAATCATCACTTTTCAAGGAAATCATCCATAAGGGCAAAATGGTCAAAAGCACACTGAAAAAGTCAAACTTTGACTTTTAAATCAAAAAATCAAGTTTCAACAATTATATTTCATCAAGACATGAAACTAGTTCATCAAAATCAGGAGTCAGAAGTTACTTTGAAAAAATCAAATTTCTAAACATTTGGAAAATTTTCTAAGTGTTAAGAGAATGTGATACTTCAGAACTTCTGAGCCAGTCCCTATGCAAGTGCAATAAGAAGTTGAAAACACGGTTCAGAACATGAAGCTTCAATCAGAACATGTAGAAGTGATGCTCTTTGGTCAGAATATGATGCTTCAGTCAGAACATGATCCTTCAGCATATGAAGGCTATGTTCAACGCTCCAGTCAGAACATGCCCCTTCAGCATTTGGAGGTTACGTTTCTGATCTTCTGCGATCAGAATATCACCAAATCCCAAGACCTCTTTCAAACAACCTGCTGCGCTGCTACAATAAAGTACTCTAACCAACAGTTAATCCAGTCCACGCCTGCATTTTCCCAAATCTTGTATTTGCACCAAATACAAAAAGTTGTGATCAAAAAGTAATGGAACAGTGTGCCAAAAGTTCAAATCCCATCTGTTTTCCCCCCAAAACCATAACAAATTCATCTACAAATAAGTGGCTCCATCACACTTGCAAGGGGCGGGCTTTGAGAGAGAGAATCGCAAAAAAGAGAGAAAAGAAAGCTGTGATACCTCCATAAAAAAATCCAGAATTCCTAAACAGAAAACCAAAAAACCTTGTTCTTCCCTTGAAGTAAAAGAACTTGTTATTTTCTCTTTCGTTGCTCTTGCTGACTCCAGAATATCTGAAGGCATCAGCTCAAGTCCCAAACCACGCTCCAGGTTCAAGGTAAGTCTCCCTGACTCTGCATCTTTTCATTAAGAACATCATTAAACATGTAAATATCATAGTATTGATGTTGTCCATATCACTGCGTAAGTAGAAAAGTAGAGGATCAGAACTTCCTGACTAAGGCTAGACTCAGGACCAGGATCAGAACTTCCATAAACTGTTGTGCTTCTGACTTTCCGTTTGCTGAAAACTGAATAAGTTATCGTTGTGTTCATTGATATAAGGAAAGAGCTGAAATGTAACACAAAACTTCTATTTTTCACTCACCATTCTAACACATAGAATTTCCGTGATTCACTCACTTTTCTAACACAACACAGAACTTTTGAGTTCTCCCACCGTATCACAAAAGCGTATGACTATGTCCCATGGAATCCGCACAGTCAATTTTATCACCAAAGGTCCAAGTTCAAACGGTCCAAGATCAATCCAATCAACTTCTATCAACGGCAAGGGACATTCGAAGACATTGGGGCAATAGTAGAGTTGGAAGGAAATGAGATCATTTCACATGGCTATTTGTTTTCATTCTCAATTTTGTTTTCCTTTCAATGATTTCCTCTTACTAGGATCTCCGTCTCTATGTACAAAAATGCCTATTCACGGGCAAAATATCAATACAAATATACTTTGAAGTGCAAAATTTCTGTCTTTGTTTTGAATGCAAATTTGTCCAATGACTAAAATTGAATGAACATATGCATATGAACATAATTAAACTATTTGGCACATGTGTCCTTCTAAACAACAGCAAGTATCTCTTTAATGTATATGAAATATCCCCACAGAGTTATCTCATTATCATTATCCCCACAAGGAAGACTACAATAAACCTTTCCCCAGTGGAGTTGCCTACAAAGTCTCTTTGCATAGGATAATCTCCGACCAGAGCCTCAACCTCTTGGCAGCTCTCTCTCCAGCTAAGTCAATTTTTACAAGTTTAAGCCTCATGGATCTCTTCCTAAAAGAAACTCACTTACCCAATAGGGTTTATTTCCCCAACAGGTTTCATTTCCCCAACAACAATCGAGGAACCGCAAAATTCCCCAGCCGAGTACATCCTCCCCAACCGAGTTTGTATCCCCCTCCATAGTCCATCCTTCCCAGCTGAGCCCGTTATTCCCCAGCTGTGTATATCCTCCCTAGTTGAGTGTATCCTCCCCAAGCTAAGTCTATCCTACCTGACTGAGTCTACACTCTCCAGTTTGGATTTTCCTTTCAGATTATTGCAAATCATAGGGCCATAACCCCTGATCCTCAGTAAAGCCGCCAATAAAGCCTTTACTATTTCCAAAAAGATATTATGAAGCCTGGACCCGACCAGATATTAGCACAATTTTCAAGTTATTACTGAAGCCTGGACCCAACCAGATAATAGTTTAAATTCTTCAATTGTCAAAGCCTGGGTCCGACCAGATTGCAGTTTAATTCCTACAAAATCATTAGCAAAACTCCTCTTCTCCAGTAGATTTTGCCACTATCCCTAGTAAATCAGTGAAACCTAGACCCGACCAGAAAACAGTTTAAGTATCTGAAACCTAGACCCGACAAGATAATAGTTGATCTCAATTTCAAGATACTATGAAACCTGGACCTGACCGGATAATAGTCTAACTCTTCAAAGATATAGAAAAACCTGGACTCATCCCGACCAAGGTTTAACTTCTTTTCCCCAGTAGAGTTTACCTTTATCCTAACAAATTACTGTGAAACTTGGATCCGACCAGATATCAGTTTTCAATTTCATCTTCTCAAAGCAGGTTGTTGTGAAGCCTGGATCCGACCAGATAGAAATTACCCTCAGATATTCGTTATAAAACCTGGAAACCGACCAGATAACAACTAAATCCCCAAACAGTTTATTATGAAGCCTGGACCCGACCAGATAGAAATTGACCTCATCAACCTCAAAAGTCTGCAAAGCCTGGACCCGACCAGATGATAGTTTTTCAAACAGTTTATTATGAAACATGGAGCCCGACCAGATAACAATTAACTATAATCCCCAGAGAGACACTATGAAGCTTGGACTCGACCAAATAATAGTATAACTTTCCAAAAACCATGAAACCTGGACCCCAACAGATAGTAGTTACCACTTCAAGTTACTGTGAAGCCATGATCCAACCAAATAACAGTTAACTTCCGTATCCCCAGTAAGTTGCCGCGAAGCCTGGATCCGACCAGATAGTAGTGGACTACTTCATCCTCAGCAAATTGTGAAGCCTGGATCTGACCAGATAACAACTGGCATTCAAGAGATACTCTTCAGTGAGAGCATCTTTTCAACAAAGTTTGAAGATATGCATATTCTTCATCCCCAACGACAATCAGGGATTCAACCCCCCAAAATTTCCTCAATAGCAGCCAGGGATTTATTTTCCCAGACAAAAACATACATCTCACATTCATACATCATAACACGTACAAACCATATGCATTTAACATAATACCACATCTGGTGAACATCATGCAGGCATCTGCATTTTACTAACTCTTTTTCTCACAGGTAAAACATCAAGTTTTAGTATAAATCAATAAGATATTTATGCTGATACTTCTTCCAGTGTTTACTAACATTCCTCCAAATGGCATCTATAAGCCCATTCACCATCCATCTTTGAGTGCAAATTTCTGGGCACTCTAGTGTCCAATTATCTTTCACCTTCAAGTCACGAATGGCGGATCCTCCAATCTAACTCTTCAGGATAAAGAAGATTGAACAGGGGAAGTTGTTGTACCCCAAAATTTCCCCTCCCATTTTTCATGCAAGACATTATCCTAGGGTTTCTTGTGTACTCAATTTGGCTCAAAGGTTGATCAGACAGATTCTCTTCCTAGGCGGTAAATCAACAATTAGGGTTTGGTATTTCTCATAGAAAATTGGGTTTTCAAGGTTTCAAATGGTCTTCATAGGTTTTCCTATCTCCACAAGGATGTTTATGCCAGTTTTCAAACTTTGCATTGCAAGTTTGCTCAGTCGTTGGCTCAGATAACTGAAAACGATTACATTGACCCAAAAATCGACCTTTTTGCGGGAGCAGGTTCAAACGATTGTAACTTCTTCATTATTCGATATTTTTTAGGGTTATTTTTGCGTATAATTCTCCTTGATGTCACCTCCATTCTCTCTTCACAAATCAAGAACCAATCACGTGTAGAAGATCGCCAAAATTCGAATACGTTAGAAGTCGCATCATGGACTTTGACCTAATTTTAAGTAATTGTCGTTTGATTTCTAAGAGTTGTGATTTCCTCAAATTACAAGATCTAGAGACGGTTATTTCTACATATGGTCATAAGTGATGTCGCTCACGAGTTTATCTTCAAAGATCAAAAGAAAATTGTGTTTGGAAGACTTTGAAAGTTATCGCACCGTCGCAAGTCATTGGTTTGATTTCGAATGTTCTTAAACACAATTTGTTGAAGTTTGTTAATTCTACAAGATTGACTAATGTTCTTAAAACATGGTTGTTAAACAATGAAGTCCTATTTAATCAAGTATGACGTGTGAACTCATTTTCATTACCAATTTGACATTAGACAAGAGTTGAAGATTAAGACTTTCATTTTAAATGACCATGGTTTTGGATTCAAGTTAACCAAGTGGAATTAAATTCTTAAACATTTGTTTTGTTTAGAAATTTGATTGGAGTACAAGGCGCATATTTTGTTTGATCATTTTTGTGATTTCTTGAAGTTCAAGTTACCCAAACCAAGGCGTTTTATTCAAAGCATTCAATTGAGAACTTCAAAATTCAATTAAAATTTGAGATTGGTACAATAAATTTCTTCACACCAAAAATTATTCAAAGGCTTTGTGTTCATTACATTACAAGTAAGTTGAAGTTACGAATTTTGTTTTGTTTACAAATGAAATAAATTATAAGATTTGTTTTATTTACAAAGGGAGAAATTTTGTTTCTTCAAAGTCTTCATTGCTTCATCTTCAAGCAATCCCTCCAATCTTCGCTTGCCGCCCACGCCTCATGTTCATGAAACAAAGAAGAAGAGAAAGTTAGCAAGCATTTCAAACAACAATGACATATAAAAAAGGGGAAAATTCAACATTAGGGCTTGTATTTAGGAATCAGATTTTAAAGTTTGTTTTTATCATAATCCCTCTTGTACTATTTTGCAAATCACAAGGTTGGACCTTGGTTCACAAAAAGAAAAGGAAATTGGCAATCAGAACCTAAAGCCCAAAGCTGCCAAGAAACAATAAAATATGCAAACAAACAGCAGGGCAAGCAAGCAAAGCAGGCTGCATAGCAGGCAACAAAACAACAACAAAGCAGGCTGCTTAGCAGGCAGCAAAATAACAACACTGCAAGCTGCAACAACAACACTGCAAGCTGCCAAAATGAAGCTTGTGCAAAATCTGAAAGCAACAAAGTACCAGAGTTCAGAAAAAGAAGGTTTTGGGTTCTAAGGCCTCAAACAATTTCAGTTTTATCATAGGCCAAAATTCTATTGCAAATCTCAAGAATTGGTTCACAATAGTGCAAACAGAATTTCAAGTCCAACACAAGGTCAAGCCCAACAGATTTCAGCCCAACATGATTTAAACAATTCAAAGCCTCATACAATTCTTGTTTAATCATTGGCTTGGGAATTTGCTGTTTGCAAATCACCAAGTGGGTTCACAAAAGATAAAGAGGAAATCAGAAGATATCAAATCAGCAAGCAAAAGCCTCATGTTGATTCAAATCAAGAAAAGTCAGAACATACATTGGCTAAAAGAAAATCATGTTCCCAAGTTTACTACAAAATCAAACTTCTGTTCACAGTAAAGATAAATAGAACTCAGAAAAGCCATCACAGTACAACAAGCATAGGGTATAAAAAACCAGCAGAAAGAAGAAATTCAGAAAAGTTAGCTACAAGTACAAAAACTTGTACAGAAAAAGCAACTAGCCAACAACAAGTAATCAAGTACAAGGTCTGTACAAAGAGCTCAAAGTAAAAAACCAACAATACCAAAGCAACAAGCAACTAGTACAAAAGTACAACAAAAGTAAATTCCCCTCAAGTCAGCATCAAGCTTGTACAAGAAAACAAGCAAAGTCAACCATCAAAAGCAGAAAACAAGTTCAAAGTTCAACAGTCAAGTCAAAGCTGGAAACTCTCAAAGACAGCATCAATTACCGAGAAATTCAAAAAACCATCATAATATAAAGCCGACAACAACACAAGTAAGGAGGAGGATTTCACCACAAAAAAATTATACAAGCATAACATCATCTTCTTCCATTTTTGTTTTCAAAAGATACGCAAAACATACAGAACACAAACATCAGAAAACCCTGAATTATTTTTATCATCATTTTCGAAAACCTAACCCTTCAGATTTTTTGTAACAAGAAAGAAGAGTAAGAAGAAAAAGGAACGAACTCACTGGTAAAGAGGCCGAATCGCATTCTCTTTCTTTCTTCCTCTCCTCTCCGCATGCATTTTAATTGTAAAATCAAACAATAAATAATTAAGTTTCAGAACAAATTAGAGAACGCAGTACACAACGAGAGGGATAAAGAGGAACATGTTCACATCACAGTGAGAGAGAGCAAGATCGTGAAGGAGAAGGATGAAGATTTCGTTCTTCATCTTCTCAGAGGAGGCACTACCTCCTTTTGATTTAGGGTTTCATAAACCCCTTTGCAACTTAGTGATAAATGGTGGGTCTTGGGTCGACCCGGTTTCGCCCAAGCCCACCATATATTTTTTATTTCAAAAAAAAAACTAATGTTTTTGCCATATAGTATTCAAGTTAAATTATTTACAGATTGGAGCAACTGGTGCATTGGTGAAGTTGTTGTTGGATAATCCTGAAGGCAGGGGTTCGAATCCCCCTGAGACCATTTTCGCTTTCTTCATTCTTTTTATTATTTTTGATTTGTTATTCTGCTGGGCCGAACTCCTCCAGCCCGTGCATTTTTTTCTTTTCTTTTGATTTCAAAAATAGGCTTTTGGGCCTAACAACAAAAACTATTTTTACATTTTCTTACACCCTTTTTTCACTTTTTAAACCCCCTTTAGTATATATTTCTATTTTTATTTTATCTTACTTTTCATTTAGTTATTTCTTTAATATAAATATATGTATATAAATATATTTTGCTAAATAATTATAGTAAAACTTTTCCACTTTATTTTTTTTATTATTATTTTATTTGTCTCTTATTTTATTATAGATAGAATATAAAAATACCATTTTCTTAAACAAATTTCTTTTTTTTATCGAGTTTAATTTAGACTTAGTCTTTTTTTTAATTAATTAATTTAGAACTTAAGATTTTAATTAACATTTTTTCTCATTCATTTTACTTGACTAATTAGTTTAAAAAATCTTTTCACAAAAAACCTAAATTTGTTTCTTTAATCAAATTAATTTTCTTAATTAACTTAAGTTTAATTTTCTTAGTTTAATTAATTTTCTTCTAGTTAAATAGGTCAAAAGCCTTTCTTCACAACAAAAAAGTATTTTAGTTTATTTCCATATAATTTTATTCTTTGTACATTATATTTACATTTATTGTACATTATCATTCAATTCAATATGGTTGTAATAGAAACTTAGGTTTAAATTACTTGTCATCCCCAATTTGTAAATTTGTATCCCGCATCCCCAATTGATGTAATAGCGTAGTGATTTTAATTTCCGCAATTTATCACTTTATATATAAATGCTAGTAATTAGGGTTTTGTATGGAAAGACTAAAACCAACAAATAGCAAACCCTAATTAAAGACAAATCAAGCATGAAAATCAATACACTTGCACACAAACACCCTTAGGGTAAATCCACTTGGTTGCCTTACAAAAATGGCCATATTACGCATGTGAGGTATCTTAGCAAAAAAAAAATACAAGATCATAGTCCCTCGATGACGCTATCCATGTTGCCTTTCAAATGATCTTAGTCCCTAAAGAAAAATGCTAAGATACCTTGTAACATTTCTAATCATGGTTATACAATGATCCATGCTCGTCCTGTTTACATCCAAAGATAGGGTTACTTACCAAATCAATGGTAAGATAACAATGTCAAAGGAAAGAAGAAATGAACATGAAAGACTTTTGAGTAGGTAGAATGTTCCTAGTTACTTGCTCAATTTCAAAACAAAACATCCTTGCTATTTTCAAAACAAACATCAACACTTTCAAAAAAACATCTTTCAAACTTGAAAACATTTGCAAAATATCAACACTTTGTATACATTCTTACGAACTAGAATCATTACAAAGTTTGCCTAAACGAAGGCGTCTTTTCAAAATACTTTCAAAAACCACACAAAGCATATTTTCAAATAAAAGCAAGTGATCTAGCAAGTAAATAAGATCCCATGGAAAACCATGGATGAAAAGGGTGCTAATACCTTCCCTTTTCATAATCTACCCCCCGAACTCAAGAAACAATATCAAAGGTCTTTCCTGTGCTTTTTCACCTTTCCTTTTGGATAAAAGAAAAGTCGGTGGTGAATCTTGCTAACCGCAACATTTGCGATAAAACTCAAAACAACCAAGTCAGTTCTCCCACTACATCACACCTACCAAGATTATGCAAGAATATTATTACCTTTCTTCAATAAAGTTGAATTCCATCACATTTCCAAAGATGAGAATCATATGGTAGATGGTTTGGCCCCTTTGGCTTCCATGTACCAAGTAAATGCTTGAAATGATTGGTGCATCAAACAAAGATAGAAAGACATTGAGAAGGTTGGTAGGTAGCTTTTTCCTAATGAAGATGTGTTATACAAAATAAATTATGACATGGTCTTGCTCAGATGCGTGGATAGACACGAAACAGACATGTTGATGCAGGAGATCCATGAAGGTTCCTTTGGTACCCATGCCAATGGACACTCAATGGAAAATAAGATGCTTAGGGCAGGTTACTATTGGCTGACAATGGAATCTGACTATTACAAGTTTGCGAATAAGTTCCATAAATGTCAGATTTATGATGACAAGATTTATGTGCCTCTGACGCTTCTCAATGTTGTTTCGTCCCCATGGCCTTTTTCTATGTGTGGTATTTATATGATTGGAATAATTTAACCCAAGGTGTCGAACGGACATCATTTCATCTTGGTTTCAATTGACTACTTCACCAAGTGGGTGGAAGAAGCTTCCTATGCTAACATCACCAAGAAAGTGGTAGTACACTTTATCAAGAACAATCTTATATGTCGGTATGGTGTGCCAAGTAGGATTATCACTGACAACGGCTCAAATATGAATAAAAAAATGATGACAGAACTTTGTGAAGAATTTAAGATTGTCCATCATAATCTGTCTCCTTACAGGCCCAAGATGAGTGGGGTTGTTGAAGCTGCTAATAAAAACATTAAGAAGATCATCTAGAAGATGGTTATTACCTATAAGGATTAACATGATATGCTCCCTTTTGCTTTGCATGGGTATCGTACATTCGTCTGCACTTCAACAAGGGAAAACCCATTCTCTCTTATGTATGGTATGGAAACAGTGCTCCCCGTTGAGGTTGAGATTATCTCTTTACGTGTAATAATGGAAACCAAATTGTCAGAGGCTGAATGGTCTAGAACAAGTTTGACCAGTTGAATTTAATTGAAGAAAAGAGACTGACAACTGTGTGCCATGGCCATTTATATCAGAAAAGAATGAAGAAATATTTTGATAAGAAGGTCAAGCCTCGTGAATTCAAAGAAGGTGACTTCATGCTCAGAAACATCATGTCTTTTAATGTTGATTCTAGGGGCAATTGGACTCCCAATTATGAAGGCCCATATGTTGTCAAGAAATCCTTCTCTGGCAGTGCATTGATTCTTGAAACTATGGATGGTGAGGAGTTCCCATGCCCCATGAATGCTAACGTAATCAAGAAATACTTCGCCTAAATAAATAAAAGAATAACTAGCTAAGTTGAAAACCTGAAAGGGCGGCTTAGGCAAAAAAAAGAGTGTCTCAGTAGGCTGAAAACCCGAAAGGGCGGTCTAGGAAAAAGTTAGAGACATAAAAAGAATAAGTTTTTCAGGTAGGTTGAAAACCCGCAAGGGAAACCTAGGAAAAGGGTAGCAATTTCCTGGCAAGTAATTGTGTCAGACAAGACTTGATCATTGAAGCAACAATCTTCTCAGATTCTCACCACACTTCGACTCAAGCCTCTGCTCAAGAGTTCAAAGTTGTTAGGAAAAATAGTGGTCATCGTATTTCAATGTATCTTTTCCATGTATTTACCATTTTCCAAAACTTTGTAATCATCCATAGAGTCACACCATTTGCGGACTACCATTTTGTTAATAAAATTTGAGCCTTTATCCAATTCTTTGTAGTTCTTATTTTATTCTACTTACAAAAATTTCATTTATTATTGATAGCAATTTTCAAAACGAAAAGACTTAATAATAAAAAATGTTTTTTAAAAAGAATTTACAAATTACTTTTTACTTCAGATTTTGTGATTCAAGTGGAACAAAAAGTAATGATTCCCAGGATGGACGAACTCTGAAGTTTTGAAAAGATCCCCCAAGAGGTATCCTGAGATTTCTCTTGCTGATATGCGCATGATCCTCTTATGTTTCATTCCTTGGGTAGTTGGATTTCATACTAATTGATATATGGTGCAATGTTGGGCTTATAATCCTATTTTCCCCAGTTAAGTCTTGGTTCAAAATTTTCCCCAGGTTGATTACTTGGTTTTGGGTTTGTACGGTTTGATGCATCTATTCCAGATTCTCTAGTCAGGACTTGACACGGATTTTTTTCCAGATGAGTATCCAGACAAGGGCAGTAACTTTTCTAAGAAGTATTGAGATAGTTGTCAATTTTTTGGATTTTCTCTCGCCAAGTGTTGATTTTGATTTAAAATCCCTATAATTTTGAATTCCTGCTGCGTTGTTAACTTCTTAGATCCTCAAATGAAGCAAAGATGATGCTTCTCTCTAAAACTTGTTATCCCCACGATGTTTCATAATTTCTCCCCAAAGAAGTTTACACAATCATTACTCTTGATATTGAAGAATGTATTTGGGCTCCCCTCGATGATATGGCGTTGTTTCCCTATTGAAGTCAGTACATAATCCCCAGTTGAAGTCTAGACGATATGGAATTGTCTTCCCTAGTGAAGTATACATTATATTATCTGGTGAAATCTGGAGGAGGATGTTGTATCCCTACAACTGTATCGGTTTATTGATATCAGATTGTGCTATACTTATTTTCAAGTCATGTTTCTTCCCAGTGGAGTTAGGTCGTGAAGTTGTTGTACCTCAAAAGTTTCCCTCCCATTTTTCAAGACATATTGATTCAAGGGTCTCAATGGCTCAAGACTACTCAAGGGTTGACCAGACAAATCCTTCTCCTAAGCATTGACCTACAACTGGGGTTTTAATTTTCCCAAAGGGAGTTGGACTTCTAATGCCTCAAATGGATTTCATGATTTCTCATATGGATCAAGGTACTTTTATGCCAAATCTCAAACCTTGCAACACAAGTTTGCTCAGTCAACTAGTCAGATGATTGAAAATCAAATGTATTTGACAAAAAGTCAACTATGGTCAACTTACAATAAAACCTCAAGATTTTTGGTCGACATAAACATTTTGATGTCACATTAATCATTTGATCATGGTTTGATCATGATTCATCAAGAAAAGTCAAGACACGTTCAAAGATTCAAAAGTTGCTAAATTAGGGTTTTGACCATTTCTTTAGGAGAAGTCAATTGAACTTCGACCAAGCATAACTTTCACATTCTTCATCAGAAAATTCACAACCAAAGCCCATTTTGATGGAAATTCAATTCTCTACAACTTTGTCTCTCTAAGCTCAAGGTCAAAAAATGCTTCATTTGAGAGATATGAGGCAAAACATTATAGGTCATTTTAAATGTCAACAAAAAGACATTTTTTGTCAAAGCAATTTGCATCAAGATAAAGACTTCAAGTGAAAAAATGAATAACATGAGAGTTGTGGGGGACATCTTGAGATTTCCAAAAAGTCTAAGATTAACTTCATATGACAAAAATTGAGAGAGTTATGATTGGTGCAATTTTTTTGAGAAAATGCATGAAGTCCACTTTGAGCAAAATTGAATTTTTGGGCTAATGGGCCTAAGTTTTTAGGTTCAAACGTGTTCATGACATGTTTAAGGACCCATAAGTCCGTTCATGCATTATCTTTTATTTTTACTTCATTTATTTTGAGTTTTATTCATTTAAAAGCAAAATAAATCAAATAAAATAGTAAATTAATGGACCAAGGCATGTGGGCTTTTGTTTTGGATCATTTTGAAGCCCAAGATTAGATATCCAACTTTCCAAAACCGTGTGAATTCAAATATGGCAAGAATCTTCAAATATGGAAGCTTGAAAAACATGTTTTATTCTTGTTTGATTTGGCTTTGATTGCACAAGATTCTTTCTATATCTCTTAACCTAATGCATTCTCCTATATATACCTGATACATTCAGACAAAGAGAGACATGAATTACTTCCTCAAGAGCAAACCCTAGAATTCTCCAAATTTTCTCAAAGTTAGGGCAAGTGTAAATCCTTATCTCCAGCCGTGTCCAAGCAATTCCAAGCATTCCATTACACTCTTGATGATCCCAGGAGTCGTTTCCAATCTTTCAACAAGCTCGAGGCATCCTAGAACGAGCTCTCTTAAGAACACCGGTTGGGTAAATTTTCCAAAACTCTAAACTTCTATTTTATGTATTGTTAACTAATCTTGTATGTTCATGTATGTTTATGATAATGTTTAGAATACGTTGCGACCATTACATGAAGCTTATAACGTTGAACTTATGATTGGCCATTGATCAACCGAGCTAGAGTTTTTCCTTCGAAACTCACGATCTAGGAATTTTTAGCCAAAACTAACACTTGACACTTGATCTAGGAATTTTTAGCCAAAACTAACACTTGATTTATACCATTTTTACAGATTGGATGTTGGGAGTCATCGAAGAAGACGACCGGAGTTTGACTCTGGCATCTCTGAGTTTGGTTGACTCCAGTTAGGGCTGGTGTGGCACAATGGAGTCTCATGATTGGATCTCTCTTAATAACAGGGCCCCACGTGCACTGACTTGCTTTTGAATTCAAATCAAAAGCACTGTTTTATTATATAATGATATGTTTTCATTCCAGTAACAGATAAACAACATAGCTCAGTTGGCAAGGAGGAAGATTGGTGAAAGGAATGGCGCGGGTTCAAGCCCCAACGCTATCATTTTGTTTACCCTATTTTCAAGCCTTAACCTAATTTTTTCATTTTTTTTCTTTTAATTTTCCATTAATTCTTTTTAACTAATTTTTAACCAAAAAAAAATCATAAAAAATATAATAAAATCAGATTTAGGTTTTTTAATAGATTAATTTAATTTTAGACAATTTTTTCTTATTTAGTTAATTAGATCTAGGGTTTTCATATAATTAATTAAGTATTTAATTTACTTTTTTTTAAAATCTATTTATTTTATCATTCAAAATTAATCAAAAATACAAAAAAATTATGTTAGACATTTAGGACATTAAAAAAAAAATTTCCAAATATTTTATTTGCATTAGACAATTTGTATAGGTTGTCCTTATTTTGTAATAGTCTATATTTCAATATCTTTCACAGTTTTTAATATTGTACCTTCCCCAAAGCCTTGTAATGTAATTAGGGTTTTACTTTTCCGCATCTTTACTTTTCGCACTTATATTTTATACCTGTATATATAATTGTTAGATGTATGCTAATAGGGTTTGTATGGAAAGACAAAAACAAACATTAGAAAACCCTAAAATACTAAGATAAATAACTGAATTGAAAAAACGTGCACACTTACACCTCTAGGGTAACCTCCTATCTGTTGCCTTACAAAAATTGGTCATGTCCCTCGAGAGTGGGGATACTTTAGTAAAGACCCTCAAATAAAGATCATAGTCCCTCTATGACCCTTTGAAGTTGCCTATGAAAAATGATCTAGTCCCTCCGATACAAATTGCTAAAGCATCCCTACATGTTGTCTTCAATGACCATTTGATGACCCTACGCATGTCCTTTCACATCTAAAAGATAGGGCTACCTACCAACTAATGGTATGGATAGCACTATCTCTAACGGAGAAGGAAAAGAATAAGAATTACCTTTAGTGGGTAAGGAACTTTTAATCGCTTGCTCACAATATTTTATAAAATAAACATTTTTTCACATCACACTTTCTAAACAAAATATTTGCAAACACTTTGTATGCATTCTTGAGGACTGATACAAGAATCATTACAAAGTTGGCCGTACTTTGGCTTTTCAAAATACTTTCAAACAAATTATGCACATAAAGAAAATTTTCAAAGGTGAGCTAGTGATTAAGAGCCCGTAGATAACTATGGATGAAAAGGGTGATAACACCTTCCCTTTTCATAACTTACCCCCCCGAACTCAAAATCTATAAAGGTCTCTCCTGTTCTTTTCACCCTTTCCATATTGAATAAAAGAAAAGCCGGTGGCAACTCTAGCTATCTGCATATTTGGATAAAACCAAAAAAGTCAATTCTCCTACTGTATTATAGAACTGGCGACTCTACTGGGGAGTTACTTAAAAAGAGGGGTTGCCTTAGGGTTAGATCACTTTATTTGCTTTAATGTATTGTTTTGCTTGCTTTACTTTAAAGATTTTTGTTTGGGGTTATTTACTTGTAGGATCTTACATTCGGATCTAGGGATGCCTTAGGTAAGTAGCAATAGATCATTAAAATTGTACGGCATAGACCGATATGGTTCAAATAATGGCCACAGTTAGTGCGACACTTTGGTTTGTACTGATGTTCCTTGAGTCAGTCAAGGATAACATTGGGCTTCTGTGTGGTGTCATTAGCACTAACTTACTTTAAGAACATTAATTGACCCATCTTGGTCATTAGAAGGTAGTGAGATGGCCGGATTTGGTGCAATCCAAGGTTGGTTGATACTCGATGGTACGCTCATTTATATTCGACTCTCAGGATGTTTTAGCGGTAAGCCGATTGTCGTGCTAAAATAAAGCCTGTGAGAAAGATCAATGATATGAGATTCCTAGAACTCGGTTACTATTTTTAGGATAGCTTGAGCCAACTTAACTCTAATGGGGAAGGGTACTTAACTATAGACTTCATGCAAGCTATTGTACCCCAAAATTTTCTCTCCCATTCTATTCAAGGCATGTTCATTAAGGTCTCCAATTGCTCAAGGTTGACCAAGAATTGACCAGACAAATTCTCCTCATAAGCAATGGATTTCTATCTAGGGTTTCATTTCTCACAAAGAATTTTGGTTTGCAAAAACTTCAAATGATTTTCATGGCACCCTATACGCCTCAACATAATGGCATAACTGAAAGAGAAAATAGAAGTGTACTGAACTTGACGAGATGTAAGTTGAAAGCTAAAAAATTTCCTAAGAGATTTTGGGTCGAAGCAGCTTTGACAACAATATACACTCTGATTAGATGCCCAACATAGCAGTGTGTTGTACCCCAAAATTTTCCCTCTCATTTCTCAAGAATTTTATCACCAAGATCTCTATTGGGTAAAGACTGCACAAGGTTTGATCAACTAAAGATACTTCCTTAACACTGATGACTCAAAACTAGAGTTTGAATTTTCCCAAGTACAATTGGACTTTTACCATGGATCATATTGGGCTCTCAAGCATCAAATCAAAGAAGAGCAAGTTTGCTTCAATCCATAAGCTTAGATTGGGCATCTGGCTTCCTTCGAGCAAGCTTGGTTCAGGGCCTTCGATTGGGCATTTGGCTTCCTTCGAGTAAGCTTGATTTATAAGCTTCGATTGTGCATCTGGCTTCCTTCAAGCATGTTTAGTTCAGAGGCTTCAATTGGGAATTTGGCCTTCTTCGATAAAGCTTTGGTTCACAAGCTTCGATTGGGCATTTGGCCTCCTTAGAGAAAGATTGGTGCATAAGCTTCGATTAGGCATTTGGCCTCCTTGGAGTAAGCTTGGTTCACAAGCTTCAATTGGGCATTTGGATTCCTTCGAGCAAGTTTAATCACAAGCTTTTATTGGGCATTTGGCCTCCTCCGAGCAAGCTTGGTTCACAAGCTTTGATTGGGAATTTGGCCTCCTTTGATGCAAGCTTGGTGCACAAGCTTCAATTGGGCATTTGGCCTCCTTAGAGCAAGTTTAATCCACAAGCTTCGATTAGGGCATTGGTTTCCTTTGAAGCAACATACTTCGAATCCAACTCTAAACCCTTCGAGCAATATGCTTTGAAGAACATTGATCAAATCTTATAACCTTATCCTCCAAATATCACTTTTCAGGCTATGTTACTTTTCAGGCTATGTTGCTTCTAAATTTGTTCATAATCAGAGGCTTACACAAATTTTTGATACATTACATAAAGATTCGTAGCTTTATCCATTGGATTATACCATTTTTGGATAAAATGGCAAAAAGCTATGTGTCTATTTTCATAAATATTACTTTAATCACAAAGTTAGCTTCTTGAACTCCCAACCTGATTTTATCTGAACACAAGCAACATCAAAAGCATGAGTCAAATCTCCTGCACCCAACAAACATCAGGTCCCGCTTGTGCTTGAACTTGGGAACTATGGAAATTCACTCAACTTGATTTTTTTCATTTTCAACCAAACCATAGTTTGTTATCTTACAAATCTGGTTACTCCAACTTCCAAAACCTTTTCTCTATAAATATAGAGACCATTTTCAAATCTAAGGTAGATTCTTGGTGGTGTTGAAAAAATCCTCAAGCACTCTCAAACTATCAAAAACTCAGGACCTGCACACAAGCATAAAACTTGGCACATCCTGACCTTACCCACAAAAATCTCAAATCCCTTCATACGTTAGTGAGCCTTTTGATTCACTCCCTAACTTCCATATACCAGCCTTAGAACACTCCTAAAGCACTCAAAAAACCCACTCAAGGAAGTTAGTGATCCTTTCGAATCACTCATAACTTCCATATACCAACCTTCAGTTCAGTGACTTTTTTTAAGGCAAGGTAGTGATCCCACTAGCTCAAGGGAGATCGAAGCAGGCTTAATCCATCATCAAACTGTTCCTGGAGGTTCTGTCGAAATCCCTCAAGTTTGACTCCAAGAGGTAAGTTTTCTTAAACTTGGAACCCTTCATTCAAACATCATTCGTATATAATTTGTGAAGAAAAATGTAGATATCATGTCTAGGAAGCTGGCCATGTCCATAGTTTTGATTATCATGGCTTGTACATTAAAAATTTCATCTCTGAACAGTTAGGTATTAGTTTTGGTATTTCATGCTAACCTTTGACCCATTACTTTTGAAATTGTGTGGTTAGATTTGTTTTCAAACTTTAGGTAGGTCTGATACTTACATCATTCGATTTGGCTGAGAAAGGAAGCTTTTCTAAGCTTAACAAATGAGTTATACATCCCTGCGCTGGAAGGAAAAAGATGAAGCCATGAGTTCATTTTATATTTAGTGCAAACTGTATAACTAACGAATGAAACATACCACCCCAGTGGTACAAACAGCGTGCGTGAAAGACATTTCTGTGTAAGATCCTGGGTTCAAGCCCCAGCGATACCTTTTTTAATTTTTTTTCCAGATTTTCTCATTTATTTTTGTTTGCAGGAAGCACGCCTGGGCCTCCATTGGCTAGGCCTTGGCATTTCCATTTTCTGACCTCCCCTACTTACTGACAAACAAACAGACCCTGGGCCCAAGCATAAAACTGTTTTTCTACACAAAAATCGTTTTATATACAAAAAACTATTTTCTACACAAAAACACCAAAAATATATTTAAGTTATTTAGTTTATTTTATTTAACTTCTTACAATAAAAAAGACCAAATTTTTTTTTCTATTTATTTTCTTTTCTTTAACTTAATCTTAATTTTTCTTTAATTAAATTAAATTTCCTTTTAGTTAAGTAGGCCAAAATCTTTCTTTAACAAAATCAAAACAAATTCATTTTCTTTTCATTCATGTCTTGTACATTATATTCTTTTAAATTCTTGAACATTATTCAAGTTTCAATATGGTTGTAATAGATAATTAGGATTTAATTTATTAAAAATCCCCATTTGTAAATTTGTACACCCCATCCCCAAATGATGTAATAGCGTAGTAAATTTACTTTCCGCAATTTACCGCTTTCATATAAATGCTAGTAAATTAGGGTGTGTATGGAAAGACTAAAATCAATCCTAGACAACCTAATCCAAGACAAAATCCATGCAATCAAACACACTATTCACACACGTGCACCTCTAGGGTAACCTCGCTTGTTGCCTCAGAAACTAGTCATGTCCCTCAAATATGGGCGTTTTAGCAAAGACCCTTGATAAAAAAATCGTAGTCCCTCGACGTCCCTCGATGTTGCCGTAGGTAAACGATCTACTCCCTCGATGTCCCTCAATGTTTCCTTAGGTAAACGATCTAGTCCCTAATGAAAATTTCTAAAAACGTCTCATAGGTTACCTTCTATGACTATACAATTGACCCACGCCTGTCCCTTCACATCCAACGATGGCGCTTCTTACCAAATCAGTGGTAAGATAGCAAAATCTAAATGAGGGGGAAAAGAACATAGACCTTTTGAGTAGTTAGTACGCTCGTAGTTTCTTGCTCTTAAACTAAAACCATTTCCACACTTACACTTTCAAAAACATCTTAAAAAACTAACATATCTTTGAACTATTTTCAAAACCAACACTTTGTATGCATTCTTATAGAGACGAGAATCATTACAAAGTTAGCCGCAACAAAGGCCTTTTGCAAAATATTTTCAAACTTACACCCATCACAATGCATCTTTTCAAACCAAACATTTTCAAGTGATCTAGCAAGCAATTAAGAGCCCATATATAACTATGGATGAAAAGGGTGCTAACACCTTCCCTTTTCATAATTTACCCCCCCCCCCCCCAAACTCAAGAAAACATCTCAAAGGTATTGGATAAAAGAAAAGTTGGTGGTGACTCTTGCTATCCGCAACAGTTCCGATCAAACGCAAAACAACCAGGTCAGTTCTCCCACTGTATTACAGAATTGGCGACTCTGCTGCTGAATTTACTTAAAAGTGGGGTTACCTTATAGTTATATCACATTTACTTGCTTTCATTGTTTGATTTGTTTGCTTTAAATTTATGGGTCCTTGTTTGGGTTTGTATTTATCCTCTACCCAGATCTGGGAACACCATTAGGTAAGTAGAAATAAATCGTGGGGATTGTGCGGGGTATACCGACATGATTGAAGAAATAGCTACGTTAGCGTGACACATTTTTTGGTATCGGTAGACCTTTAGTAGTCAAGGAGAATACAGGGCCGTTGTGTGGTGTCATGAAGCATTAACTCACCTTAGAACCTTTAATTGAACCACTTGGCCATTAGGAAGTAGTGAGATAGTCGGCTTTGGTGCAGTCCGAAGTTAGTTGATACTCGATGCTACACTCATTGAGATCGGACTTTCAGGATATTTCAGTCACTAATAAAGAGGCTTGTGCTGAAATAATGCCGGATGAAGAAAGATCAGTGATATTGAGATTCCCTAGAACCCGGTTACTTTCTAGGACAGGTTGAACCAACTAAACTTCAAGAGGGTACTTACCTATAAACTCCATGCAAGCCTAAACCTAAGGAATTTTGTGCTTTGTTTGTAGATAAAGACTTATTTGCTTTGTTCACTTGTACATAACATCATGACATCATACCATGGCATTTTGCACTAACCATTTCAAGGACCTGTAGATTTACTTTTTTTTGTTTTGTAGAACATGACTTCCACTCACAGAAATACTATCCAAGTCAACATCGTAAGAGTTCCTCCTCAACTCAAGGATTTGGCATCAAGGGTCCCCAATGATTCTCGTTTCACCAATAAATACGATCGCCTATTCAACTTGGTTACATCAAACTTTGAAGAGGATATGGTGAAAGTGTTATTCCAATTCTTCGACCCTTTGCACCATTTCTTTAGTTTTCCTGATTACCAACTTGTTCCCACCATGGAAGAATTTTCTTAACTCTTGGGAATACCTATCCTTGATCAACTACCCTTCAACAGTATTGAAAGAGACCCACGACCTGAGGAGTTTTCTCGAGCTCTACATTTGCAACGATCTAATGTTATGGCTAATTGGAAAACGAGAAGTGGTGTCAAAGGGTTCCTAGCCAAGTTTTTATTGGATAAGGTTCAAGATTTTTGGGATGCTTTGGACCTACAAGCCTTTGAAGAAGTATTGGCTCTTCTCAACTATGGGATGGTTATGTTTCCTAATCTGGACCAACTTATATATGTGAACACAGTTAAAATATTTCTATCTCGCAATCCAATCCCCACTTTACATTCCGATATCTTGCATTCTCTTCACACCCGCACCATGAAGAGAAGAGGAATTCTTATGTGTTGCACTCTTCTTTTGCCTAGGTGGTTTATTTCACACCTACCCAGATCTATTGTGAAGAACGAGCAAGGCTTAAGATGGTCTAGTAGGTTGATGTCACTTACACATTCTGATGTTTATTGGTGTGCTCGATCTATGGAGGACATTACTATTATTGACCATTGTGGGGAATTCCATATTGTCCATCTACTTGGTATTAGGGGAGGTATCACTTACAATCCTTGTTTGTCTCTGCGATAGTTTGGGCATGCTAGGAGGGATGGCCCTCATGATACACTTGTCCAAGGAATTGCATTTAACTATGAGAGCAATGTCCAAGGTTATCGTCAGAGATTCATACAAGCTTGGGGCATGGTGTTGTACCCCAAAATTTTCCCTCCCATATTCTTCAAAGTTTGCCAAGAATCACCTTCAATTGGTTCAAGGTTACTCAAGGGTTGCACAATCCAACATCCTCCTAAGCCATTCAAAATTAGGGTTTTGGTTCTTGCAAAGAGTTTGAGGTTTTCAATGGCTCAAACAAGTCCCATAGTCCTATGTACATTGCCAAGCATCTACATGTCAAGTCTTAAGTCTCACAGCATCAAACTGCACAGTCAAAAGCCCTATTTGGTTCACAATCAACTTTAGGGGTAAAATGGTCATTTGGCAGTCAAAAGTCAAAAAATTTGGTCAACATCTTATTTTGAGCTCACAATCATCATTTGATCAAGTCTTGATCATGATTCCACAAGCATGGCTCAAAAATCATCAAGATGCAAAAGTTTCCATTTTTGGACAGCTGAAAAGTCAACTGTAACTTGACCAGGGCATAACTTTTTCATGGTTCATCAGAAAAATCCCATCCAATGCTCATTTTTAAGGGGATGACATTCCCTACAACGCATCTTCACATTCCAAATCCAAGAAATGCTCTCACAAAAAGTTATCAATTTCTACATTATAGGTCATTTTCAAAAGTCAACAAAAAGGCATTTTAAGTCAAAGACCATAACTTGAGATTGGTAAATCCAAATGACATGGGACCAAAGGAATTGGTCAGAGGACTTCAATACCTTTCCAAAATGTCCAAGAACATGTTCATATGTTCAAATTTGAGCAAGATATGCATTGGAGAAGTTGGGAAATTTTTGTAAAATGGCAAAAGTCAACTATCCTTAAAACTTCAATTTTTGACAAAAGGGCCCACTTTCTTCCACTTGATTCAGCCTTGTCATGCCATACACGTGTCCCATGATTAATTTCAAGATCAAACATTTATTTTTCCATTTTATTTAATTTTTATTGATTTAATTCATTTTAAATCCATAATAATTCAAATAGAATCTAAAAATTTAATGGAATGGCATCTTTTGGTTTGAATGGCTTTCATGTGTCATATGCCAGCTACCAAATTCGTGCTAAGGCTATTTTGTGCATAAAATCATGGTTTTGCTTCAAGTATGGAAAGGTCTTTAATGGTGATCAACAAAAATCTCAAGACATCAATACAATGGATCCCAAGCCTAGCTGCTGACCTAATTTCATTCACATATACATATGCAAGGAGGCCAGACCTAATTCACGTGAAAAAGCTGCTGTAAGAGCCATAACCAATATTGAAAAATCAAGAAAAAGGCCAAGACTGAATTCCACCTTCCAGGCCCTTTCAAGGAGATTTAAATATTCAAACATATTGCTGGAACTCTCAGGAGTCTTTTGGAATCAAAATCAAGGGCTGAAGCTTGAGAAATCACACCAAACAGAATCACGGTTTGTCAATATTTTTCAAAATCGAAACTCCCAATTCATGAACATTTGATGTGATTTATGGCTTGTTTTATATTGCTTGCATCCATACAAAGCTATTGATATCAATTAATTGGATTATCATGTACAGGATTGTGATTTGCCATTAACGACTTTTAGGGTTTTTGAGTTTTTGAATTAGGGCTTTGCTGCCCAGGCAAAATTGGACTATCTCACGCACATGGTTGAAACCGCCTGGACAAGACGAACCAAACCCAACCCTCGCGCCCTATTTATATAGAGCATAGCTCAATTCGTTATTTTTCGCCGTCCTGTTTAGTGGGGGTTAAAAACCCCCGCTATCTAACTCTGTTTTTTGCAGGAAAAGGAAGAAGACGATTACGTGTGGATGCGTGATTGGCTGGATTCAAAGTGAAGCGCGCGCTTTTTTTTCTTTTACAGCATATGTATTGGATTATTAATATATTGCTTGTTTAGTATTCTATATCAATTGCAGGCAACTGGCCTAGTGGAGCATGCACTGTCCAATGACCATTGGGACCTGGGTTCGATTCCCATGTCCCCCAAACGCTTGTTCATATTTTTTCTTACATGTTCACGTGCAGATTCCCAAACGCCGGTCCACCATACATCCCAGACATCCAGGTGCCAAGTGTCTCAAGGCATCAATCCAAAGGTCACAAGGGAAGGAACATCATGATCCTCAGTCAACCATACGCATAGCTGATTCCAGAAGTCAAACGTGGCTTGGAGGCAAATGGGCTTCAGATTGCTTACAAAACCTCCATATTGGGCCCAGAACCCCCCCTTGGTTCATTCTTTGTTCTTTTTGTTTTATATTTTCTAATTTAGTTATTAATTATTTTTTCTAATTATTATTATTATCACCAAAATTAACATAATTAATATTTTCCATAAAAATTCAAAAAAACCTAAAAATGTAAATATTTCATTTATTACTATTATTATTAATTTCACCCTTTTATTTTGTAAATAAAATGCTAACCAATTAATTTAGTATAATTAGGTTTAATTTTGACTATTTTTCATAATAAATAAAATAAATTAGATTTAGGTTTTTTCTAACTTTTGACTTTTAATTTCTTTTTATTTGTTTCATTAAAACATAAAAAACACAAAAAAAACATTTTTTTTCTTTTAATAAATTAATTAATTAGTTATTAGGTTTAATTTTAATTAATTGAAAAAAAGACAAATTCAATTCTTTTCTCAAAAAGGGTCAAAACCCTCAGGACGTCCCGATTCATTCTTTCGTGCGCATATTAGTTTTAATTCGTTTTTTTGACTATTTATGTATCTGCTCCGGAAATGTAATAGTTAATTAGGGTTTATCGCTTTATTTACTTTTTCGTATTTATTTCCAAACGGGTTTTTTGCTTTTGTGATGTATAGACCCGCGCCTTGTAATAGCTAGATTTACCTTTCCGCAATTTATTTTCCGCACTCTTAACTGTTAAAAAATGCATGAAAGACTTGTATGAAAAATAAAATCAATTCGTAGCTCACAAATAACATGTACAAGATAAATATAAACTGAAACAATACACATGCACATGCCACTCCTAGGGTACGACTCACTGGTTGCCTCGAACGTGGTCGTCAAGTATAGGGTGTTTTAGAGGTCGCCCTCCTGTCTAAAGATCCAGTTGCCTCGAAACGGTTGCCTCGGATAAAAAAGGATCTAGGACATTAGGGTTACCGCTAAGGTATCCTACTATTGCTTTGGTGACCACACATGTCCCTCATAATCGAATTGACCCAAATACCTCCAACGTTGGTGCTACCTACCTCTCAATGGTGGGATAGCACTATCTAAAGGACTCTTACACAGCCTAATTCCTTAGAGTAGGTAGATTCTCCTGGGTACTTTCTCTTTCAAACAAACAAAACAACTTTTCGCACCCACACTTTCAAAAGATTTTCAAACAAATATTTCATACACTCTTGAGGACAGATACAAGAGTTACTTAGAAATTTTTTTAAACGAAACTTTTTTCAAAACCCACACACACTTGAAAAACAAACAATTTTTGAAAACATAAGAGCAAGTACCTAAGACCCCGTGGATAACCACGGATAGAAAGGGTTCTAACACCTTCCCTTTCTATAAATCTACCTCCCGAACCGAGAGACATCTCAAAGAAGGAATTTTGCTGTGCTTTTGTCCTTTCCATGTTGGAGAACATAAAAGACGGTGGCGACTCTTGCTTACCGCGACATTTTGTGAACCAGCTTTAAAAAAAGTCAGTTCTATTTCCACCGATCACAGAACTGGCGACTCTGCTGAGGACACTTAATAAGTGAGGTGTACCTTAGGATTAGACCACTCTTATGTTTTCAATTGCTTGTTTTGTTTGCTTTAAAATTGTGGGCCTGTCTTGGAGTTTCATAGATCCTAACCCGGATCTGGGGGATACCTTTTAGAAAGTAGCAACAAACTGTGAGGGAACTGTGTGGGGTATACCGACATGGTTGAAGTAGTTTGCTACGTTGATGTGGCACTTTGGTGAGTACCGGTAACCCTTGAGTCAAGTCAAGGAGAGTACGGGGCCTCCGCGTGGTGTCGTGAAGCATCAACTGACCTTAGGAACCTTACTTGACCATCCTGGCCTCTTTAGGGGTAGTGAGATGACCGACTTTGGGGCAGTCCGAAGTTGGTAGATACTCGATACTACACTCATTGAGGGTTGTTTTCTTGGAATATTTTGATCGCCAGTTCAGTGGCTAAATCAAAACAATGAACATAGAAAACAACCCAATGATATTGAGCTCCTTAGAACCCAGTTACTTTTGATATGACAGGTTTTGAGCCCACCAACTTCAAGAGGGTAGTACCTAAACTTCATGCTGGCCTAAACTCTAAGGGATCTCTGTGTGACTTGTGTGCCTTCAAACTTGAATTACTTGCATGCTTGTTATCTGACACATGAGTTCCTTGCAGGTTTTGTTTACAATCCTTAATCTGGGCTTATAACAGGGTTCACTTACATCACTCCACGCATAGCATAACATCATACCATCATACCATTGCATACATCCTACATAAGGACTAATCCATTTCAAGGATCTCAAGGGCTTGTGATGCAGGTCATGATGAATCAAATGTCTAGCAAGGGGTAAAGGGGATTTATTTTCCTCTAGCCAAGGTTGATAACTTGAGTCAGGGGCTATGACCCACTCGATATGGTGAGCTTTGACTCTTGAAGAAGGACTCTCAACAACCTGAAGTTCCTTCAATCAAGCTACCAAAATATAACAATTCTCTTGTTTACCCCGCGAGATCCTTGAAAACATTGCACGCATACATACACATCATTGCATAACAGGTACCCTTTTGATAGGTCACTTACCTTCTTCGCTGTTTATTTCAGCAATCATCATGAATCCTGAATCATCCAATGAACAAGCTATCAAGGCCCTCCAGGCCCAGAACGCCCAGTTTCAAGAGCTGGTAATGAGCTTAGCCCAGGGTCAACAGGAGTTAAAGACTCTGCTTTCGAAAAAGAAGAAGAAGAGGACTGTTTTGTTCAACCCTAGACGCAGATCTGGGAATGGATCACAAAATGAAGCTGAGCTGACTACCCCATCTGTTGGGAAAGACAGCCCACAAGGAGAGGTCCCTAGTCCTGTGGTCTTTGATAACGAGACAGATTTCAATGATGAACAGTACCCCCCTGCTGAGGACAGGTACAAACAGCCATAGGACCGTTTAAATGCTATGGAGATTCAACGTGTGCCCAGGTTGGACTTTGGAGACCTAGGCTTATCTTCTGGGGTGGTGATCCCTCACAAGTTCAAGGAGCTTGCCTTTGCGAAATACGACGGGGCTTCCTGTCCTAAGCTGCATCTCAGATCCTATGTAAGGAAGATCCAACCTTACACTGTTGACAAGAATCTATGGATCCATTTCTTCCAGGAAAGTCTTTCAGGGACTCAACTCGAATGGTTCTATCAACTGGATAGAACCAGTATTCGTAATTGGGAGGACTTGGCTACTGCGTTTTACAAGCAGTATCAGTATAATTCCGACCTCGCTCCCACACGTACCCAACTCCAGGGTATGTCACTTGGGACGGGTGAAGGTTTTAAGGAGTATGCGCAAAGGTGGAGAGACCTGGATGGAAGGGTGCAACCGCCTTTGACTGACCATGAACTCGTCGACATGTTCTTGGGGACCCTGTCTGGTCCTTTCTTCAACCATTTGATTGGGAATTCTTCTGCTAGGTTCACAGATCTGATCTTAACTGGTGAGAGGATAGAAGCTGGTATCAAGTCTGGGAAGATACAAAAGGGTGACTCCTCGAACTCTGAGAAGAAACCATTCAAGAAAGAGTCCAATGCTGCGTACAATCAGAAGGGTCGTCGTGACCAACACGTAGGGGCAGTCATGATCTCTGGTTCTGCGTCACGCCGAAAACCGCCAAAGGGAAATCAACGAAGGCCAGACGAGCCTAAAAGACAATTCACCAACATCAACATGCCATTGTCACAAGCATTGCAGCACATGTTGAAAATGAATCTGATTGCGGTGATCAACCCTCCTGCAAATCCCAAGACCTCTTCTCCAAACTACAACCCAGATGCGAGGTGTGCTTATCATTCCGGAAGCCCGGGGCACGATACTGAGGATTGTTGGGCGCTGAAATACAAGATTCAGAACATGATTGACGCCAAGGAGATCGAATTCGAGCCTGCTGAGACTCCCGATGTGATCACTGCTCCCTTGCCAAAACATGGCTAGGATTGAGAGACTCTTGTTCATTTAAATTCTGATATTGTATTTTTCTATGCTTGTTCAAACAATTATCATGTCAAACTCTATTATTTCATTAATGTATTACACGTGTCTGTTTTGAAGTAATTGTGTTCTCTATATTCAAAATTGCTTTTATTTTTTCTTGATGTTCAACTCTCGATTGAAAATTCTAAGCCTCTTGAGGGAGGATGATGAAAACGATACCACGATCTTTACAGTATGCTTTTAAACAGACCTCGCTGATGAGGTACAGGCATTGTTTCAATTCCTAAACACCGGAGTTATAAGGAAGATAATCCCTCGTCAACCCCTCTAAGCCAAAGAAGTAGGAGTTTTTCTTTTCAAAAATCAAAACCCTTAATCATAACCTGGGGCAGGGTAGTTCTCTCAGTTTGATCCAGGTGCACAACGAGCGGCACCAAAGAAGTCCTTACAAAACAAAAGACAGTGATGGTCCTGAATAATCATAAAAACAGGCAGTCATTACCAAAAAAAAACTAAAGCTCAATAAGTCAAAACCTATGAAGGAGACTTATAAAACTGGGGCATTCCGCTGACTGTAATCACAAAAGAAACAGTTCAGGCAAAAATAGGGATAACGAAATCAAAAAAAGAAAGAGGTCCTACAAACCCTCAACACAAAAGGAAATGACTGCCTATTCAAAATAAATTGTCAATATCCGAACCATCACCGGAATGTCAGAGCAAAGACTCAAACAAGGTCTAACGCACGATCAGCTGAGTTTAGGTTTGAAGAACATCACGAAGAGCGGGTGGGTACAAATAAAATTTGAGCCTTTAGCCTTTGTTTCATAAACCGTGAACCAGGCCACGTTATAACCCTTAAAAGTCCTAGCTGAGGCATGGGTTAGTTCAAAAGCATACTGTTACAAAGGTATCCTGACTCCTTAAGGCTTGCTGTAAAATCCTGAGTTGACATCACATTTTACAAAATTTGCTTGTTTACTGAAAAATGCATTTTCAAAATCTTCAAGACAGACATAAGCCTCGCATTTTTAATATAATACTATTTGCATATGACTTTTTGTTCGAACAGCAGGGAAATTCACACGAAGAATATCTGAGTACTTCCAACCAAGAGGCAGACATGATCATTGTCCGTCATCTGGGGCAGTCCAGTCAAGATTCAAGGGATCTCTCAAATGCCAAATAACCAGGGGCAGATCTCCATCTGAATCAACTGGGGCAGTGGAAATGAATTCCATCGACAAATCTGGTACGATCAAACATCTTCTGGTAGTAGGGCAATACAACATTACCGACAGTGACAACTCCCTGCATCCTGAGAGCACGGACATAGTCGAAAAAATACTATGCAAAATCAAAGACCCGCTAGGTTGACACACCTAGGCAAAAATAAGGGCTTTCCAGCGAACCAAAAGGGTTCGGGCAAAAATAAGGGACGAAAATGAAAAATCTGTACACCCGGCAA
This sequence comes from Vicia faba, assembly GCA_948472305.1. Lineage (NCBI taxonomy): Eukaryota > Viridiplantae > Streptophyta > Magnoliopsida > Fabales > Fabaceae > Vicia > Vicia faba. The sequence continues at coordinate 138,953,953 of OX451736.1, forward strand.
GTTGAAAACCTGAAAAGGCGGTTTGGGCAAAAAAGGGTATCCCGGTGGACTGAAAACCCGAAAGGGCGGTCCAGGCAAAAATTAGGGATCACAACGTACGACTATGTCCCGGCATCTCGTCACTTGCCTACCCGAAGAAGGTTTTTCAATCGGCAGTCATCAAGCACCTCCACAGGTACCTTCTCCCGCAGAAACTGGGGTAATACAAATTGTCTAAGCGATCTGGTTGCTTTGCCCACCGAGGTTCCAAGGTATGTTCAGCTGAAGAATGTAACCAAGATATCTCCACTCCCCGTAGAGTAAGACAAGACTCAACAATACTCTCCCCCGAGCAGAGTTGGTCTCCCGTCAGCCCTAAAAAAGGCATAGCATCTCCAGCAAGTCAGCGATACTCTCCCCAAGCAGAGTTAGTCTACTGTCAGCCTTAAGGAAGGTGGGTATCCCCAATAAATCTCAAACATTCCCCAGCGGAGTATACAGATGTTCCTAAGCAAGCATCCCCGGCAGTCTTAATATAAGATTGTTCCCCGGCAGAATACCAGGCACCGCAGTGGAGCCACTCCCCAGTGCAGTCCAAAAGTTTCCCCAGGAGAATTGAATCATTATCCCCAGTATATTTCGGAAGCTTATCCCCAGTAGATTCTGGAAGCTTGTCCCCCGTAGAGTGCAAAAGCCTCTCCCCAACTTTATTCAGAAGGTTATTCCCCACCAGGGACTAACTGGGTTATCCTCAGCTAATTACCATGGAAAGATCGTCCTCGGCGAAGTTCTTCCTATCCCCCAGCGGAGTTCATCAAATTCCCCAACATAACTTATCAACGGAATCCCCAGCGGAGTTATCTTCAAAACCTCAGCGAAGTATCTCTCCCCACAGAGTAATTCCCTACAGAGTAGTCTCTCTAACAAGTTTATCTCCAACAGAGTCATCTTCTCCTACCGGTGTATCCTTGCAATCATCATCCCCAGCGGAAACGAAGAACTCTACTCTTCAACATCAACCCAGGATTCAACAAAACTCCTGGCATTCGTCAAGGATTTATTTCCCTGAGATGAAAATACATTCATAAACATCACATCTTCATACATTATGACATGCATACGCATCATACAACACAAATCTCATTTATTCTTGAGAACATCTTAAATCTCATGCAGTTCATGCATCATGACACTGCATACAGCTAACGTTTTGCCTTTTCAGGAAAAGGTCAATCAAAAGATGATTACCATCTACCTCTGCAAGTTCCAGATAAACACTGGTAACAAGCCAGGAAAATTCTGTGGACGACTGATCATGAGTTAATATCTGAAACCAGACAGGACAATCATCAACTTGATCATCATCAGGCAACCCCACACCGGTTCCTTCTCAACTTCAGATGTAGTTTTACACGAACTCATCATCAGGCAACCCCACACCAGTTCCTTCTCAATTTTTAGACGAAGTCTTACACGGACCCATCACAAAGTAACCCTACACCGGTTCCTTTTCTTTCAGAAGAAGTCTTACACGGACTTATCATCAAAGTAACCATACACCGGTTCCTTTTCTTTCAGAAGAAATCTTACACGGACTTATCATCAAAGTAACCCTACACCGGTTCCTTTTCTTTCAGAAAAAGTCTTACACAGATTTATCCCAAGATGACCTTACCCCGGTTCATCAAGAAGTTTTACATAAACTTACCCCGCAGTAACCTTACCCCGGTTCCTCCAGAAGTCTTACACGGACTTATCTCAAGATGACCTTACCCCGGTTCATCAAGAAGTTTTACACGAACTTACCCTGCAGTAACCTTACCCCGGTTCCTCCAGAAGTCTTACACGGACTTATCTCAAGGTAACCCTACACCGGTTCCTCCCAAAGTCTTACATGGATTTATCCCAAGGTAACCTTACCCCGGTTCCTCAAGAAGTTTTACATGAACTTATCCCAAAGATACCCTACACAAGTTCTCTCTCTCTCCAGATGTAGTTTTACACGGACTCGTCATCAAGAAACCCTACACAGGTTCTCTCTCTCCAGACATAGCTTTACACGGACTCGTCATCAAGAAACCCTACACAGGTTCTCTCTTTCCAAAGATGAAGTTTTACACGGACTCGTCATTAAGAAACCCTACACAGGTTCTCTCTTTCCAAAGATGAAGTTTTACACGGACTCGTTACCCAGAAACCCTACATAGATTTCCTTCTTTCCAAGATGCAGTTCTACACGAGCTCATCATCAGGCAACCCTACACAGGTTCCCTCTTTCAACTTACAAAAGATTACAATTCAACAGACAATCTCCAGATGGCATCTATAAGCCCATCCACCTACCAACAGTCTCCAAATGGCATCTATAAGCCCATTCCCGACAAGACTCTGTCACATCTCAAAATGGCATCGGTAAGCCCATTCACGCCATCACATTGCTGATACTCCACTATGCGAGTGCAAATTTCTAGGCACTTTAGTGTTCAATCATCTTCCACCTTCGGATCACGAAAGGCATGCAAGCCAATCTACATCCTCAGGTCTAAGAAGATTGAACAAGGGCAACTGTTGTACCCCAAAATTTGCCCTCTCATATTCTTCAAAGTTTGCCAAGAATCACCTTCAATTGGTTCAAGGTTACTCAAGGGTTGCACAGTCCAACATCCTCCTAAGCCAGTCAAAATTAGGGTTTTGGTTCTTGCAAAGAGTTTGAGTTTTTCAATGGCTCAAACAAGTCACATAGGCCTATGTACATTTCCAAGCATCTACATGTCAAGTCTTAAGTCTCACAGCATCAAACTGCACAGTCAAAAGCCCTATTTGGTTCACAATCAACTATAGGGGTAAAATGGTTATTTGGCAGTCAAAAGTCAAAATTTTTGGTCAACATCTTATTTTGAGCTCACAATCATCATTTGATCAAGTCTTGATCATGATTCCACAAGCATGGCTCAAAAATTATCAAGATGCAAAAGTTTCCATTTTTGGACAGCTGAAAAGTCAACTGTAACTTGACCAGGGCATAACTTTTTCATGGTTCATCAGAAAAATCCCATCCAATGCTCATTTTGAAGGGGATGACATTTCCTACAACTCATCTTCACATTCCAAATCCAAGAAATGCTCTCACAAAAAGTTATCAATTTCTACATTATAGGTCATTTTCAAAAGTCAACAAAAAGGCATTTTAAGTCAAAGACCATAACTTGAGATTGGTAAATCCAAATGACATGGGACCAAAGGCATTGGTTAGAGGACTTCAATACCTTTCCAAAATGTCCAAGAACATGTTCATATGATCAAATTTGAGCAAGATATGCATTGGAGAAGTTGGGAAATTTTTGTAAAATGGCAAAAGTCAACTATCCTTAAAACTTCAATTTTTGACAAAAGGGCCCACTTTCTTCCACTTGATTCAGCCTTGTCATGCCATACACGTGTCCCATGATTAATTTCAAGATCAAACATTTATTTTTCCATTTTATTTAATTTTTATTGATTTAATTCATTTTAAATCCATAATAATTCAAATAGAATCTAAAAATTTAATGGAATGGCATCTTTTGGTTTGAATGGCTTTCATGTGTCATATGCCAGCTACCAAATTCGTTCTAAGGCTATTTTGTGCATAAAATCTTGGTTTTGCTTCAAGTATGGAAAGGTCTTTAATGGTGATCAACAAAAATCTCAAGACATCAATATAATGGATCCCAAGCCTAGCTGCTGACCTAATTTCATTCACATATACATATGCAAGGAGGCCAAACCTAATTCACGTGAAAAAGCTGTTGTAAGAGCCATAACCAATATTGAAAAATCAAGAAAAAGGCCAAGACTGAATTCCACCTTCCAGGCCCTTTCAAGGAGATTTAAAGATTCAAACATATTGCTGGAACTCTCAGGAGTCTTTTGGAATCAAAATCAAGGGCTGAAGCTTGAGAAATCACACCAAACAGAATCACGGTTTGTCAATATTTTTCAAAATCGAAACTCCCAATTCATGAACATTTGATGTGATTTATGGCTTGTTTTATATTGCTTGCATCCATACAAAGCTATTGATATCAATTAATTGGATTATCATGTACAGGATTGTGATTTGCCATTAACGACTTTTAGGGTTTTTGAGTTTTTGAATTAGGGCTTTGCTGCCCAGGCAAAATTGGACTATCTCACGCACATGGTTGAAACCGCCTGGACAAGACGAACCAAACCCAACCCTCGCGCCCTATTTATATAGAGCATAACTCTATTCGTTATTTTTCGCCGTCCTGTTTAGTGGGGGTTAAAAACCCCCGCTATCTAACTCTGTTTTTTGCAGGAAAAGGAAGAAGACGATTACATGTGGATGCGTGATTGGCTGGATTCAAAGTGAAGCGCGCGCTTTTTTTTTTTCTTTTACATCATATGTATTGGATTATTAATATATTGCTTGTTTAGTATTCTATATCAATTGAAGGCAACTGGCCTAGTGGAGCATGCGCTGTCCAATGACCATTGGGACCTGGGTTCGATTCCCAGGTCCCCCAAACGCTTGTTCATATTTTTTCTTACATGTTCACGTGCAGATTCCCAAAGGCCGGTCCACCATACATCCCAGACATCCAGGTGCCAAGTGTCTCAAGGCAGCAATCCAAAGGTCACAAGGGAAGGAACATCGTGATCCTCAGTCAACCATACGCATAGCTGATTCCAGAAGTCAAACGTGGCTTGGAGGCAAATGGGCTTCAGATTGCTTACAAAACCTCCATATTGGGCCCAGAACCCCCCCTTGGTTCATTCTTTGTTCTTTTTGTTTTATATTTTCTAATTTAGTTATTAATTATTTTTTCTAATTATTATTATTATCACCAAAATTAACATAATTAATATTTTCCATAAAAATTCAAAAAAAAACTAAAAATGTAAATATTTCATTTATTACTATTATTATTAATTTCACTCTTTTATTTTGTAATAAAATGCTAACCAATTAATTTAGTATAATTAGGTTTAATTTTGACTATTTTTCATAATAAATAAAATAAATTAGATTTAGGTTTTTTCTAACTTTTGACTTTTAATTTCTTTTTATTTGTTTCATTAAAACATAAAAAACACAACAAAAACATTTTTTTCTTTTAATAAATTAATTAATTAGTTATTAGGTTTAATTTTAATTAATTGCAAAAAAGACAAATTCAATTCTTTTCTCAAAAAGGGTCAAAACCCTCAGGACGTCCCGATTCATTCTTTCATGCGCATATTAGTTTTAATCCGTTATTTTGACTATTTATGTATCTGCTCCGGAAATGTAATAGTTAATTGGGGTTTATCGTTTTATTTACTTTTTCGTATTTATTTCCAAACGGGTTTTTTGCTTTTGGCGATGTATAGACCCGCGCCTTGTAATAGCTAGATTTACCTTTCCGCAATTTATTTTCCGCACTCTTAACTGTTAAAAAATGCATGAAAGACTTGTATGAAAAATAAAATCAATCTGTAGCTCACAAATAACATGTACAAGATAAATATAAACTGAAACAATACACATGCACATGCCACTCCTAGGGTACGCCTCACTGGTTGCCTCGAACGTGGTTGCAAGTATAGGGTGTTTTAGAGGTCGCCCTCCTGTCTAAAGATCCAGTTGCCTCGAAACGGTTGCCTCGGATAAAAAAGGATCTAGGACATTAGGGTTACCGCTAAGGTATCCTACTATTGCTTTGGTGACCACACATGTCCCTCATAATCGAATTGACCCGAATACCTCCAACGTTGGTGCTACCTACCTCTCAATGGTGGGATAGCACTATCTAAAGGACTCTTACACAGCCTAATTCCTTAGAGTAGGTAGATTCTCCTGGGTACTTGCTCTTTCAAACAAACAAAACAACTTTTCGCACCCACACTTTCAAAAGGTTTTCAAACAAATATTTTATACACTCTTGAGGACAGATACAAGAGTTACTTAGAAATTTTTTAAACAAAACTTTTTTCAAAACCCACACACACTTGAAAAGCAAACAATTTTTGAAAACATAAGAGCAAGTACCTAAGAGCCCGTGGATAACCACGGATAGAAAGGGTGCTAACACCTTCCCTTACTATAAATCTACCTCCCAAACCGAGAGACATCTCAAAGAAGGAATTTTGCTGTGCTTTTGTCCTTTCCATGTTGGAGAACATAAAAGACGGTGGCGACTCTTGCTTACCGCGACATTTCGCGAACCAGCTTTAAAAAAAAGTCAGTTCTATTTCCACCGATCACACATGGTTAAAAAGGTTGATAGCAAGACATTGGGGCATAAGAACTCCATTCCTTTGGAGCCTTATCTCAAGTGGGTACGGACTCGCGCCCAAAACCTCATGATGTCTTATGAAGCCATCCTACCTATCATCATGGAGCCTGTTACCGAAGGAGATGTTCCATATACTGTCCTTTATCCTAACATGCCTACTTCTCTTGAAGATTTGCAAAGAGCTTGGATTCAGCTAAAGGAAGAGCGAGACACCTTCTAAATCCAGTTCTACACAAGTGAAAAGAAGGTTTTGGAGCTTACAAGATAGCTTCATGAAGACCTAAGTTTGAACACCTACATTGCGCCAAAAAGGATGCGCTCGACCTTTTTGTCTTAGGATTTAATTTTGTGTTTATTTCCTCTATTGTAAGCCCAAGAGGCATGTTTATAATCAATTTTAACTTATTATTGCAATTGATGTTTGTTCCTTTTGTCTAAACAAATTTAAATCTTCTAAGCCCTTGAGAGCATTTGCATACGCATTAACATACATCATATCATGACAGATTTTCCCCGCACATGTTTCTCATCTGCTTACTGTTTTATTTCAGTAGAGATGGATCTAGAACAGATTATCAAGGATCTTCAAACCCAAATTTCTCAGCTTCAAGAAATATTCTTAAACCTATTCAAGGGGCAAGAAGAGGTGAAAGCACTCCTCACTAGGAGCATGACCAGGAAGAATCCTGAGGACAACAGGGATGACCAGTTGGAACGGTTACAAACTATGATAGACACAACTAAAATCTAGATGATGGGACAGATGGTGGGCCAGATGGCTCTTATCCAAAACATAGCTCGGGGACAAGAAGAGCTGAGAGCCCTCGTCAATAAGCTTCATCAATACGAATGCAACCATATGGGGAAAACAACTAGAATTGGGGATCAAGCCATTAATTAGCTTCCGATGAGACAAGAAGTTGGCTTGGTGAAGAGTAGACCTTTCCAAATTTATGCTACATCACGAGCCCAACAATAACCTCTCCAACCACGACAAGGTGGCCGGCGTAATAAAGGAAGACAATTTACTGAGATCAACATGCCTTTGGCTCAAGCATTGCATCATATGTTGGAGGCCAAGCAGATTAGATTAAGGGAGTCTCCTCAAAAATTTAACACTTCTTCTCCCAACTACAAATACAATGAAAGGTGTGCATACTACTCCAACAGTCAAGGGCACGACACTAACCACTACTGGGCATTTAAGAACAAGATTCAAGACCTAATCGACAATGGAGCATTGGAATTTGCACAAGATGGTCAAATTGAATTTTTATGTAGTCCCTCAAAGGCACATCATCTGAAGTGACCAGTTTAGGCGGAGAAATTTTTGTTCATTCTAATTTTCAGTTGAAATTTCTTTGTTTGTTCGAACATTTATCTATTATGTCAAACTTTGTTTCATTAATGCATTGTATATGTTTGTCTTGAATTAATCCATTCGTTTTCACTATATTTAAATTATGCTTTTTAGTCCCTTTTATGATATTCAACTCTTGTTAAAAGTTGTAAGCATTTAGAGGGAGAATCTCATACATTATGCTTTTAGACAGGCCTTGCAGACGATGTACAGGCGTTCTTACAATTCCTAAACAGTGGAGTTATAAGGAAGATAGTCCCTAGTCAACCCCTTTGATCCAAGGAAGCGGGAGTTTTCTTCACACAAATTGAAACCTTTAATCAAACCCTGGGGAAAGGTAGTTTCTCAGTTAACTCAAGTGCGCGTTCAGTCGCAAGCTTTCACTTTATACATAACGAATGACATCAAGAACGTCCTTCTGAATCAAAAGACGGTGATGGTTCCCCAAAAATAGGCAATCATTACCTTTCAAAAGAAAAGCCCACTAAGTCAAAACCTATGAAGGAGACTTAAGAAAACTTGGGCATCCCGCTGACTGTAGTCTCAAAAACAAGAAAAAAAAGTAGTCAGGAAAAAATCAGGGATAATAAGTCAAAAAGAGGTCGCTACAAATCCTCGACAACATGAAATTTTTTTGCAAAAATGACTGCTTTCACAAGCAAACTTCCAGTATCTAAACCATCACCAAAACTTCATTCCAGATTCAAGTGGAATCCAAAGGTGCAATTTACTGAGCTTAGGAATGTACAACATCATGAGAATGGGTGGGTACAAATAAACTTTGAGCCTTGTCCTTTGTTTCTTAAACCGTGAACCAGGCCATGTTACAACCTTTTAAAAGTCCTAATTGAAGCATGGGTTAGTTCGAAAGCATACTGTTACAAAAGGTATCCTGACTCCTGTAAGGCTTACGTTAAATCCTGAGTCGAATTCATTTTCTTACAAAATTATTTTATTTGCTAAAAATGCATTTTCAAAACTTCAAGACAAACATAAACTTTGCATTGTGTACTGTTGTTTTGCATATGGCTAATTGTTTGACAAACAGAGAAATTCGCACGACAAATATCCAATGAACGAAAGTTCTCTCAAAGAACATAATCACTTCAAATGGGTAGACACTTCCAAGGACAAGTCTCCCATAATCAAGGGGGCATGACATGTTATTGTCCAACTCATCTGTGGAAGTCAATTCGAGATTCCAAGAAATCTATCAAGAAATGATGAATAACCAGGGACAGGTCTTCACCTGAATCACTTGGGGCAGTGAACATGAATTCCAGCAAAGGGTCACGTATGACCAAGCACACATTTTCTGGCAGTGCTACAACATTGGACAGTGACAAGTCCTACAAAGTCCCTTTCATAAGGTGATCCATGTTGAAGTTGCCATAGTCATCTCTATAAGGTTATCCCCACAGAATAATCTTCACGGATAAGGGTACAAACCCCTAAAGGTCAAATTCATGGATATCCCCATAAAATTGGATCCGTGCAATCCCCAGCCAGAGTTTCAGTCTCCGAAAAACCTCTCCCCAACTGAGTTGATTTAAAGAATCCTCGAGGAGTTCTACCAAAAGAAAAAACCTCCCTAGCAATTCATCAAATATTCTCTTCAAAAGGGTTTATTTCCTCAACAAACTAGAGATTCCCCATCTTGAGTTTTCCTATCAGACTATTACAAATTAAGGGACCACAGTCCCTAGTCCCCAGTGAAGTCGTTAAAAGAGTCATTGCTATCTTCGAAAGTTTCTATAAATCCTGGACCCGAACAAATAACAGTTCAAAAGCTCCTCTTCCCCAGTAGAGTTTGCCACTATCCCCAGTGAGTTACTGCGTGGCCTGAAATCTGACCAGATAACAATTAATTTCTTTACCCCCAACAAGTTGTTAACTTCCATTCTCTCTAATCAAGAGATAACTCCCCAATAGAGAAACGAACAACTAAAACTCCTGAACTCTTTTCCCTCAAGCAGAAATCAACACTCTCTATAGAGTTTTCCCTCAAGTAGAAATCAACATTCCCCACAGAGTCTTCTCAAGCAGAAGCCAATATTACCCAGTGGAGTTCTCCTCAAACAATAACACAGGAATCCCCTAAGGAAGCATTCTAAAACAAGGTTTGAAGGTGTACATACTCTTCATCCCCAACAGCAGTTCGGGATTTAACTTCCCAAAGCTCTCCAGCATTTGTCAAGGATTTATTTTCCAAGAAAAAGAAACATTTCAACAACATTCATAGCGTATGCATATGAAACACATATAGCACAATCTCATTTATGTTGAGAACACCATTACACAGTGCATCTCATACATCATGGCATTGTATACAGCTAACTCTTTACCTTTTCAGGAAAGATCAATCAATAGATAATTAGCATCCACAATTTTCAACAGGTCCAAGAATAGTTCCTGAAACAAGACAGAGCAACTACCTATGCAACCAGATGCATCTTTACAGGGGCTCATCCTAAAGCAACCCTACCCAGGTTCATTCTCATATATTTCCAGATGAAGTTTCACACGGTCACAACCCTACCCAGGTTTCTTCTCATATCTTTCCATATGAAGTTTTACATGGACTCATCCAAAAGCAACCCTCCCAAGTTCCTTATCATATATTTCTAGATGAAGTTTCACACAGACTCATCCTGAAGCAACCCTACTCAGGTTCCTTCTCACATATTCCCAGATGCAGTTTTACACGAACTCATCCTGAAACAGCCCTACCCAAGTTCCTTCTCATGAATTTCTAGATAAAGTTTCACACGGACTCATCTTGAAGCAACCCTACCCAGGTTCCTTCTCATATATTTTCAGATGAAGTTTCACAAAGACTCATCCTGAAGCAACCATACCCAGGTTCCTTCTCATATATTTTCAGATGAATTTTTACACTGACTCATCCTGAAGCAACCCTACCTAGGTTCCTTCTCATAAATTCCCAGATGCAGTTTTACACGGACTCATCCTGAAGCAGCCCTACTCAGGTTCCTTCTCATGAATTTCCAGATGAAGTTTCACACTGACTCATCTTGAAGCAACCCTACCCAGGTTCCTTCTCATATATTTCCAAATGAAGTTTCACACGGGCTTATCCTGAAGCAACCCTACCCAAGTTCCTTCTTATATATTTTCAGATGATGTTTTACACGGACTCATCCTGAAGCAACCCTACCCAGGTTCCTTCTCATAATACCCAGATGAAGTTTCACACGAACTCATCCTGAAGCAACCCTACCCAAGTTCCTTCTCAAATATTTTCAGATGAAGTTTTACATGGACTCGTCCTGAAGCAACCCAACTGTGATACGGTGGAAGAACCAACTGTTAATACTAGTTTGTGTTTTTTGTTTACAAAATGTCGCGGTAAACAAGAGTCACCACCGACTTTTATTTTATCCAATCAGGAAAAGGAAAAAGAACAGAAAAAACCATTTTCGAGAAGTTTATGAGTACGGAGGGTAGATTATAGAAAGGGAAGGTGCTAGCACCCTTTCTATCCATGGTTTTCTATGGGCTCTTAGGTACTTGCTCATTTTGAAATTGCTTGTGTGTGCTTGTTTTGAAAAGTTTTATTTTACTTCATTTTAACCCTTGTTTTTGTCATCAAGAGTCTTACGAAGTTGTTTTTGAAAACTTTGTTTGGAAAGTGTTTGTGTGAAAAAGTTTGTTTGTTTGAGCAAGTACTTAAGAGTTTTCTACCTACTCGAAAAAAGTCTGTTCGTTTTCCTTTAGACAGCGCTATCCTATTATTAAGGAATAGGTAGCACCGTCGTTGGATGTTTCAAGGGACATTATGGTCATTGAAGGCAACATGTAAGGATACCTTAGCATTTCGAAGGGACCGTCATCATATATTCGTAAGCAACATCGAGGGACCAGATCATTTATCGTAGGCAACTCGAGGGACAGTAAGGGACCATGATCTTTTATAATGACTTTTGTACCGAGGGTCTTTGCTAAGATATCCCTACGTTCGAGAGACATGACCATTGTTTCCGAGGCAACCAAGTGAGGCAAACCCTAGGAGTGAGCATGTGCATATGTTTGATTTCAGTTATTTAATCTTTGACCAATTAAGGTGATCTATTGTATTAACTTTATTTGTCTTTTGCATGCAAGCCTATTATCCATACATCTAGACAGTTTATAGTTGCGGGAAAGTAAATCTACCATATTACAAGGCTTTGGGGAGGGGGTTACATGACCAAAAATCGGGGATTAAACAGTAAATAATATGCGGTAAACCCTAATTAAAAACTATTACAAACCCGAAGCAAATACAATAATTGGAAAATAAAATATTGCGCGCGAGAATTAAGTATGTGAATCATAGTTTAAATTCTAAAAATCTAATCAATTAAAGAGAAAATATTTTTTTTAATTTTATTATTGAGAAAAATATTTGAAATCATAACCTAAATCTAATTAATTAAGAAAAATATTTTTTGGTATTTTATGAGAAAATTAAATATTTGTGAATTAAACCTAATTTGTCTAATTAATTTTAATTATGAAAACAATCAAGTCAATATAATTAAATTAATTATTTTCCAAAAAAACTAATTTTAATAAAAAAAAAAACCTAATTCAACATTTTTGTGGTTTTCTTGATTTTATGATTAAATAAAAAAATGATTTTTTTTATTGTTTTGTAAAAAGAAATTAATCAAATAAAACAAAAGAAAATAAAGAAAGATAGTAATTGGGCCTGTGGTGAAAGCAGATTAGGGGGTCTGGAATGGAATTGTTAAGCCCAGAATTATAGGCCCATTTACCCACGTGGAGATTCAGTGCAGCTGGCCTTCAGAAGGTCCACCATGCGCCTGCATGCTTGAGGCGTTAGACCTGGCCAGGACATGATCTGATGGCGTGGATTTGAGGATGCATGATGGCCCTTTTGAAGGTGAGGCTCACTGGATTTGGGACAAAGAAATTGGAAAATATGAAAACGTGAGATGATGGGATCGAACCCAGAACCCTTTGCTTCACCGCCTGCGCCTTTACCATCTATGTTGGGATGGTTAGTTGTAAATATAATAACATAAATAAAATATAAAGGAAATAAAGTGGTCTTTCCCAAACGCACGCGTGATTCAAATCACTCAATGGGATTCTGCCACCTAATTGTCTTCTTCCTCATAACTGTTGTTTTTGGCCACACTTTTACCTACAGTCGTTTCCGTCACTAAAAGCTATAGTGACGGATTTTGTTCATAGCCATAAACCTATAAAATTCAAAAACGCAACACAAGAAGAATAAATTCAAACCAAAGGCATGGATCAATTGCAAATCATCTTCTAAGCATGATAGTACCCCTAATTTTGTCCAATTTTTACTCTATATGGAATTCCCAATTTGGGACCTCAAAACCCTAACAATGGCATCGTGCCATTCCTGCACTTAAACTTCAATCAAACCAATCAAAAACATTGCAAATATGATAGCAAGCATGGATATATGATCAAAACATATTTATGATGGATAAATTATTGAAAACGAATCTTGAAAAAAGATGCAAACCGTGGCACTGTAAGGCGTGACTTCTGAAGGTTTTAAGGCTGGAGGACGATTGGAATAGCTTCAAGAAATGTCCAGGAACGGATTGCTGGCCTTGGAATTGCTTGAATCAGTCTATGGAGGAATATGTGATCAACACTTTTTTTGACAATAAATTGAAGTTGACCTCCTTGTTTTCACAACCCAAAAACCTTCCTTATGCTTTGGAAATGTTGTGTATATATCATAGAATGATTTAGGTCAACAAAACCTGATCATATCTTTGCAAATTATGGAGATTTGATTTCATTCTTTGCCTTGTATGATTTGTTTCCAAAATAGACTAAATTAAGATCTTTTCCAATCAATTATCTCTTGCACTAATTTTTTGATTTGCTAGCTGTTCATGGACTCATAATATGCTCATAAAATCAAATCTTTGCTTTTATTTGCTTATTCTACTATTTAAATTGATTTATTTTGATTTAAATTGATAAAAAATCAAAATAAATAATAAAAATAATAAAATAATAGGTGGATAAGCTTAGGGGTCGTGGGCCATCTTAGGAATAAGTTCCAAACAAGAAAACATGGGCCCATTTGGAAAAAAAAGTTATTTTGATCAATATTGACTTCATGCACATTTCCAAAAATTGGTCAATTTTGACAATACATATCTCCCTCAATTTTAACCCTAAGAGGGTGTTCTTGGACTTTTTAGAAATCTTAGGATGTCCCCTAAACATTGGTTTCATCTTAATTGGGTCTTCCATGTTCATGTAAGAAGCTTTGACCCAAAAGGTGTTTTTGTTGACTTTTCAAAAGGACCTATAATGTAGAAATTCATATCTTTTTATGAGTGCATATTTTGAACTTGTGGGATGAAGATGAGTTGTAGGGAATTTCATCCTCTTCAAAATGAGCCTTGGATGTAAAATTTATGATAAAGTATGAGGAAGTTATGCTTGGTCAAAGTTTGGTTGACTTTTCCTATGAACCCCTAATTTAGCAACTTTTGGGTTTTCATAAATTTGGGGGCACTCCTTGAGGAATCATGATCAAACCTTGATCAAATGATGGACATCTCTTCAAAATGTTGATGTTGACCAAAAATCTTGAAGTTTGACTGTATGTGGGCCACAATTGACTTTTGACCTAGTATAGTTGATTTTTAGGCATCTGAGTAGTTGATTGAGCCAACTTCTTGTGCAAGGCATGAAACTTGACATGGATGATCTTGAGAACATATTGGGACCATGGAAGGCATTTGGGACCTTTGTAGTTCCCACACCCTAATGAAAATGGAAACCCTAGTTTGAGGTACATTACCTTAGGAGAGAGTTTGTCTGGTCAACTCTTGGGCATCCTTAAGAAAGTTAAGGACCTCAATGGGCATGTGTTGAGTAAAATGAGAGGGAAAATTTTGGGGTACAACGGCTTCCCTTGTTCAATCTTCTTAAACCTGACGATGTAGATTGGTTGTCTGCCTTTCATAATCTGAAGGTGGAAGATGATTGAACACTAGAGTGCCCAGAAATTTGCACTCGTCTGAAACGATACTCGGTTGTGTAGGTAATATCGGGAATGGGTTTACAGATGCCATTTGGAGGAGATGAAGGAAGGTCACCGGAGATGGGCTTAAAGATGCCATCCGGGAGATATGACGAATAATCGTCGGAGATGGGCTTAAAGATGCCATCTAGAGGATGTTGATTTCCCGAGATATTCCTTTGATGAGAATTCCTGTTCCTATCGTTGAGGAGGAAACTGCTAAGGAATGTTGGTCTCTGTCTTGGGAGAAATGGAATTTTAGGAACTTCAGTTGTCCGTTACTCTACCGGGGAATCATCTCTTAGTCGAGGAGATGAAAATGAACTGCTATCTGGTCGTGCTCCAGGCCTTACAGTGATTTGCTGAGGATAATAAGACTGACTACTATTTGGTCGTGCTCAAGGTTTTACAGTGACTTACTGGGGAGATGAGATTAAACTTTCTATCTGGTCGTGCTCTAGGCTTTGCAATCTCAAAAACTATTATCTGGTCGTGCTCTAGGCTTCAGAAGGAATTAAGTAGTTATCCGGTCGCATCCGGGTTTCAACTTGAATTTAAGGCATACTAACATCTGGTCGTTTCCAGGCTTCAATAGTAATTGGCCGAGTAAAGTGCTATCTGGTCAAATTCCAAGTTTCGCAGTACCTCATATTATCATCTGGTCATGCTCCAGGTTTCACAGTGTCTCTTGCCGCTATCTGGTCGTGCTCCAGACTTCACAGCGTCTTATATCGTTATCTGGTCGTGTTCCAGGCTTCAGTAATTTGGGGAAATTAAGCTATTATCCAGTCAATTTTCGGGCTTCATAGCTTGAATTTGAGATATACCATTATCTGGTTGATTCCATGCTTCATAGTATTTGGTCGTAAATTGCTATCTGGTCGAATTCCAAGCTTCACAGTACCTCATACTGTTATCTGGTCATGCTCTAGGTTTCACAATGTCTCTTGCCGCTATCTGGTCGTGCTCCAGGCTTCAGAGCGTCTTATACCGTTATCTGGTCATGTCCCAGGCTTCAGTAATTTGGAGAAATTAAGATATTCTCTGGTCGATTTCCAGGATTCATAGCTTGAATTTGAGATATACCACTATCTGGTCGATTCCAGGCTTCATAGTATTTTATACTATTATCCGGTCGTGTCCCAGGCTTCAGAAATTTGGAGAAATTTATATATTATTTGATCGATTTTCGGGCTTCATAGCTTGAATTTGAGATATACCACTATCTGGTCGATTCCAGACTTCGTAGTATTTTGGAGAAATTAAGATATTATCTGATCGATTTCCGGGCTTCATAGCTTGAATTTTAGATATACCACTATTTGGTCGATTCTAGGCTTCATAGTATTCTGTACTATTATCCGATCATGCTCCAGGCTTCACAGTATGATGTATTGTTGGTTGACTATTATCCGGTCAGTTTCTGGGCTTCATAGCTTTTTTAACTGGAATAGAAATCTTAGTATCGATTTGACTGAACCAGGGAAAGGTCTCGAGTTGTCTTCAAATGGGAGAGAAATCTTAGTATCGATTTGACTGATCCTAGGAGAGGTCTCGGATTAACTTTGATTGGCATAGAAATCAGGGGAATCTTAGCGGCGATTCGGCTGACCCAGACGAAAGTCTTAGAACATCTTCAACTAGAATATAAACCTTAGTGTCGGTTTGACTGAACCAGAGAAAATCTTGAAAAGTGTTGGAACATCTTCAACTGGAATAGAAACCTTGGTGTCAGTTTGACTGAACCAGAGAGAACTTGTGAGAACTTCAACTGGGAGATAAATCTTAGTATCGATTTGATTGATCCCGGGAGAGGTCTCGGATCAACTTTGACTGGCATAGAAATCAGGGGAATCTTAGCGGCGATTCGGCTGACCCAGACAAAAGTCTTAGAACATCTTCGACTAGAATAGAAACCTTAGTGTCGGTTTGACTGAACCAGAGAAAATCTTGAAAATTGTTTGAATATCTTCAACTGGAATAGAAACCTTGGTGTCGGTTTGACTGAACCAGAGAGAACTCGTGAGAACTTGATTGCATCTTTCTCTGAAAGGTAAAGAGTTAGTCGTATGTAATGTCATGATGTATGAAATGTATTGAGTAATGATGTTCTCAAAATAAATGAGATTGTGCTGTATATAAAGTATGCACATGCCATGATGTATGGATATGCAATGCTATTGTGATATTCTCTAGTTGGGGAAAATAAATCCTGGACTGCTGCTGGAGAGTAGAAGGAGTTGAGTTCTTCGTTTCTGCTGGGGATAGTGACCTAAGATGATTAGGTGGAGATTTACATCCATTATGCCGGGGGAGACTCTGTCTGAGAACAATCCTGTAGGGGAATGACTATGTGGGGGAAGGGAGATACTTTGTTGGAAGATCTGCTGATTTGGAGAAATAAACTCAGTTGGGGATGAACTTTCATTGCTGGAGAGAAGAGCTCTATTGGAGATTGAGCTTCCACTAGCATAGAAATAAACTCTGCTCGGGAGATGGCTTTATAAATTGCTCCTGATTATAAAGCTCAGCTTGGGAATACAGACATTAGCTTTCTGAAAGAGCCTGCTGGGGAAGTGATTCCTGCTTGGGGACCTGGAGATCAGACTTTGGTTGTCCTTACTCTGGGGAATATAAATAGCACGGGCGTGTATGTGATAGTGACTTTGCTTCCAACTGTCTATGCCCCTTGTACCATGCTGGAAAAAGTACATGCAGAGGTTTTGTGGATGAATCTATGTCATGATTGTACTTGAACATGTATTTAATTAGTGTTAGGATGACATCTGTCTCTGGATCGTATCTAAACTGTACTTGAAACATGTGTTGAATGAGTGTCAGAATGACATCCGTCTCTGGATCGTATCTGAATTGTACTTGAAACATGTGTCAAATTAGTGTCAGAATGACATCCGTCTCTGGATCATATCTGAACTGTATTTGAAACATGTGTTGAATGAGTGTCAGAATGACATCCGTATCTGGAGCGTATCTGAACTGTATATGAAAGCTGAGTCTGAATGAGTATCAAAATGGCATCTGTACCTAGAGCGTATCTGAAATGTATCGGAAAGCTAAATCTGAATGAGTATCAGAATGACATCCGTATCTGGAGCGTATCTGAACTGTATCTGAAAGCTGAATCTGAATGAGTATCAGAATGGAATCCGTATCTGGAGCGTATCTGAATTGTACTTGAAACATGTGTTGAATGAGTGTCAGAATGACATCTGTCTCTGGATCGTATCTGAACTGTATCTGAAAGCTGAATTTGAATGACTATCAGAATGGAATCCATATCTGGAGCGTATCTGAACTGTATCAGAAAGCTGAATCTGAATGAGTATCAGAGTGGCATCCGTATCTGGAGCATATATGAACTGTATCGGAAAGCTGAATCTGAATTAGTATCAGAATGACATCCGTATCTACAGCGTATCTGAACTATATCTGAAATTTGAATCTGAATGAGTATCAGAATGACATCTGTATCTGGAGTGTATCTGAACTGTATCGAAAAGCTGAATCTGAATGAGTATCAGAATGGCATCCGTATCTGGAGCGTATCTAAACTGTATCTGATTCTGGTGCTCTTGCTGAATGTTGATCAAGGTATAAGTCTTCCACTGATAGACAAGTGACAGGACATAGTCGTACGTTTTAAATCCCTAACTTTTTCCTGGACCGCCCTTTTGGGTATTCAATCCACCGGGATACCTTTTTGCCCAAGCCGCCTTTTCAGGTTTTTGACTTGTGGGGTGTACAAATTTTTTTTATGTATATCCCTAACTTTTGCCCAAACCCTTTTGGTTCGCGGGATTCCCTTATTTTTGCCTAGATGTGTCAACCTAGAGGGTCTTTTTTTTTCATGCGTAGTATTTTCTGACTATGTCCATGCTTTCATGATGTAGAGAGTTATCACTGTCCATAGTGTTGTGTTGTAGTACTGTCAAAATGTTTTCTTGATGGCACATGATTCGTTGCTAGAATGCATGCCTAATGCCCCAAGCGATTCAGATGGAGATCTTCCCCTGGTTATTTGGCACTTTTGGAGAGACTGCCCCAGGTGTGTTTAGACATCATGTCATGCCCCTTGCTTATGAAAGACCTGTTATTGGAAGTGTCTTTCCCGCTGAGGTGATTCTGTCCATTGAGAGGATGTCTGTTCATTGAATATCCATTGTGCGGATTTCTCTGCTGTCAAACAATTAGTCATATGCAAACAATGACATTTAAAGAATGCAAAACTCTTGTCTGTCTTGAAATTTTTTTGAAAATGTGTTTTTGTGTAGTAAAATGAAATTTGCAAGAATGTGATATCAACTCAGGATTCGTAACAAAGCCTACAGGAGTCAGGATACCTTTGTAATAGTATGCTCTCAAACTAACCCAAGCTTCAGCTAGGAATTTTAAGGGTTATAACTTGGCCTGGTTCACGGTTCAAGAAACAAAGGATAAAGGCTCAAATTTTATTTGTACCCAACCCGCTCTTCATGATGCTCTTCAGTCCTATGCTCAGTTAATTGCGTGTTTAAATCCCGATTGAGTCTGGAATCTTTGCTCTGATACTTGGTGATGATTCAGAAATTGACATTTATTTTGAAAAGGCCGTCATTTTTGTAATCTTCTTTTTGTTGAGGATTTGTAGTAACCTCTTTTTTTTTCGTTATCCCTTCTTTTGCCTAGACTGTTTCTTTTGTGATTACAGTCAGCGGGATGCCCTAATTTTTCTCTTAAGTCTCCTTCATAGGTTTTGACTTAATGGGCTTTTATTTTGAGAGATAATGACTGCCTGTCTTGATGATTATACAGAACCATCACCATCTTTTGATTTGGAAGGACGTCTTCGATGCCATTCATTGTGTACGAAGCGGTAGATTGTGACTGAATGCGCCTCTGAGTTAACTGAGAAAACTACCCTGCCCCAGGTTATGATTAAGGGTTTTAATTTGTGTGAAAAGAAAAACTCCTACTTTTTTGGCTCGAAGGGGTTAACTAGGGATTATATTCCTTATAACTCCACTGTTTAGGATTTGAAACGACGCATGTACATCGTCAGCGGGATCTGTTCGAAAGCATACTGTGGAGATTGTGGTATCGTTTTTGTCTTCCTCCCTCTGAGGGTTAGAGTTTTTAATCGAGAGTTGAATATCACAAAAGGAAATAAGAATGCATTTTTGAAATAGTGAATACGAATGAATTGATTCAAGACAAACATGTGTAATGCATTGGTGAAATAACGAGGTTTGATATGAATAAATGTTCGAACAAATCAAAAGAAAATTACACATTGAAAATTCTAATGAACGAAAAGTCTTCTTGTGAGAACTTATCACTTCAGATGGTATGCCTTGAAGGGATGGCAGAAGAACTCAGCCTGACCGTCTTGTGCAAATTCTAGCACTCCTTCATCAATCAGGTCTTGAATTTGATTTCTCAATGCCCAACAATTATTGGTGTCATGTCCAAGACTGTTGAAGTGGTACGCACATCTTGCATTTGGATTATACCTTGGGGAGGCTATGTTGGGATTCTGAGGAGGGTCCCTTAATATAACCAACTTGGCCTTCAACATGCGTTGC
This sequence comes from Vicia faba, assembly GCA_948472305.1. Lineage (NCBI taxonomy): Eukaryota > Viridiplantae > Streptophyta > Magnoliopsida > Fabales > Fabaceae > Vicia > Vicia faba. Next base: position 138,974,209 of record OX451736.1, read on the forward strand.
AATGCTTGAGCCAATGACGTTGATTTCAGTGAATCGTCTTTCGGATGTATTCTTCTCATGTCGATTACCCCATTGTCGTTGGAGAGGTTGTGGTTGGGCTTGTGATGTAGTAGCAATCTGGAAAGATCTGTTCCTGACCAAACCAACCTCTTCTCTCATTGGGGGCTGATTAATGCCTTGATCACAATTTTAACTGTTTGTTTCATGGATCTGCATCCATCTTGGTGAAGCTTGTTGAGGAAAGCTCTTAGCCCTTCTTGTCCTCAAGCTAAGTTTCGGATAAGAGCCATCTGCCCCAGCATATGGATTCTCATTGCTTTTACCTCAGCTTGCAGTTGTTCCAATTATTCATCCTTGTTGTTGTCAGGACGTTCCTTGGTCAGATTCTCGGCGAAGAGTGTTTTCATGTCTTCTTGCCCCTTGGATAGATTCAGGAGAAATTCCTTGAACTGGGTATCTTGAGCTTGGAGATCTCTGTTGTCTTATTGGAGAGCCATTTCTTAAATAAACAGCGAGAACATGAGAGACCTGCTTTGAAACCTGCTTATGCAATGATATATATGTATTCAATGTTTTCAAGGATCTCGCGGGGTAAACCAGAAAAATGTCAGAAGTTGAATTTTATAGCTTTGATTGAAGAACTTTGTATCATTGAGAGTCCTTCTACGAGAGTCGAGCTCACCATATCAAGTGGGTCATATCCCCTGACTCAAGTTGTTGAGTTTTGATCTTTTGATGACATTGGCTAGAGGAAAATAAATCTCCTTGCCCATTGCTACACGTCAGATTTATCATAACCTGCACCACAGGCCCTTGAGATCCTTGAAATGGTTAAGGAAATGATATGGTATGATGTTATGATGTGTATGCTATGCGTTAAGCAAAAGTGCAAGGTGATAAAGACAAACGAGTCTAAGAAGTCTAGGTTACTGGATAATGATTGCGAACAAATCCTGCAAGGAAATCATGTTGTTAGATAATAAAACTCTGCAAGTAGTTCAAGTTGAAAGCACACACGTCACACAAATAACCTTAGGTTTAGGCTTGCATGGGTTTTAAGGTCATACCCTCTTGAAGCTAGATTAGTTTAACCTGTCCTATAAATAGTAATCGGGTTCTAAGGGATCTCAATATCACAGATCTTTCCCCCAGCTCCGCTCAATAGGCGATTGACTCGTAACCAAACAAAACTCAAGAGTCAAACCTCAATGAGTGTAGCATCGAGTATCTGTCGACCTTGGGCATACACAAAATCCGGCCATCTCGCTACGTCCTATTGGCCAAGTTGTGCATTAAAGGTTCTAAGGTCAGTTGATGCTTTATGACACCACGCGGTGGCCCCGTATATCTCCTTGATTGACTCAAGGGTTACGGGTACCAATCAAAGTGCCATATCAACGTAGCTACTACTTCAACCGTGTCGGTATACCCCAACATAACTCCCTCATAGTTTATTGCTACTTACCTAAAAGGTGTTTCCCGATCCGGATGTAGGATCAAATAACCCAAATAGTTCCCATAAATATAAAAAAAGCAAGACAATCAAGAGAAAGCAATTAAATATGACCTAGATCCTAAGGTTTACCCCACTTTATATTTTTTTCCCAACAGAGTCGCCAGTTCTGTGATACGGTGGAAGAACCAACACTTAATACTGGTTTGCGTTTTTTATTCGCAAAATGTCGCGGTAAGCAAGAGTTGCCACCGACTTTTATTTTATCCAATCAGGAAAAGGAAAAAGAACATAAAAAACCTTTTTCGAGATGTTTCTGAGTACGGGGGGTAGATTATAGAAAGGGAAGGTGCTAACACCCTTTCTATCCATGGTTTTCCATGGGCTCTTAGGTACTTTCTCATTTTGAAATTGCTTGTGTGTGCTTGTTTTGAAAAGTTTTATTTTACTTCATTTTAACCCTTGTTTCTGCCATCAAGAGTGTTACAAAGTTGTTTTTGAAAACTTTGTTTGGAAAGTGTTTGTGTGAAAAAGATTGTTTGTTTGAGCAAGTACTTAAGAGTTTTCTACCTACTCGAAAAAAGTCTGTTCGTTTTCCTTTAGACAGCGCTATCCTATTATTAAGGAATAGGTAGCACCGTCGTTGGATGTTTCAAGGGACATTTGAAAGGGACGTTATGGTCATTGAAGGCAACATGTAAGGATACCTTAGAATTTCAAAGGGACCGTCATCATATATTCGTAAGCAACATCGAAGGACCAGATCATTTCTCGTAGGCAACTCGAGGGACGGTAAGGGACCATGATCTTTTATGATGACTTTTATACTGAGGGTCTTTGCTAAGATATCTCTACATTCGAGGGACATGACCATTGTTTCCGAGGCAACCAAGTGAGGCAAACCCTAGGAGTGAGCATGTGCATGTGTTTGATTTCAGTTATTTAATCTTTGCACAATTAAGGTGATCTACTGTTTTAATTTTATTTGTCTTTTGCATGCAAGCCTATTATCCATACATCTAGACAGTTCATAGTTGCGGAAATTAAAAGCGGAAAAGTAAATCTACGCTATTACAAGGATTCAGGGAGGGGGTTACATGACCAAAAACCAGGGATTAAACAGTAAATAATATGCGGTAAACCCTAATTAAAAACTATTACAAACCCGAAGCAAATACAATAATTGGAAAATAAAGGTAAAATACTCATTTTGGTCCCTTAATTATACCCTTGGGTTCAAATTGGTCCCTTAATTTTTTTTCGTGTCACTTTGGTCCCTTAACTTTAAAAATGTTTCATTTTAGTCCTTTTTGCCAAGTTAGCAACGGAAAAACTTTGAAATTTGTCGCTAAATCTGTCGCTAATTAGGCAAAAAGGACTAAAATGAAACATTTTGAAAGTTAAGGGACCAAAGTGACACGAAAAAAATTAAGGGACCAATTTGAACCCAAGGGTATAGTTAAGGAACCAAAATGAGTATTTTGCCGAAAATAAAATATTGCGCGCGAGAATTAATACGGGAATCAAAGTTTAAATTCTAAAAATCTAATCAATTAAAGAGAAAATATTTTTTTGTATTTTATTATTGAGAAAAATATTTGAAATCTTAACCTAAATCTAATTAATTAAAAAAATATTTTTGGGTATTTTATTGAGAAAATTAAATATTTATGAATTAAAACTAATTTTTCTAATTACTTTTAACTATGAAAACAATCAAGTCAATATCATTAAATTAATTATTTTCCAAAAAAAACTAATTTTAATAAAAAAAAACTAATTCTACATTTTTGTGGTTTCTTGATTTTATGATTAAATAAAAAATGTTTTTTTTGTTGTTTTGTAAAAAGAAATTAATCAAATAAAACAAAAGAAAATAAAGAAAGAAAGTAATTGGACCTGTGGTGAAAGAAAATTTGGGGGTGTGGAATGGAATTGTTAAGCCCGAAATTATAGGTCCATTTTCCCACATGGGGATTCAGTGCAGCTGGCCTTCAGGAGGTCCACCACGCGCCTGCATGCTTGAGGCGTTAGACCTGGCCAGGACATGATTTGATGGCGTAGATTTGAGGATGCATGATGGCCTTTTTGAAGGTGAGGCTCGCTGGATCTGGGACAAAGAAATTGGAAAATATGAAAATGTGAGATGTTGGGATCGAACCCAGAAGCCTTTGCTTCACCGCCTGCGCCTTTGCCATCTATGTTGGGATGGTTAGTTGTAAATATAATAACATAAATAAAATATAAAGGAAATAAAGTGGTCTTTCCCAAACGCGCGCGTGATTCAAATCACCCAATGGGATTCTGCCACCTAATTGTCTTCTTCCCCATAACTGTTGTTTTTTGCCACACTTTTACCTACAATCGTTTCCGTCACTAAAAGCTATAGTGACGGATTTTGTTCGTAGCCATAAACCTGTAAAATTCAAAAACGCAGTACAAACAGAATAAATTCAAACCAAAGACATGGATCAATTGCAAATCATCTTCTAAGCATGATAGTACCCCTGATTTTGTCCAATTTTGCCTCTATATGGAAATCCCAATTTGGGACCTCAAAACCCTAACAATGCATCATGTCATTCCTGCACTTAAACTTCAATCAAAAACATTGCAAATATGATAGCAAGCATGGACATATAATCAAAACATGTTTATGATGGATAAATTATTGAAAACAAATCTTGAAAAAAGATGTAAACTGTGGCACTGTGAGGCGTGATTTCTGAAGGTTTTAAGGTTGGAGGACGATTGGAATAACTTCAAGAAATGTCCAGGAACGGATTGCTGGCTTTGGAATTGCTTGAATCAGTCTATGGAGAAATATGTGATCAACACTTTTTTTGATAAAAAATTAAAGTTGACCTCCTTGTTTTCACGACCCAAAAACCATCTTTATGCATTGGAAATGTTGTGTATATATCATAAAATGATTTTGGTCTACAAAAACAAATCATATCTTTGCAAATTATGGAGATTTGATTTAATTCTTTGCCTTGTATGATTTGTTTTCAAAATAGACCAAATTAAGATCTTTTCCAATCAATTAGCGCTTGCACGAATTTTTTTATTTGCTAGCTGTTCATGGACTCATAATATGCTCATAAAATCAAATCTTTGATTTTATTTGATTATTCTACTATTTAAATTGATTTATTTTGATTTAAATGGATAAAAATAAATAATAAAAATAATAAAATAATAGTTGGATAAGCTCAGGGGTCGTGGTCCATCTTAGGAACAAGTTTCAAACAAGAAAACATGGGCCCATTTGGAAAAAAAAGTCATTTTGATCAATATTGACTTCATGCACATTTCCAAAAATTGGTCAATTTTGACAATACATATCTCCATCAATTTTAACCCTAAGAGGGTATTCTTGGACTTTTTAGAGAGCTTAGGATGTCCCCTAAACAACCTTTTTGGTTTCATCTCAATTGGGTCTTCCATGTTCATGTAAGAAGCTTTGACCCAAAAGGTGTTTTTGTTGACTTTTCCAAAGGACCTATAATGTAGAAATTCATATCTTTTTATGAGTGCATATTTTGAACTTATGGGATGAAGATGAGTTGTATGTAATTTCATCCTCTTCAAAATGAGCCTTGGATGGAAAATTTCTGATAAAGTATGAGGAAGTTATGCTTGGTCAAAGTTTGGTTGACTTTTCCCGTGAAACCTTAATTAGCAACTTTTGGGTTTTGATGAATTTGGGGACACTACTTGAGTAATCATGATCAAACCTTGATAAAATGATGCATATCTCTTCAAAATGTTGATGTTGACCAAAAATCTTGAAGTTTCACTATATGTGGGCCACAATTGACTTTTGACCTTGTATAGTTGATTTTCAGGCATCTGGGCAGTTGATTGAGCCAACTTCTTGTGCAAGGTATGAAACTTGACATTGATGATCTTGAGAATATATTGGGACCATGGAAGGAATTTGGGACATTTGGAGTTCCCACACCCTGATGAAAATGGAAACCCTAGTTTGAGGTACATTACCTTAGTAGAGAGTTTGTTTGGTAAACTCTTGGGCATCCTTGAGCAAGTTGAGGACCTCGATGGGCATGTGTTAAGTAAAATGAGAGGGAAAATTTTGGGGTACAACACCTACCCAGGTTCCTTCTCATAAATTCTCAGATGCAGTTTTACACCGACTCATCCTGAAGCAGCCCTACGCAGGATCCTTCTCATGAATTTCCATATGAAGTTTCACATGGACTCATCCTGAAGCAGCCCTACCCAGGCTCCCTTCTTATATATTTCCAGATGAAGTATTACACGGACTCATCTTGAAGCAGCCCTACCCAGGCTCCTTCTCATATATTTTTAGATGAAGTTTCACACTGACTCATCTTGAAGCAACCCTACCCAGGTTCCTTCTCATAATTTCCAGATGAAGTTTTACACAGACTCATCCTAAAGCATCCCTACCCAGATTCCTTCTCATATATTTTCAGATGAAATTTCACACGGATTCATCCTGAAGCAAACCTACCTAGGTTTCTTCTCATATGTTTTCAAATGAAGTTTCACACAGACTCATCCTGAAGCAACCCTACCCAGGTTTCTTCTCATATATTTTCAGATGAAGTTTCACACAGACTCATCTTGAAGCAACCCTACCCAGGTTCCTTCTCATAATTTCCAGATGAAGTTTCACACGAATTCATCCTGAAGTAGTCGTACCCAGGCTCCTTCTCATATATCTCCTAAAGCAGCCTTACACAGATTCATCATAAAGCAATCTTACACAGATTCCTTCTCATACATTTCCAGACAAAGTTTCACACTGACTCATCTTGAAGCAACCCTACCCAGGTTCCTTCTCATAATTTCCTGATTAAATTTCACACGGATTCATCTTGAAGCAGCCCTACCCAGATGCAGCTTTAACACGGGCTCATCATAAAGAAATCTTACACAAATTCCTTTTCATATACCTCCAGACACAGTTTCGCACAGATTCATCCTGAAGAAATCTTACACGGATTCCTTCTCCAGATACAGTTTCATACGGATTTATCCTGAAGCAATCTTACACATATTCCTTTTAATACATTTCCAGACACGGCTTAACACGGGTCCATTCCAGCATATCATTAAGAGTTAAATCAACCAAAGATTTATTCTGATACTTCTCCCAGTTACAGTCAAACTTAGAATTAGTCTAATTTCTATCAACAATCACCTTTAAATGGAATCTATAAGCCCATCTCCTATAACTCTCCATCATCTCTCCAAATGGCATCTTTAAGCCCATTCCCTACAAAATCAGCTAACACATCATCGAGTATAAATTTCTGGGCACTCTATTGTTCAATCATCTTCTACCTCCAAGCTACGAATGACAACATGCCATACTCTCTTTTCAGGTTTAGGAAGATTGAACATGGGCAGCTGTTGTACCCCAAAATTTTCCATCTCATTTCTCAATAATTTTCTCACCAAGATCTCTATTGGGTCAAGACTGCACAAGGTTTGATCAGCTCAAGACACTTCCTCAACACTGATGACTCAAAACTAGAGTTTGAATTTACACAAGTACAATTGGACTTTTAATTCCCCATGTGATTTCCATGGATCATATTGGGCTCTCAAGCATCAAATCAAAGAAGAGCAAGTTTTCTTCGATCCATAAGCTTTGATTGGGCATCTGGCTTCCTTTGAGCATGCTTGGTTCAGAGGCTTTTCTTGGGCATTTGGATTCCTTCGAGCAAGCTTGATTCATAAGATTTGATTGGGCATCTAGCTTCCTTTAAACAAGCTTGGTTTAGAGGCTTCGATTGGGCATTTGGCCTCCTTCGAGCAAGCTTTGGTTCACAAGCTTCAATTGGGCATTTGGCCTCCTTTGATCAAGCTTGGTTCACAAGCTTCGATTAGGCATTTGGCCTCCTTCGAGAAAGTTTAATCCACAAGCTTCGATTGGGAATTTGGCCTCCTTTGAGAAAGCTTGGTTCACAAGCTTCAATTGGTTATTTAGCCTCCTTTAATGCAAGCTTGGTTCACAAGCTTCGATTGGGCATTTGGCCTCCTTCGAGCAAGTTTAATCAACAAACTTCGATTGGGGCATTGGTTTCCTTCAAAGAAACATACTTTGAATCCAACTCTAAACCCTTCGAGCAATCTGCTTTGAAGAACATTGATCAAATCTCATGACCTTATCCTCCAAATCTCACTTTTTAGGCTATGTTGCTTCTAAATCTTCACATAATCAGAGGCTTACACAAATTTGTGATACATTACACAAAGATTCGAAGCTTTATCCATTGGATTATACCATTTTTGGATAAAATGGCAAAAAGCCACGTGTCTATTTTCATAAAGATTACTTTAATCACAAAGTTAGCTTCTTGAACTCCCAACCTGATTTTATCTGAACACAAGCAACATCAAAAGCATGAGTCAAATCTCCTGCACCCAGCAAACATCAGGCCCCGCTTGTACTTGAACTTGGGAACTATGAAAATTCACTCAATTTGATTTTTTTTCGTTCTCAACCAAACCATAGTTTGTCATCTTACAAAAATCTCAAATCTTTTCATACGTTAGTGAGCCTTTCGATTCACTTCCTAGCTTCCATATACCAGCCTTAGAACACTCCCAAAGCCCTCAAAAAACCCACTCAAGTAAGTTAGTGAGCCTTTCGATTCACTCCTAACTTTCATATACTAACCTTCGATTCAGTGACTTTTTTAAAGCAAGGTAGTGATCCCACTAGCTCAAGGGAGATTGAAGAAGGCTTAATCCATCATTGAACCTTTCCTGGAGGTTCTGTCGAAATCCCTCAAGTTTCACTCCAAGAGGTATGTTTTCTTAAACTTGGAACTCTTCATTCAAACATCATTTGTATATACTTTATGAAGAAAAATGTAGATATCATGTCTAGGAAGCTGATCATGTCCATAGTTTTGATTTTCATTGCTTGTACATTAAAATTTTCATCTCTGAACAGTTAAGTCTTAGTTTTGGTATTTCATGCTAACCTTCGACCCATAACTTTTGAAATTATGTGGTTAGATTCGTTTTCTAACTTTAGGCAAGCCTGATACTTACATCCTTCGATTTGGCTGAGAAAAGAAGCTTTTGGAAGCTTAACAAATGAGTTATACACCCCTGCGCTCGAAGGAAGAAGATGAAGTCATGGGTTCATTTTATATTTAGTGCAAATTGTATAACTAACGAATGAAACAGACCACCCCAGTGGTACAAACAGTGCCCGCAAAAGACATTTCTGTGTAAGGTTCTGGGTTCAAGCCCCAGCGAGACCTTTTGGTCTTTTTTCAGATTTTCTCATTTTTTTTTGTTTATAGGTAGCATGCTTGGGCCTCCATTGGCTGGGCCTTGGCATTTCCATTTTCTGACCCCCCTGCTTACTGACAAACAAACAGACCCTGGGCCCAAGCATAAAACTGTTTTTCTACACAAAAATTATTTTAAATACAAAAAATGGTTTTCTACACAAAAACACCAAAAATATATTTAAGTTATTTAGTTTATTTTATTTAACTTCTTACAATAAAAAAATCAACAATATTTTCCTATTTATTTTCTTTTCTTTAACTTAATCTTAATTTTTCTTTAATTTAATTAAACTTCCTTTTAGTTAAGTAGGCCAAAATCTTTCTTTAACAAAATCAAAATAAATTCATTTTCTTTTTATTCATGTCTTGTACATTATATTCCTTTCAATTATTGTACATTATTCAAGTTTCAATATGGTTGTAATAGATAATTAGGATTTAATTTATTGCAAATTCCCATTTGTAATTTTGTACACCCCATCCCCAAATGATGTAATAGCGTAGTAAATTTACTTTCCGCAATTTACCACTTTCATATAAATGCTAGTAAATTAGGGTGTGTATGGCAAGACTAAAATAAATCCTAGACAACCCTAATCTCTAGGGTAACCTCGCTTGTTGCCTCAGAAACTAGTCATGTCCCTCGAATATGGGCATTTTAGCAAAGACCCTCGATAAAAAGATTGTAGTCCCTCGATGTCCCTCGATTTTGCCTTCAGTAAACGATCTAGTCCCTAACGAAAATTTCTAAAAACGTATCATAGGTTGCCTTCTATGACTATACAATTGACCCACGCCCGTCCCTTCACATTCAATGATGGGGCTTCTTACCAAATCAATGGTAAGATAGCAACATCTAAAGGAGGAGGAAAAGAACATAGACCTTTTGAGTAGGTAGGACGCTCGTAGTCTCTTGCTCTTAAACTAAAACCATTTCCACACTTACACTTTCAAAAACATCTTCAAAAATAAACATCTCTTTGAACTATTTTCAAAACTAACACTTTTTATGCATTCTTATAGAGACGAGAATCATTATAAAGTTAGCCGCAACAAAGGCATTTTGCAAAATAGTTTCAAACTTACACCCATCACAAAGCATATGTTCAAACCAAGCATTTTCAAGTGATCTAGAAAGCAACTAAGAGTCCATAGATAACTATGGATGAAAAGAGTGCTAACACCTTCCCTTTTCATAATCTACCCCCCGAACTCAAGAAAATATCTCTAAGGTTTTTCTTGTTCTTTTCACCCTTTCCTTATTGGATAAAAGAAAAGTCGGTGGTGACTCTTTCTATCCGCAACAATTCTGATCAAACGCAAAACAACCAAGTCAGTTCTCCCACCGTATTACACAGTGTTAGATGAGAATTTCAATTACATAAGTTTTGAATAAATGACACTTTGATCAAAGAAAGAGTAGTTTGAAAGAAAGTGTGAAGAGGCCTTTACAAAGTCTTTAATAGATGAAGAGCTAGTAAACATATTCGAAGGGTTCACTTTCGAACTATTGGAAAAAATAAGTTATTCGAAGCATTATAAGGGAAGTAATTTCGACTGTCATGTTGATTTGAATTGGCGCTTCAAAAGGAATAAAGAACAGAATGAAGCTTCGACACTGTCACAATTATCACAACTGTGTTCGAAGAAGATGACCATAACGAAGCTTCGATTGGTCGAATTGAAGGAAAGGAGATCGAAAAGAATAGAACGAAGCTTCGATTAGATAAAAGGAAGAGGTGATACTTCGATTGGTCGAATTGAGGGGAAGGAGATCGAAAGGAACACGAACTGTTTGATTAGGCTGATGTTCCCAGATTACACAATCGAAGCAGATGGTGACTTAATCGAGGAAGCCATGATGATGATGCCTCGATCAATTCGAATTGGAACTTAGAGCCATCTAAAAGAACAATGGAGATAAAAATCGAAACGAACACCTAATGGGATGAAACCTGTCCAGGTTCACTCAAAGTTCAAAATGGCATAAAATATCTCAAAATGACAACTTTTCAAATATTTCGATTCTGCTTTCAAAGCCATGATTAATGGGTGATTTATGCCATATTTGTTCACCACCACACCCCTCTATAAATACAGATCCAAAGTGCAAGTAAAAGGGAGAACATTGTCTGGACACATACAAAATTTGTCTCAAAGAGTCACACGAAAACACAGCCTCAGAAAAACTCTAAAAAATCTCATATATTGTCAAAATTCAAAACCAGCTTCGTAGGCCTTCTCAATCTAAACTAACGCCCAAATCATTCTCCCGAGACTTCTAGGAATCCGCCCAGGCCCTTACACGAGCAGTTCCACGCCCAGGGTTACAGATTGAAGCATCCTCGGTTGGTAAGGATTTAAAAAATGAAAATTTTATTTTCAGGCCATTTAAATATATATTGCTTGCATGTTTTGCGCTGCTAATGTTGTTTGTGTTTATATGAACATATCACATGTAAGATAATGTGCAGGGATAAGATCGTGCCATCGTTTCGAAGCTCATGATACAGGCAGTTTCAAGCCAAAATAACCCAGATTTGGACTCAAGGGGTTTGAATTAGGGGGAGGTTTGAATCAAAGGGGAGAGACTTGGGTTCGATACCCAGGTCGTGCATTTCATTTTTCTAACAATTCTCTTACAGATCCAATGCTTGCAGATTCCACGCGTACACCATACACCATATGATCATAACCAATGGATCCCCATCTGATCCAAATCTGAAGGCTTCAGACGTATGCCTCACCATGAACCTTCGAAGGGCTCCTTCATTGGATTGAAATGAAACCTGGGCCTCTTTCCGATCCAGGCCTGCGCTCCACCCCCTGTTTACTTTTGCTGCATGGCCCATTTATACTTGTTTACTTTGTTTTTGTTTATTTCTTTTAGTTTGTTTTCTTTAATCAACATAAAAATCAGGAAAAAAAATATAAGTAACTTAGAATTAGGTTTTACTTTTTAATGATTTAATTTAGCTAATTATTTTAACTTATTTTCCTCAATTTTAAAATCAGTAGACTTAGGATTTATTTGAATTCAATCCTTTTCATAAACTAAAAAATGAAAAAAATATTAGGTTTGTTTTAGAGTTAATTTTAATCAATAATTTTAATTAATTAGATCTGACTTAATGGAACATTTAGCATTTTCCAAAAAAAATAAAACACAAAAAAGATTTCCTTACACTTAGGATTTATATGTTATTTTCAATTCACGCGCGTTTTATTGCTTTCATTATCATTTTCATATTAATGTATCTGCTTATGGGATGCAATAGACAATAATTAGGACTTTACATTTACTACTTTATTTCCCCCCAAGTTTTGGACATGTAAATAATCCCCTCCCTGAAGCCTTGTAATAGCTAGATTTACATTTCTGCACTTTTTATTACTGTAAATTATTAACTGTCTAGATGCATAACTAATAGGATTGTATGGCAAGAGTTTAATAATCAAACTCTAGTGTTGTGCCTCAAAATTTGCCCTCTCATGTTTTCCAAAGTTTTTTTCTTATATGGTTGGTCACAAACACTTGGTTAAAGAATAATAAATTTTTTGAAGATAAACAAGGTGTCTTCGATTGGCTTTGAGACAATGTGTTTTCGATTAGCCCCTGAGAAGTTTGTTTTTTCGATTGCCATTTGGACCAGGAGATTCGATTGGGCATCTAAAACCCTTCAATCAGGCTTTGGTCTGCAAGTCTTCGATTGGGCACTGGGCCTCCTTCGATCAAGATAAGTTCTGCAAGTCTTCGATTTGGCGTTGGGCCTCCTTCGATCAAGATATGTTCACAAAGTTTTCGATTGGGCGTTGGGCTTCCTTCAATCAAGTTAAGTTCACAAGGATTCAACCGCGTAAGGCAAGAACCGCCTACAAGTTTTTTTCGATTCACAAGGCCAAAGGCTTCCTCTGTGCTTGCTTTCAATGTACAAGGCAAAAAGCCCATTTCATTGGCTTTCGATTCACAGAGCAATGACCTCTTTATGCTAACATCCATAGGGCATTGGCTTCCTTTGTGCTAGTTTCGACTGGACAATGGTTCCCTTCGAAACTGCTTGCGTCAACTCTATCTCTGAACCTTTTCAGCATATGATTGCCACATTGATGAACCATTCGAAGAATTCATGAGGCATACATGCGCGCTATTTGAAAGACACACGAAAGGGACATTCGAAGGATGCACATGTGTTCCATTTGAAAGATGTACATGTGTTCCATTCGAAGGATGTACATGTGTTCCATTCTAAGGAAGTAACAAAAGGTCCATTTGAAGAAGCATTCAGAAGGTCCATTCAAAGGGTACACAAGAGGTCCATTCAAAGGAAGCAAGTCATAGGCCAATCGAAGGGCATGGCCTGAAGGCATTCAAAAGTCAAAGTGTCCAAGTTCATCCAAGATTTCAAAAGAGGATGGATATTTCAAAAAGGAAATATTTTTAATATGTCTGATTTTGGTCTCATTGCTTTCAAAGCTGGTTAATGACTGTCAAAGGTGTCCAGGTTCATCCAAGATTTCAAAAGAGGCATGAATATTTGAAAAAGGAAATCTTTTAATATGTATGATTTTGGTCTCATTTCTTTCAAAGCTGGTTAATGACTGTCTCTTGCCATTTCCATGTGCATCACACTCCTATAAATACAAGCCCTAGGACACATTGCAAATGACATGAAAAAAGAGGAGACCACATACATACGCACACACACTGGATACATAAGCCTAGTAACCATACACACATATTACCTTACATGCATACACAGCCTAAGAGAAGCACACCAAAAACTCTCAAAACTTAACAAGATCACACCACACTTGCCTCTCTCCTTTCGAATCTAGGAGTATCCAATAAACTACAGTCCACACACAAGTTACAATTCCAGGCAAGGTAAGTCCTCTTGACCTAGCATATTTTTGTTTAAGCATAATATGTAGATAGCCTCTTAGTTATGCTCTTCGTTTCTGACCTCTTGGTTTGTTTGCTTTTCTTATCCGTATATATGTTGGAACTAACCTATACAGATTCAAACGAAAGACAAAAAGAGTGTGAACGAAGGATATACACTTATGCTGCTCTACAGATCTATATTACTTTATAGTCTAAATCAAAAGAAGCATATAAGGTTGCAATCGAAGGTGGCTCATACCCACTTCCAAGCTCATTCGAAAGAAGAAGGAAAGGGTGCAATTAAAGGTGGCTCATACCAACTCCGAAACTCAATCGAAAGAGGCAGAAAAAGGTGAAATCAAAGGTTACTCGCGTAAAACTCTCAAGCTCAATCAAAAGAAGGCAAAACAAGGGTGAAGCGAAGGAGTCCATTGCCTGGATCGAAGGACTCACTTCCCCTCTTTATTTTGTTCTTGTTTTTACATTTTCTTGCCTTTCAATTTGGTTGTAATAACCCTTATTTTCCATATTTTCTATTGCTTTCTGTTGTACCCCAAAATTTTCCCTCCCATATTTCTCAATAGATGGCAAGTGAGGACCCCCAAATTGCTCAAGGAGGTCCAAGAGTTGACCAGACAAACTCTCTCCTAAGGCAGTCTACCTCAAATTAGGGTTTCATTTTTCATCAAGATGCTTGAATCCAAAGGATCCAAAATTCTCACTATTGTCCTAATATGTTCTCAAGATCATCCATGTCAAGTTTCAAGCCTTACAGAAGAAGTTTGCTCAGTCAATTGCTCAAAGGCCTAAAAATCGACTATGCTAGGTCAAAAGTAAATTGTGGCCCACATACAGTCAAACTTCAATATTTTTGGTCAACATCCTCATTTTGAAGTATTATACATCATTTGATAAAGGGTTGATCATTATTCCTCAAGGATTCCTCACAATTCATCAAAACCCAAAAGTTGCTAAATTAGGGTTTTATAGGAAAAGTCAACTCAACTTTGACCAAGCATAACATTCTCATACTTTATCAGAAATGACCCATCCAAAGCTCATTTTGAAGAGGATGCAATTACCTACAAGTCATCTTCAGCTCCCAAGTTCAGAATATGCACTCGCAAAAAGATATGAATTTTGACATTATAGGTCATTTTGAAAAGTCAACAAAAACACCTTTTGGGTCAAAGCTTCATACATGAATATGGAAGACTCAATTGAGATGAGACTAAAAGGGTTGCTTAGAGGACATCCTAAGCTTTCTAAAAAGTCAAAGAACACCCTCCTAGGGTCAAAATTGAGAGAGATATGCATTGTCAAAGTTGGCAATTTTTTGGGAAATTGTCAAAAGACA
Organism: Vicia faba; assembly: GCA_948472305.1. Classification (NCBI taxonomy): domain Eukaryota; kingdom Viridiplantae; phylum Streptophyta; class Magnoliopsida; order Fabales; family Fabaceae; genus Vicia; species Vicia faba. Next base: position 138,989,211 of record OX451736.1, read on the forward strand.
ACATTGATCAAAATTGTATTTTTTTCCCACATGGGCCCATCTTGTAAAGATTGCATATCATTCCTAGCATAGTCCACGACCTATGAGACCCTCCATGCTTTATTTATTTATTTAATTTATTTTGATTTTTATTCACTTAAAATTAAAATAAAATCAAATAAATCTAAATAAATCATATATTGTGTTTTAGGGAAGATTTTTGCATTCAAGGAAGATATTATGTGTTGTCAATTGAGAATCAATTCATGCAAGGCTAATTTGGGTGGAAAAATATTGAATTGAAGCAAGTTTGGAATATATCATATGCCATGAAAGACCAAATCAAATCTTCATAGTGGGCAAGATTGAATCGTTTTTGTTAACTAACATGTTGCATTACATATACAGAGGAGATCCAAGGCAAGAGAGAGGTTGGAGCAGTCGTGCAGAGCAAGAACAAAACTAAAAAATTTCAAGAAAAAGGGAAGATCAAATTCCAAGTTACAAGCCATCTCAAGCCATCCTGACCTTACCAATCGGTTGTTGGACGCCTCAGGAACATGTTCCAATCACTAGCAAGCCTTCCCGCATCCTGAAACACGTTGTAGCAGTCACACAGTTAGCTTAAAAAACTCGTTTTTGTTTTCATTGATTTATACATCATTTGCATATTTTGATTACATATTCTTGTTCCTTATTGAGTTTGCAAGCTAACCATTATATTCAATTGTGTTTTTTATGACTGTATGAAAAACTTCCATAGCTAGGGTTTCTTGTTTAGTTTTAGGGCTTTGCAATACAGGTGAAATTGAACATTGATTCTGGTACCATGATACTCGTGAGGATGAGACGAGTTGATTGGTACCAGCCATAGTCATTTATCATGCTTGTGGACAATTTTTGAGATACACAGGTTTATAGCTACAACTCAATGTCCGTAGGTAAAAACACCTTGGGGCTAAAGCGACGGTTGGGAGGAAGAAGAGGATGCGTGGTACTCCCTGGTTGGGCAGTTTGAACATTAGCGCGTTTTTCCAAATAACTGGCTTGTTTGATATATTATGCATTATTATTATTATATGTACAATAGAAAAGCGTAGCACGGATGGTAGCGTGGTATTAGGAATTAGCATGAGGACCTGGGTTCGATCCCCAGGTCCCAAACTTTGTTCATATTATTTTGATTCAGGAATTCAGGTACATTGTAGCCTCCAACGTCCACCATGTACCCTCAACATCTGGCCATCAAACGCATCTCTGGCCCAAATCAACGTGCCACCCTTGGAGTATTACCATGCACCTCAAGTCAACCGACCACACTGGATCCAGCAAAGTCAAGCAGGCCATCAACCTTGGGCCCAGAAAGTTCATATTCCAACCCCCCAATAGCTAAATAACACCAGGCCCACCTCTAACCTTTTTTATTTTATTTATTTCTTTTCTTTAATTCTTTTAATTATCTTTTAATCATTTTGGTTGGCAAAATTAATTATTTTTTCATAAAAATCATAAAATCAAATTCACAAAAAAAATTAGAATTAGTTTTTATATATATATATATATATATATATATATATATATATATATATATATATATATATATATATATATATATATATATATATATATATATATATATATATATATATATATATATATATATATATATATATATATATTATCAAAATTTATTTAATTTAGTTTAATTTAGAAAGTTGTAATTTGTTTTCATAAAATAAAATCAAATAGAAAATTAGGTTATCTCTTGATTTAAGTTTATTTTTCTCTTTTTCTCAAATAAAATAAAAATACAAAAAATAAGTTTTTAGATTGAATTGATTTTTTTTTTAATTTAAAATTAATTAGAACTTAGGATTTTCTTTTGATTCAATTATTGCATTATTTTCTCAAATAACAAAACATGACAAAAATCATTTTTTTAATCAATCGCAATTAGGTTTAGGTAAGGGTCAAAACCCTAGTTGTCTCGTATTCGATTCATCGCGCGCGTTATTTATTTTTACCAATATTTTTGTAACTGTTCATGGTTTGTAATAGTTTAATCTAGGACTTTTTTTACTTATCACTTTTCCCGTGTTTTTGGCTATGTAATTAATCCCCCTCCCCGAAGCCTTGTAATAGCGTAGATTTACTTTCTCGCATTTTCAATTCTCGTAAATAATTAACTGTTTAGACGTATGCTAATAGGATTGTATGACAAAAATGCATGACAAATTAACACGGTTAGAAAACCCTAATGTGCAAAGATAAATAATTGAAACCAATCACTCCCACATATCACTCTTAGGGTATAATCCCACTTCGGTTGTCTTCGGTAAGCGGTCATTAAGCATAGGGTATCTTAATGGTTGCCCTCCAGTCAGACAAAGATCAAATGTCCCATTTGAATGTTGCCTCGGAAATGTTTCCTCGAATATGATCTTAAGACTCTAGGGTTATTACTAAGGTGTCCTAACATTGCTTTAGTGATCGCACGTCCCTTTCGAATTGACCCTTACAACTCCAATAACGGTGCTACCTATTTCTCAATAGTAGGATAGCGCTGTCTAAAGGAAACAAGAATAGAAACGATCTTTTTTCGAGTAGGTAGATGCTAGTAGGTACTTGCTCAAATCAAAAAATTTCACACTAACACCTTTCAAAACAAATTTTTCAAAACAAACTTTATCACACCTTTGAGGACTGATACAAGGGTTATCACGAAGTTAAAACTCTTTTAAAAAAAAGCACATACACAAGCAATTTTAAAAAAGATGAGCAAGTACCTAAGAGCCCATGGAAAACCATGGATAGAAAGGGTGCTAACACCTTCCCTTTCTATAATCTACCCCTCGTACTCAGAATATCTCGAAAAAGGATTTTTTATGTACTTTTTTCCTTTCCGATTGGATGAAATAAAAGTTGGTGGCGACTCTTGCTTACCGCGACATTTTGCAAACACAAAACGCAAAACACAAACCAGCATTCAAATAGTCGATTCTGCCACCACATCACAGAACTAGCGATTCTGCTGGGGAATTAATAAAGTGGGGTATACCTTAGGATCTAGTTCATCATGATTACTTCTCTTGATTGCTTTGTTTGCTTTACTTTTAAGGGTTTTGTTTGGGGTTACTATAGATCCTACACCCGGATCTAGGGAATACCTTTTAGGTAAGTAGCAATAGACTGTGACATAACTGTACAGCATAGACCGATACGGTTGAAGCAGTAGCTACGTTGATGTGGCACATTGGTTGGTACTGGTATCCCTTATGGAGAAACAAGGAGAATACGGGCCCGCTGCATGGTTTCGTTAAGCATCAACTGACCTTAGAACCTTTAATCTCCCAACTTGGCCATTAGAAAGTAGTGAGATAGCCGGCCTCAGTGTAAAGTTGAGAACTGGTTGATACTTGATGCTACACTCATTGAGACCAAACTCTCGAGATAGTTCTGGCCGTAAGAAAAGATTGTGTGAGCTGAAACCATGACCAATGGAGGATGGCCAGTGATATTGAGATCCTCTATAACCCGGTTACTTTTTCTAGGACAGGTTTAAACCAACTTAACTTCAAGAGGGTATTACCTTTGACCTCATGCAAGCCTTAAACCTAAGGGCTTTGTGTGATTTGATTGTGTTTACAATATCTGTGTTTTCTATACCTGTGGTTTACCATGACATCATGCAGCATAACATGGCATTCACGCTTCATTACACTAACCATTTCAAAGATCAAGGGAATTTATCTTTGTTCTGTTTTGCAGATTATGGCTTCCGTTTGCAGAAATATCATTCGAGTCAACTTTGTGCAAATACCTGCCCAACTTAAAGAGATAGCCTCAAGAGTTTCCGAGACTTCAATGTTCATTAAGAGACACAATCATCTCCTCAGCCTGGTTACCTCAAATCTTGATGAACATATGATGAGCATACTATTTCAGTTCTTCGATCCCGTGCATCATTGCTTCACCTTCCCAGATTATCAACTGGTACCCACCTTGGAAGAGTTCTCTCATCTATTGGGCATATCCATTCTTGAACAGGTACCCTTCACAGGTATGGAAGAAGTTCCTAGACCAGAAGACGTTGCCTCAGCTCTGCATTTGAAATAGGCTGATGTAGTATCCAATTGGGAAACACGAAGCAGGGTCGAAGGTTTTCTAGCCAAATTTCTGATAGACCAGGCTCAGCTATTCTGGGATGATTTGTATTTTCAATCTTTTGAAGATGTCTTGTATCTCCTTATCTATGGTTTGGTTCTCATCCCGAATCCATATTACTTTGTAGATGTGAATGCTGTCAAGATTTTCCTTTCTCGCAACCCTGTGCCTACCTTGCTGGGAGATATCTTGCATGCTCTCCACACCCGTACTATGAGGAGAAGAGGAACTCTTATATGTTGCATGTCGTTGCTATCGAGGTGGTTTATTTCTCACCTTCCTAAGTCTGTTATGATACGGTGGGAGAACTGACTTGAGGGTTTTGCATTTTATTGCAAATGTTGCGGTTAGCAAGAGTCGCCACTGACTTTTCTTTTATCCAAAAGGAAAGGTGAAAAATCACAGGAAAGACCTTTGAGATTGTTTCTTGAGTTCGGGAGGTAGATTATGAAAAGGGAAGGTATTAACACCTTTTTCATCCATGGTTTTCCATGGGCTCTTAGTTACTTGCTAGATCACTTGCTTTATTTGTTTTGAAATTGTGCTTGGTGTGGTTTTGAAATTATTTTGTAAAAGAGACCATTGTTTAGGCAATCTTTGTAATGATTCTCGTTCGTAAGAATGTATACAAAGATGTTTCTCTTTTTTGAAAATGTTTTCAGTGTTTGTAAGATGTGTGTGTTTTAAAAATAGCAAGGATAGTTGTTTTGAAATGAAGCAAGTAATTAGAAGTAATCTACCTACTCAAATGTCTTTCTTGTTCATTTTCTTTTGATATTGTTGTCTTACCATTAATTTGGTAAGCAACCCTATCTTTGGATGTAAACGGGACAGGTGTGGGTCATCGTATAACCATGATTAGCAATGTTGCAAAGTATCTTAGCATTTTTGAGGGACCAAGATCATTTTGTACGGCAACTTTGAATAGCGTCATCGAGGGACTTATGATCTTATATTTGTTTGTTTTTGCTAAGATACTTCGCATGCGTAATATGGCCATTTTTATGTAAGGCAACCAAGTGGAGTAACCCTAAGGATGCTTGTGTGCAAGTGTGTTATTTTCATGCTTGATTTTGTTTTGGATTAGGGTTTTCTATTTGATTTTCTTTGATCTTGTCATTCAAACCCTAATTACTAGCATAGTATATGAAAGCGGTAAATTGCGTAATTTAAAGACTACTACGCTATTACAACATTTTATGGGAGGGGGGATACAAATTGTGAATGGGGATTTGCAATGATGTAAATCTAATTAAGCTATTACAACCAAATCGAATTTTCACAAATATTTGAATATAAATATGCAATGGTATGCATGCAAAAAATATTTTTGTTTTGATTTTCATATAAAGAAGAGTTTTGAATTAAACCTAATAAATTAAAAAAAGGGAATTATTTTTATACATTGACTAACCCTAATTTTAGTTTATTAAAGGGAAATAAAGTTCTTTAAGTATTATTTCTTTGTGTATTTTTGCATAAAAAATAAAAAATAATATTTATGAAAACATTTAGTCTTTTATATGTCAAAATAAATATTTACAAGTGTGAAGAAAAATAAATAAAAATATGTCTAAGTCTATTTTATTTTTACAAGTTTATTTAAGAAAAATAGTTAGTATATAATAAAATAAAAATATTTTTTTTCATGTGAAAATAAAAATAAAAAAAAAATAAAAAATGCAATATTTATCATATTTTATATTTTTTATGATTTTTTTTATGTTAAAGAAAATATCTAATAAAATAAAAATGAAAATAAAAATAAATAAGTAAAATGCATGGGCCAGGGGGTATCCTGAGTAAACAGGATGTAAGTATCAGAAAAAAATATGAAGCCCAATAGTTGAGCCCACGCTGCAAAATGGCAAAAAAAATGAAACTGAAAAAAATATGAAAATGCAAAAGGTAGCGCCAAGGTTCGAACCCATGACCTATACATTTCCAGTGTGCTACCTTGCCACTGGGGTGGTTGTACATCCGTTAGTTCATATGAGATGAAAAATACATAACACATAAAGCCTCCTTGCCTTGTACTTTATCTTCTTCCTCAAGCTGGCCAGAACCTCTGCATCTTCCTCATTTCTCCATGAAAATGGAAACTTCCAACATGAAAATGATAGTACTCTTTCCCATGATTTCAAACATGTAACTCATGTAAGCTAACAGTCAATGATCACAACTAATTTCAAAGGCCCTAATTTCAACCCTAATTTTCACAGAAATTTAAACTCTAAAATTCTCTATACATAATGATCAGAAATGAAACCTATGCACATGGTTGGCTTTAGCACAATAATATCTACATTTTATCTTCACAAATTGTGACCAATAGATGCCTGTGTGAAGAGATGGAAGTTGGAGTTCTTACCTCTTTCAGTTGAGATTGTGAATGGAGTTTGAGTGAGTTTTATGAAGGACTGGAGATTCCTTTAGCTTGCCTGAACCTCCTTGAGTGTGTTCCAATCAGTTGTACCCCAAAATTTGCCCTCTCATTCATCAAGATTTTTCTCACAGGACTTCTTGGAGTCAAGACAAGATTAGGGTTTGGTCAGCTCAGGAACACAACTTGATTGGTTCTACCAGTTGGAGAGGGAAGATGTTCAGAATTGGGAAGACTTGGCAGCAGCCTTCTATAAACAGTATCAATACAACGCCGACTTGGCGCCAACCCGTACTCAGCTACAGAGTATGGCCATGGTTTCCAATGAGGGCTTTAAAGATTACGCCCAAAAATGGAGGGATCTAGCCGGAAGGGTGCAACCTCCTCTATCTGAGAGGGAGTTAGTGGACATGTTCTTAGGAACTCTTTCAGGTCCTTTCTTCAATCACCTGATTGGAAGTTCTTCTGCAGGATTTACTGAATTGATCTTAACCAGCGAAAGGGTAGAGGCTGGTATAAGAAGCGGGAAAATATAAAAGGATGTGTCTGCCTCCGCGGCTGTGAAAAATCCCTTCACTGGTAGGAAGGAAGTATCTGCTGTCTATTCACAGAGGAATCAGGGAAGAACTGAACGACGACCAACAGTGGGGGCCGTTATGATTCTGAAGCCTGCATCAGACCAACCAAGAACTAATCAGCAAAGGGTAGAAAGGCTAGTTCGGCAATTTACCAAGATTAACATGACTCCAGCCCAAGTTCTACCATATCTCTTGAAGTTGAATCTGGCCACTTTGAAAGAGGCCCCAAAGAATCCTAATACTGCTTCTCCACATTACCATTCCAACGCCAGATGCGCGTACCATTCTGAAAGTCCAGGGCACGACACCAACAACTGTTGGGCTCTGAAGAACAAGATTCAAGATCTGATTGACGCGGAGGAAGTTGAGTTTGAAGCGCCTGAGAAACCAAATGTTATTTCCGCTCCAATGCCGAGGCATGGTCATAATGCCAATGTTATTGAAGAAGATCTGTTTGTTTCTACCGTGGATAAACTGTTAACTCCGCTCCCGACTATCAAGTTGAATTTGTTAAAGGCTGGTATTTTCCCAGGTTGTGACAAAGACTTCCATGCTTGCCTATCCTCCCCATTTGACTGCCCTCTGTTGAAGAAAGGTATCCAACGACTGATGGATAACCAAGAAATTTTGTTTGAGAATGCTCCTATTTCACCCGTTCCAGTGAAAGAAGTTTCAATAATAACCATCTATGCCAATCCTTCCAGGGCCTCTAAAAGACCCGTTAGGATTACACCTGCTCCGGAGACTGCTTCTCTTAAGATAACAATGCCCGGGCCAACCCCATACATTTCACATAAAACAGTACCATGGAACTATGGTGGAGAAATCTACTACCATGGTATTAAACAAATTGAACTGACTGTAGAAGAAGAAAGCTCTGAAGAGGACAGTTCTGACATTAGCAATATTGTTGGAACTAGCAAGATCACCCGCAGTGGTAGGATCTTCTCTCCAGAGATTTCTCCTCCAACAGCAGTCTTTGGACCCGTGGTCGTTCCGAAGATTACATTTGTACCAGTGATTGTACCTGCAAGCGTACCTACTGACAAAGACAATACAATTCCAATCCCTGTTTCCACTGCTGAGAATAAAGGAAAGAATGTTCAAGAGGAGCCTGTCCTGACGAAGGCTTTGTCACTAGCTATTCTTGAAACATCCAAGAAGGAGATGGAAGAAATCCTGAGGATCATTAAGAAGAGTGATTATGATGTGGTTGAACAATTGGGGCAGACCCCTTCCAAGATCTCTATTTTAGCCCTGCTGTTGTGCTCTAAAGCACATGCCAAATCTTTGGTAAAATTTCTGAAGACAGCTCACGTGCCGCAAGAGACGTTCGTTGACCAGTTCTAGGACTGTGTGGCCAGTTTGACAGCTGATAATGACCTGGGTTTCTCCGATGCTGGCTTGACACCCCGAGGGAGAAAACACAACGATTCATTACATGTCTCAGTGGAGTGCAGAGGAACAACCCTAGCTCATGTCTTGGGTGATACTGGATCATCTCTGAACGTCTTGCCAAAGAAAGCCCTTGATAGGTTGGATTGTGAGGGGCTGACTCTAAAACCCAGCAACATAGTGGTGTGAGCTTTTGATGGTTCTAAGAGGATGGTCCACAGGGAGGTGGACATCCCAATCAAGGTGGGAACTCAAGTCTTCAACTCGACCTTCTATGTGATGGACATCCGTCCTTCTTATTCCTGTTTGTTGGGACGCCCCTGGATCCACAATTCCGGAGCTATCACCTCCACTTTGCATCAGATGCTCAAGTACCCCGTCCAAGGGAAGATCATAACTGTCCATGGGGAGGAGGAGTATATGATTAGTCATCTGAATTCCTTCCGTTATATGGAGTTAGATGGCGAGTTCATAGAGACCCCTTTCCAACATTTTGAAGAAGTCTCTCCTGAAATAGCTGCAACCAAGGCGGTATCTTCGATTCCTAAGATCACAAGACCTCCACCTCAGATGCCATCTCTCAAGGATGCAAGAGCAGTAGTGGAAGAAGGGGGATGCATAATCTGGGGTCAGCTTCCAGACATTCCTTACAAATCAGACAAGTTTGGCTTGGGGTTTACTTTGACTGGTCAGAAGGTTGTGCGTCGTGCCTGTGCTGGGGGGCCACCTGTGAAGATTAGCAATCAAAGAGTCAATGCGGTAGAAGAAAATGAAGAGGATGGTAGCTTGGAAGATTTGATATTTCCTACTGTCAGCGGAGGACTGCATAACTGGGAAGCCAGAGACTTTGTTCTGATAACTTTCATATCTCAGTAATTTATCTTTTACATTTCTGTTGGACTGTAATAATTCACAAACAATTCGTACTTTAAAAACCTTGTGTCTTACCCGAGACATAACAGTCCATTTGTAAGGGTTTTTATTTCATCTACATATGTCATTCAATGAATCATGGACGCTTTTTCATATATAAACCTTTTATGCTCATTGTCTTTCTTTTACATTTTATTGTTTTAAGATAGCTATACCCTTACACACACCCACACTCGCAAATACAGGTACCCTTCCATTCCGGATCCCATGGGTAACGATACTGCTATAGCCTTCGGTGACTCTGAAGATCTGATCTACCAAGCCGAATACGAAGGTGAGGAAGATTGTGAAGTGCCAGGGGAATTGGCCAGATTATTACAGCAAGAGGAAAGAGAAATTCAGCCTCATGAGGAGCTGTTGGAGACAATCAACTTGGGTACCGAGGAAGATAAAAAGGAAATCAAAGTGGGTGCCAATCTAGAGCTGAGTGTCAAAGAGTGCCTAATTCAGCTATTGCATGATTATGTTGAGATCTTTGCCTGGTCATACAAAGACATGCCGGAACTCGATACAGACATTGTGGTACACCATCTACCCACAAGAGAAGACTGTCCACCAGTGAAACAAAAGGTTCGCCGCATGAGACCTGACATGTCATAGAAGATCAAAGCAGAAGTTATGAAACAGTTCAATGCTGGATTTCTAGTTGTTACTTCCTATCCTCAATGGGTGGCCAACATTGTTCTCGTGCCTAAAAAGGACGGCAAAGTGAGAATGTGCGTGGATTATAGAGATTTAAACAGGGCCATCCCTAAAGATGATTTTCCACTTCCACACATCGACATCTTGGTCGACAATACAACCCAGCACAAAGTATTTTCTTTCATGGACGGATTCTCAGGCTATAACCCGATCAAAATGGCACCTGAGTACATGGAGAAAACTACATTTGTTACACAGTGGGGTACGTTCTACTACAAAGTGATGCCATTCGGACTGAAGAATGCCGTGGCAACCTATCAACGCGCTATGGTAGATTTGTTTCATGACATGATACATCATGAGATAGAGGTCTACGTAGATGACATGATAGCCCGATCACAAACTAAAGAAGAACACCTTGACAACTTGCAAAAGTTGTTTTTCAGGTTGAAGGAGTACAAGCTAAGATTGAATCCAAACAAGTGTACATTCGGAGTCCGGTCCGGTAAACTCTTAGGATTCATTGTCAGTAACAAAGGCATCGAGGTTGATCCTGCCAAAGTAAAAGCTATACAAGAAATGCCTGCTCCTCGCACTGAGAAGGAAGTCAGAGGTTTTTTGGGACGCCTAAAATACATTGCCAAGTTCATTTCTCACCTAACTTCTACTTGTGAACCAATCTTCGAACTGTTGAAGAAAGATCAGGTAGTCAGATGGAACGATGAATGTCAGGTTGCTTTCGATAAAATCAAGGAGTATTTGCTAGAACCTCCTGTCCTGATGCCACCCGTCGAGGGAAGACCGCTAATCATGTATCTAACTATCTTAGAGAATTCAATGGGGTGCGTACTGGGGCAACATGACGAGTTTGTCCGAAAAGAGCACGCCATTTATTACCTTAGCAAAAAGTTTACCGACTGTGAAACCAGATATTCACTACTCGACAAAACTTGTTACGCTTTGGTATGGGCTGGTCGCCGGCTAAGGCAGTATATGTTGACTCATACCACTTTGCTGATATCTAAGATGGATCCGATAAAGTACATCTTTGAGAAGCCTGCTCTGTCTGGGAGGATAGCTAGATGGCAGATGATCCTAACGGAATACGACATACAATACACTACCCAAAAAGCTATAAAGGGCAGTGTGCTAGCTGATCATCTGGCCCATCAAGCTGTAGAAGATTACCAATCCATGAAGTTCGACTTCCCTGACGAAGAAATTATGACATTGGACAACTGCGAAGAGATCAGACCATATGACGAACCTGAACGTATTTTCTCATAAGTCTTCTACCCGGACTTGGGCAAACTTAAGATAAGATGGGCGATATAGTCATGTTAACTTTGAGGGAGGAATCCAAAAAAAGGAGACATGAGATCTCCCACTTAGTGGAGGCCCCTTTGATTGTAGTATTCATTTACCGAGTAATCGGGAAGACATGCTGCTTTTGACCTGGGAGCCTGCTGAAGTTTAGAACTGTAGAACCTCTTAACCTATCTTGGCCTTTTAGGTGTAGTGCGGAAACTATGACGGAGCAATCCAGAAGTGGTTGTCACGCGATGCTACACTCAGACGAGTCTTTCCTGAGAATATTATTGATTACTAAGTTAAACGGGATGTTGGCAATATCCAAAGGAAGGATGTAGACTCTGGGGACCTTTTAGAACCTTGTTCGGAAGGTGATAAACCATTATTCCTTACCTTGTGGGTAGTACCGTTGACTTCATGCTTGTGATGTCGAACCTATGAACCCCCATGTTTGTGACCTTGTGTGTGATTATTCCATTATCATGTATTCATATACCCATGAACATTCTTTAAAACAATTGACTCAAGGAACTTGAAGTTGACTTTTGCAAATATCTAAGGTACTTTTTGACCATGGATTTTGGAAGAAGAAAGACCCATAAGTAAAGTTTCAAGGATCCTAAGATAGAGGAACTGATAAGTTTGATTCATGAGATTGAGAGTTCTACAAATTTTCGGAAGAAGTATGGAGCCATCGTGCCTCTTATGAAGCTCAAGATGAAGGAGGGTATTCTTTCTATATTGGTCCAGTTCTATGATCCGTTGTGACGATGTTTTACTTTTCCTAATCATTAGTTGATATCCATATTGGAAGAGTATTCTTATTTACATGGCTTACATATTACTGATCATGTTCCTTTCACCAGCTTAGGAAGAGAGCATAAGTCTCATGAGATTACTACAATGACTCATTTAGAGAAGTCTGAGATTGAGACTAACATGACTACCAAGAGAGGAATCAGGGGTTTACCTGCTCATTTTTTATTGAAGAAAGCTCGTTACTTGGAAAAGATGAAGAGTACAGTTTCTTTTGAGACCATCTTTGCTTTGCTTACCTATGGGTTATTCTTGTTTCCTAACATCGAAAAATTTATGGATGTTAATTCCATTAGGATCTTTCTGATTGGGAATCTAGTCTCTACATTTCTAGGAGATACTTATTATTCCATCCATATTTGGAATTCCTATCAAGGAGGGATGATCATCTGTTGCACACCATTGTTATATCAGTGGTTTATTTCTCACTTACCTCGGCATGTTACCTTTTGGGATATCAAGAAGGAACCTCGTTGGGCCCCAAAGATTATGGCTCTCACTCATTATGATAGTTATTGGTATCATCAAGCTTATTATGAAGTAGAGATTATTGACAGCTGTGGTAGTTTCCATAATGTGCCTCTTCTTGGTGCCAATGAAGGAGTTAACTACAATCCTGTTCTCGTGCGTCATCATCTTAGATATCCGATGAGAGACAAACAAAACAACATTCATCTGAGTGATTTATTTCTAAAAGAAGGAGAAGATCACAAGGAAGATAAGAAAGAGATTGAGAAGGCTTGGCGCCAAATTCATAGAAGGGGAGAAAAGATTTGGGACCAAGAGGAGCTGTTTCCTTAGAGCCTCATCTCTGTTGGGTACAAGTAAGAGCAGTTCAGTTAAAGATTCCCTATTTTCGTGAAAAACCTATACCTGGTTTATTAATGAGGACTACCCCTCCTCTCTTAGATGATATGGAAGAATTTCAGGTTGCCCTGGTTAGGATGCAACAAGAGAAGGAAGCATGGAAGAACAACTACCAGACTTTGGAGGTGTCCTACTAAACATAATTGAAAGAGAAGGATGATTTGATTGAGATTCTTGAGAGTCATGCTATGGAGATGATGGAGAAGCCAACGCTTTTTAGGCTTTTAACAGCGCTTTAAAGCGCTGCCTAAAGCAGCACTGCTAAAAGAAAAGACAACACTTTTTTTCAATGTAAAAGCGTTGTCTTATGCCAACTTTAGACATCGCTTTTAGAATAGACAACACTTTTTTATATACCCCTTTAGCAGCGCTTTATTATTTTTTTAAGATAGGCTTTAGACAGCGCTTTCCTTTGAAAGCGTTGTCTACTCCTCCCCCACTTTAGACAGCGCTTTCAGACTTTAGACAACGCTTTTTTTAAAAGTTTTTACAGCACTTTTCTCCTAAAGCGCTGTCTATTGTTCACATTTTTTTAAAAATAAATTATCTATTTTAATAAGAATTTTAATCATATTTGATCCAGGTTTTCACCATATTATGCACCATTTTTGGTAGCTTCATTCCAATAAAATATACATATATAAAAATTGCACATATATATAAATTGATGATATAGACAACAACAATTATAAAATTTATGATACAAGTTAAATTTCTACAAGTTAAAATGCCTAAAATTTAAAATTGAATTTACATCTATACATCTTTCTATCTTCGAGAATTCTCATGAAACAACAACACCATGAATATCTTAGCTCTATCTTCTACACATGTACCTATAAACCTGGAAAAAAAACCAAATGATCGAAATTCATAACATGATAATATTAACATGGCACTTTATTCGAATTTAATTTATACTGAAAACTCGAAAGTTCTCATCAAAGGAAATAAGAAAATATACCTTAGCTTATAAAATTCTCAACCCGATAATGAATTGACACCATTCCTCCATAAGTTCATCCAATTGATCTTTTGAGTAATGTGCACAATTGAATTCCTCAAAGTACTACATATATAATAATATAACATAGTATGTGATTTAGTGAAAACAATATGTCATTTTATGAGAAACACAAAATATGAAAATAGTATGTAATTCCTAAGTTAGAAATACATACCGTGGATGGAATCTCTAATCGATCCAAAAGAATAGTTTCTTTCATAAACCTCAACATAAAATAGCCACAATCTATACCGTTACACTGGCGAGGACACTACACATGGAAAGAAAAATGAATATATATCAGAATATACCCCTTAAATTGTTTTGTCAAGTATCATCACTAATGTAATCAAAACTGAATATCTCTTTGTGAAAATATACCTCCACTCTGATCCATGTAACGTTGTTGGCTCTACTTCTTGGTACTTGAATATCTCGTTGGGAGAGAAAAGAAAGTATAACGCTATAATAAAATATAAACGACTATTTAGAACAATCTCACATAGAATCACAAACATAAACATAAATTCAGATATGTTTACCATAAACATAAACATAAACATAAACTTGACTATCTCTTTGGGAGCGAAACACTTACGTGCCAATCATCTGTTTCAAATCTGGATATGTTGATCAATCATTGTATAACGAGTCCAAATAATACACAGTTTCTCTCATAGGATTAATCATAACCAATAACCAGTGTCCACTATAAGATTAAACAAAGATTAAACAATGGCCAAAAACAGAAAATTATAATAGATCAAGTTAGGATGAAAATCTAACCAGTTTCCAGTATTATATGGCAAAAAGAACAACTTCTCAGTATTTTTACTGGCCACGAATAAACCTAGTACATATGATATGACATCATCTGGTCTCGTTACAATCAACCCTGAATTGATAGTGTTGGGAGCTAAGAAGCCAAATCTTGCTTCTAATCCACACAGGCGCATAATCATGTCATACATAAACCTTAAATTAAAACATGATTAACATTATACTATATTCATTAAAATGAGGTATTAAATTGTTCATTTAATTAAACAAAGTTGATCAAAGTATACCTGATTTATATACCGATAACATCGAGGCCTAATTCCAAATGCCTAAAAACTTGCTCCATATCCTCTCTACCAATTGCTTCAAGATATTCAAAACCAAAGATGTATGCACTCATAGGTATAATGCGAGTACCACCATCCGGAATATCTGTAATTCCTAAATATGTCTGAAGGCACGACCTGAACTGAGCAGTAGTTTTTTTGCTAGCCATAGTCTTCTTAGCAATATTCTTTTTTTGTGTGGAAATATTGCTAATTTCAGGCGCCTTACCCCTACTGAGTTGTGCAGTCTCTTTAGCATGAATCTAGTTATCATATAATTAGTTAGGGGAAGTATAAAATCACAAATTAGAATTTCTCATAGCATAAATGTCATATAATTGTGTTACCTCAAATGATGCAATTGACTCGGTCTCCCGCCTAATCCCCTTATCTTTTGTAATGGATTTTGTTGGAGTCTAACATTACCATGTAAACAAAATGTAAGTATAATTTCCATGAAAAATTTGAATAGTAAACGGTTTTAAGCATACCTCATTATCTACGCAAACGAGGCTTGACGACCATGCAACAAACAATCCTATTGCATCAGCCACCAATGTTGCATCCGTCACATCGTCAGGTAGTGGTAACAACGCACCCCCCCTCTAAAACAACATCGACCGATACTTTCAAAAATCCCTCTGGGAGCGGTCTATGGTGAAGCATTTCTCCCGAAATATTATACACTTTTCCCTTGCCAACCATCCGATAAGTCGGTGTCGACAAATAGAGTTGACACCGGAAAATGCCCTATAATTTAATAAATATGGTTATATAATTAATAAACATGGTTATATAATTAATATACATGGTTTTATAATTTATAAAGATGGTATATAATTACCTCGGGAATATTTTGTCCAAAGTTATCATTGATACTACCTTTGTCACTAGTATCTTTAAAGCCTGTAGCTTGATCGATTTCCTTTTCCTTTCTTAGCTCATAGACTTCTTGTTGTAACTTTTCCAACTTCTCCTGAAGTTCTTTATTGATTGGAGCTTTTGTCTTTGATTTTTTTCAAGGATGTTGGAGTGATCCCAAATCCCTTACCCCTCACCCGACCAAAATACTCACGAATATCTAATGCTCGTGAGAGTATTCTCCTCCAATCATTATCTTCGTCTGGAGGTATAGACTAGGAAAGACTCTCCTGAAATTCATATAAATATTGTAATTAAAGAATGATATGTTAATAAAAGAATGATGTAATTAAATAAATAAAAGTATGATGTAATTAAATAAATAATGTTATACTTACACATCTCTCAAAAATTTGTTGAACTTTTTCTTCAACAACTTCATCCTTACACGCACGGGCTTCCTTCCACAAAATGTGTTCCGGAAGAGATGTTTCAGAACTATTCTCTTTTTTAGCTACACATTAAGCCAAAAAACATGATCAAATATAAGCGTGTATATATTATAGATACTTTGCAATTTATAGATACTTACAATAGATTATTGTAAGTGTGCATATCCCATACGGCCTTTTCTGTATGGATATGCTGGACTTGATGCTTGTTGTCCATTTACGACACTTAAGCTCTCAAATTTTTGGGTATTTCTTTTCAATTTAAAAGTTTCCCATTCTTCAGCTGTAATCAAATCAACATATTTCTTTGGAAGCTCTGCATCAACAAAATTTTTATCTGCATCCCTTAGAAACTTGTTTGACAAGAAAGCTCTAAACCCTCTATGTAGTTTCCCAGCCAATTTAAGAATATAATCTCTCCTTGTATCCTCAATAATGAACGACCTCTACGAAAATCATACACAAAGTGCGTTAGTATAAGTAATTTAGAGACATAATCGTTATTAAAAAAATTAACATCACATATGGTACCTGTATCTCACTCCATATTTTATCTTTAGCGTCGTCCAACACTCTTGCTCTCTAATCTTCACATGTGATTGGAATTTATCTTCTTACCACAGAACCGAGATAACTTGTCAACATTGAACCGTTAGGCTCAATGAGTTGGCCTTGTTGGCTCCAATGCACATTATACTTTATGCCTTGGTCTCTATCCCGAATTATTCTCTTCATTATTTTTATTCCTCTTCTATATTCCATTTCCATTTTAATAACGACCTTATCTCCATCATGCACAGAATCATCATGTGCGTGATCGTTGTTAGTAGCCATCTAACCTGTAATAAACATAAACATAAACCCAATATAAAAGCGAGTCAGAAGCGAGTCAGAACTATATATAAAATGACAATGCCAAAAATTAACATAAACATAAAATTAAACGTAAACACAAACATAAACATAAACATTTTAATATCCTACCTCTTTCACTAACATCTCTTTCTTTTCATGGTTGGAACATGAATTACTTGTTTCTTAACAATGCGGACGGATGGATTTATCCAAATTCCCTCATTATGATCATTTCTGATATATGATTCATCCGTTATAATATTCTCATCTTGATCATTTATAATATACGACTCATTCCATCTAATACATGACTCATTCTCATCATCAATACCACCTTGGTCTACACCGTTATCATCAACCACTTTGTTAGAAAAAAGCACTATAGACCATTTTGTACTCACCGAGTCAGTGACATAGAACACTTGTTTAGCTTGAGAGGCTAGAATAAATGGCTCTTCTTTGTACCCCTCTCTATTAAGATCCACTTGCAAAAATCCTAACATATCCATTCGTATGCCACCACTACTTACCCACTTGCAACCAAAAATAGGAATCTGAAACTTCTCGTAATCAAACACCCAAATATGCTCGATAACTACAAAATATGACAGATTTGCATATTTGGGGTTTAGGTCCTTCATACTAGAAATGTGCATTGCTTCAGCAAGCACGATGACACCACTATTTTGCATAGTACTTTTATCATCTTGTTCTTTGGTATAAAATGCGTATCCATTAATTGCGTATGCGCTATAGGAAAGAACATGAAAACTTGGACCATATTCCAAACATCTCAACCTTTCTGTTATTGAAGCGGGATCTGAATGAAGCTTTGAAAAAATATGATCCTTAAACCATGGTATAAAACTTTGATTGTGCTCCCGTACTATCCAATTTTCATTTCTATTTTGATTTAACCCTCATAGTATATCCTTGTGCATTTCAACATATGGCTTAACCTCACTGTCATTGTGCAGAACATACCGATGCACTTGATCCCGTTCATCATTTGATACTGTCACAATTTTATTTACAATTAATCTTTTACCTGCCTTTTTTTTCAAAAATATGACTTTTGGGGAGTCCAATGGATTGAACTTTGGACAAATATTCAGTACAAAACTCAACCGCTTCTTCAACAATGTATCGCTCAACAATACAACCCTCTGGGCGACTTTGGTTTTTCACATACCCTTTTAATACTTTCATATAACGTTCAGTAGGGTACATCCATCTCATATAAGCTAGGCCGCACAACTGTGTCTCTTTCACAAGATGAACAACTAGATGTACCATTATGTCTAAAAATGAGGGAGGAAAATACATTTCAAGCTTACACAAAGTAATAACAATTTCTTTTTGCAATGTCGGTAAGATCTCGGGATCAATTACCTTACTACAAATTGACCTAAAGAAAAAAGACAACTTAGTTATCGCACTCCTTACTTTATCTGGAAAAATAGAACGTATACCTATTGGTAGAAAATGCTCCATTATAACATGGAAATCCTGTGTCTTTAAACTCTTTAACTTGAGGTCTTTCATAGACACAAGTCTTCTAATATCTGAAGAGTATCCTTCTGGAATTTAACTTCACTTAGAAACTTACACAATATCTTTTTCTCCTTTCTAGATAGAGTAAAAGCAGCAGGTGGTAGATACGTTAGGCTTCCTTTCTTCACGGGTCCTAGTTTAGTTCGTATTACCATCTTTAACATGTCCTCCCTTGCTTTAAGGCCATCCTTAGACTTTCCTTTAATATTGAGTAACGTACCAATAACACTTTCAAATACATTTTTTTCAATATGCATAACATCGAGAAAATGTCTCACATACAGAGACTTCCAATATGGCAATTCAAAAAAATCGATCTCTTCTTCCACCCACCTTTGACAACCGTATGCGCAAAAGGCTTTCCAAACTGAGTACACATATCTTTCACCTTTTCAAAAATTTGGTCACCTGACAATGCAGGTGGAGCTTTACGTTGTTCGGTGTCTCCATTGAATGCTTTTCTCCATGCACGGTAGTGATGTTTAGAATGTAAGAATCTATGATGACCGAGAAACACATTCTTCTAACAAAGTTCCAAACGCGTCGTATCGGTTCCATCTTCACAAACAGGACACGCACATTGACCTTTAATGCTATACCCAAATAGATTCCCATATGCTGGAAAATCATTAATTGTGCCAAACAACGTCGCCCTCAAATTGAAACTTTGTTTCCTATATCTATCATAAACCTCCACCTCGTTCTCCCACAAAATCTTTAAATCTTCGATCAAAGGTGTCAGGTATACGTCTATGTCATTCCTTGGTCGTTTAGGCCCAGATATTAACATAGATAACATCATGTACTTACGCTTCATACATAGCCATGGAGGTAGGTTATAAATCATAAGAATCACAGACCATGTGGTATGTGAGATACTTTGAAGACCATGCAGGTTCATTCCATCAGTAGATAAAGCCAACCAAAGGTTTCTTGCTTCTTCTCCAAAATCAGGATAATCATTATCAATTTTCGACCACTGTGGTGAATCTTCCGGATGTCGATACTTTCCATCAATCATTCTTTCATCTGCATGCCAAGTAAGGTGTCTTGCATCGGTTTCACTACGAAACATTCACCTAAATCTCGGAATTATAGGAAAATACCATAAGACTTTTGCTGGAGACAATTTTTTCTTATATCGAGACAAACCGCATTCAGGGCACTCATTTAACGATGCATATTTGTTTCGAAACAAAATGCAATCGTTTGGAAAAGAATGTATCTTATCATAGCTCATGCTAATAGAGCACAAAATTTTTTTGGCCTCATAGGTTCGATTAGGAAGAACATTATCCTCCAGAAGCATATCTCTCATAAGGGCTAATAACTCTGAAACTTTTATCTGACCATCCATTTCCCGCCTTTAAGTTGTACAACTTTAATACCACAGACAGTCTTGTGAATTTAGTGCACCCTTTATACAACGGTTTCTCTGCATCACTTACCAATCTCTCAAACATTTTGGGACAATCCTGAAGATCTTCTTCAAGTGCATCAACAATCTCTTCGACTCGATCAAAATCGTACGTATCTATGTCCTTATCGTATGAAGCATAGGCCGTACTACTTTTCTCCCCCAGTTCAATGTTGTCGTTACTTTTTTCACCGTGAAATATCCAACACGTATAACTTATATTAATTACATGCATTAGTAAATGCGATTTCAATCCATCTGCGTTAACCCGACCCACATAACAACAACCCAAGCAAGGACACTTCATTCGACTGGGGTCTTTGGCATGTTCAACAACAAACTTAACGAATTCCAATACCCCATTCTCGTACTCTTGTGATAATCGATCGGAAAACATCCATTTTTTATCAATTTTTTTCTACTTATTCAAGTAAACAAAAACAATATAAACGGATTATTCTCTTTTTATTTGAATTAAACGAATTATTTCTAGAAATTTATTTCTAGAGTTAATAACATGGACTAAAAATAAATATATCTATATAAAAGTAATTGTGTTTTTTAATTGATCGATACAGATAGAATTTGAACTTGACTTACCAAAGAAAGAAAAGGGGCTATTGGTGTCGATGGCGGATGATGTGGCTTTGATGTTCTTCGAATCGGTGATGGTCTTCGACTAACTACACCAATACAAAAGGATCATCAAAGACAAGTTTTATATATATATATATATATATATATATATATATATATATATATATATATATATATATATGTTCAAAATACTAGTAACAAAATACTAGTTTATGGAAAATATAAACATGATAAACAATTCACAAACCAATTAAAATAACAAAAAAAACCATCATATATATCATCTTTTTTATTCCAAAACATAGAACCAAAAGAAAATGTAATAATGCTAAATGCTAAAAGTGTTGTTGTTATATATCAAGCCATACCAAGAACCCAAAAGTTAAAATGCATACATATAACCCAATTTAGACATCAATAGGAGGATAATGTCTTAGATGTTAGCATAGTACATTATCAAGGAGGATAACTCCGTTTGGACATCAATGGAGATAAACACATTTTCAATAAAGAACATACCTTGAGAACCGGCCGGTGTGGGTGGAGGAAAACCGAGCGAGACGGTGGAGGACGGTGTATAATGGCGAAGGATTTGAGACGGAGGAGGAAATGGGTTTCGCTCATTTTGAAGGAGGGAAAGGGTTTCGCTAGCTTCTGTATTCATGAATCTGTGAATACGCAAATTCTATTTTTTAATTTTCACTTATAAGGGTTTAGACAGCGCTTTCTAAAAGCGCTGGCTAATATGGACCTATAGCAGCGCTTTTGAAAAGTGCTGGCTAATAGTGTCCTTTAGCAGCGCTTTTCTAATATATTTTTTAATTTTTTATGACTTTAGACAGCGCTTTCTTAAAGCGCTGTCTAAAGTGGACCTTTACCAGCGCTTATGATAAAGCGCTTTCTAAAGCAATCCTTTAGCAACACTTTTTAAAAGCGTTGTCTAAGGTCATATGTTTAGCAGCGCTTTTACTAATTATTTTATACGGTTTCCGTGTTTTTTTAATTCACTTATAGCAGCGCTTTTGTACAAAAGCACTGTCTAATATGCGCTGTTAAAACTAACTTTTGGCATAGTGATGACACGGTTAAGTGTTTGCACCCAGAACCAGGTGCTCTGATACCAACTGAAGAATGGAAAAACACAAGAAGGGGGTTGAATTGAGATTAAAACTTAAAATTAAAGACATGTTGGTTATCCTGGTTCGTTTGAACTCAAACTACTCCAGTCCACCCACCAAGGTGATTTCGCATCTCTTAAATGAGGTCTTAATCCACTAATCAAACTTGATTACACAAATACAATTGAAAGACGTGTACAAATATGTTTTCTAACAAAAACAATATCACAAAAGTGATGTATTACACAATAGAGGAGCACAAGGTAGAAATGGATGATTATGTTTTTTTCTTTTTCGTGCGCAATAGTTGTATTTTGATATCTTCTTCACGTCTTCTTTAAATAGGCAATGCATGAGAGACATACGAAGATGCTTTTAGAAGGTTGATGAAGTTTAGTTAGTGTTCTTTCCAAAAGTGAAGATCTTGTCTTGATTCAACCGTTACTTTTGATTTGCCATGAATAAACTGTAACGCTTCAGAACATGCTCACACCAGAAGATGAATGTTATCATTGAGACTCTTTTGCTTTCCAGAACTTTACATATCAGAATATAAGACTTCTTGTTTCACAATGTTGGTGCATTCAGAAGTTGTAACATATAACTTCTTTATTTAGCGTTTTACACGGATTTTCTTCTAAGTATGTTGTGTCTGAACAGATCTTCAAAACAAAACTCTCTTATCTTCTTACATCAGAACTTCCAGGGATGTAGAACAAAATTATGTTCTAGCAAATATTTTCTCATCTCCTATGCTTCTTACATCAGAACTTCTCTACATATTAAAATAATTTATTAGAGAGCATATATGTTCTTTATATATCATGTGTTTGTTATCATCAAAACTCTTACAGGGATATAGAACCAAACTATGTTCTAACACATGCATTTTCAAAAATATTTTCTTAATCAAATTTTAATCCATTTAATCATACTTTGACATTTTTGTGAGAAGACTAAAAGTCAATCAAACACATTCAAACTATTTAGCCACTTTGGCTTTTTACTTTAAAGTTTTTCTTAAAAGATTAGACTCTTGTTGATTCTTGTAGTGATGCAAGCAACTATACTTCTATGATATGTAGAGAAGTGATATATTTTCCACTTGGGGATTGAGTGAAGCTTTGTGGATTTTAAAATCCAAGCTATATCCTCCACTTTGAGATGATGCAAATTCTCCTTTCTCATAATCGCGGGTAGTAAGTATGTTTTCCACTCGAATATGACAATGATGTTTCTTCTCTTAAAATTAACCAACACATGTGTTTTAAAATTTTTGAGGTGAACTACGAGTACCCTGATCCCCTGTTGCACGAAATGTGGTATGTAGGCACTAAAAGTTCGCAACCGCGACGGGTGAAAAATTGTAAAAAATTACTTCTTTTCTCATTTCCACCATCTATTTTTTTATACATCATTTTATAGCCAAAATACACAAATTTTCAAAGAGGTTCTTGTGGAGTACCATAGATGTTTAGGGTGCTAATACCTTCCCTTTGCATAACCAACCCCCTTACCTATATTATCTCCCCCCTCTGTTTGGGTTTATTCTCTCTTTGCCCATTTCCTTTGGAAACAATAAAGCGCAGTGACTATTTTTATTTAATTTGTGCGAGTCAAGTCAATCCAATGACTTGGTCTTAACTTTTCTACTGCTACATAAAAATGGCGACTTCACTGGGGAAAGATCAACCAAATGCTGGTCCATCTCTAAGTGTGTTGAGCCTATCTTTGTTTATATTGTGTATGTGCTATTATTGGTTGTATATTGTGTGTTGCATATATGTTTTTCTAGATTTTCCTGGTTTTTAGGGTACTTGGTGATTTCTCATAAGTCTTCTACCTGGACTTGGGCGAACTTAAGATAAGACGGGCGATACAGTCATGTTATCTTTGAGCGAGGAATCCTAAAAAAGGAGACATGAGATCCCCCACTCAGTGGAGGCCACTTTGATTGTAGTATTCATTTATCGAGTAATCGGGAAGACATGCTGCTTTTGACCTGGGAGCCTGCTGAAGTTGAGAACCGTAGAACCCCTTAACCTATCTTGGCCTTTTAGGTGTAGTGCGGAAACTATGATGGAGCAATCCAGAAGTGGTTGTCACACGATGCTACACTCAGAAGAGTCTTTCCTGAGAATATTATTGATCACTAAGTTGAACGGGACGTTGGAAATATCCAAAGGAAGGATGTAGACTTTGGGGACCTTTTAGAACCTTGTTTGGAAGGTGATAAACCATTATTCCTTACCTTGTGGGTAGTACCTTTGACTTCATTCTTGTGAAGTCGAACCTATGAACCCCCATGTTTGTGACCTTGTGTGTGATTATTCCATTATCATGTATTCATGTACCCATGAGCATTCTTTTAAACAATTGACTCAAGGAACTTGAAGTTGACTTTTGCATATATCTAAGGTACTTTTTGACATGGATTTTGGAAGAAGAAAGACCCGTAAGTAAAGTTTCAAGGATCCTAAGATAGAGGAACTGATGAGTTTGATTCATGAGATTGAGAGTTCTATAGATTTTCGGAAGAAGTATGGAGCCATCGTGCCTCTTATGAAGCTCAAGATGAAGGAGGGTATTTTTCTATATTGGTCCAGTTCTATGATCCGTTGTGACGATGTTTTCCTTTTCCTAATCATTAGTTGATGTCCATATTGGAAGAGTATTCTTATTTACTTGGCTTACATATTACTGATTATGTTCCTTTCACTAGCTTAGAAGGAGAGCCTAAGTCTCATGAGATTACTATAATGACTCATTTAGAGAAGTTTGAGATTGAGACTAACATGACTACCAAAAGAGGAATCACGGGTTTACCTGCTCAGTTTTTATTTAAGAAAGCTCGTTACTTTCCGAAGATGAAGAGTACAGTTGCTTTTGAGACCATCTTTGCTTTGCTTACCTATGGGTTATTCTTGTTTCCTAACATCGAAAAATTTGTGGATGTTAATTCCATTAGGATCTTTCTGATTGGGAATCCAGTCCCTACATTTCTAGGAGATACTTATTGTTCCATCCATCTTTGCAATTCCTATCAGGGAGGGATGATCATCTGTTGTACACCATTGTTATATCAGTGGTTTATTTCTCACTTACCTCAGTATGTTACCTTTTGGGATATCAAGAAGGAACCTCGTTGAGCCCCAAAGATTATGGATCTCACTAATTCTGATAGTTATTGGTATCATCAAGCTTATTATGAAGTGAAGATTATTGACAACTGTGGTAGTTTCCATAATATGCCTCTTCTTGGTGCCAATGAAGGAATTAACTACAATCCTGTTCTTGTGCGTCGTCAGCTTGGATATCCGATGAGAGAAAAACAAAACAACATTCATCTGAGTGATTTCTTTCAAAAAGAAGGAGAATATCACAAGGAAGATAAGAAAGAGATTGAGAAGGATTGGCGCCAAATTCATAGAAAGGGGAGAAAATATTTGGGGCCAAGAGGAGCTGTTTCCTTAGAGCCTCATCTCTGTTGGGTACAAGAAAGAGCAATTCAGTTGAAGATTCCATATTTTCGTGAAAAACCTATACCTGGTTTATTAATGAGGACTACCCCTCCTCTCTTAGATGATATGGAATAATTTCAGCTTGCCCTAGTTAGGATGCAACAAGAGAAGGAAGCATGGAAGAACAACTACCAGAGTTTGGAGGTGTCCTACTCAACATAATTGAAAGAGAAGGATGATTTGATTGAGATTCTTGAGAGTCATGCTATGGAGATGATGGAGAAGCAAGAGGGTTTATTTTCCTCTAGAGCTTAGCCCGATCCCAATCACTCATTTTGTGACTCTGGTAATTGGAAAGAAGTCACCGACAAAGATGTAGCAGAGAACGAGCAGTTGAAGGCTCAGATAGCAAGACTCAAGGGAAAAGGTCAGTGTGTGGAGAAATATTCATCAACTTTGGCTCCTTAGGATTTGTAGACTATATCTTTATTCTCTTGTACTTAGGATTATTGAAACTTGTACTAAAAGTTGTAATCCAGTCCGAAGTTATTTTTAAAATGAAATTTTCAGTATTTCCAAATGTGTTAGTACTTTAATACTTACAATTGTCTATAATTCTTTGAGTTCCTTGAATAAGCACAATAAATCATATGCATTGCATATCATGCATTATTTTTGCACATATTTTTTGTATTCCTGTTCATGCCCAGATGGAAAATCTTGAACAAGAGAATCGTGAGTTACGCGAAGAAGTTACTGTTTTGAGGGCTGGTATAGCCAATCTGACTACTTTGGTGGATTCGTTGATGGTTGCTCAGAATCAGCTACCACCTCTTCCTCTGTCTCCTCATGCTACTCAGCCAAAACAAATGACTGTTGCTTCAAAAGTTTTGTCAGTTCCCATCTTTGTTACTCCAGTTACTACTGATTAATACCGTATGCCTCACAGTTATCCATGGGGAATTCCTGAGAATTTCATGCCAGAAGGTTACAATCTGCTGCTCAAGTTTCTCCACTTGCTCAAACTACTCTTGCTTCTGCACCTTCTATGGTGCATGCTACTCCTATTTCCAATAATGAGATTCATCATGTTGCACCCCCTATAATGAATGATATGCATGTTATTAATGATGAAGTTTATCACCCTGCTTCTCCACCAAGTGAAAGTTTGGGCTTTTATGACCGATTGGATGATTTTCAACATTAAATGAAATGCAGAAAGAAGTGAAGGCTCTTCGAGGGAAAGAGTTATTCAGACAGAATGTCAGTGACCTCTTCTTAGTTCCTAATATGAAAGTGCCAACAAAGTTCAAGGTGCCAAAATTTGAAAAGTACAAGGGCAACTCTTGTCCCCATGACCACCTGGTGATGTATATCAGAAGGATGTCCACTCATACTGATGAACAACACTTTCTTATTCATTTCTTCCAGGATAGTTTAACCGGTGATGCTTTGAAATGGTATATGGGATTGTATAGTATCAACATCCGCACCTTTAATGACTTGGGTGAAGCTTTCGTCAAGTAGTATAAGTATAACATGTTTATGGAACCTGGCCGTGACCAATTGAGAGTGTTGGCTCATAAAGATAAAGAGTCATTTGAAGAGTATGTGGAGTGTTGGCGCAAAGTTGCTGCCCAAGTGGTACCCCTGATGGGAAAGCAATAAATGACCAAGGTCTTCCTAAAAACCCTTGGATCATTTTACTATGAAAGGATGGTTGCAAGTGCACCATGTGATTTCACTGAGATGGTAAGTATGGGTGTTTGTCTAGAAGAAGCTATCAGGGAAGGACGATTGACAAAAGATGAAGGTTCTAGTGGAACAAAGAAATCATCATATGAGTTTTCTAGAAAGAAAGAAAGTGAAACAAATGTTATCGTTAAGGAAAGAAAGGTTAGACCTCCGAGAAGACGTCATCAGTACCAACAAAAATTTGTTTTTATGACTCCAGTCGTTAGTGTAGCTCCGACTACTGTTTCCTATCAGAGAACACCTCCTCAAGGTAATCAAGGGCAATGTCATAAGAGAGAAGCTTTTGGTCATATTCCAAAGATTTATGTAGAATTGCTTCTGGATTTAATAAAGAAGAAATTGGTGCAGAATAGGCCCCCCTGCTATACCTTCACCTTTACCGTGATATTATAAGGCGGATCAGACTTGTGCTTTTCATCAAGGAGCCCCAGGGCACAACATTGAGAAAAATTATCCATTGAAGTCTGAGGTACAGAAAATGGTAAGATCTAGTCTCTTGTCTTTTAAAGATGTTGGTCCTAATGTAAAGGATAATCCACTACCCAAACATGGGGTTGGAAGTGTTGTAAATATGGTTGCTGGTTGTCTTGGGGACTTCAGGATTTTTGATATCAATGCAGTCAGAGGTGATTTAGTGAAGATGCATGTTGATCTTTGTGAATTAAGTTATTATGAACATGACCATGTTGGTTGTAGTATTTGCAGTTCAGATATCCATGGATGCGATAAAGTGAGAGCTGACCTTCAAGAAATGATAGATCAAGGTTTTATCCATATAATCGGACCAAGGGCTGAATATGAAGAAGATGTGAATATGGTTTATGGATGTTCCGGTGAATTCCAAATTTTTGATGTGAATTACATGAATGATGATCTCGTACAGTTGCACACAAAATTTTGTCACATGGATGCCAAGAGGTGCATCATTATAGGTTTTGTCAAATCTATTGTGGGGATTCCCATGGTTGTTCTATTGTAAGAAGAGGTGTTCAATTTCTGTTAGATAATGGTACTATCAGAGTCACATGCAACAAATATGATTATAATGGAGTTAATATGATTGAAGACTACTTAGTTGAGGCCATGTCAGATAATGAATATGTTTCTACTGATGAGTTCTTTTCTTCTGATGAAGGTATGTTTTCTAATAATGATTCTACGATGCCTAAATATTCTGAAGAAGTAGGGGTGAATGTTATTGTACCATGTTTTGGTGATCCCGCTCCTATAGAGATTGAGTTCCATAACATGCCTGTTGTTTCTCCCATGGTTATTTATCTTCCTGGTCCTATTCCATATGATTCAGATAGAGTTGTGTCTTATAAGTACAATGCAACTATCCTGGAAGATGGTGTGGAAATTCCTATCCAACATTTGTCCCATGTTGAGAATATTATTGAAGCTAGTCGGGTAACTCACAGTGGTCGTGTCTTTGCCCATACCTTTCGAGGAAATGCTAATCCTGGCAAAGAGATTGTTGAGACTTATGCTGAGCCTAAGAAAGTGGTAGGAGGATCTAGTGGCACCGCCTTGGAAAAGGTTGATGATGATTTGTTAAAAATTATCAAGATGAGTGATTACAAGATTGTGGACCAGCTGTTGTAGACTCCCTCTTAGATTTCCATTTTAGCCTTGTTGATGAACTCCTCTGCTTATCAGGCATCTCTGATGAGAGTGTTTGATCAAGCTTTTATTGAAAGTAACATTCCCCTAGATCAGTTCAACGATGTTGTGGGGAATGTTACATCTTGTAACAATCTGAGCTTTTGTGATGACGAGTTGCATGATGAAGTAAGAAACAGTAACCTGGCTCTCCATATATCTATGAATTGTAAGAATGACTCTTTGTCCAATGTGCTGATTGACAATGTGTGATACGGTGGCAGAACCGACTGTTAATACTGTTTTTTCATTTTGTATTCGCAAATGTTGCAGTAAGCAAGAGTCGCCACCGACTTTTATTTCATCCAACAAAGGAAAAGGAAAAAGAACAGAAAAAACCTTTTTTTAGAGATTTTATGAGTACGGGGGGGTAGATTATAGAAATAGAAGGTGTTAGCACCCTTTCTATCCGTGGTTTTCCACGGGGTCTTAGGTACTTGCTTATTTTGAAATTGCTTGTGTGTTTTGAAAAGTTTTTGTTTAACTTCGTGATAACCCTTGTATTTGTCCTCAAGAGTGTAACGAAGTTGTTTTTGAAAACTATTTTGAAAGTGTTTGTGTAAAAGAGTTTTTTTATTGTTTTGAGCAAGTACTTAAGAGTTCCTACCTACTCAAAAAAAGACTGTCTGTTCTCGTTTCCTTTAGACTGTGCTATCCTACTATTAAGGGGTAGGTAGCCCCGTCGTTGGAGTTTTAAGGGACATTCGGAGGGACAAGTACGGTCACAAAAGCAATAGTTAGGAAACTTTAGTGATTACCCAATCACTGTACAAAGAAATTGAAAAAAAATGAAAACGTGAGATTATGAGATCGAACCCAGAACCCTTCGCTTCAACGCCTGCGTCCTTACCATCTGTGAAATCTTGTTTATCTGTTAGCATAATGAACAAACGATAATATAATAGAAAGCAACGCCTTATGCCCAGAAAACGCGCGTGATTTCAAATCCTCTAGTGGTTATCAGACACATCATCATCTTCTCCCCAGGACTGTTGTTTTAGGTATCAGCCTTTTAACTACGGGCAAAACCTTCACTAAAGGGTATAGTGACTATTTTTATCCATAGCTACATCTCTGCAAGATTCAAAACTAAAATACCAGTAAGATAAATCAAAACCAAAGGCGTAGATCAATTTCAAATCATGCCCTGAGTTCATTGGTACCCACTATTTGGTCTAATTTTGCCTCTACAGGGAGTCCCCAATTTGGGACCTTGAAACCCTAACAATGGCGTCATGCTATTCCTGCACTTGAACTCAGATTAAACCATCCAGAAACAACACAAATATGATAACAAGCGTGAATATGTGATCAAAACGAGTTTATCATGGGTAAATCAAAAGATTCAAGTTTGAGAAAAATATGCAAACCGTGGTACTGTAGGGGCACGATTCTTGATGTTTTTGCCCTTGAGGATAATTGGGATAGCCTCAGTACACGCCCAGGAACAAATTACTGGCTTTGAATCACCTTGAATTTTCCTGTAGAATGAAATTCGATCCTCAATTTTTTGGCAAAAACTGAATTTTGTTCTGTTGATTTTCACGACCCAAACCTTGTTCTTTTGCCGTGGTGGTGTTGTGTATATGTATTGGAACGTATTAGGTTAACCAAAGCATATTGAATCTTGAATAATTATGGAGAGAAGATTTGATTTTTCCTTGCATCATTTGTTTCCAAAACAAGCTAAATCATGCCATTCTTGCTCCAATCACCCCTTTCACGATTTGATCTTGATATGCCAGCATATATCATCTACATTCAATGCCAAAATCAATCCAAAAGCAATTTATATGATTTATTTTGATTTTATTTGAACTAAATCACAATAAATTAAATAAAAAATGTTAATAAGGCATGGAGTGGTTCATGGGTCGTGGACCATGTTAGGAATAAGCTCCAATCTTGAAAAGATAGGCCCATGTGGAGAAAATATCATTTTGGGCATTGTTGACTTTGAGCAAGTTTCCAAAACTGGCCAACTTTGACAAGGCACATCTCTCTCAATTTTGAACCTAAGAGGGTGTTCTTGGACTTTTTAGAAATCTTAGGATGTCCTCTAAACAACCCTTTTGGTTTCATTTCAATTGGATCTTCTATGTTCATGTAAGGAGCTTTGACCCAAAAGGTGTTTTTGTTGACTTTTTGAAATGACCTATAATGTCTGAATTCATATCTTTTCATGAGTACATTTCTTGAACTTGAGGGATGAAGATGAGTTGTAGGTAATTTCATCCTCTTAAAAATGAGCCTCGGATGGGAAATTTCTGATAAAGTATGAGAAAGTTAAGCCTGGTCAAAGTTTGGTTGACTTTTCTTATTGGAACCCTAATTTAGCAACTTTTGAGTTTTGATGGATTTGGGGCATTCCTTGAGGAATCATGATCAAACCTTGATAAAATGATGGTTTTTACTTAAAAATGTTAATGTTCACCAAATATCTTGAAGTTTGACTGTATGAGGGTCACAGTTGACTTTTGACCTATCACAGTTGATTTTCAGGCATTTGAGCAGTTGACTGAGCAAACTCCTTGTGCAAGGCATGAAACTTGACATGGATGATCTTGAGAACATATTAAGACCATGGAAAATATTTGAGACCTTTGGAGTTCGCCCATGTTGATGAAAATGGAAACCCTAGTTTGAGGTTCATTGTCTTAGGAGAGCATTTGTCTGATTAATCCTTGGGCATCCTTGAGCAAGTTGAGGATTTCAATGAGAATATGTTGAATAAAATGAGAGGGAAAATTTTGGGATACAACAAATTCCCCTTTTCAATATTCTTAAACCTGAGGATGTAGATTGGTCGGTCTGCCTTTCATGATCTGAAGGTAGAAGATGATTGAACACTAGAATGCCCATAAATTTGCACTCGCATGAAGTAATACTAATTGGTGATTATCGGAAATGGGCTTACAGATGCCATTTTGGAATCTACAGAGAATCTTCGGAGATGGGCTTAAAGATGCCATCCAGAAAAGACATCAGTTGCATAAGAGATTCCTTTACGAGAATTCTTGTACCTGCCGTTGAGAGGGATTCCACCGAGGAATGTTGGTTTATATCCTGGAAGATAGAGTATAGGAGCTTCGGTTATCCACTACTCTACTGGGGAATTAACTCCTGATTGAGGAGGTGGGAGTAAACTGCATATCTGGTTAGGGTCCAGGCTGCACAACGACTTACTAGGGAAATGTGAGATCGACCATATTTGGTCGGGTCCAGGTCTTGTAGTGTTGTACACTGTTGTCTGGAAATAAGAGAGAAGAAACATGTATAGTAGGGCTATGAGAAGAAACCTGGATAGTAGGGTTACTTCGAGATGAAATCCTGGATAATAGGGCTGCGAGAAGGAACCTGGATAGTAGGGTTACTTCGAGATGAAATCCTGGACAATAGGGCTATGAGAAGAAACCTGGATAGTAGGGTTACTTCGAGATGAAAGCCTGGATGGTAGGGCTATGAGAAGAAACCTGGATAGTAGAGTTACTTCGAGATGAAAGCCTGGATAGTAGGGCTATGAGAAGAAGCCTGGATAGTAGGGTTACTTTGAGATGAAAGCCTGGATAGTAGGGCTGCGAGAAGAAACCTGGATAGTAGGGTTACTTCGAGATGAAAGCCTGGATAGTAGGGCTATGAGAAGAAACCTGGATAGTAGGGTTACTTAGAGATGAAACCTGGATAGTAAAGTTGCGAGAAGGAACCTGGATAGTAGGGTTACTTCAGGATGAAAGCCTGGATGGTAGGGCTTATCTTTTTTTGATCACGTAGATTAGTTGACGCATTTGGTTTCGGGAACTGATTTTCCATTAGCTGTCTGTAGATATGACATGTATAGCTTCATGGATTTAATCTTGAACTGCTGAAATTGATGATAATTGTCTTTCCTAAAAAGGTAACAGGGTTAATGATATGCGATGCATGAAATGCATTGTGGGATGATGTTCTCAAAATAAATGAGATTATGTTGTATGCAATATGTATGCGCATATCATGATGTATGAACATGAGATGCTAATGTAACACATCCGAGTCTAGGAAAATAAATCCCTGACTTCTGCTGCAGAGTATTGGAGATAGAATTCCTAACCGTTGTAGAAAACTATGGGTCTTCTAGTTCC
This sequence comes from Vicia faba, assembly GCA_948472305.1. Classification (NCBI taxonomy): domain Eukaryota; kingdom Viridiplantae; phylum Streptophyta; class Magnoliopsida; order Fabales; family Fabaceae; genus Vicia; species Vicia faba. The sequence continues at coordinate 139,022,244 of OX451736.1, forward strand.
GTTGGGGATGTTAAACGGAGATGACTATGCTGGAGATTTGCTCCTTGTTTATGGATACTCTGCCGGGGAGAGACTCTTCTTAAGAATAACTCTGCAGGGAAATAACTCTGTTGGAGGATGAACTTCCATAGCTGAAGGGATAAACTATGTCGAGGATTAAGCTTATGTATTCATAGAAATAAACTCTGTTCGGGAGAAAACTTTATGACCCGCTTGTGATTATGAAATTCGGCTGGAAAATATAGATGTCAGTTTTCTGAAGGAACCTGGCTGGGGAAAGTACCTCCTATTTTGAGGAAGCTGACATTAATTCTTTGATTACCTTTACTCTGTGGGGAGTACAGACGTTGCAAGGTCGTATGTACTGATGACTTTGTTTCAAGGCTGTCTATGCTCCAGTACATGCTGGATAGAGTAACTGTCGGGTTTGACATTTTTGTTTTTTGCCCCTGTTTCTTAAGTTACGAGCAATTGTATTTCTGTTCCTTATACAAACATTTGCGAACAACAATCATATTCAAATGCATATGTCAAGAATAAATCATTGGACGTTTTTGCAAAACCAAACAGAAAACGAAAAACAAATGATTTTGTAAAAAATGACTTGTATTAATTTTCGAAGTGGGCCTATAAGAGGAATTTTTGTACAAGGAAGCTGACACTCTAGTAAGAGAAACGCAACCGTAAAAATGGAAGCTATACAATATTGTGTACAACAAAAAGAAAACAGCTATGTGTAACAATCCCATTGGGTTCCAATTCTGCTATTGCCACTATGTCTTCGAGCGTCTCATCACTTTGCTGCTTGTCCGAAGCTGATCAGATTGATTGGTGTCATTCAAGCTTGACAGTTGATACTGAGGTCAGGTCGCAAGGTGATCCAACGGGACATAGTGATATTCTTTACATCCCTAACTTTTTCCTGGATTTCCCTTTCGAGTTTTTAGTCCACCGGGATACCCCTTTTTGCCCAAGCCGCCTTTTCAGGTTTTCGACTTGCCGGGTGTACATGCTTTTCGTTTTCATCCCTGATTTTTTCCCAAAACCTTTTGGTTTGCCGGGAAGCCCTTATTTTTGCCTAGGCTAGTCAACCTAGTGGGTATTTTATCATCCGTAGTATCTTTTCACTATGTCTGCATTGACAGGTTGAGGAAGGTCGTCACCGTCCATGATGGTTAGAATCATGGCACCAACCGAGAAAATGTTTTTAATCACAAACGGCCCTTCATATGTGGGAGTCCATTTGCCCCTGGGATCACCTTGCGGCAGCATGATACGCTTGATTACTAGATCCCCGACTTGATACTCTTGGCGTCTGAATTTTTTGTTGAAAGCCTTGATCATCCGTTTTTGATACATTTGACCATGACAGACAGCAATAAGTCTTTTCTCATCGATCAGATTTAGTTGATCAAGTCGAGTCTGGACCCAGTCATCTTTGTTCAAGCCCGCATATTTCATAATCCTTAAAGAAGGGATCTGGACCTTAATGGGTAGGACTTCTTCCATGCCATATACCAGAGAGTAGGGTGTTTCCCCTGTTGACGTCCGTGCGGTATCCATTAAGAGCAAAGGGTAACATCTCATGCCAGTGTTTATATGTCACCGTCATCTTCGGTATGATCTTTTTGATGTTTTTGTTAGCCGCTTCGACAATGTCATTTATCTTCGGCCGATAGGGAGAAGAGTTATGATGATGTATCTTAAATTGCTTACAGAGCTCGATGATCATTGTGTTATTGAGATTCGTATCATTGTTAGTGATGATTTTCTCTGGCACACTGTATTGATAGACCAGGTTATGCCTGATAAACTGCGCGATAACGTTCTTGGTCACAGTAGCAAAGGAAGAAACTTCCACCCACTTTGTGAGGTAATCGATGGCCACCAGGATGAAGCGATGCCCATTGGAAGCGGTAGGCCTGATTTCTCCAATCATATCAATGCCCCACATTGCAAAGGGCCAAGGAGCCATCAAGGCATTCAAAGGAACCAGAGGCACATTCACCTTATCATCATAGACTTGGCATTTATGACAAGTTCGGGAGTGCTGATAACAATCTGCTTCCATAGTGGACCAGTAGTATCCTGCCCGTAGGATCTTATTAGCCATGGTATGTCCACTAGAATGGGTTCCGAAGGTACCTTCATGTAGATCTATCATAATCCTCTCTGCTTCGCTCTTATCTACACACCGCAGTAAGCTAGATTCATGATTGCGCTTGTAGAGGATTCCATTACTGAGGAAGAATTTCATAGCGAACCTTCTCAAAAATTTCTTATCGTTGAAAGATGCCTCTTCGGGATACTCTTGAGTCTCGAGATACCTTTTCACTTCGTGAAACCAAGGTTTATCTCCTACCTCTTCAGTATCAATCTCGCAGCAGTGTGTTGGTTCATCCATCCTTTCAATGGTGATTCGGGGAGCCACGTTATCCCACCTGATTTTGAACATAGAGGACATGGTATCTAGCGCGTCCGCTAACTGATTCTCCTCTCGTGGGAAATGTTCAAAGGTTACCTCATCAAAGTGTGGGAGCAATGTCAATACGTGCTCTTTGTATGGGATGAGGTTCGGATGCTTCGTATCCCATTTGCCTTTGATCTGACTTATCACCAAGGCTGAATCGTCGAAGACGTCCAAGAATTTGATCCTTAAGTCGATAGAGGCTTTGAGACCCATGATGCAGTCTTCAGAATCCGCCATATTGTTAGTGCAGTTGAAACATAGTCGGATAGTGAAAGGAGTATGACAACCCTCAGGAGATATGATTACAGCGCCGATGCCATTACTGAGTGCGTTCGAAGCTCCATCAAAAACCACGGTCCATCAGGACCCTTCTTCAGGTCCTTCATCCGGTCCAGGTTCTTCATAGTCAGTCACTAGCATAATACTCTCATCTGGGAACTCAAAATTCATAGACTGGTAGTCATCCACGGCCTGATGAGCCAAATGATCATCCAAAACACTTCCCTTGATTGATTTCTGGGTTGTGTATTGTATATCATATTCAGTTAAGATCATTTTCCATCTTGCTATTCTTCCGGAGAGAGCGGGCTTCTCGAAGATGTACTTGATTGGGTCCATCTTAGATATTAACAAAGTAGTCTGGGTCAACACATATTGTCTCAGTCATAGAGCAGCCCATGCCAAAGCGGAGCAAGTTTTCTCGAGCAATGAGTATCTTGTCTCACAGTCGGTAAATTTTTTGCTAAGGTAGTATATTGTGTGCTCTTTTCGACTAGACTCGTCATACTGCCCCAGCACACACCCCATTGAATTGTCTAGCACTGTTAAGTACAATATCAAAGGTCTTTCTTCAACTGGAGGCATCAGAATTGGTGGTTCTTGAAGGTATTCCTTGATTCTTTCGAAAGCATTCTGACATTCATCATTCCACTTTACCACTTGATCTTTCTTCAAGAGCTTGAAGATTGGCTCACAAGTAGCAGTCAGATGTGAAATGAACCTGGCGATATAATTCAGGCGTCCCAAGAAACCTCTAACTTCTTTCTCTGTATGGGGAGCCGACATCTCTTGTATGGCTTTTACCTTCGCATGGTCTACCTGAATACCTTTGTCACTGACGATGAAACCCAGAAGCTTACCAGACCTTACCCCGAAAGTGAACTTGTTCAGATTCAACCTCAGCTTGTATGTTTTCAACCTGTCAAATAACTTTTGTAGATGGTCAAGGTGCTCCTCTTCGGTTTGAGATATGGCTATCATGTCATCAACATAGACCTCGATCTTATGGTGAATCATATCGTGGAATAAGGCGACCATGGCTCGTTGATAAGTTGCCCCAACATTTTTCAACCCAAAAGGAATCACCTTGTAACAGAAGGTTCCCCACTATGTGACGAAGGTTGTCTTCTCCATGTCTTCAAGAGCCATCTTGATTTGGTTGTAGCCAGAGAAACCATCCATGAAGGAGAAAATTTTGTGTTGCACGGTGTTGTCAACTAGAATGTCAATGTGGGGAAGCGGGAAGTCATCCTTGGGGCTTGCCCTGTTCAGGTGTCTATATTCCACACACATCTATACCTTACCGTCCTTCTTTGGCACCGGAACAACGTTAACAACCCACTGCGGATAGGAGGTGACATCTAAGAACCCAGTATTGAACCGCTTCATGACCTTTGCCTTGATCTTCTCCGACATTTCAGGGTGCATGCGGAAGACCTTTTTCTTAACCGGAGGACAATCTTCTTTAGTTGGCAGACGATGTACCACAATATCAGTGTGTAAACCAGGCATGTCTTCATATGACCAGGCAAAGATCTCAACATAGTTGTGCAACATCTGTATCAACCAATGTTTGATCTTAGTCTCAAGATTTGTGCCGATCTTGACTTCTTTTCTATTTACTTCTGTGCCCAAGTTTATCGTCTCAACTGGCTCTTCATGAGGCTGTATAGCCCTCTCTTCCTGCTGTAACAGTCTAGCAAGTTCTTTAGGAACCTCACAATCTTCCTCTCCTTCGTCCTCGGCTTGGTTGATCGGATTTTCGAAGTTATAATTGGCAATAACAGAACTGTTATCAATGGGATCCAGAGTGGATATGGATCTGCAGTTTGATACGTGAGTGTGTGTAAGAGCATAGCTGTATTGATAAAGTAAAAGCAGAAAAGAAAAACAGGGAGTGCAAAATTTGTATGCAAGGAACGTCCAATGTTTTATTGATGATATATGAAATGACATATAATAAGCCTTACAAATAGAACCATTGTGCCTCGGATAAGACACAAGGCCATAAAGTTTAAATTGTTTATTACAAACTCAGAAAACAAGTAAGACAATTACCGCGGAATAAAAGAATCTGGTATAAAATCTATGGCCGTCCAATTACTCGATCCACCGTTGGTAGTCGGGAAGATCCAGCTGTCAATATCAGAGTCTTCCTTGATGTCTTCAATAGCATTGACCCTGTGATTGCTGATGCATAGAGAAGGTCCTCTTGCCCGAGCGCGTCGAACAACCCTTTGAGCTCCTAAAGTAAAGCCCAAACCAAATTTGTCAGTTTTGTGAGTAAAATCAGGGAGCTGTCCCCAGTTGGTACACCCACCTTCTTTAACTACTACTATGGCATTCTTGAGAGAAGCCATCTTCAGAGGAGGTTTGGTGCTGGTAGTAGTCTCGGTTGACGCTAAAATATGGGGAACCTCCTCAAAGTTTTGACTAGGAGTCTCTATGAATTCCGCGTCCATCTCCACATACCTGAAGGAGTTCAGGTGGCTCACCATATACTCCTCTTCACCATGCATAATGAAAATCTTCCCATTCATCGGATATTTCAGCATTTGGTGCAGCGTAGAAGTAACAGCCCCAACTTCATGGATCCAAGGAAGACCCAACAAACAAGAGTATGATGGCCTGATGTCCATCACGTAGAAGGTGGACCCAAAAGTCTGAGAGCCCACTTTAATAGGGATATCCACCTCCCCATGCACCATTCTCTTTGACCCGTCAAAAGCCCTCACCGCAATGTTATTAGGCTTTAGGGTCAAGCCTTCACAATCTAGCCATTCAAGAGCCTTCTTAGGCAGAACATTCAATGAAGATCCAGTGTCCACCAGCACATGAGCCATAGTAGTGCCCCTACATTCGATTGAGACATCCAGAGCATCATTATGCTTCCTCCCCTTTGGTGTCAAGTCGACATCTGAAAAACCCAACCCATTGTCAGCAGTCAAACTGGCCACACAGTCTTTGAATTGATCGACTGATGTTTCTTACGGCATATGCGCAGTCTTGAGGAATGCAATCAAAGCCTTTTCATGGGCCTCAGAACATAACAACAGAGACAACATCGATATCTTTGAAGGGGTCTACCCCAGCTGCTCGACAATATTGTAGTCGCTCTTCTTGATTATTTTTAAGATTTCCTCTATTTCTTGCTTAGAGGATTCCACAACAACTTTTCTAGGTGCCTCCGTCCGGGCAGGCTCACCTACAACTTCTTTTCCCCGAGTCCCAGATGACTCAACGACTGGAGTAACAATTGGAGTAAGAATGGGAGTAGTAACAGAAGTACTGGTAGGAACAACAGATGAAATACAACAGGCTTAGTGACAATCTTCAGGGAGATCTCAGGAGAGAAAACCCTTCCACTTCTGGTGATCTTGCTAGTCCCGACAATGTTACTGACATCGGGATCAGCCTTTTCATTCTTCAAATCCTGTTTAACGCCATGATAGTAACCGTCGGCACCATAATTCCAAGGGACAACTTTGTCCTAGGAGTACGATACAGGACCAAGAAAAGTGATTATCAACGGGGCGATTCTTGGAGCAGGTGTAATCCTAACATGTATTTTAGAGGAGACCTTGGAAGGATTAGAGGAAATGGTTATAATGGCAATATCTTCACATGGAACAGTCAGAATCAAAGTCTTTTTGAACAAAATATCTCTGCTGTCCATCAGGCGTTAAACACCTGCTTTCAGCAAATAACGACCAGAGGGCAGAGATGAACACATGTGGAAACCTTCACCACAACCTGGAAATAAACCGTCCAGCAACAAATTCTTCTTGACAATCATGAGAGGAGTGGAAACTTCATTAATAGAGGTAACAAACAGATCAGTATCAACAGCATTAACTCCACGATTGTGCTTGGGCATAGGAGCAGTTATGACATTAGGCTTCTCCGGAGCATCAAACTCAATCTCTTTGGCTTCAATTAGATCTTGTACTTTATTTCTCAGAGCCCAACAGTCATTTGTATCGTGGCCTGGACTCTCAGAATGGTAAGCACACCGAGAGTTTGGATTGTACCGAGGAGATGTGGTGTTAGGATTCTTGGGAGCCTCTTTCAAGGTTTCCAAGATGGATCTTAGCAGATGAGGTAGAACCTCAGTCAATGTCATGTTAATTCGGGTAAACTACCTTTGTGGTCTTTCTACCCTTTACTGATTGTTTCTTTGGTGGAGTAGCCGCAGGCCTAGGTATCATTACAGCGCCTACCATTGGACGACATTCAGCTTAGCTCTGACCTCTTGGGCTATAAATGGCACTGACCTCCTTCTTACCCGTGAAGGGATTCTTCACTGAACTTGACGAGGTATCTTTCTGTATTTTGCCACTCCGGATCCCAGCTTCTACCCTTTCTCCAGTTAATATCAGCTCGGTGAAACCAGCTGAGGAGCTACCAATCAGGTGATTGAAGAATGTACCGGACAGCGTCCCAAGAAACATGTCCACAACTCCCTATCAGAAAAAAGGGGTTGGACTCTCCCTGCACCCATGGACATACTCTGGATTTGAGTACGAGTAGGGGCAAGGTCAGCATTGTATTGATACTGCTTATAAAAAGCAACAGCCAAATCCTCCCAGTTACGGACATTGGTTCCCTCCAGTTGATAGAACCATTCAAGCTGAGTCCCTGACAGGCTGTCCTAAAAGAAGTGAACCCACAAGTTCCTATCAGCAGTGTGAGGCTGAATCTTCCTCACATAGGAACAAAGTCGAAGCTTGGGACAAGACACCCCATCATACTTCGCAAAAACCGGAGCCTTAAACTTCTGTGGGATGACTACCCCAGATGCCAAACCTAGCTCTTCAAAATCCCTCCCTGGTATTCTCTGGATCTCCATTGCTCTCAGTCGATCCTCTAACTTCTTGTATCTATCCTCAGTGAGAGGATACTGCTCATCATTGTAGTCTGTGTCATTACCGAAACTTCAGGGCTAGGGTCCTCTTTCTCTTAATTCTCCCCTTCTTTGGACGAGGAGGTCAGATCAACTGGTTGCTTTAACGGCCCCCTGAACCTTCTTCCCAGATTCAGAACACCAGAAGTCTTCTTCTTCTTCTTCTTCTTCTTCTTTTCCTTCAGGATAAGGACCTTCAGGTCTTCCTGCCCTTTTGCCAAAGCTATGAACATTTGTTAAAATTGGGCATTTTGTGCCTGGAGAAATTTAATGCTTTGTTCAGAAGACATTATTGCTGAAATAAACTGCGAAGAAGACGATAAACCTGTAATGGTACCTGCTTATGCAATGTCATAGATGGTATGCGTATGCAATGATTTCAAGGAATCTTAAAGGCTCAAATTTGTTTAACCAAAAGAAGTACACGTTAATTATATTAATAAGTTCGAATTTTTACTAAGAGTGCCATTGAGGCTTACAATTAAACAAAACTAAACTTAAAGCAAAAAGAAAATTAGGTTTCCCAGGAGCGCATCCTCTTTGGTGCAACGTGGGCGTTTATGTTCCTCTCTTCATGAAGTAGCCTAGTAAGTTCCAGGACCTTCTTCTCGCTGGCATAGAATTGAGCTTCAAACGTATCCCTCTCCTCTTTAAGTTGAACCCAGGATTTCTGAAACTCCTCATGATCAGTTGGCATGTCAGGATGATGAACAAGAGAAAAAGCGTCTCCTTCAGCAATTGGTTCCACAATCGTTGGTAGGACGATAGGGTAAGGCATCATAAGACTTTGGGCGTGGGCTCGTACCCATCGGAGATAAGGCTCAAGGGGGATGGAATTCTTGTGCCCCAGTGTCTTGCTATTAGTTTTATGTATCATGCCCCAAGCTCGCATGAACCTTTTGTGGTAACCCTGAGCATCATTCTCATAGTCGAAGGTGATTCCTTGGATAAACGTATCATGAGGATCATCCCTTCACGCATAACCAAACTGCCACAGTGCCAAACAAGGGTTATAAGTTATTCCTCCCCTAATGCCTAAGAGAGGGACATTAGGGAATTCACCACAGTGATCGATGATGGTAACATCTTCCGAGGACCATGAACACCAATGAATGTCTGAATGTGTAAGGGACATCAGCCCATGAGACCATTTCATACCATGCTCATTCTTCAAGATAGACTTCGGTAGGTGTGAAATAAACCACCTAGCCAGTAGAGGGGTGCAACACAGTAGGGTCCCCCTTCTCTTTAGAGTGCGAGCATGCAGAGAGTCTAGAATATCCCCAAGTAATGTGGGCACCAGATTATGAGACAGAAAAACCTTAATCGTGTTCACCTCTATGAGTTGGTCCATGTTAGGGAATAGTACCATCCCATAGATGAGGAGTGCCAATACCTCTTCAAAATCTTGTAAGTCCAGGGTATCCCAAAAATAGTAAGCCTTCTCGAATAGAAATTTAATCGGGACTCCTTGGACACTTCCCCTAGTTTCCTAATTTGTCACTACATCGGACAGTTGTAATGACAGAGCTCGAGCAATCTCTTCAGGCTTTGGATGTTTTTCCATTCTGTTGAAAGGTAACTGATCAAGAATAGGTACCCCTAACAACTGAGAAAATTCCTCCATAGTAGGCACTAGCTAGTAATCTGAGAAGGTGAAGCAGTGGTGTAAAGGATCAAAGAACTGAAATAACACTTTTAACAATTCTTCATCAGGTTTTGAAGTGAGCAAGTTGAGCAACCGACCAAGTTTTTCAGTGAAGGGAGAGCTTTCAGGAATCCTTAATGCCAAGTCCTTTAGTTGGAGAGGAACTTTCACAAGGTTAATCTGGATAGTGTTCTTGCGGGCGGATGCCATGTCCTATAAAACAAAGCAAAGATGAGCCCTAGAAAATCCTTGAAATGGTTAGTATGATATGCCATGCTTATGATGTCATGATTATGCTAAAAAATCACATGTATATCAAGTAACAAACAAGTCACACCAAGTCCTTAGGTTTAAGGCATGCATGAGTTTTAAGTTCATACCCTCTTGAAGTTGGATTGGTTCAACCTGTCCTATAAATAGTAACTGGATTCTAAGGGATCTCAATATCACTGATCTTTCCCCCAAGCTTCGTTCAATAGGCGATTGACTCGCAACCAAACAAAATTCAGGAGTTGGACCTCAATGAGTGTAGCACCGAGTATCTGTCGACCTTGAGAATACACCAAAGCCGACCATCTCACTACGTCCTACTGGCCAAGTTGTGCAATTAATGGTTCTAAGGTAAGTTGATGCTTTATGACACCACACAGCGGCCCCATACTCTCCTTGATTGACTCAAGGGTTACCGATACCAACCAAAGTGTCACATCAACGTAGCTACTACTCAAACCGTGTCGGTATACCCCACACAGTTCCCTCACAGTTTATTGCTACTTACCTAAAAGGTGTTCCCAGATTCGGGTGTAGGATCTACATAACCCCAACAAAACCCTTGAATATAAAGCAGACTAAGAAAAACAAGGAAGCAATGTTAGAAATGACCTAGATCCAAAGGTATACCCCACTTATTTAATTTCCCCAGCAGAGTTTCCAGTTCTGTGATACGGTGGAAGAACCGACTGTTAATACTGGTTTTGCGTTTTGTATTCGCAAATATTATGGTAAGCAAGATTCGCCATCGACTTTTATTTCATCCAACAAAGGAAAAGGAAAAAGAACAGAAAAAACCTTTTTTTCCAGATTTTCTGAGTACGGGGGGTAGATTATAGAAAGGGAAGGTGTTAGCACCCTTTCTATCTGTGGTTTTCCATGGACTCTTAGGTACTAGCTCATTTTGAAATTTCTTGTGTGTTTTGAAAAGTTTTTGTTTAACTTCGTGATAACCCTTACATCTGTCCTCAAGAGTGTGATGAAGGTTTCTTTGAAAACTATTTTGAAAGTGTTTGTGTAAAAGAGTTTTTTATTGTTTTGAGCAAGTACTTAAGAGTTTCTACTTACTCAAAAAATACAGTTCGTTCTCGTTTCCTTTAGACAGTGATATCCTACTATTAAGGAGTAGGTATCCCCGTCTTTGGAGTTTTAAGGGACATTCGAAGGGACAAGTATGGTCACAAAAGCAATAGTTAGGAAACTTTAGTGATTACCCTAAAGTCCTAAATATATTTCTGAGGCAACATTCGAATGGGTCATTTTTGATCTTTTAGGACTAGAGGACGACCACTAAAATTCCCTATGCTTTATAACGTTTACCGAAGGCAACCGGAGTGGGGAAAACCCTAAGAGTGAGAATGTGCAAGTTTGCTTTTTTCAGTTAATTATCTTTGCACAATTAGGGTTATCTACCTTTTAATCGTTGATTTATCTTTCGCATACAATCCTAATATCCATACATCTAGCAGTTTAATAGTTGCGGAAATTAAAAAAGTGCGAGAAATTAAATTTCTAACTATTACAAGGCTTTTGGGCAGATATAGGAATATTTTACTAAAAATAAAGGTGCGGAAATTAAAACCCTAATTAATTTATTACAAACCTCGAAATAGTTACAATAATTTGAATTAAAAATAAATAAATGCGTGCGAGACGAATTAAATACGATAACAAATTGGAAGCCTAAAAATCTAATTAAAAAAATATTTTTGTGTTTTTTTAATGAAAAAAACAATTTAATTGCAAATTAAACCTAACTTCTAGTTAATTAATATAAAAACAACCAGGTTAATCTAATTAAACTAATTTATTTTCAAAAATAATTAATTTAAATAAAAAAAACCTAATTCTTTATTTTTTGATTTAATAAAAAATGATTTTTGTTGCTTTGTAAAAAGAAATAATTAGCAAATAATTAAAAGATAAAAGAAAAAAAGAAAAGGAATAATTTTGGGCCTGTAGTGAAAGCAAATCAGGGGGGTGCATTATTGATTTTCGTTGAGCCCAAATCCTTTGGCCCAATCAATTGTTTGGATCCAGTGAGGGCCACGTTTGAGGGTGCACCATGGACTTTGCTTGCATGAGCGCCAAATATGACAGGAAATTGATTCAATGGATGGATCTGAAGTGTTGGGTAGGCACTTAGAATGTGAGACGTATAGGATCTTGTACAAAGAAATTGAAAAAAATATGAAAATGTGAGATTCTGGGATCGAACCCAGAACCCTTCGCTTCAACGCCTGCGTCCTTGCCATCCGTGCCATCTTGTTTATCTGTTAGCATAATGAACAAACAATAATATAAGAGAAATAAACGCCTTATGCCCAGAAAACGCGCGTGATTTCAAATCCTCCAGTGGTTATCAGACACATCATCATCTTCTCCCCAGGACTGTTGTTTTAGCTATCAGCCTTTTACCTACGGACAAAAACGTCACTAAAGGCTATAGTGATTGTTTTGTCCGTAGCTACATCCCTGAAAGATTCAAAACTAAAATACCAGCAAGATAAATCAAAACCAAATGCGTAGATCAATTTCAAATCATGTCCTGAGTTCATTGGTATCCACTATTTGGTCTAATTTTTCCTCTACAGGGAGTCCCCAATTTGGGACCTTGAAACCCTAACAATGGCGTCATGTTATTCCTGCACTTGAACTCAGATTAAACCATCTAGAAACAATGCAAATATGATAACAGGCAAGAATATGTGATCAAAACGAGTTTATAATGGGTAAATCAAAAAATTCAAGTTTGAGAAAACTATGCAAATTGTGGTACTGTAGGGGCACAATTCTTGATGTTTTTGGCCTTGAGGATAATTGGGATAGCTTCAGAACACGCCCAGGAACAGATTACTAGCTTTGAATCACCTTGAATTATCCTGTAGAATGAAATCCTATCCTCACTTTTTTGGCAAAAACTGAATTTTGTTCTGATGATTTTCACGACCCAAACCTTGTTATTTTTCCTTGGTTGCATTGTGTATATGTATTGGAACGTATTACGTTAACCAAAGCAGATTGAATATTGAACAATTATGAAGAGAAGATTTGATTTATTCCTTGCATCATTTGTTTCCAAAATAATCCAAATCATGCCATTCTTGCTCCAATCACCCCTTGCACGATTTAATCTTGATATGCCAGCATATATCATCTTCATTCAATGCCAAAATCAATCCAAAAGCAATTTATATGATTTATTTTGATTTTATTTGATTTTATTTGAATTAAATCACTGTAAATCAAATAAATAAGTTAATAAGGCATGGAGTGGTTCATGGGTCATGGACCATGTTAGGAACAAGCTCCAATCTTGAAAAGATAGGCCCATTTGGAGAAAATACCATTTTGGGCATTGTTGACTTTGTGCAAGTTTCCAAAAATGGCCAACTTTGACAAGGCACATATCTCTCAATTTTGACCCTAAGAGGGTGTTCTTTGACTTTTTAGAAAGCTTAGGATGTCCTCTAAACAATCCTTTTGGTTTCACTTCAATTGGATCTTCCATGTTCATGTAAGGAGCTTTGACCCAAAAGGTATTTTTGTTGACTTTTTGAAATGACCTATAATGTTTGAATTCATATCTTTTCATGAGTACATTTCTTGAACTTGAGGGATGAAGATGAGTTGTAGGAAATTGCATCCTCTTCAAAATGAGTCTTGGATGGGAAATTTCTGATAAAGTATGAGAAAGTTATGCTTGGTCAAATATTTGTTGACTTTTCCTATAGGAACCCTAATTTAGCAACTTTTGAGTTTTGATGGATTTGGGGAATTCCTTGGGGAATCATGATCAACCCTTGATAAAATGATGGATGTTACTTCAAAATGTTGATGTTGACCAAAAATCTTGAAGTTTGACTGTATGAGGGTCACAATTGACTTTTGACCTAACATAATTGATTTTCAGGCATTTGAGCAGTTGACTGAGCAAACTCCTTGTGCAAGGCATGAAACTTGACATGGATGATCTTGATAACATATTAAGACCATGGAAAATATTTGAGACCTTTGGAGTTCACCTATCTTTATGAAAATGGAAACCCTAGTTTGAGGTTCATTGTCTTAGGAGAGCATTTGTCTGATCAATCCTTAGGCATCCTTGAGCAAGTTGAGGATTTCAATGAGCATATGTTGAGTAAAATGAGAGGGCAAATTTTTGGGTACAACACAATGGATATGCTTTGAATTTCATACAGAGAAGTACTCTCATGAAGCTTAAGTACCAAGGAACTCTTATGCGCCCTAGTGGAGTTATAGTGAAAGCTTTTGATGGTTCGAGAAAGTCTGTCATCGGAGAAGTGGATTTACCTATTCATATAAGTATGCACCTATTCCAGACCACATTTCAGGTTATGGATATTTTCCCCGCTTATAGTTGTTTATTGAACGACCATAAATCCATGAAGCAGGAGCTGTTACTTCAACCTTACATCAAAAGATGGAATTTTTTCTTGAAGGAAAGATAATCATTGTGAATGGTGAGAAAGCTCTATTGATATCTCATTTGTTTTCCTTTAGCATTACAGAAGCTGATGAATCTGCTGTTGGAACTCATTTCTAAGATTTGTCCATTAATAATATAAGGAAGAATGAAGATTCTATCACCTCATTTAAGGATGCGCAACAGGTAGTGCAAAAAGGCCCTAGCAAGGTGTGGGGACAGGTTATTAATCCACCTGTGAACATGAATGATACTGGTTTGGGTTTCTCCGTGAAGAAGGAAGTTGTGAAGTCGAATTTCACTTTGAGTAAATATCAAGACATCTTTCAGTGCAGGATATCTTCATCCGACTACTCCAAGGATCAACGCTATTCTCGAAGATGAACTAGAGCAAGAAATGCCGAACTTCGTGACACATGGAGTCAGAATACATAATTGGATCATTGTTGATGTTCCTTCTTGCATTCATATTTTAAAACAATTTGTTTTTTGTTGGTATTTTCAAAAGTCTTTCACTCTGCCCAAGGTGGAAGTAATGATTGTTTGGGCGTGTCTTTTGTTTTAAATTTTAAGATCATTAATAAAAGTTGTTTTTGATTTCTAAATTATGTCTTCATTTTCTGATTTTTCTTGGAAAATGGTAATCATAAAAAACCTTTCAAAATAAATAATAACTGCAAGTTAATCTGCATAATCGCTTGTTACATGTGTCAGTTTCTAAAATCAATCATAAATCATATGTGTAGATTAATTAAAAAACTCGTTGAGTGCAATGACACTTCACCCTCTCCCAACTTTGAATATCCTGTGTATGTGGCTAAAGAAGAGGAATATGATGAAACCCCAGAAGAGGTTTCACGGTTGCTTGAGCACAAGGAAAATACTACTCAGCCGTATAAAGAGCCGTTGAAGAAGATAAACTTGGGTTCGGAGGAAGATCCGAAAGAAGTCAAGATTGGGGCACTGCTTCACCCCAAGGTGAAGAGCGGGTTGATTAAGTTGTTGAAAGAGTATGTGGATATCTTTGCTTGGTCTTATCAACACATGCCTGGTTTGGATACCGATATTGTAGAGCACTATTTACCACTTCATCCAAAATGTCAACTGATCAAGCAGAAGCTACGAAAAACACATCCTGACATGGTAGTGAAGATTAAAGAAGAAGTTTTAAAGTTGATTGATGCTGGTTTTCTTGTGACATCAGTGTACCTTAAGTGTATTGCCAATATTCTTCTAGTACCAAAGAAAGATGGAAAGTTCCGCATGTGCATCGATTATAGAGATTTAAATAAAACTAGTTTGAAAGATGATTTTCCATTACTGCATATTGATATGTTGGTTTATAGTACAACAAAATTCAAAGTGTTTTCATTCATGGAAGGATTTTCTGGATACAATCAAATTAGGATGGCCCTTGAGGACATGGAAAAAACAATGTTTATCACACCCTGGGGAACATTCTGTTCAAGAGTGATGCCCTTTGGGTTGAAGAACACGGGTGCAACGTACTAGAGGGCTATGACAACCCTATTCCATGATCTGATGCATAAGGAAATTGAGGTATATGTTGATGATATGATCGCCAAATCTCAGACTGGGGAAGGGCATATAGAAGATTTGTTGAAGTTGTTTCAGCGTTTGAAGAAGTATCATCTCTGTTTGAATCCAAATAAGTGTACTTTTGGTGTTCGTTTAGGAAAGTTGCTAGGTTTCTTGTCATCCAAAAGGGAATTGAAGTTGACCCTGATAAAGTTAAGGAAATTCAGGAAATGCCTGCACCAAGAACTGAAAAGAAAGTTAGAGGCTTCCTTGGGCATTTGAATTACATTTCCAGATTTATTTCCCATATGACTGCAACATGTGAACCAATCTTCAGGTTTTTAAAGAAAGATCAAGGTTGTGTATGGACGGATGATTTCCAAAGGGAATTTGAAAGCATTAAAGAGTATCTGCTTGAGCCTCCTATCTTGCTCCCTCCTATTGAAGAAAGACCATTGCTAATGTATCTAATTGTGTTGGATAATTCCATGGGTTGTATTTTGGGACAGTAAGATGAAACGGGAAGAAAAGAATATGCCATTTATTATCTCAGCAAGACGTTCACTGACAGTGAGTCACAATATTCTATACTAGAAAAAACATTTTGTGCTTTGGCATGAGCAGCAAAGCAATTGGGCAATATATGTTGAATCACACTACTTGGTTGATTTCCAAAATGGATCCAATTAAGTATATTTTTGAAAAGCATGCTCTTACTGGAAGAATCGCCCGTTGGCAGTGTAGCGGTAGAAATGTTGAGACAAAGCCATTAGATTGACTTAACTCGCACATATCAAAAATAAAAATTGCCACCGCGCTTTATTGTTTCCAAAGGAATGGGAAAATAGTTAATAACACAAAAAGATGGTGGGGAGAATCTAGGTAAGGGGGTTGGTTATGCAAAGGGAAGGTATTAGTACCCTGAACATCTATGGTACTCCGCATGAACCTCTTTAAAAATCTGTATATTTTTTCTATAAAATGTTGTATAAAAATAAATGGTGGAGATAAGGAAAAAAATGTTTTTATAATTTTTGCACCCGCCGTAGTTGTGAACCTTTAGTGTCTACGTACCACCATCCTTGTAATAGGGGATCAGAGTACTCGTAGTTCACCTTTAAATTTTTTTAAAACACAAGTGTGTTGGTTAATTTTAAGAGACGAGACATCATCATCATTATCCGAGTGGAAAACATACTTACTACCCATAATTATGAGAAAGGAGAATTTGCATCATCTCAAAGTGGAGGATATGACTTGGATTTTAAAATCAACAAAAACCTCACTCAACACCCAAGTGAAAAATATCTCACTTCACTACATATCGTAGAAGTATAGTTGTTTGCATCACTACAAGGATTGACAAGAGTCTAATCTTTTGAGAAAATTTTTAAAGATAAAAGCCAAATTGGCAAAATAGTTTGAATGAGATTGATTGATTTTTATTCTTCTCACAAAAATGTCCAAGTATTATTAAATTGATTAAAGTTTGATTAAGAAAAGTTTTTTGAAAATGCATGGACCTAAGTCCAAGTTTATTATGAAAGTGGTTCAAATTTTAAAACAAGAAGAATTTTCAAAATGAGGGAGAAGATTTTGAAATTAAAGAAGATGTGAGGAGATGAAGGGACTATCCTAAAGCATAAGGTAAAAGCTAGGGAAAAGAATCATCTAATCAATAAGAAGCCAACACTTGACACAATGAGTCAATGTAGAATTCCCATCCTTTAGATTTGAAACCAAACAAACAAAGATAATAAACCTCTTAATAGAACCAAGCTTCAATTGCATTAAGTCTTCACAAAAATTAGGCAGAGTAACAGCTGCATACAGATGAATTTTATATCACAGACAGAGCATGTAACCACAATAACCTGCACACAAAATAAACAAGCAACCCAATGTCTTGGGGTAAACCCCAATAACTCCAGACAAAATAACAGTTCAGGTCACAAAGTCTCCAGAATAGGTCAAGGCTTCTAATCCTAAATCCAAGAGGTTCATGTCTCTAAAATGCCAAGGATAGTAACCAAGTAGTCCAAGTAACATTAACATTTTTGTATGGTTCAAGTTGATTATTAAGTATCTTCAAAAAAAGAAATGAAAAGCTCAAATGAGAAAAATAAAAATGACACAAAAGTAAATGCTCAAGTGAGTAAAGATGAAAATAGCATTAAATGTAAATGCTAAAATAAATGTGCTTAAAGTAAAGGCATAAAGTAAAAGCATAAAATAAAGTCAATTGTTAGGAATTAGTGGCTAGTTGAATGACCATCTTGAAACTTGAATTTGGAACTCATTAGAGGATTGGTAGAACCAAAGCCTCTCAACAACAAGTTTCATTTTCTTTTTGTCAAGTATATCATCCATTTAAGAATTCTTAAGGCAACATTAAATGATCAATGGTGTTTAAGTGATCCACTTTGACCAAAATTGATGAAGATTCATTAGAGGATTGGTAGAACCAAAGCCTCCTAACAATGAATCTCGAGGTTATTGGATCAAAGGATTCAAATTAATATACTTGGGCTTGCAAACATGGGTTTGGGCCACAAATGATCATTTTCTCAAACCGGGAAAAAATTTAGCGCTATGTTAAGCAATCGTAAGTGGACTTATATAGAAGTCGCACCTATTTTGAGGTCGGTCAATAGCAATATATGTATCATATGTTTTGAGACATGATATAGGAATCATGCTCTAATAACATTTAGTACAATAAGAATGGGATAAGATGAAGAGGGATGGGGTGAGAAATAAACCACATTTGAACTAAAAATTTAATCAAACTATTATTAAAATAATTCATCCATTTTTATGGAGTTTGACTCAACACCATGGATCAAATGATGTTAATAAAGTTCATGATCTAAATTTCATAGTCCAAGATCAGCCATAATATATATATATATATATATATATATATATATATATATATATATATATATATATATATATATATATATATATATATATATATATATATATATATATATATATATATATATATATATATATATATATATATATATATATATATATATATATATATATATATAATAAAATAATATGGTATTTAAAATAAGAAAATAAGATTTTAAAAATGATTTAAACAATGAAATATAGAGGAAAAATAGAAATTATATTCAAACTAATCAAGAAAAATTACACAATACCATAGAAAAGTCAGAAATGAGCTCAAATATTTATATAAAATTTTTGGTAATTTTTTAAAGTCAGAAAATATTTTTTAAAATTAAAAGAAATAGACAAAATAAACCAAAAATGAAGAAAAATAGTAAAATCAGAAATAAAAAATAAATGAGGTCACTAATATTTGTCAAAAGATCATTGGATCTGCTCTGTGGCCATTTGCAATGTGGGGTATTGACATGATTGGAGAAATCAAACCAACCGCTTCCAACGTACATCACTTCATTCTTGTTACTATCGACTATTTTACCAAATGGGTCGAAGCTGCCTCATTTGCCTCAGTCACCAAGAATGTGGTAGCCAGATTCATCAGACACAACCTCATATGCCGTTATGGTATCCTCGAAAGGATCATCACTAACAATGGAACTAACCTCAACAATGCCATGATCACTAAGCTTTGCACTCAGTTTAAGATCAAGCATCACAATTCTTCTCCGTATAGACCGAAAATGAATGGCGCAGTCGAAGCGGCCTACAAAAATATCAAGAATATTGTGCAGAAAATGGTAGTAACCTATAAGGACTGGCATGAGATGTTGTCGTTTGCTCTACATGGCTACCGTACTTCAGCTAGAACATCAACTGAGGCAACTCCCTTTTCTCTAGTCTATGTCATGGAAGCTGTTTTGCCAGTGGAAGTTCAGATTCCCTCGCTGAGAATTATGAATGAGGCAGGCTTAGGCGAAGACGAGTGGATTCAAACAAGGTTGGATCAGTTGAACTTGATTGATGAAAAAAGGTTAGCTACTGTTTGCCATGGTCAGACGTGCCAAAAACGGATGATCAAGGCTTTCAACAAAAAGATCAAGCCTCGAGTATATCAAGTTGGTGACTTGGTGATAAAACGCATCATTCTACCACAAGGCGACCCCAGAGGCAAATGGACTCCCACCTATGAAGGGACATTTGTTGTCAAGAGAGTTTTCTTTGGCGGTGCCATGATGCTGACTACCATGGATGGTGAAGATTTCCCACATCCGATAAACACGGACATAGTTAAAAAATACTACGCATAAGAGACCCGCTAGGTTGACACACCTAGGAAAAATAGGGGAATCCCGACAAACCAAAATGTTTTGGCAAAAATTAGGGATATATGCAAAAGATTGTACACCCGACAAGTTGAAAACCCGAAAGGGTGACTTGGGATAAAAAGGGTATCCTGGTGGGCTAAAAACTCGAGAGGGCGGTCCAGGCAAAAATTAAGGATTGAAAGCGTATTACTATGTCCCGTGGAATCTGCACAGTCAATTCTATCACCAAAGGTCCAAGTTCAAACGGTCCAAGATCAATCCAATCAACTTCTATCAATGACAAGGGACATTCGAAGACATTGGGGGCAATAGTAGAGTTGGAAGGCAATGAGATCATTTCACATGGCTATTTGTTTTCATTCTCAATTTTTTTTTCCTTTCGATGATTTCCTCTTACTAGGATCTCCGTCTCTCTGTACAAAAATGCCTATTCACGGGAAAAATATCAATACAAATATACTTTGAAATGCAAAATTTCTGTCTTTGTTTTGAATGCAAATTTGTTCAATGACTAAAATTGAATGAACATATGCATATGAACATAATAAAAACTATTTGGCACATGTGTCCTGCTAAGCAGCAGCAAGCATCTCCTTAATGTATATGAAATATCCCCACAGAGTTATCTCATTATCATTATCCCCACAAGGATGGCTACAATAAACCTTTCCCCAACGGAGTTGCCTACAAAGTCTCTTTGCATAGGATAATCTCCGACCAGAGCCTCAACCTCTTGGCAGCTATCCCTCCAGCTAAGTCAATTTTTACAAGTGGAAGCCTCATGGATCTCTTCCTAAAAGAAACTCACTTCCCCAATAGGGTTTATTTCCCTAACAGGTTTCATTTCCCCAACAACAATCGAGGAACCGCAAAAATCCCCAGCCGAGTACATCCTCCCCAACCGAGTTTGTATTGCCCCGGCATAGTCCATTCTCCCCAGTTGAGCCCGTTATTCCCCAACTGTGTATATCCTCCCTAATTGAGTGTATCCTCCCCAAGATAAGTCTGTCCTACCTGACTGAGTCTACACTCTCCAGTTTGGATTTTCCTTTCAGATTATTGCAAATCATAGGGCCACAACCCCTGATCCCCAGTAAAGCCGCCAACAAAGCCTTTACTATTTCCAAAAAGATATTATAAATCCTGGACCCGACCAGATATTAGCACAATTTTCAAGTTATTATTGAAGCCTGGACCTAACCAGATAATAGTTTGAATTCTTCAATTGTCGAAGCTTAGGTCCAACCAGATAGCAGTTTAATTCCTACAAAATCATTAGAAAAACTCCTCTTCTCCAGTAGAGTTTGCCACTATCCCTAGTAAATCACTGAAACCTGGACCCGACCAGATAACAGTTTGAGTATCGGAAACCTGGACCCGACCAGATAATAATTGATCTTAATTTCAAGATACTATGAAACCTGTACCCGACCGGATAATAGTCTAACTCTTCAAAGATATAGAAAAACCTAGACTCAACCTGACGAATGTTTAACTTCTTTTCCCCAGTAGATTTTGCCTCTACCCTAACAAATTACTGTGAAACCTGGATCCGACCAGATGTCAGTTTTCAATTTCATCTTCTCAAAGAAAGTTTTTGTGAAGCCTGGCTCCGACCAGATAACAATTACCCTCAGAGATTCATTGTGAAACCTGGAAACCGACCAGATAACAATTAAATCCCCAAAAAGTTTATTGTGAATCCTGGACCCGACCAGATAGCAATTGACCTCATCAACCTCAAAAGTCTGCAAAGCCTGGACCCGACCAGATGATAGTTTTTCAAACAATTTATTGTGAAACCTGGAGCCTGACCAGATAACAATTAACTGGAATCCCCAGAGAGACACTATGAAGCATGGACTCGACCAGATAATAGTATAACTTTCCAAAAACCATGAAACCTGGACCCGACCAGATAGTAGTTACAACTTCAAGTTACTGCGAAGCCTGGATCCGACCAGATAGCAGTTAACTTCCGTATCCCCAGTAAGTTGCCGCGAAGCCTGGATTCGACCAGATAGCAGTGGACAACTTCATCCTCAGTAAATTGTGAAGCGTGGATCCGACAAGATTATAGCAGACATTCAAGAGATATTATCCAGTGAGAGCATCTTTTCAACAAAGTTTGAAGATATGCATATTCTTCATCCCTAACGGCAATCAGGGATTCCACCCCCCATAATTTCCTCAGTAGCAGCCAGGGATTTATTTTCCCAGACAAAAACATACATCTTGCATTCATACATCATAACATGTACATACCATATGCATCTAACATAATACCACATCTGGTGAACATCATGCAGGCATCTTTATTTTACTAACTCTTTTCCTCACAGGTAAAACATCAAGTTTTAGTATAAATCAACAAGATATTTGTGCTGATACTTCTTCCGGTGTTTACCAACATTCCTCCAAATGGCATCTATAAGCCTATTCACCATCCATCTTCGAGTGAAAATTTATGGGCACTCTAGTGTTCAATCATCTTTCACCTTCAAGTCACGAATGACGGATCCGCCAATCTAACTTTTAAGGATTAAGAAGATTGAACAGGGGCAGCTGTTGTACCCCAAAATTTCCCCTCCCATTTTTCATGCAAGATACTATCCTAGGGTTTCTCGTATACTCAATTTGGCTCAAAGGTTGATCAGACATATTCTCTTCCTATGCGATAAATCAACAATTAAGGTTTTGTATTTCTAAGAGAAAATTGAGTTTTCAAGGTTTCAAATGGTCTTCATAGGTCTTCCTATCTCCTCAAGGATGTTTATGCTAGTTTTCAAACTTTGCATTGCAAGCTTGCTCAGTCGTTGGCTCAGATAATTGAAAACGATTACATTGACCCAAAAATCGACCTTTTTGCGGGAGCAAGTTCAAACGATTATAACTTTTTCATTATTAGATATTTTTGAGAGGTTATTTTTGCGTATGATTCTCCTTGATGTCACCTCCATTCTCTATTCACAAATCAAGAACGGATCACGTGTCGAAGATCGCCAAAATTCGAATACGTTAGAAGTCGCATAATGGACTTTGACCTAATTTTAAGTAATTGTCGTTTGATTTCTAAGAGTTGTGATTTCCTTAAATTACAAGATCTTGAGACGGTTATTTCTACGTATGGTCATAAGTGATGTCGCTCACGAGTTTATCTTCAAAGATCAAAAGAAAATTATGTTTGGAATACTTTGAAAGTTATCGAACCGTTGCAAGTCATTGGTTTGATTTCGAATGTTCTTTAACACAATTTGTTGAAGTTTGTTAATTCTACAAGATTGACGAATGTTCTTAAAACATGTTTGTTAGACAATGAATTCCCATTTTAATCAAGTATGACATGCGAACTCATTTTGATTACCAATTTGACATTGGACAAGAGTTGAAGATTAAGACTTTCATTTTAAATGACCATGGTTTTGGATTCAAGTTAACCAAGTGGAATTAAATTCTTAAACATTTGTTTTGTTTAGAAATTTGATTGGAGTACAAGGCGCATATTTTGTTTGATCATTTTTGTGATTTCTTGAAGTTCAAGTTACCCAAACCAAGGAGTTTTATTCAAAGCATTCAATTGAGAACTTCAAAATTCAATTAAAATTTGAGATTGGTACAATAAATTTCATCACACCAAATTTATTCAAAGGCTTTATGTTCATTACATTACAAGTAAGTTGAAGTTACAAATTTTGTTTTGTTTACAAATGAAATAAATTACAAGATTTGTTTTATTTACAAAGGGCGAAATTTTGTTTCTTCAAAGTCTTCATTGCTTCATCTTCAAGCAATCCCTCCAATCTTCGCTTGTCGCCTACGCCTCATGTTCATTAAACAAAGAAGAAGAGAAAGTTAGCAAGAATTTCAAACAAAAGTGATATGTAAAAAAGGGGTAAATTCATCATTAGGGTTTGTATTTAGGAATCAGATTTTAAGGTTTGTTTTTATCATAATCCCTCTTGTACTATTTTGAAAATCACAAGGTTGGACCTTGGTTCACAAAAAGAAAAGGAAATTGGCAATCATAACCTAAAGCCCAAAGCTTCCAAGCAACAACAAAATATGAAAGCAAACAGCAGGGCAAGCAAGCAAAGCGGGCTGCATAGCAGGCAACAAAACAATAGCAAAGCAGGCTACTTAGCAGGCAGCAAAATAACAACACTGCAAGCTGCAACAACAACACTGCAAGCTGCCAAAACAAAGCCTATGCAAAATCTAAAAGCAACAAAGTACCAGAGTTCAGAAAAAGAAGGTTTTATGTTCTAACTCCTCAAATAATTTCAGTTTTATCATAGGCCAAAATTCTATTGCAAATCTCAAAAGAATTGGTTCACAATAGTGCAAACAGGATTTCAAGTCCAACACAAGGTCAAGCCCAACAGATTTCAGCCAACATGATTTAAAGAATTCAAAGCCTCGTACAATTCTTTTTTAATCATTGGCCTGGGAATTTTCTGTTTGCAAATCACCATGTGGGTTCACAAAAGATAAAGAGGAAATCAGAAAATATCAAATCAGCAAGCAAAAGCCTCATGTTGATTCAAATCAAGAAAAGTCAAAACATGCATTGGCTAAAAGAAAACCATATTCCCAAGTTTATTGCAAAATCAAACTTCTGTTCACAGTAAAGATAAATAGTACTCAGAAAATCCATCACAGTACAGCAAGCATAGGGTATAAAAAACCAGCAGAAAGAAGAAATTCAGAAAAGTTAGCTACAAGTACAAAAACTTGTACAGAAAAAGCAATCAGCCAAAACAAGTAATCAAGTACAAGGTATGTACAAAGAGCTCAAAGTACAAAACCAGCAATACCAAAGCAACAAGCAAGTGGTACAAAAGTACAACATAAGTAAATTCCCCTCAAGTCAGCATTAAGCTTGTACAAGAAAACAACCAAAGTCAACCATCAAAACCAGCAAACAAGTACACAGTTCAACAATCAAGTCAAAGCTGAAAACTCTCAAAGACATCATAAATTACAGAGAAATTCAAAAATCCATCACAATATAAAGCCGAAAACAACACAGAAGTAAGGAGGAGGATTTTACCACAAAAAAAATATACAAGCATAACATCATCTTCTTCCATTTTTGTTTTCAACAGATACGCAAAACATACAGAACACAAACATCAGAAAACCCTGAATTCTTTTTATCATCATTTTCGAAAACTAACCCTTCAGATTTTTTGTAACAAGAAAGAAGAGTAAGAAGAAAAAGGAACGAACTCACTGGTAAAGAGGCCGAATCGCATTCTCTTTCTTCCTTCCTCTCCTCTCCGCATGCATTTTCACTGTAAAATTAAACAAGTAAATAATTAAGTTTCAGAACAAATAAGAGAAAGCAATACACAGCGAGAGGGATAAAGAGGAACATGTTCACATCACAGCGAGAGAGAGCAAGATCACGAAGGAGAAGGATGAAGATTTAGTTCTTCATCTTCTCAGAGGAGGCGCTGCCTCCTTTTGATTTAGGGTTTCACAAACCCCTTTGCAACTTAGTGATAAATGGTGGGTCTAGGGTCGACCCGGTTCGGCCCAAGCCCACCATATATTTTTTATTTCAGAAAAAACTAATGTTTTTTCCATATAGTTTTCAAGTTAAATTATTTACAGATTGGAGCAGCTGGCGCATTGGTGAAGTTGTTGTTGGATAATCCTGAAGGCAGGGGTTCGAATCCCCCTGAGACCATTTTCGCTTTCTTCATTTTTTTTTATTATTTTTGATTTGTTATTCTGCTGGGCCAAACTCCTCCAGCCCATGCATTTTTTTTCTTTTCTTTTGATTTCAAAAACAGGCTTTTGGGCCTAACAACAGAAATTGTTTTTACTTTTTTTTACACCCTTTTTTTCACTTTTTTAACCCCCTTTAGTATATATTTCTATTTTTATTTTATCTTACTTTTCATTTAGTTATTTATTTAATATAAATATATGTATATAAATATATTTTGCTAAATAATTATAGTAAAACTTTTCCACTTTATTATTTTTTTATTATTTTATTTGTCTCTTATTTTATTATAGATAGAATATAAAAATACCATTTTCTTAAACAAATTTCTTTTCTTATCTAGTTTAATTTATACTTAGTTTTTTTTTAATTAATTAATTTAGAACTTAAGATTTTAATTAAAAAAATTTCTCATTCATTTTAGCTTGTAACTGAGATCGTGAATCAGCCATCTTGCATCCTTTTGCCAAAACTTTTGAATAATTATGCTTAATGTCAAATTTTTAACATGACTGCAACATTCAATTTCATTTTTATGCCCTATATGTTGATGCCCGAATCTAGGGTTTCAAAGTTTTGTTTTTAGGCATTCCTTGTACAGGTACAATCAAGGCAAACCATGGCCATATTGGTGTTTAGTGGAAAGAGACGAAGCAAGCCTTGGTCTTAGAATTGATTTTCATAGCCTAGGGTGGATTTTAGAAATAAGCCATGGATTTTGATGCGGAATCAAATCTGCAGGAAAAAAACACAGGGTTTGTGGAAGAAGATGAAGACGTAGCTTGTCTTCATTGGCCAATTCAAAAGTTTCAGCGTGTTTTTTTTATTTTTCCAGCATAGCAATTGTTTTGTCCATATATTATTTGTTTTGCATTTTACTAACGAATGAAGCGACTTGGTTGAGTGGCAAGCGCGTTTGGCATGTGATCATTGGGACCTGGGTTCGAATCCCAGGTCCCCCAAAACTTTGTTCAATTTTTTCTTCAGATATTCAGATGCAGTTCTCAAAGGATGGTCCATCATACACCCTTCTCCAAATGCTGGCCAGGTGGACTCAAACCAGATCCAGGGGCCCAGATTGCATACTCACCATACTCCTTGGTCAACGCACGCCTAGAAAATCACCAAAGTCCAACGAGGCTGCTTATGTTTGGTCCTGGGAATTGCAACTCAAAACACCTTCTTCAGGCTCAGCACCCCCCAAAGTTTGCTTATGTTTTTATTTTCTTTTCATATTTTTTTTGCTTTTTATTATTATTAACTTAACCAATTAATTAACAAAATGACTTTTTTTTATAAAATCAGAAAACACCAAAAAATAATATTTATTTATTTCATTATTTATTTTTGTAAATAAAAATTAACCAATTAATTTAGTTTTAAATTAGGTTTAATGATAATATATTTTGCAATAAATTAAAATTGATTTAGAATTAGGGTTTTGATATATTTTTTAACTTTCTAATTTTATTTCCTTAATTAAAATAAAAAACTCAAAAATATTTTCTTTTAATTAATTAATTCCATTTTTAATTTAGACTTAATTCTTAATTCAAGAAAATAAAAAAAATATGTTTTATTTGATAAAAAGGGTCAAAACCCTAGGACTTTCCGATTCAATTTTTCTCGCGTGCATATTATTTTTGATTCATATATTGTAATTGCTCCGAGGATGTAATAGTTTTAACTTAGGAATTTTATTTATCGCTTTTATTTACTTTTCACAATTTAATTTTCAAGGGTTTGTTTTTGGCGATGTAAATACCCGACACCTTGTAATAGCTTAGATTTATTTTCCGCAATTTAATTTCCGCAACTATAAATTGTTAGATGTTTGAATAATAGGCTATGCATGACAAGATCTATCTTAACTTAAAATCAACAGTAGCTCACCATGATATGCAAAGATAATATAACTGAAAAACAACACACTCGCACATGCCACTCTTAGGGTACGCCTCACTTGGTTGCCTCGAACGTGGTCATTGAGTATAGGAAGTCTTAGAGGTTGCCCTCTTGTCCAAAGATCATAATTGCCTCGAAACGGTTGCCTCGGAAAAATGATCTAAGACATTAGGGTTACCGCTAAGGCGTCCTAACATTGCTTTAGTGACCACACGTCCCTTAATCGAATTGACCCGAAAACTCCAACGATGGTGCTTCCTACTCCTCAATAGTGGGAGGGCATTGTCTAAAGGACGCTTGTACAGTTTAATTCCTTTTTGAGTAGGTAGAGGTTCTTAAATACTTGCTCTTTTGAAAACAAAAACAAAACTTTTCGCACTTGCACTCTCTTTCAAACAAAAACTCTTTTCAAACCCACAATCACAAAGAAAAAGAAAATTTTTTGAATACATAGTGAGCAAGCACCTAAGAGCCCGTGGATAACCACAGATAGAAAGGGTTCTAACACCTTCCCTTTCTATAATCTACCTCCCGAACCCGAGAAATATCTCAAAAAGGAATTTTTTTGTGCTTTTGTCCTTTTCTTGTTGGATAAAATAAAAGACAGTGGCGACTCTTGCTTACCGCGACATTTTGCGAAAACAAACGCAGCCGCGAACCAGCATTCCAAAACAGTCAGTTCTTTCCCACCGATCACAGAACTGGCGACTCTGTTGGGGAATACTATAAGTGAGGTGTACCTTAGGATTAGATCACTATGTTTTCAATTGTATGCTTTAATTTTGTGGGCTTGTATCGGAGTTCTATAGATCCTAACCCGGATCTGGGGATACCCTTTAGGTAAGTAGCAATAAACTATGAGGGATCTGTCCGGCATAGACCGACACGGATGAAGCAGTAGCTACGTTGGTGTGGCACCTTAGTCTGTACCGATATCCCTTATGTTGGAACGAGGAGAATATGGGTCTTCTAAGGAGTCATTAAGCACCAATTGACCTTAGAACCTTAAATTGACCAACTTGGCCATAGAACAGTAGCAGTATGCTACACTCGTTGAGACTAAACTCTCGCGATGATTCCGGCTGCAAGAAAAGGTTGCTAAACTGGAATTATGACCGATCGAGGGTAGTCAGTGATATTGAGATCCTCTAGAACCCGGTTACTATTTCTAGGACAGGTTTGAGCCAACTAAACTGAAAGAGGGTAATGCCTAAACTCCATGCCAGCCTGAAATCTAAGGGCTATTTGTGTGCCTTCAAACTTGAACTACTTGCACATTCTTGTTATCTGACAACATGAGTTCCTTGCAGGTTTTGTTTACAGTCCTTATCCAATAATTTGGATTTATTGCAGGGTTTACTTACATCACCCCACACTTTTGCTTAAACGCATAGCATACACATCATAACATCATGCCTTAACATTTCCTTAACCATTTCAAGGATCTCAAGGGTTTGTGATGCAGGTTATGGTAAATCAAATGTCTAGCAAGGGGCAAAGGGGATTTATTTTCCTCTAGCCAAGGTTGTCTAGAGATCAAAACACGATAACTTGAGTCAGGGGCTATGACCCACTCGATATGGTGAGCTTGACTCTTGAAGAAGGACTCTCAACAACATGAAGTTTCTTCAATCAAAGCTGCGAAATTCAAATTCTAACAAGTTTCTTGTTTACCCTGCGAGATCCTTGAAAGCATTGCATACATATATCATACATATCATTGCATAACAGGTCATCCAGTACAGGTCTCTCATGTTCCCGCTATTTATTTCAGCAATGGCTCTCCCACAAGACAACCAAGATCTCCAGGCTCAAAACGCTCAACTTCAAGAAATGTTCCTGAACCTATCCCAGGGGCAGGAAGAAATAAAAGCTCTCCTCACAAGGGGCTTAGTCCTAGGGAATCCATGCGGCATTAGGAATGATCGGTTGGAAGGGCTACAAATTGAGTTGGCAACAATGAAGATCCATATGATGGGACAGCTGGTGGGCCAGATGGCTCTCATTCAAGACTTGGCTCAAAGACAAGAAGAGCTCAGGGTCCTCGTCAACAAACTACTTCAAAATAACCAAGTGGGGTAAACAACTAGGGTTGAAGATCAAGTCATCATTCAACCTCCTTTGAGACAAGAAGACAAGGGAAAAGCTCCCCAGCTTGCTTCAGGGTCACAAGCCCAACAACAACCTCGCCAGCGTCAACGGGGTAATCGGCGTAAGCAAAATACATCTGGAAGACATTTCTCTGAGACTGATATACCATCATCTCTAATACTGAAACGCTTGTTGGAGGTCAATCTGATTCCTTTAAAGGATCCTATCCGGAATCCCAATACCTCTGCTCCTGGCTATCACCCCGATGCATTTTGTGTATACCACTCCTATAGTCCTGGACATGACACCGACGACTGTTGGGCTTTGAAAAACAAGATCCAAGACTTGATTGACGGAAGAGTGCTGGAATTCATGCCGGATGGCGAAATGAAAATCTTCCGTTGAGGGTTCTCCACCTGAAATGACTAAGTTCAAATTAAGAGACTTTTTGTTCATTTAAATTATGAAGTTGTATCTTTCTTTGCTTATTCAAACGATTATTATCATGTTAAACTTTATTACTTTATCAATGCATTGCATATGTCTGTTCTGAATCAATC
Source organism: Vicia faba (assembly GCA_948472305.1). Taxonomy (NCBI): domain Eukaryota; kingdom Viridiplantae; phylum Streptophyta; class Magnoliopsida; order Fabales; family Fabaceae; genus Vicia; species Vicia faba. Next base: position 139,052,340 of record OX451736.1, read on the forward strand.
CATTCGTATTCACTATATTCAAATTGCTTTCATTTTTTGTGATGTTCAACTCTCGATTAAAAAACTCTAAGCCTTTAGAGGGAGGATGACGAAAATGATATCAAAATCTCTACAGTATGCTTTTGAACAGACCCTGCTGACGAGGTACATGCATTGTTTCAAATCCTAAACAGTAGAGTTATAAGGAAGATAATCCCTAGTCAACCCCTTTGAGCCAAAGAAGTTGGAGTTTTTTTCTCCCATAAATTAAAACCCTTAATTATAACCTGGGGCAGGGTAGTTTTCTCAGTTGATCCAGGTGCACAATGAATGGCATCAAAGAAGTCCTTCCGAAATAAAAGACAGTGTTGGTTCGGTATAATCGTAAGGACAGACAGTCATTACCTTTCGAAATAAAAGCCCACTAAGTCAAAACCTATGAAGGAGACTTACAAAAAAACTGGGGCATCCCGTTGACTGTAATCACAAAAGAAACAGTTCAGGCAAAAAAACAGGGATAAAGAAATCAAAAAGGGAAGGAATCCTGCAAACCCTCAAGAAAAAAAATGACTGCATGTTCAAAATAAATTGTCAGTATCCGAACCATCACTGGTATATCAGAGCAAAGACTCAAACAAGATCTGATGCACAATTAGCTGAGTTTAGGATCGAAGAACATCACGAAGAGCGGGTGGGTACAAATGAATTTTGAGCCTTTATCCTTTGTTTCTTAACCGTGAACCAGGCCACGTTATAACCCTCAAAAGTCCTAGCCGAAGCATGGGTTAGTTCGAAAGCATACTGTTACAAAAGGTATCCTGACTCCTGTAGGGCTTGCTGTAAATCCTGAGTTGACATCACATTTTACAAAAAAAATTGTTTGTCTTACTGGAAAAATGCATTTTCAAAAATTTCAAAAGACATACATAAGCTTTGCATTCTTAAAATAACATTGTTTGCATATGACTATTTGTTCAAACAGCAGAGAAATTTACACGACGAATATCCAGTGAACAAAAACCTTCTCAATAAAAAGGATCACCTTAAGTGGAAAAACACTTCCAACCAAGGGGCACGGTATGAGCATTGTCCATCATCTGGGGAATTTAAGTCGAGATTCAAGGAATCTCTCAAAATTCCAAATAGCCAGGGGCAAATCTCCATCAGAATCAATTGGGGCATTGGACATGAATTCTAGCAACTAATCTTGCATGATCAAACGAAGATATTCTGGTAGTATGGAAACACAACACTACCGACAATGACACCTCTCTACATCCTGAGGGCATGGACATAATCAGAAAATACTGCGCGTGAATCAAAGACCCACTAGGATTGATTGGCCTAGGAAAAATAAGGGCTTCCCGGCGAACCAAAAGGGTCCGGGCAAAAATAAGGGATGAAAATAAGAAATCTGTACACCCGGCAAGTCGAAAACCTGAAAAGGCGGCTTGGGCAAAAATGGGTATCCCGGTGGACTGAAAACCCGAAAGGGCGGTCCAGGCAAAAGTTAGGGATTAAAGCGTAACTCTATGTCTCATTGGATCACCTCACATCCAGACTTCGATATCAACTATCAAGCTCGGACGAAACTAATCAATCAGATTCATCTTCAACTAAGCAGCAAAGTGATGAGACGCTTGAAGATATAAAGGCGATAGCAGAGTTGGAACCCAGTGGGGTTATTCACATAGCTGTTTTGTTTTGTTTTCACAAATTGTATAAATTCTATTTGTTCGGCGGCGTTCTCTTACTAGGACGTCAGCCTCTTGTACAAAACGCCTATTTACAGGCCAAACTTCAAAATCAATACAAATTCATTTTCAGACAAATTTCAAATTGTTTTTCCTTTATCTGTTTTGTTTTGCAAAGAACGTCCAATGTTCATTCTTGATATATGCATTTGACATTAATTGTTGCTCATAAATATTTACATACGAAACAAAGGACTAATTACGGGTGATATCAGAAGTAGGGGCAATAAGAATTGTCTGAGCTGTCTAGTTGCTCTATCCACCAAGGTACCAAGGTAGGTTCAGCTGAAGAATATGACCAGGATACCGTTACTCCTCGCAGAGTAAAACAGTAATGGTAGCTCTCCCCCACTGAGACTTGCAGCTATCTACGAATCAATAAAACTCTCCCCAAGCAGAGTTAATCTACCATCAGCCCTAAAAAGTTTGGGCATCCCCAGAAGATCTCAATCTTCCCCAGCAAAGTATAAAGATATCCTCCAGCAAGTATAAGAGCATCCCCGACAGTCTTAATATTCCTCAACAGAATATAAGAATGTTCCCCGGCGGAATACAAGATATCCCAGTGGAGTCATTTCCCCAGCGTAGTCTAAAAAAGGCTTCCCCACCAGAGCTGAATCATCTTCCCCAGTATATTCTGGAAGCTTATCCCCTACAGAGCGCAAATAAATCTCCCCAGGCAAATTCAGAGGGTTATCCCCACAAGAGTCTAATTGGGTTATCCTCAGCAAGTTGCAACTGAAGGATCATTCCTAACGAAGTTCTTTCTATCCCCAACGGAGTTCATCATTAAAATCCCCAACAGAGTTTATCAACAGAATCCCCAGCGGAGTTATCGTTAAAATCTTCAGCAGAACATCTCTCCCCACAGAGTAATTCCCCTCGGAGTAATCTCTTCATCAGTTTATTCCCCCAACGGAGTTTTTCTCTCCTACAGGTTTATCATCTTCGTTCATCACCTCCAGCGGAAACGAAGAATTCAACTATATTCTCCAACAGCTCCAGGATTTATTTTCCCCAGCTAAAGCATCATATTCTCATACACCATGATACATGCATATACGCATCATACCATACAATCCCATTTATTTTGAGAACATCATTGCCGGATCCATATCATGCATTGCATATGACTAACCTTTACCTTTCAGGAAAGATACAGTTAAAGTTCTCAGCTTAGTCAAAGATCTGACCAGTTCTTAAATCTCAATTGAATTATCTTCGGTTGAATTTTAGATAAGGTTCCTAAATCTCGACAGTTTCTCTACGTCATAGTGTGGACGAGTACTCTAACCTCAACGGTATACTCCCGGTGAGCACGAGTCAGTTCCTAGATCTTGATGTTTTCCTCCGTCATAGTGTGGACGAGTTCTATAACCTCAACGGTATACTCCCGGTGAGCACGAGACAGTTCCTAGATCTTGATGAAGATGCTTCCCTATGTCATAGTGTGGACGAGTACTATAACCTCAACGGTATACTCCCGGTGAGCATGAGTCAGTTCCTAGATCTTGATGTTTTCCTCCGTCATAGTATGGACGAGTTCTATAACCTCAAGGGTATACTCCCAGCGAGCACGAGACAGTTCCTAGATCTTGATGAAGATGCTTCCCTACATCATAGTGTGGACGAGTTCTATAACCTCAACGGTATACTCCCGGTGAGCACGAGACAGTTCCTAGATATTGATGAAGATGCTTCCCTACGTCATAGTGTGGACGAGTACTATAACCTCAACGGTATACTCCCGATGAGCACGAGTCAGTTCCTAGATCTTGATGTTTTCCTCCGTCATAGTGTGGACGAGTTCTATAACCTCAACGGTATACTCCCGATGATCACGAGACAGTTCCTAGATCTTGATGAAGATGCTTCCCTAAGTCATAGTGTGGACGAGTACTATAACCTCAACGGTATACTCCCGGTGAGCACGAGTCAGTTCCTAGATCTTGATGTTTTCCTCCGTCATAGTATGGACAAGTTCTATAACCTCAACGGTATACTCCCGGTGAGCACGAGACAGTTCCTAGATCTTGATGAAGATTACCCCCTAGTTGAATTATGGACAGGTTCTTAATACTCAGTCGAGACATTCTCTCAGTTGAAGTACAGGCAAGTCCTTAAATCTCAACAAAAGTTAGACTTCCCTAAGCGGAATCTTCTACAATAACAAATATGCAAGTTCTCGCTAAGGAATCTCTTATGCGATCGACACTCCTGCAGATGGAATCTATAAGCCCATCCTCCTACCAACAACCTCAAATGGCATCTGTAATCCCATTCCCGACATCACAATGCTGATACTACACCATGTGAGTGCAAATTTCTGGGCACTCTAGTGTTCAATTACCTTCCACCTTCGGATCACGAAAGGCTCGAAAGCCAATTTATATCCTCAGGTATAATAAAATTGAACAAGGGCAACTGTTGTACCCCAAAATTTGCCCTCCCATATTTCTCAAGATTTGCCAAGAATGATCTTCAAATTGCTCAAGATGACTCAAGAGTTGGACAGTCAAATCACCTCCTAAAAGCAGTCAAGTCAAGATTAGGGTTTTGTGTTGCACTAAGGTCCTCATATCCAAATGTACCCAAGTGCTTCCCAATGTCTTAATATGTTCTTAAGTTCATCCATGTCAAATTTCAAGCCTTTCAAAGGAAGTTTGGTCAGTCAATTGCTCAAGAGGCCCAAAAATCGACTGTGCTAGGGCAAAAGTCAACTGTGTCCCAAATACAGTCAAATCTCAAGTTTTTTTTGTCAACATTCTCATTTTGAAAGATCATTCATCATTTGATCAAGGGTTGATCATGATTCATCAAGGATTGCTCTGGATTCATCAAGATTCAAAAGTTGTAGGAAAAGTCAACTCAACTTTGACCAAGCATAACTTTCTCATACTTTATGAGAAATGACCCATCCAAAGCTCATTTTGAAGAGGATGCAATTTACCACAATCCATCTTCACACCCCAAGATCAATAAATGCTCCCACAAAAAGTTACAAATTTGGACATTATAGGTCATTTTTGAAAGTCAACAAAAACACCTTTTTTTCCACAACTTATAACTTTAGAATGGAAGATCAAAATTAGATGAGACCAAACGGGTTTATTAGAGGACATCTGAAGGTTTCTAAAAAGTCCAAGAACACCTCCAAAAGTTCAAAATTGAAGAAGTTATGCATTGTTGAAGTTGGGCATTTTTCCAAAATTGCCAAAAGTCAACTATCCTCAAAACTCCAATTTTTGACAAAAGGGCCCACTTTTTTCCACTTGATTTAGCCTTGTAATGCCACACACGTGTCCCATCTTTAATTTCATAACCAAACACTTATTTTTCTATTTTATTTAATTTTTATTGATTTAATTCATTTTAAATCTATATTAATTCAAATAAAATCCAAGAATTATTGAAATGGTATCTTTGTGATTTGTACAGCTTGCAAATATCATGTGACAACCAACCAACTCGTGCCAAGGCTCATTCAAGCATAAAATCTCAGATTTGGCTTGTTTTTGGAAAGTTTTTCAATGGTGATAAAATCCAATCTTCAATCTTGAATGCACTTGATTTCAGATCAAAAAGCCAACCCTAATTCACTCTATAACATTCACATAAGCCTCACAAATCAAGAACACACATAGAAGTCTGCAGAAACGGCCATACCACTTTGCAAAAAACCTTGAAAAAGTGTGAGATCAAAAACGATATTAGAGGCACTTTCAATCCAAAAGAACAACATAGCCCTCTTGCCAGCAACCTCCTGAAGCGAGACCAATCAAAAACCAAGCATTTCACTGCCTAAAACACCCTGTAAGTCACCACGAACTTGGCCCTGTAACTGAGATCGTGAATCAGCCATCTTGCATCCTTTTGCCAAAACTTTTGAATAATTATGCTTAATGTCAAATTTCTAACATGACTGCAACATTCAATTTCATTTTTATGCCCTATATGTTGATGCCTGAATCTAGGGTTTCAAAGTTTTGTTTTTAGGCATTCCTTGTACAGGTACAATCAAGGCAAACCATGGCCATATTGGTGTTCAGTGGAAAGAGACGAAGCAAGCCTTGGTCTTAGAATTGATGTTCATAGCCTAGGGTGGATTTTAGAAATAAGCCATGGATTTTGATGCGGAATTAAATCCGCAGGAAAAAAACACAGGGTTTGTGGAAGAAGATGAAGACGTGGCTTGTCTTCATTGGCCAATTCAAAAGTTTCAGCGCGTTTTTTTTTATTTTGCCAGCATAACAATTGTTTTGTCCGTATATTATTTGTTTTGCATTTTACTAACGAATGAAGCAACTTGGTTGAGTGGCAAGCGCGTTTGGCATGTGATCATTGGGACTTGGGTTCGAATCCCAGGTCCCCCAAAACTTTGTTCAATTTTTTCTTCAGATATTCAGATGCAGTTCTCAAAGGATGGTCCATCATACACCCTTCTCCAGATGCTGGCCAGGTGGACTCAAACCAGATCCAGGGGCCCAGATTGCATACTCACCATACTCCTTGGTCAACGCACGCCTAGCAAATCACCAAAGTCCAACGAGGATGCTTATGTTTGGGCCTGGGAATTGCAACTCAAAACACCTTCTTCAGGCCCAGCACCCCCCAAAGTTTGCTTATGTTTTTAATTTTCTTTTCATATTTTTTTGCTTTTTATTATTATTATCTTAACCAATTAATTAACAAACTAACTTTTTTATATAAAATCAGAAAACACCAAAAAATAATATTTATTAATTTCATTATTTATTTTTGTAAATAAAAATTAACCAATTAATTTATTTTTAAATTAGGTTTAATGATAATATATTTTGCAATAAATTAAAATTGATTTAGAATTAAGGTTTTGATATATTTTTTACCTTTCTAATTTTATTTCCTTAATTAAAATAAAAAACTCAAAAATATTTTATTTTAATTAATTAATTCCATTTTTAATTTTGACTTAATTCTTAATTCAAGAAAATAACAAAAAATATGTTTTATTTGATAAAAAGGACCAAAACCCTAGGACTTTCCGATTCAATTTTTCTCGCGCGCATATTATTTTTGATCCATATATTGTAATTGCTCCGAGGATGTAATAGTTTTAACTTAGGACTTTTATTTATCGCTTTTATTTACTTTTCGCAATTTAATTTTCAAGGGTTTGTTTTTGGCGATGTAAATACCCGACGCCTTGTAATAGCTTAGATTTATTTTCCGCAATTTAATTTCTGCAACTATAAATTGTTAGATGTTTGAATAATAGGCTATGCATGACAAGATCTATCTTAACTTAAAATCAACAGTAGCTCACCATGATATGCAAAGATAATATAACTGAAAAACAACACACTCGCACATGCCACTCTTAGGGTACGCCTCACTTGGTTGCCTCGAACGTGGTCATTGAGTATAGGAAGTCTTAGAGGTCGCCCTTTTGTCCAAAGATCATAGTTGCCTCGAAACGGTTGCCTTGGAAAAATGATCTAAGACATTAGGGTTACCGCTAAGGCGTCCTAACGTTACTTTAGTGACCACACGTCCCTTAATCGAATTGACCCGAAAACTCCAACAACGATGCTTCCTACTCCTCAATAGTGGGAGGGCATTGTCTAAAGGACACTTGTACAATTTAATTCCTTTTTGAGTAGGTAGAGGTTCTTAAGTACTTGCTCTTTTGAAAACAAAAACAAAACTTTTCGCACTTGCACTCTCTTTCAAACAAAAACTCTTTTCAAACCCACAATCACAAAGAAAAAGCAAATTTTTTGAAAACATAGTGAGCAAGTACCTAAGAGCCCGTGGATAACCACGGATAGAAAGGGTGCTAACACCTTCCCTTTCTATAATCTACCTCCCGAACCCGAGAAATATCTCAAAAAGGAATTTTTCTGTGCTTTTGTCCTTTCCTTGTTGGATAAAATAAAAGACGGTGGTGACTCTTGCTTACCACAAAATTTTGCAAAAACAAACGCAAACGTGAACCAGTATTCCAAAACAGTCAGTTCTTTCCCACCGATCACAACATGCTTGTAATCAAAGGCCATGACATGTTGCCCACACAGTCCCCTTGCAAGGAAACCTTTTCGATTCACCAAGCGTACTGCCTACAAACCTGCTTCGATTTGGACAAGTAGTTGCCTGCAAGCCTGCTTCGACTTGGACAAGTTTACTACCTACAAGCCTAATTTGATTGGGCATATGTTGCTTGCATGTTTGTTTTCATTTGGAAAAGCTTCGATGGGACAAAGTAACCATCTCTATGAATTCTTTGAATCCACTTGCACCAAGGACCTCTTGCAGACTTTGCCTCTCACAAACTTCGTTTGAGCGAAGAGATATCTCTATACAAGATTTGACTAAGTTCTTGCTTCCCTAGAAAGAATACCCTTCGATTCAGAAGCCAAAAATTCCCTCATGCTAAAAGGAAATGACTCTCTTATGTTTGTTTCGATCCACATGCTTCAATTGGGCAACATGCTTCCTTCGAACACGAGCTTTCGATTGAGCAATATGTTTGCTTTGATCCAAGCTTCGACTGGGCATTAGCTTCCTTCGAGTAAGCTTGTTTCGACCACAAGCTTTGACTGAGGCAAAGGATTCCTTCGAACAAGTGCTCTTCGATCTCATTCTTGCATTCGACTCAAGACCAAATCTCATTTTCAAGGCTATGTTGCTTCCAAATCTGTACATAATCAGAGGCTTGTACAAGGGTTTTTAAACTTTGTCTTTTAGATACTATTATTCTTGGTTAAAGGCTACATACTCTTTCTTTTCATAGAGAGTACTTTAGTCACAAAATCAACTTTCAACCTGATTTTGGGCTGAGCATAAGCAAGGCCAGAAGCATAAGTCATATCTTCTGCGCCCCAACTGCCAACAGGCCCCCCACTTGTACCTTTCACGTTACCTATTATTTTATTATTTTTGCAAGGTTGGCTATTGAAAACATGTCCATTCTTTTTCTCTATAAATAGAGGAATTTTTGCAAAGCTGGGAGGATCTTTGGACCAGAGGAACGAATCCCCCAAATTTTCTCAAACACAATAAAACTCTCAAAGTTCATCAACACTTGAGAAATCATAAAAAACCCAGAATCACATTTATCTCCTTCGACTTTGAAGAACAACCACACTTCAGTCTCCTTCGAATCAAAGAAGCATCACACTTGCTTTTTCTCTTCCTTCGAATCCAGCGTTCCAAGCACAACTATTGACCACCTCTTTTGAATCCAGCATCCAGGGCCTCCACTCAAGGCCCCACATCTATTCAAGGCCTGAAGCAAGGTAAGTTATTCTTACCTTTGAACTTTTTGTTTCATGGCATAGTAATTTTCCCTTTCGTTTGAAACATGTACATACCATTGTTCCTTTCGTTTCCACCCTTTTAACATATTTTTTAGAGCTAACCCTTTCGTTTTTCTTTCTGTTTACCTGAACTTTCTTTAACTATTAAACTATTTATAAGACAAATAATAGCATGGCCTCAGGCCATGTTGCCATTTAATGCTTGAAATGAAAGAAACAGGAAACAAGAAATAGGAAATGAAGCTTCTGGCTTCTACCCTCTTTCTCCAGGTCAAACGAAATAGACAACCAGGAGGAAAACCATGTTGACTTCTAGGCCCAGATGAAAAGCATGCCTTCACTGATTCCAAGCTCAGTCGAAAGGCATTCCCTCACTGCTTTCAACCTCCAGTCGAAGAACACAACAAGGCAGAACCAGAAGGCTTCTCCATACACTGACTTCTAGGCCAATCAAAGGATAGGACCTCACTGGTGCTAGCCCCAATCGAAGGAGGCCAACAGAATGAAAATCGAAGGATGCTACTGCCTGGGTCGAAGAGCTCTTTTTTTCCATTCTTTTATTTTGTTTTCTTTGCCTTTACATTTTCTTGCCTTTCAATATGGTTGTAATAGTGTAGGATATTTATTTCCTGCATTTTTATTGCTTTATACAAATGTTAGTAACTAGGATGTATGGTAAGATAAAACCAACAAATATGCAACCCTAATCAAGACTAAATGCATGTAAATAAAACACATTTGCACACTTACACCCTTAGGGTAATTCCACTTGTTGCCGTTCGGAAAATAGTCATGTCCCTCGAGCATGGGCGTTTTAGCAAAGATCCTTGATAAAAGATCGTAGTCCCTAGATGACCCTCGATAATGCTTTCGGTAAACGATCTAGTCCCTAAAATGACATTGCTAAAACGTTCCATATGTTGCCTTCTATGACTATACAAATGTCCCAACGCCCGTCCCTTCACATCCAACAATGGGGCTTCTTACCAAATCAATGGTAAGATAGCCACATCTAAAGGAGGAGGAAAAGCACATTTAAGACCTTTCGAGTAGGTAGATTCGCTCCTAGTTACTCGCTTGCTCACAACAAAAACATTTTTATACACCCACACTCTCATCTTTAAACTATTTTCAAAACAAACACATTATAGGCATTCTTATAGAAACGAGAACCATTACGAAGTTCCATTTTCAAAATACTTTCAAAAACACATCTCACAAACTCACCTTTGAACTATTTTCGAAAAAAACACTTTGTAGGCGTTCTCATAGAAACGAGAACCATTACGAAGTTCCATTTTCAAAAATACTTTCAAAACACACACCACAAGCACATTCAAATAAAAGCAAGTGATCTAGCAAGTAACTAAGAGCCCATGGAAAACCTTGGATGAAAAGGGTGCTAATACCTTCCCTTTTCATAATCTACCCCCCGAACCCAAGAAACATATCTAAAGGTCTTTCCTGTGCTTTTTCACCTTTCCTTTTGGATAAAAGAAAAGTTGATGGCGACTCTTGCTAACCGCGACATTTGCGATAAAATGCAAAAATTCAAGTCAGTTCTCCCACCGCATCACACTTACTCTTCAAACAAGGAGGTACCATGGAATTATGGTGCCGAGGTATTCTATCATGGGATTAAGCAAGATGCCTGGATCGAAGAAGAAAAAGATGACAATGTTGGCAACATAGCTGGCTCAAGCAAAGTAACTAGAACTGGGAGAACATTTTCACCCAATATCTCACCACCAGTTGTTACAAGGACGCCCATCCGCATTACTACTGCTAAGAGGGAAGGAGAAGGTTGTTGAGCCTGATGTGATTGAAGTACCCTTCAAGGACGTAGTTGATGAAGAACCCTTCACTCACGAGATGGACGAGATTTTGAAGATCATAAAAACAAGCAACTTCAAGATTGTAGAACAATTGGGGCAAACCCCTTCTAAGATTTCAATGTTGTCATTGTTGCTTTGCTTCGATGCCCATGCTCGGACATTAATCAAGTTCCTAAAAAAGGATCATGTCCCCCATGAGACAACAACTGATCAATTTAAGAATTGCGTGGCTAGCCTGACAGCTAATATTGACTTGGGATTTTCAGATGCTGACTTAACGCCTCTTGGGAAGAATCACAATAAATCCTTACATGTTTCTATAGAGTGAAAATGGACTAGCTAAGCACATGTGCTAGTGGATATTGGTCCTTCTCTGAATGTATTACCCAAAGGGGCATTATACCGTCTTGACTGTGAAAATTTAATCTTAAAGCCAAGTGATATCATCGTAAGGGCGTTTGATGGATCAAAGAGGACTTTCCATGAGGAGGTAGATATTCCAATCAAAGTGGGCTCCTAAATCTTCAACTCCACCTTCTATATTATGGATATTCGTCATGCCTATTCTTGTCTGTTAGGTTGCCCGTGGATCCATAAAGCTGGGGCAGTAACCTCAACTCTCCATCAGAAACTCAAATATCCAGTCAAGGGAAGAATAGTCACTGTCTGTGGAGAATAAGAGTTTATTGTAAGCCACCTTAACTCGTTCAAATACGTAGAGATGGATGGATAATTCATTGAGACCCCGTGTTAATCCTTTGAGGTTGTACCACCAATGATTGCTGCTACCAAATGTTCTTCTGATGAGTTTAAAGATGTTAAGGCCACGCCAAAGATGGTTTCAGTAAAGGATGCCCGTGTGGCAATTGAAGACGGAAACTGCGATACTTGGGGGTAACTCCTCGATATCCCATTGAAAGCGGACAAGATTGGTTTGGGCTTGACCGTCAAAGCTCAGAAAGAAGTGAGGCGTGCTCGTGCTGGAAAGCCACCTCTCCGCATTGGAAACCATGAAGTCAACGTCGTGGGTGATTCCGAAGAAGGAGCTGCATTTGAGGATTGGGTGTATCCAACTACAACAGAGCTGAAGAATTGGCATACAAAGGACTTTATGCCCATCTCCTTCATTGAGGAGTAATCTACTTGTTATTGCTTTTCTTTCAATTCAAGAACATGTTGTTTGTAATATTTTAACAATGACTTTTTCAGCCATTTGCCTGACCTGGGGAACTTTGGTCCATTTGTCAAGGGTTTTATTTATGTTCATCTAATCATATGATCATTCAGTACACTGGACTCTTTTGCATTCAAATATTTGTGTTCATTGTCTTTCTTTTCTTGCAAATACATTTTTTTAAAAATAGTCGTGTATCTTACATGCACACACACACACACACACTCTTGCAGGTCCACATCCACTCTGGATCCCATTGCCAATGACTCTACTAATGCCAACTATGACTTTGAATGTCCTATCAACCAAGCCGAAGACGAAGGCGAAGAAGATTGTGACATACCGAGAGAACTAGCCAGACTTTTATTACAAGAGGAAAAAGCTATTCAACCGCACGAAGAGTCAGTTGAAGTTATCAACCTGGGTACTGAGTCAGATAAGGAGGAAATCAGGATCAGTGCTAATTTAAGAAGCAGTGTTAAGAGCAGGTTGGTTCAGATGTTGCATGATTATGTGGAAGTATTTGCTTGGTCTTATGAAGATATGACTGGGTTGAATACCAACATCTTAGTTCGTCATCTGCCGACAAGAGAAGACTGTCCTCCTGTTAAACAAAAGGTTTGTCACATGAGGCCTGATATGTCTGAAAAGATCAAAGCTGAAGTGATGAATCAATTTGATGCAGGGTTCCTAGCTGTGACATCCTATCCTCAATGGGTTGCTAATGTGGTGCCAGTGCCAAAGAAAGAAGGAAAGGTTCACATGTGTGTAGACTATAGGGATCTGAATAGGGAAAGTCCCAAGGATGACTTCCCTCTACCACACACTGACTTCTTAGTTGATAACACTTCTCAACATACAGTCTTCTCATTCATGGATGGCTTCTCAGGCTATAATCAAATAAGGATGGCTCCCGAAGACATGGAGAAGACTACTTTCGTTACGCAATGGGGCACCTTCTGCTACAAGGTCATGCCGTTCGGATTGAAGAACACAGGGGCAACATATCAAAGAGCTATGGTAGATTTGTTTCATGACATGAATCATCATGAAATAAAGGTCTATGTGGACGATATGATTGCTAGATTGCAAACTAAAGAGGAGAATCTCGATCACCTGTACAAACTATTCAAAAGGCTGAAGAAGTACAAGTTGAGGTTAAACCCTAACAAGTGCATGTTTGGAGTACGATCTAGAAAGCTTCTAGGTTTTGTCGTCAGCAATAAAGGCGTTGAAGTTGATCCTGCCAAGGTAAAGGCCATCCAAGAAATGCCAGTCCCTCATTCTGAAAAAGATGTCAGAGGATTCTTGGGTCATCTCAATTACATTGTCTGTTTCATATCACACTTGACTGCTACTTGTGAGCCAATCTTCAAACTCTTGAACAAAGATCAGGTAGTCAGATGGAATGATGAGTGCCAGATTGGCTTTTACAAAATCAAAGAATACCTACATGAACCTCCTATTCTCATGCCTCCAGTTGAAGGAAGACCCTTGATCATGTACTTGACAATATTAGAGAACTCTATGGGTGTGTTTTGGGCCAACATGACGAGTCTAGCCGAAAAGAGTATGCTATTTATTACCTGAGCAAAAAGTTTACCGACTGTGAAACCAAATATTCACTGCTCGAGAAAACTTGTTGCGCTCTAGCATGGGCTGCTCACCGGCTAAGACAATATATGTTGACTCATACCACTCTGTTGATTTCTAGGATGGACCCAATCAAGTACATCTTCGAGAAACCTGCCCTTTTCGGACGGATAGCCAGATGGAAAATGATCTTGACTGAGTACGAAATTCAATACACGACTCAAAAGGCCATCAAAGGAAGTGTACTAGCGGATCATTTGGCCCATCAAGCTGTAGATGATTATCAGTCAATGAACTTCGACTTCCCTGATGAGAACATCATGCTGGTAACCAACTGTGAGAAACCTGGACCATATGACGGACTTGAACAAGGATCCCGATGGACTATGGTATTCGATGGGGCTTCCAACGCCTTAGGTAACGGAATTGGTGTTTTGATCATCTCTCCTGAAGGTTGCCATACTCCATTCACTGCCAGACTATGCTTCAATTGCACAAACAATATGGCCGAGTATGAAGCATGCGTCTTAGGTCTGAAAGCTGCTATTCACTAGAGGATCAAGCATTTGGATGTGTTCGGGGATTCCGCCCTAGTGATCAGCCAAGTAAAAGGATATTGGAACACTAAACACCCTAATCTTATCCCTTACAAGGAACTTTTGCTATCCCTAATTCATTACTTCTAAGAGATCACTTTTGAGCACTTCCCTAGGGAAGAAAACCAGATGGCTGACGCTTTGGCAACTATGTCTTCAATGTTCAAGGTCAGATGGGACAACGAAGCCCCTATGATAACAATTGAAAGATTCAATGAACCTGCACATTTCTATGAGCTTGACACCGATGCGTAAAAGCCATGGTACCATGAGGTGATGAGATACCTTGAAGCACAAGAGTATCCATAGGGGCATCTATCAATGACAGAAAGTTCTTGCAAAGATTTGCAGCCAAATTCTTCCTAAGTAACGGGATATTTTACAAGCACAACCATGATTCAACTCTACTCCGATGCATGGACAAGAAGGAGGCAGAGGAAATCATGGAAGACATGCATGATGGCCTCTTCGGTACTCACTCAAGTGGACATACGATGGCTAAGAAAATCTTAAGAGCTGGTTACTATTGGTCAACGATGGACACTGATTGCCATCAACATTCAAGAACTTGTCACAAATGCCAAATCTATGTTGACAAGGTCCATGTGCCTCCTACCACTCTGAATGTCATGACCGCTCTGTGGCCATTTGCAATGTGGGGCATTGACATGATTCGATAAATCAAACCCACCATTTCCAACGGACATCGCTTCATTCTTGTTGCTATCGACTATTTTACCAAATGGGTCGAAGCCGCCTCATTTGCCTCAGTCACCAAGAATGTGGTATCTAAATTCATCAGACACAACCTCATCTGCCGTTATGGTATCCCAGAAAGGATCATCACTGACAATGGAACTAACCTCAACAATTCTATGATCACTGAGCTTTGCACTCAGTTTAAGATCAAGCATCACAATTCTTCTCTGTATAGACCGAAAATGAATGACGCAGTCGAAGAGGCCAACAAAAATATCAAGAAGATTGTGCAGAAAATGGTAGTAACCTATAAGGACTGGCATGAGATGTTTCCGTTTTATCTACATGGCTACCGTACTTCAGCTAGAACATCAACTGGGGCAACTCCCTTTTCTCTAGTCTATGGCATGGAAACTATTTTGCCAAAGGAAGTTCAGATTCCCTCACTGAGAATTATGAATGAGGCAGGCCTAGGCGAAGACGAGTGGATTCAAACAAGGTTGGATCATCTGAACTTGATTGATGAAAAACTGTTAGCTGTTGTTTGCCATGGTTAGACGTACCAAAAACGGATGATCAAGGGTTTCAACAAAAAGATCAAGCCTCGAGTATATCAAGTTGGTGATTTGGTGATAAAACGCATCATTCTACCACAAGGCGACCCCAAAGGCAAATGGACTCCAACCTATGAAGGGCCATTTGTTGTCAAGAGAGTTTTCTCTGGCGGTTCCATGGTTCTGACTACCATGGATGGTGAAGATTTCCCACATCCTATAAACGTGAACATAGTTAAAAAATACTACGCATAAGAGACCCGCTAGGTTGACACACCTAGGCAAAATAAGGGCATCCCGAAAAACCAAAAGGTTTGGGCAAAAATTAGGGATATATACAAAAGATTGTACACCCGACAAGTTGAAAACCCGAAAGGGCGACTTGGGCAAAAAAGGGTATCCTGGTGGGCTGAAAACCCGAGAGGGCGGTCCAGAAAAAAATTAAGGATTTAAAGTTGTTGTACCCCAAAATTTGCCCTCTCATTTCTCGAAGGTACAACCTGGACCCTCAGGTTTGCTTCCATCCAATTGCAAATTTTGAATCATCACTTTTCAAGGAAATCATCCATAAGGGCAAAATGGTCAAAAGCATACTAAAAAGTCAAACTTTGACTTTTAAATCAAAAAATAAAGTTTCAACAATTATATTTCATCAAGACATGAAACTAGTTCATCAAAATCAGGAGTCAGAAGTTACTTTGAAAAAAAATCAAATTTCTAAACATTTGGAAAATTTTCTAAGTGTTAAGAGAATGTGATATACTTCAGAACTTCTGAGCCAGTCTCTATGCAAGTGCAATCAGAAGTTGCAAACACGGTTAAGAACATAACACTTCAATCAGAACATGTAGAAGCGATGCTCTTTGGCCAGAACATGATGCTTCAATCAGAACATGATTCTTCAGCATATGAAGGCTATGTTCAATGCTCCGGTCAGAACATGCCCCTTCAGCATTTGGAGGTTACGTTCCTGATCTTCTGCGATCGAAACATCACTAAATCCCAAGACCTCATTTAAACAACCTGCTACGCTGCTATAGTACAGTACTCTAACCAGAAGTTAATCCAGTCCACGCCTATTGTTGTACCCAAAAATTTTCCCTCTCATATTTCTCAAAACATTGCAAGAAAAATCTCCAAGTGGCTCAAGGTTGCTCAAGAGTGGGTCAGACAAGTCATCTCCTAAGGCAGTCAACCCCAAATTAGGGTTTTATGTTGCATCAAGACCCTTGAATACAAATGACCTCAAGTGCTCCCCAATGTCCTAATATGTTCTCAAGGTCATCCATGTCAAGTTTCAAGCCTTGCAGAGGAAGTTTGCTCAGTCAATTGCTCAAAGGGTCCAAAAATCGATTGTGCTAGGGCAAAAGTCAACTGTGACCCAAATACAGTCAAACTTCAAGATTTTTTGTCAAAATTCTCACTTTGAAGGATATTTCATCATTTGATCAAGGGTTGATCATGATTCATCAAGGATTGCTCAAAATTCATCAAGACTCAAAAATGCTAAATTAGAGTTTTGTAGGAAAAGTCAACTCAACTTTGACCAAGCATAACTTTCTCATACTTTATGCGAAATGACCCATCCAAAGCTCATTTTTAAGAGGATGCAATTTCCTACAATCAATATTCATACCCCCAGATCAGAAAATGCACTCACAAGAAGTTATAAATTTGGACATTATAGGTCATTTTTAAAAGTCAACAAAAACACCTTTTTTTCCAAAGCTTATAACTTGAGAATGGAATATCAAAATGAGATGTGACAAAATGGGTTGGTTAGAGGACATCTCAAGCTTTCTAAAAAGTCCAAGAACACCTCCAAAAGTTCAAAATTGAAGAAGTTATTCATTGTTGAAGTTGGACATTTTTGCAAAATTGCCAAAAGTCAACTATCCCCAAAACATCAAATTTTGTCAAATGGGCCCATTATTTTCCACTTGATTTGGGCTTGCATCATTTCCCACGTGTCCTAGCTTCAGTCATGAACCCATATATTATTTTTATTATTTAATTTGATTTTTAATTGAATTTATTCACTTTAAATCAAATAAAATCATATAAAATCAAAAGTATTTATAACTCATGATTTTTTGGTTGCTTTAGGCTTTGAATACAGCTATTATGTGAATCAAATTCGCATCAAGTGCATTGGATACAAGAAGATATGATTTAGGCGAAATTTGGAAGGTTGTAATGGTGGAATCAAATCCAATTCATGAGCATTGATATGGAGAGATTTGTACCAAGTTTCTTACCCTAATGCAATATACATTACATAAGGAAGGCAAAGGCACGAAAATAGGGGTGGGAGGCTGCAAGAAGAGGTAGAAAAAAGTTTGAAAAAGTCACCAAAAAGCTTGAATTCGAAACCATAGCAAGAGGCAATTTCAGAAGCTTAGACCGGTCTCAAACGATTCCTGGGTGTTCACTCAGTCTACCTGGATCAAGAACAAAGATTCTCAGACCACCTAGCACGCTGTAAGTATCACGTTATCTCGATCTGTATTTGAAATCATAACTCACTATTCTTGTATCATTTGAACAAATCATTGATATATTTGTGATCTTCATAATATTTCCAAGCTTTTGGCATTAGTTAATTTTGTTTATCTGACCTGTAAAGCCAAATACCATAGCTAGGGTTTCGTTTTTTTTTTTTGGTGTTTTTCTTTTAGGAAAAATTGGCCATCAAGAAGGGTATGGTTGTGACCGGGATGATGAGACGAGCTCAACCATGCCCTTAGAATTCATTTTCATGGCTTACATATATTTTTGGAATGTGCATGACTTATAGTGACGGTTTGTGTCCGTTGGTATAAGTCTGGAATGTTTTAGCCACGGACGTGAGGTAGAAGACGAAGACATGTCACACCATCAATGGCCAGTTCAAAACCACGCGCACTTTTTACTTTTTTCCTGGCATATTGACTTGTTTTTTATATTATATATTATTTGTATATTATTAACAAATAAACCAAGTAGCCTAGTGGTAAACGTGTACATCCATTAGCCTACAGGACCTGGGTTCGAATCCGAGGTCCCCCACTTTCTTTGTTATTTTCATTCTTCAGGTGATTACATGCATATTCAAGCGCGCAGAACACCATACGCCTTCACATATCCAGCTTCCAGATGGCCCAAGGCCAAATCTGATGGCCAATAATTGATGGTTCACCATAGACAAAGTCCATGCACGCCTACTTGATCTCAAAAGTCAACATAGGGCCAGCTCGTTTGGGCCACAGATCTGCTGTTCAAACACCCATATTCAGGCCCATACCACCTCTTCTCTCTATTTCTTTTATTTAATATTTGTTTTATTGATTTAATTGATTTATTATTTTCTAACCAATCAAATTTTTCCTTTATAAAATTAAAACCACAAAAAATATTTTCTTTATCAAATTAAATTTTAGTATTTTATTTTTTATTAACAAATCTATTAATTAATTTAGGCTATTAATTAGAAATAACTTTAATATATTTTTGTAAATAATTAAAATTAACTAGACTTAATTAGGTTTTTACTAACATTAATTAATTTTTATTTCTTTCTTAAAATACCAAAAACCCAAAAATAACCTTTTTTATTTAACTAATTTATTTATTTAATTTAATTTAGTAATTAATTTAGGATAGTTTTCTTTCTTAATTCAAAAAGCAACAAAAAAATCTTTTCTTTAACAAAAAGGGTCAAAACCCTAGAACTTTGCGCTCGATTTAATTTCCCGCACGTGATTTATTTATTTTATCCAATAATATATTTGCCTCCGGTTTGTAATAGCTTAATAGGACTTTTACTTATTTTTTTATCGCTTTATTTATTTTTAAAGGGTTTGTCTTTGGCGATGTAAATACCCGACGCCTTGTAATTTAATTTCGGCACTTTTTATTCCGAAAATTATAATTGTTAGATGTTTGATAATAGGATGGCATGACAAGACTGGATGTTTTAACCTAAAATCAACTTAGATCACCATTAACATGTACAAAGATAAAATTGACTGAAAATGACACGCTCGCACATGCGCACTCTTAGGGTACACCCCACTTGGTTGCCTTCATACACGGTCATTGAGTATAGGTCACTTTAGAGGTCGCCCTCTTGTCCAAAAGATCATAGTTGCCTCGAAATGGTTGCCTCATATATTGTTGCCTCAAACAAATGATCTAAGACATTAGGGTTACCGCTAAGGCGTCCTAACATTGCTTTGGTGACCGTAAGTCCCTCATTCGAATTGACCCTCAAACTCCAACGACGGTGCTACCTACTCATCAATAGTAGGATAGCATTGTCTAAAGGAAATTAGCATAGAACAATTCCTTTTTCGAGTAGGTAGATGGTTCTTAAGTACTTGCTCCTTTAAAAAACAAAAACTTTTCACACTTACACTTTTCGAATAAAGTTTTCAAAAAACACTTCATACACTCTTGAGGACAGAAGCAAGAGTTAAATCGAAGTTTTCAAACAAAAACTTTTTCAAACCCACAAGCACAAAGAAAGAAATTTTGAAAACAATTGAGCAAGTACCTAAGAGCCCGTAGATAACTACGGATAGAAAGGGTGCTAATACCTTCCCTTTCTATAAATCTACCCCCCATACTCAGAAATATCTCAAAAAAGGAATTTTCCAGTGCTTTTTTCCTTTCCTTGTTGGATAAAATAAAAGACGATGGTGACTCTTGCTTACCGCGACATTTTGCAAACACAAACACAAAATGCAAACCAGCATTCCAAAAAACAGTAAGTTCTTCCCACCGTATCACAGAACTGACGACTCTGCTGGGGAATATTATAAGTGGGGTGTACCTTAGGAATAGTTCATAATGTTTTCAATTGCTTGACTTGTATGCTTTATCTTTGTGGGTTGAATCAGAGTTACTATAGATCCTAACCCAAATCTGAGGGACACCCTTTAGGTAAGTAGCAATAAAATGTGAGGGAACTGTATGGCGTAGACGGATACGGTTGAAGTAGTAGATACGTTGGTGTGGCACTTTAGTATGTACTGATACCCCTTGTGGCGCAACGAGGAGAATATGGGTCTGCTAAGGGGTCATTAAGCACCAACTAACCTTAGAACCTTTAAATTACCCAACTTGGCCATAGAACAGTAGCAGTATGCTACACTCATAGAGACTAAACTCTCGCGATGATTCCGACTGCAAGAAAAGGTTGCTAAACTGGAATTATGATCGGTCGAGGGTAGTCAGTGATATTGAGATCCTCTAGAACCCGGTTACTATTTCTAGGACAGGTTTGAACCAACTAAACTGAAAGAGGGTAATACCTAAACTCCATGCCAGCCTGAAATTTAAGGGCTATTGTGTGACTTGTGTGCTTTCAAACTTGAACTACTTGCACATTCTTGTTATCTGACAACATGAGTTTCTTGCAGGTTTTGTTTATAGTCCTTATCCAACAATTTGGATTTATTGTAGGGTTTACTTACAGCACCTCACACTTTTGCTTAAACGCATAGCATACACATCATAACATCATGCCTTAACATTTCCTTAACCATTTCAAGGATCTCAAGGGTTTGTGATGCAGGTTTTGGCAAATCAAATGTCTAGCAAGGGGAAAAGGGGATTTATTTTCCTCTAACCAATATCGTCTAGAGATCAAAACACGGTGATTTGAGTCGGCGGCTATGACCCACTCGATATGAGAAGCTTGACTCTTGAAGGAAGATTCTCAACAACACGAAGTTCTTCAATCAAGTTGCAATCAAATTCTAAAAGTTTCTTGTTTACCCCGCGAGATCCTTGAAAACATTGCATACATATATCATACATATCATTGCATAACAGGTCTCCCAGTATAGGTCTCTCATGTTCTCGCTGTTTATTTCAGCAATGGCTTTCCAACCAGACAACCAAGATCTTCAAATTCAAGAAGCTCAGTTCAGGGACATTTTCCTAAACCTATCCAAGGGGCAGGAAGAGTTAAAAACACTCCTTGTTGGGAACTTGGTCAAGAAAAGTCCTGAAGACAATAAGGACGAACGGCTGGAACAACTGCAAGCTGAGTTTAGTGCCATGAAAACCCAGATACTGAGGAAGATGGCTCTTATCCAAGGCTTAGCTCGGGAACAAAAAGAGTTGAGAACCATTATCAACCAGCTTCATCAAGACAGATACAACAGTATGAAGCAAACAGTCGGGGACGAAGGCCGAGTCACTGATCAGCTTTCAAGAAAACCAACAGTTGCTGCTACCTCACGGGTCCAACAATAACCTCGCCAAAAATAACGGATTAATCAGAATAAGCTGGATACACCCAAGAGGCAATTTACCAAGCTCAACATGCCGCTGTCCGAGGCTTTACAACACCTGTTGAGATTGAATCTGGTGACGTTAAGGGACCCTCCTAAGAATCCTAACATAGTCTCCCTAAGGTGCAATTCTGATGCAAGGTGTGCATACCATTCTAACAGCCCAGGGCATGATACTGACGATTGTTGGAAGCTGAAGTACAAAATTCAAAACCTGATTGATGAAGGAGAATTGGAATTCACACAAGATGGTCAGGCTGAGTTCTTCTATCGTCCCTCCAAGGCTCACCATTTGAAGTGACAAGTCCTGAGACGAGAAGACTTTTGTTCATTAGAATTTTCAATTTGTAATTTTCTTTTGATTGTTCAGACATGTATTCATGTCAAACTTTATTACTTTATCAATGCATTGCATATGTCTGTTTTTAATCAATCCATTCATATTCACTATATTCAAATTTCTTTCCCTTTTGTGATGTTCAACTCTCGATTAAAAAACTATAAGCCTTTAGAGGGAGGATGACGAAAATGATATCAAAATCTCTACAGTATGCTTTTGAACAGACCCCGCTGACGAGGTACAGGCGTTGTTTCAAATCCTAAATAGTGGAGTTATAAGGAAGATAATCCCTTGTCAACCCCTTTGAGCCAAAGAAGTAGGAGTTTTTTCTTTTCACAAATTAAAACCCTTAATTATAACCTCGGGCAGGGTAGTTTTCTCAGTTAATCCAGGTGCAAAATGAATGGCATCAAAGAAGTCCTTCTGAAACAAAAGACGATGATGGTTCCGTATAATCGTAAGGACAAGCAATCATTATCTCTCAAAAATAAAAGCCCATTAAGTCAAAACCTATGAAGGAGACTTAAGAAAAACTAGGGCATCCCGCTGACTGTAATCACAAAAAGAAACAGTTCAGGCAAAAGGCATGGATAATGAAATAAAAAAGAAAGAAATACTATAAACTCTCAACAAAAATGACTGCATGTTCAAAATAAATTGTCAATATCCGAACCATCACTGGAATATTAGAGCAAAGACTCAAACGGGATCTAATGCACGATTAGCTGAGTTTAGGATCGAAGAACATCACGAAGAACGGGTGGGTACAAATAAAATTTGAGCCTTTATCCTTTGTTTCTTGGACCGTGAACCAGGCCACATTATAACCCTTAAAAGTCCTAGCTGAAGCATGGGTTAGTTCAAAAGCATACTATTACAAAAGGTATCCTGACTCCTGTAGGGCTTGCTGTAAATCCCGAGTGGACATCACATTTTACAAAAATCCGCTTGTTTTATTGAAAACTGCATTTTCAAAGAACTTCAAAACAGACATAAGCTTTGCATTCTTAAAATAACATTGTTTGCATATGACTATTTGTTCAGCAGCAGAGAAATTCACACGTTGAATATCTAGTGAACAAAAACCTTCTCAACAAAAAGGATCACCTCAAGTGGAAAAATCACTTCCAATCAAGGGGCACGACATGATCATTGTCCATCATCTGGGGCAGTTAAGTCAAGATTCAAGGAATCTCTCAAAGATGCCAAATAGCCAGGGGCAAATCTCCATCTGAATCGCTTAGGGCATTGGACATGGATTACAGCAACGAATCTTGCACGATCAGACAAATATCTTTTGGTATCGTGGCAACACAACACTACTAACAGTGACAACTCCCTACACCTTGAGAGCGTGGACATAGTCAGAAAATACCGCGCATGAACAAAGACCCGCTAGGTTGACAGTCCTAGGCAAAAATAAGGGCATCCCGACGAACCAAAAGGGTTCAGGCAAAAATTAGGGATAAAAAATGAAAAAATATGTACACCCGACAAGTCGAAAACCCAAAAAGGTGGCTTGGGCAAGAAAGGGTATCCCGGTGGACTGAAAATCTGAAAAGACAGTCCAGGCAAAAGTTAGGGATTAAAGCGTACGACTATGTCCCGTCATCTCGTCACTTGCCTACCAGGAGAATACTTGTCACTTCAATTGAAAGTTACCAAGCACCTCACAGGTTGGGATAATACTCAATCCACAAGACCTCCGCAGGCACCTTCTCCCGCAGAAACAGGGGCAGAAAAGTCTCGATGCAAATCCATCTTCATATCCTCAGCACGCGTCCCAGTAACATTCACTCCCTACAGAGTAAGAAAAAGACAGTAATGATAGCTCTCCCCAACTGAGACTTGCAACTGTGAATGAATCGACAATATTCCCCCCAAGCAGAGTTTATCTACCATCAACACTGAAAGGGCTTAATATCCCCGGTAGTCTTAATATTCCCCAACGGAGTATAAGAATATTCCCCGACAGAATACAAGATATCCCCAGTGGATTTAAAATTTTCCCAGCGCAGTCTGAAAAAGCTTCCCCAGTTGAGTTGAAGAATCATCCCCAGTAGACTCTGAAAGTTTGTCCCCGGCAGAGTATAAAAATAAATATCCCCAACCGATTTCAAAGGAAGATTCTCCCCAGCAAAGCTCAAGGGATTATCCCCCATTAGAGTCTAACAGATTATCCCCAGTGAAGCCGCAACTGAAAGATCATCCCCAGCGAAGTTCTTTCCTTTCGCAAACAGGAATTCAATCCCCAACAGACTCAATATCACCAGCAATGATAATTCATCCCAACAGAATTTATCAGTGGAATCCTCAGCAGAACATCTCTTCCTCACAAAGTAATCTCCTCATCAGTTTATCCTCCAACAGAGTTATACTCTCCTGCAGGTTTATTCTCATCAATCATCTTCGTTCGCCATCCCCAGCGGAAACGAAGAATTCAACTCTCTTCTCCAGCAGCTATCCGGGATTTATTTTCCCCAGCTAAAACATTACTTTTCCATACATCATCACACATGCATATATGCATCATACAACACAATCTCATTTATTTTGAGAACATCATTGCTTGACCTATATCATGCATTGCATACGATTGACCTTTACCTTTCAGGAAGGAGGCAGTTAAGTTCTAAGCTATGTCGAAGACCTGACCGGTTCTTAAATTTCAACTGAATTATCCTCGGTTGAATTTCAGATAAGGTTCTCAATCTCGATAATTTTCCTCCGTCGAAGTGTGGACGAGTTCTACAATCTCAATAGAAGTATACTCCGTTGAAGACCAGACAGTCCTAGATCTTGATGAAGATGTTTCCCTCAGTCGAAGACCTGACCGGTTCTTAAATCTCAATTGAATTATCCTTGGTTGAATTTCAGATAAGGTTCTCAATCTCGATAATTTTCCTCCTTCGAAGTGTGGACGAGTTCTACAATCTCAACAGAATTATACTCCGTTGAAGACCAGACAGTCCTAGAACTTGATGACGATGTTTCCCTCAGTCGAAGACCTGACCGGTTCTTAAATCTCAACCGAATTATCCTCGGTTGAATTTCAGATAAGGTTCTCAATCTCGACAATTTTCCTCCGTTGAAGTGTGGATGAGTTCTACAATCTCAACAGAATTATACTCCATTGAAGACCAGACAGTTCATAGATCTTGATGAAGATGTTTCCCTTAGTCAAAGCCCTGACCGGTTCTTAAATCTCAACTGAATTATTCTCGGTTGAGTTGCAGATAAGGTTCTAAATCTCGACAATTTTCCTCCGTCGAAGTGTGGACGAGTTCTAAAATCTCAACAGAATTATCCTCCGTTGAAGACCAGACAGTCCTAGATCTTGATGAAGATGTTTCCCTCAGTCGAAGACCTGACCGGTTCTAAAATCTCAACTGAATAATCCTTGGTTGAATTACAGATAAGGTTCTCAATCTCGACAATTTTCCTCCGTCGAAGTGTGGACGAGTTCTACAATCTCAACATAATTATACTCCATTGAAGACCAGACAGTTCCTAGATCTTGATGAAGATGTTTCCCTTAGTCGAAGACCTGACCGGTTCTTAAATCTCAACTGAATTATTCTCGGTTGAGTTGCAGATAAGGTTCTAAATCTCGACAATTTTCCTCCGTCGAAGTGTGGACGAGTTCTAAAATCTCAACAGAATTATCTTCCATTGAAGACCAGACAGTCCTAGATCTTGATGAAGATGTTTCCCTCAGTCGAAGAACTGACCGGTTCTTAAATCTCAACTGAATAATCCTCGGTTGAATTACAGTTAAGGTTCTCAATCTCGACAATTTTCCTCCGTCGAAGTGTGGACGAGTTCTACAATCTCAACAGAATTATACCCCGTTGAAGACCAGAAAGTCCTAGATCTTGATGAAGATATTTCCCTCATTCAAAGACCTGACCGGTTCTTAAATCTCAACTGAATTATCCTCGGTTGAATTTCAGATAAGGTTCTCAATCTCGACAATTTTCCTCCGTCAAAGTGTGGATGAGTTCTAAAATCTCAACAGAATTATACTCCGTTGAAGACCAGACAGTCTTAGATCTTGATGAAGATGTTTCCCTCAGTCGAAGACCTGACCAGTTCTTAAATCTCAATTGAATTATCCTTGGTTGAATTACAGATAAGGTTCTCAATCTCGACAATTTTCCTCCGTCGAAGTGTGGATGAGTTCTACAATCTCAACAGAATTTTACTTCGTTGAAGACAAGACAGTTCCTAGATCTTGATGAAGATGTTTCCCTTAGTCGAAGACCTAACCGGTTCTTAAATATCAACTGAATTATTCTCGGTTGAGTTACAGATAAGGTTCTAAATCTCGACAATTTTCCTCCATCGAAGTGTGGACGAGTTCTAAAATCTCAACAGAATTATCCTCCGTTGAAGACCAGACAATCCTAGATCTTGATGAAGATGTTTGCCCCAGTTGAATTACGGACAAGTTCTTAAAACTCAGCAGAGATGTTCTCTCAGCTGAAGTACAGGCAAGTTCCTAAATCTCAACAAAGATCAGGCTTCCCCAACGGAATCTTCCACAACAACAGGTATGCAAGTTCTCGCTAAGGAATCTCTTATGCGATCGACACTCCTGCAGATGACATCTTTAAGCCCATCCTCCTGCCAGCAATCTCCAAATGGCATTTGTAAGCCCATTCCCGACATCACGAGGCTGATACCACTTCATGCGAGTGCAAATTTCTGGGCACTCTAGTGTTCAATCATCTTCCACCTTCGAATCACGAAAGGCACGAAAGCCAATCTACATCCTCAGGTTTAAGAAGATTGAACAGGGGCAGCTGTTGTACCCTAAAATTTTCCCTCTCATATTTCTCAAAACATTGCAAGAAAAATCTCCAAGTGGCTCAAGGTTGCTCAAGAGTGGGTCAGACAAGTCATCTCCTAAGGAAGTCAACCCCAAATTAGGGTTTTGTGTTGCATCAAGACCCTTGAATCCAAATGACCTCAAGTGCTCCCCAATGTCCTGATATGTTCTCAAGGTCATCCATGTCAAGTTTCAAGCCTTGCAGAGGAAGTTTGCCCAGTCAATTGCTCAAAGGGTCCAACAATCGATAGTGTTAGGGCAAAAGTCAACTGTGACCCAAACACAGTCAAACTTTAAGATTTTTTGTCAAAATTATCACTTTGAAGGATATTTCATCATTTTATAAAGGGTTGATCATGATTCATCAAGTATTGCTCAAAATTCATCAAAACTCAAAAGTTGCTAAATTAGGGTTTTGTAGGAAAAGTCAACTCAACTTTGACCAAGCATAACTTTCTCATACTTTATGAGAAATGACCCATACAAAGCTCATTTTGAAGAGGATGCAATTTAGTACAATCCATCTTCATACCCCAAGATCAGAAAATGCACTCACAAGAAGTTATAAATTTGGACATTATAGGTCATTTTTGAAAGTCAACTAAAACACCTTTTTTGCCAAAGATTATAACTTGAGCATGGAATATCAAAATGAGATGAGAACAAAAGGTTTGTTTATAGGACATCTAAATCTTTCTAAAACGTCCAAGAACACCTCAAAAAGTTCAAAATTGAAGAAGTTATGCATTGTTGAAGTTGGACATTTTTGCAAAATTGCCAAAAGTCAACTATCCCCAAAACTTCAAATTTTGTCAAATAGGCCCATTCTTTTCCACTTGATTTGGGCTTGCACCATTTCCCACGTGTCCTAGCTTCAGCCATGAGCCCATATCTTATTTTTATTATTTAATTTGATTTTTAATTGAATTTATTCACTTTAAATCAAATAAAATCATATAAAATCAAAAGTATTTATAACTCATGATTTTTTAGTTTCTTTAGGTTTTGAATACAGCTATTATGTGAATCAAATTTGCATCAAGTGCATTGATTACAAGAAGATATGCTTTAGGCCAAATTTGGAAGGTTGTAATGGTGGAATCAAATCCAATTCATGAGCATTGATATGGAGAGATTTGTACCAAGTTTCTTACCCTAATGCAATATACATTACATAAGGAAGGAAAAGGAACAAAAATAGGGGTGGGAGGCTGCAAGAAGAGGTAGAACAAAGTTTGAAAAAGTCACCAAAAAGCTTGAATTCGAAACCATAGCAAGAGGCAATTTCAGAAGCTTAGACCGGTCTCAAACGATTCCTGGGTGTTCACCCAGTCTACCTGGATCAAGAACAAACATTCTCAGACCACCTAGCACGCTGTAAGTATCACGTTATCTCGCTATGTATTTGAAATCATAACTCACTATTCTTGCATCATTTGAACAAATCATTGATATATTTGTGATCTTCATAATATTTCCAAGCTTTTAGCATTAGTTAATTTTGTTTATCTGACCTGTAAATCCAAATACCATAGCTAGGGTTTCGTGGTTTTTTTTTGGTGTTTCTCTTTCAGGAAAAATTGGCCATCAAGAAGGGTATGGTTTTTGAGCGGGATGATGAGACGAGCACAACCATGCCCTTAGAATTTATTTTCATGGCTTACAGAGATTTTTGGAATGTGCATGACTTATAGTGACGGTCTGTGTCTGTTGGTATAAGTCTGGAATGTTTTAGCCACGGGCGTAACGTAGAAGACGAAGACGTGTCACACCATCAATGGCCAGTTCAAAACCACGCGCGCTTTTTACTTTTTTGCTGGCATATTGACTTGTTTTTTATATTATATATTATTTGTATATTATTAACAAATAAACCAAGTAGCCTAGTGGTAAACGTGTACATCCATTAGCCTACAGGACCTGGGTTCAAATCCGAGGTCCCCTATTTTCTTTGTTATTTTTATTCTTCAGGTAATTACATGCATATTCAAGTGCGCAGAACACCATACGCCTTCACATATCCAGCTGCCAGATGGCCCAAGGCCAAATCTGATGACCAATAATTGATGGTTCACCATAGACAAAGTCCATGCACGCCTACTTGATCTCAAAAGTCAACAAAGGGCCAGCTCGTTTGGGCCATAGATCTGTTGTTCAAACACCCATATTCAGGCCCATACCACCTCTTCTCTCTATTTCTTTTATTTAATATTTGTTTTATTGATTTAATTGATTTATTATTTTCTAACCAATCAAATTTTTTCCTTTATAAAATTAAAACCACAAAAAATATTTTCTTTATCAAATTAAATTTTAGTATTTTATTTTTTATTAACAAATCTATTAATTAATTTAGGCTATTAATTAGAAATAACTTTAATATATTTTTGTAAATAATTAAAATTAACTAGACTTAATTAGGTTTTTACTAACATTAATTAATTTTTATTTCTTTCTTAAAATACTAAAAACCCAAAAATAACCTTTTTTATTTAACTAATTAATTTATTTAATTTAATTTAGTAATTAATTTAGGATAGTTTTCTTTCTTAATTCAAAAAACAACAAAAAATCTTTTCTTTAACAAAAAGGGTCAAAACTCTAGAACTTTGCGCTCGATTTAATTTCCCGCACGCGATTTATTTATTTTATCCAATAATATATTTGTGTCCGGTTTGTAATAGCTTAATAGGACATTTACTTATTTTTTTATCGCTTTATTTATTTTTAAAGGGTTTGTCTTTGGAAATGTAAATACCCGACGCCTTGTAATTTAATTTCTGCACTTTTATTTTCCGCAAATTATAATTGTTAGTTGTTTGATAATAGGATGGCATGACAAGACTGGATGTTTTAACGTAAAATCAACTTAGATCACCCTTAACATGTACAAAGATAAAATTGACTGAAAATGACACGCTCGCACATGCGCACTCTTAGGGTACACCCCACTTGGTTGCCTTCGTACATGGTCATTGAGTATAGGTCACTTTAGAGGTCGCCCTCTTGTCCAAAAGATCATAGTTGCCTCGAAACGGCTGCCTCGGATATTGTTGCCTCAAATAAATGATCTAAGACATTAGGGTTACCGCTAAGGCGTCTTAACATTGCTTTGGTGACCGTAAGTCCCTCATTCGAATTGACCCTCAAACTCCAACGACGATGCTACCTACTCATCAATAGTAGGATAACATTGTCTAAAGGAAATTAGCATAGAACGATTCCTTTTTCGAGTAGGTAGATGGTTCTTAAGTACTTGCACCTTTAAAAAACAAAAACTTTTCACACTTACACTTTTCGAATAAAGTTTTCAAAAAACACTTCATACACTCTTGAGGACAGAAGCAAGAGTTAAATCGAAGTTTTCAAACAAAATTTTTTTCAAACCCACAAGCACAAAGAAAGTAATTTTGAAAACAATTGAGCAAGTACCTAAGAGCCCGTAGATAACTACGGACAGAAAGGGTGCTAATACCTTCCCTTTCTATAAATCTACCCCCTGTACTCAGAAATATCTCGAAAAAGGAATTTTTCTGTGCTTTTTTCCTTTCCTTGTTGGATAAAATAAAAGACGGTGGCGACTCTTTCTTACCGCGACATTTTGCAAACACAAACGCAAAACGCAAACCAGCATTCCAAAAAACAGTCAGTTCTTCCCACTGTGTCACACCTGTATTTTCCCAAATCTTGTATTTGCACCAAATATAAAAACATGTGATCAAAAAGCAATAGAAAAGTGTGCCACAAGTTCAAATCCCATATGTTCCCCCCCCCCCCCCAAAAAAAAAAAACCACAACAAATTCATTTACAAATAAGTGGCTCCATCACACTTGCAATGGGCTGGCTTTGAGAGAGAGAATCGTAAAAAAGAGAGAAAAGAAAGTTGTGATACCTCCATATAAAAATCCAGAATTCCTAAACAGAAAACCAAAAAACCTTGTTCTTCCCTTGAAGTAAAAGAACTTGTTATTTTCTCTTTCGTTGCTCTTGCTGACTCCAGAATATCTGAAGGCAGAAGCTCAAGTCCCAAACCACGCTCCAGGTTCAAGGTAAGTCTCCCTGACTCTGCATCTTCTCATTCAGAACATCATTAAACATGTAAATATCATAGTATTGATGTTGTCCATATCACTGCGTAAGTAGAAAAATAGAGGATTAGAACTTCCTGACTAAGGCTAGACTTGGGACCAGGATCAGAACTTCCTTAAACTGTTGTGCTTCTGACTTGCTGTTTGCTGAAAACTGAATAAGTTATCGTTGTGTTGATTGATATAAGGAAAGAGCTGAAATGTAACACAAAACTTCTGTTTTTCACTCACCATTCTAACACATAGAATTTCCATGATTCACTCACTGTTCTAACACAACACATAACTTCTGAGTTCTCCCACCCTATCACAGAACTGGCGAATCTGCTGGGGATTTCATTTTAAAAGTGGGGTTACCTTAGGGTTAAATCACATCTATTTGCTTTCTTTGTTTGATTTGTATGCTTTACATTATGGTTCTTTTTTTGGGCTTGCTTTGATCCTCCACCTGGATCTGGGAAACCTTTCTAGGTATGTAGCAATAGATTGTGGAAACTGTACGGCGTAGACCGATATGGTTGAAACAATGGTTATGTTAGTGTGACGCATTTGTGGGTACCGGTATCCCTCATGGTGAATCGAGGAGAATAGGCCGCTAAGTGGCGTCATGAAGCACTAATTGACTTTAGAACCCTAATTGAACAAACTTGGCCATTAGGACGTAGTGAGATAACCAGTTTCGGTGTAAAGCTGAAAATTGGTTGATACTCGATACTACACTCATTGAGGCTGGACTTTTGGGATATCTCGGCCGCAAGAAAAGATTGATTATTCTGAGATAATGCCTAAGAGAAAGGTCGGTGATATTGAGATTCTTTAGAACCCGATCACTATTACTAGGACAGGTTGAGCCAACTAAACTTCAAGAGGGTACTTACCTATAAAACCCCATGCAAGCCTAAAACATAGGGACTTGTCTGCTTTGTGTGTATATATATTTACTTGTACATAACATCATAAACATCATAAGCATCATACGCATGCTCACTAACCATTTCAAGGATTTAGAAATTCATCTTTGTTTTTGTTTTGTAGGTCATGAATATCGTCTGAAGGAACACCATCTGAATCAACATTGTAAAAGCACACCCTCAGCTTCAAGAGTTAGCCTCAAGAGTGCCCAGGGATTCTCCTTTTACCAAGAAATTCGGTCAACTCCTCAGTTTGGCTACATCCAGTTTCCAAGAAGAGATGATGTGTGTGTTGTTCCAATTCTTTGATCCCGTACATCATTGCTTTACTTTCCAAGACTATCAGTTGGTGCCTACATTGGAAGAGTTCTCTCTACTCTTAGGGGTGCCCGTTCTTGATCAGATACCATTCACCGGTCTAGAAGGGATTCCAAAACCTAAAGTCATCATCGAGGCTTTGCATCTAGCTGACATCATAGCTAATTGGGAGACAAGAAGTGGGGTTAAAGGTTTCTTAGCCAAGTTTCTATTAGAGAAGGCTCGTCCATTCTGGGATGACATGGATTTCCAAGATTTCGAAGACATCCTGGCTCTTCTCATTTATGGTTTGGTTCTGTTCCCAAACTCGGACCAATTCATAGATATTAACGCCATCAAAATCTTTCTCTCTCGCAATCCTATACCTACCTTACTAGGAGACATCTTGCATTGCCTTCATACCTGGACCATGAAGAAAAGAGGTACTCTTTTGTGTTGTATTCCCCTACTCACTAAGTGGTTCACTTCACACCTACCTCAATCAGTATTGAAGAACGAGCAAAGACTGACATGGTCTCAAAGAATGATGTCCCTCACCCATTCTGACATCCATTGGTGTTCGAGATCCTTGGAAGATGTCTCTATCATTGACCGCTGTGGGGAATTCCCCAACGTACCTCTGCTTGGTATTAGGGGAGGTATCACCTACAATCCTTGCTTAGCTCTTAGACACTTTGGGTATGCCCAAAAATATGGCCCTCATGAGATTCTCATTCAAGGTCTGGTGTTTGACTACGACAAGGAAGACCAAGGTTATCGCCAGAGGTTTACACAGGCTTGGAGAATGGTAAACAAGGTGGACAGTAGAACTTTGGGACATAAAAACTCTATCCCACTCCAGCCTTACCTTAGGTGGGTATGGGCTCGTGCTCAAAGTCTCTCAATGTCTTATCCTTCTATCCTCCCTGTTATCATAGAACCTATTGTTGAAGGAGACGTCCCATACATTGTCCTTCATCCTGACACGCCTACCTCCCTCGGAGACTTGCAGAAAGCTTGGGTTCAGTTGAAGGAAGAACGGGACACCTTTGAAGCCCAATTTTACACCAGTGAGAAGAAGGTTTTGGAACTCACTAAGCATCTTCATGAAGAACGGAATCTGAACGCCTATATTGCGCCAAAGAGGATGCGTTCAACCTTTTTCTGTTAGGAGTTTTGTTATATGTTTGTTTCTATCATTGTAAGCCCAAAGAGGCATAATTTACTCAAACATGGATTTATTAATACGACGTGTGTTCCTCTTTTGGTCTGAACAAATTTAAATCTCTAAATTCCTTAAAATCATTGCATACGCATACCATCCATGATATTGCATAATTAGGTTCTGTTACAGGTTTCTCATCTCCTCCGCTGTTTATTTCAAGCAGAAATGACTTCTGAACAAAGCATCAAAGATCTTTAGGAATAAAATACCCAATTTCAACAGATGTTTGCAACTCTGGAAAAAGGGCAGGAGGATCTGAAAGCCCTCATCCTGAAAGAGAAAGAGAAGAAGAAGAAGAAGAAGTGCGTCGGTGCCCTCAATATGGGTAGAAGATTCGGGGGGGCACTAAAGCAATCAGTTGATGTAACTTCCTCATCCAAAGAGGGGGAAATCAAGAGGGGAAGACAAGAGAAGATGACCCCAGTCCTGAAGTCTCTGACAACGATACCGACTACAATGATGAGCAGTATCCTCCCGTTGAGGATAGGTACAAGAAGTTAGAGGATCGGTTAAGTGCTATGGAGATCCAGAGAATATCAGAGTTGGATTTTGAAGAACTAGGGTTGGTGTCCGGGGTAGTCATCCCACGAAAATTTAAGGCTCTAGTTTTCGCAAAGTATGATGGGGTGTCTTTCCTGAAGCTTCATCTCGATTCCTATGTAAGAAAGATCCAGCCCCACACCGCTGATAGAAACTTGTGGGTTCATTTCTTTCAAGACAGTCTGTCAGGGACTCAGCTTTAATGGTTCTACCAATTGGAGGGAATCAATGTCCGAAACTGGGAGGATTTGGCTGCGGCTTTTTACAAGCAGTATCAATACAATGCCGACCTGGCCCCTACTCGTACTCAACTCCGTAGTATGCCCATGGGTACAGGAGAAGGTTTTAAGGACTACGCACAGAAGTGGAGATACTTGGCTGGGAGAGTTCAACCCCCTTTATCTGACAGGGAGTTGGTTGACATGTTTCTTGGGATGCTGTCTGGTCCATTCTTCAACCATTTGATCGGTAGCTCATCGGCTGGTTTTACTGATTTGATATTAACTAGAGAGAGGGTAGAAGCTGGGATTCGGAGCGGTAAAATACAGAAGGATACCTCGTCAAGTTCAGCAAAGAAACCTTTCACTGGTAAGAAGGAGGCCAGTGCCATTTATAGCCCGAGAGATCAGAGCAGAGTGGGATACTGTCCAACGGTTAATGCTGTAATGATACATATGCCTGCAGCTGCTCCACAATGCAACAATCAGAAAACGGTAGAAAGACCACAAAGGAAGTTTACCCGGATAAATATGACATTGACAGAGGTTCTACCCCATCTGCTAAGATCCAACTTGACAACTTTAAAAGAGGCTCCCAAGAATCCTAATACCTCATCTCCTCGGTATAATCCTAACGCTCGGTGTCCCTACCATTCTGAGAGTCCTGGTCACGATACAAATGACTACTGGGCTCTGGGAAATAAAGTACAAGATCTGATTGACGCAAAGGAGATTGAGTTCGATGCTCCGGAGAAGCCCAATGTCATAACAGCTCCCATGCCTAGACACAACCGTGGAGTTAACACCGTTGATACTGATCTGTTCGTGACCTCAGTTGATGAAATTTCTACTCCTCTTATGACTGTTAAGAAGAATTTTTTGTTGGCTGGTTTATTTCCAGGTTGTGATAAAGATTTCCACATATGTTCATCTCTGCCTTCTAGTTTCTATATGCTAAAGACAGGTGTCCAACGCCTGATGGACAGCCGAGAAATTTTGTTCGAAAAGACTTTGATTCCAATTGTTCTGTGTGAAGATATTGCTATTATAACCATTTCCGTCAGTCCTTCCAAGGTTTCCTCGAGAAAACCTGTTAGGATTACACCTACTACGAGAGTCGCTTTGTTGATAATCACGTGTCCTGGTCCTGTCCCGTACACCTCAGACAAAGTTGTCCCTTGGCATTATGGCGCTGATGTTTACTATCATGGCGTTAAACAAAACTTAAAGATCGAAGAAGCTGATCCTGATGTCGGTAACATTGTTGGGACCAGCAAGATTACTAGAAGTGGAAGGGTTTTCTCTCCTGAGATCTCCCCGAAGACTGTCACTAAGCATGTCGTTATTTCATCTTCTGATCCCGCTAGTACTTCAGTTACTATTCATGTTCTTACTCCAGCTGTTACCCCTGCTGATAAGTCATATGGGACTCGAGGCAAAGAAGTTATAGGTGAGCCTGCCCGGACGGAGGCACCTAGAAAAAATGTTGTGGAAACCTCTAATCAAGAGATAGAGGAAATTTTGAAAATAATTGAAAAGAGTGACTACAATGTGGTCGAGAAGCTGGGGCAGACCCCCTCAAAGATATCCATGTTATCCCTGCTGTTATGCTCCGAGGCCCATGCGAAGGATTTGATTGCATTCCTCAAAACTGCGCATGTGCCGCAAGAGACTTCAGTTGATCAATTTAAAGATTGCGTGGCTAGCCTGACTGCTAACAATGGGATGGGTTTTTCAGATACAAACTTGACACTGAAGGGAAGGAAACACAATGATGCTCTGCATGTCTCAATCGAATACAGTGGCACTACCATGGCTCATGTGCTGGTGGATACTGGGTCTTCGCTGAACGTTCTGCCCAAGAAGGCATTGGACCATTTAGATTGCGAGGGTTTGACTTTAAAGCCCAGTAACATTGTGGTAAGGGCTTTTGACTAATCAAAAAGAATGGTGCATAGGGAAGTGGACCTCCCTATAAAGATAGGCTCTCAGACTTTGAAGTCCACTTTCTATGTGATGGACATCAGGCCGTCGTATTCTTGTTTGCTGGGTTGTTCTTGGATCCATGAGGCTGGGGAAGTTACTTCCACACTCCACCAATTGTTGAAGTATCCGGTAAAAGGGAAGATTGTCACTGTACAGGGTGAAGAGGAGTATATGGTGAGCCATCTCAATTCCTTCCGCTACATAGAGATGGATGGGGAATTTATCGAAAATCCTTGTCAGAATTTTGAAGAGGTCCCTCAGATCTTGGCATCGACTGAAACTGCTAGCACCAAACCTCCTATGAAGATGGCTTCTCTCAAGGACGCCTGAGCAGCAGTTGAAGAAGGTGGGTGTACCAATTGGGGTCATCTCCTTGAATTCACTCACAAAACTGATAAATTTGGCTTGGGCTTTACTTCAGGGGCTCAAAGGGCTGTTCAACGCGCTCGAGTTGGAGGACCTCCCCTATGCATCAGTAATCGAGGGGTCAATAGCAAGACAGCGAGGAAGATTTTAATATTGACAGCTAGATTTACCCAACTACCAATGGTGGACCGAGTAACTGGACGGCTAGAGATTTTGTTCCAGTTTCTTTTATTCCGCAGTAATTGTCTTACTTGTTTTCTAAGTTTGTAATGAACAATTTAAACTTTTTGGCCTCGTGTCTTACCCGAGGCATGATGGTTCTATCTGTGAGGGTTATTATATGTCATCTCATATTTCATCAATGAAGCATTGGACATTCTTTGCATACAAACTTTGCGCTCTCTATTTTTCTTTTTTCTGCCTTTACTTTAACAATACAGCTATGCTCTTACACACACTCACGTATCACACTGCAGATCCATATCCACTCTGGATCCCATTGATAACAGCTCTGCTATTTCCAGTTATGACTTCGAAAATCTGATCAACCAAGCCAAGGACGAATGTGAGGACGATTGTGAGGTACCTGGAGAACTTGCTAGACTACTACAACAGGAAGAGAGAGCCATACATGAAGAGCCGATTGAGATAGTGAATTTGGGTACTGAGGAGGACAAAAAAGAGGTTTAAATAGGTGCAAATCTGGAGCTCAGTGTCAAACAAAGGTTGATACAGATACTGCACGACTATGTTGAGATCTTCGCCTGGTCCTATGAATACATGCCTAGTTTGGACACTGATATTGTGGTACATCGCCTACCAGCTAAATAAGATTATCCTCCGATTAAATAGAAGGTTCGTCGTATGCATCCCAAAATGTCAAAGAAGATCAAGGCAGAGGTCATGAAGCAGTTCGACGCAGGCTTCTTAGCTGTCACCTTCTATCCGCAGTGGGTTGCTGACGTCATTTCGGCACCTAAGAAGGACGACAAGGTACAGATGTGTGTGGATTACATAGATTTGAACAGGGCAAGCCCCAAGGATGACTTCCCACTTCCCCACATTGATGTTTTGGTTGACAACACTACGCAACACAAAATCTTCTCCTTCATGGATGGTTTCTCTGGCTACAACCAGATCAAGATGGCTCCTGAAGACATGGAGAAGACGACCTTCGTCACACAGTGGGGGACCTTCTGTTACAAGGTGATGCCTTTTAGGTTGAAGAATGCTGGGGCAACCTATCACCGAGCCATGGTCGCTTTGTTCCATGATATGATTCACCACGAGACCGAGGTTTATAAGGATGAAATGATAGCCAGGTCTCAAACCAAAGAGGAACATCTCGATCATCTACAAAAGTTGTTCGACAGGTTAAAGATATACAAGCTAAGGTTGAATCCGAACAAGTGCACCTTCGGGGTAAGGTCTGGTAAGCTTTTGGGTTTCATCACCAGTGACAAAGGTATTCAGGTAGACCCTGAGAAGGTAAAGGCCATACAAGATATGCCGGCTCCCCGTACAAAGAAGGAAGTTAGGGGTTTCTTGGGACGTCTGAATTATATCGCCAGGTTCATTTCACATCTGACTGCTACTTGTGAGCCAATCTTTAAGCTTCTAAAGAAAGATCAAGTGGTAAAGTGGAATGATGAATGCCAGGCTGCTTTTGAAAGAATCAAGGAATACCTCCAAGAACCACCAGTTTTGATGCCTCCAGTTGAAGGAAGACCTTTGATATTATACTTGACAGTACTAGACAATTCAATGGGGTGTGTGTTGGGGCAGCATGACGAGTCTGGTCGAAAAGAGCACGCCATTTATTACCTTAGCAAAAAGTTTACTGACTGTGAGACACGATACTCACTGCTCGAGAAAACTTGTTGCGCTTTGGCATGGGCTGCTCGCCAGCTAAGACAGTATATGTTGACTCACACTACCTTGTTGATATCAAAGATGGATCTGATCAAGTACATTTTTTAGAAGCCCGCTCTCTCCGGAAGGATAGCAAGGTGGAAAATGATCTTAACTGAATACGATATATAATATACAACCCAGAAAGCAATCAAGGGGAGTGTATTGGCTGATCATTTGGCTCATCAGGCCGTGGATGACTATCAGTCCGTAAATTTTGAGTTCCCGAATGAGAACATTATGCTAGTGACTGACTACGAAGAACATGGACCAGATGAAGGACCTGAGGAAGGATCTCGATGGTCTATGTATTTTGATGGAGCCTCAAACGCATTGGGCAACGGTATTGGCGTTGTGATCATATCTCCCGAGAGTTGTCATACTCCGTTCACTGCCCGATTATGTTTCAACTGCACCAACAACATGGCAGAGTATGAAGCATGTATCATGGGTCTTCAAGCTGCTATTGACTTGAGGATCAAGTTCTTGAGTGTATTCGGGGATTCCGCTTTGGTGATAAGTCAGATCAAAGGAGAGTGGGATACAAAGCACCCGAATCTTATCCCATACAAAGAGTACGTACTAACATTGCTCCCACACTTTGGGGAGGTAACTTTTGAACATTTCCCACGAGAGGAGAATCAGTTAGCAGACGCGCTAGCTACCATGTCTTCCATGTTCAAAGTTAGGTGGGACAATGAAGCTCCCCAAATCACCATTGAGAGGTTGGTTGAAGCAGCACACTGCTGTAAAATCGATACCGAGGAAGTGGCATACAAACCCTGGTTTCACGAAGTCAAAAGGTATCTCGAAGCGCAAAAGTATCCCAAAGGGGCATCCGTCAACAATAAGAAGTTTTTGAGAAGGTTCGCTGCAAAGTTCTTCCTCAGTAATGGAATCCTCTATAAGTGCAATCATGACTCTACCTTACTGCGGTGTGTAGACAAGAGCGAAGCAGAGAGGATCATGACAGGTCTACATGAAGGCACCTTCGAAACTCATTCTAGTGGACATACCATGGCTAAGAAGATCCTACGTGTAGGATACTACTGGTCCGCTATGGAAGCCGATTGTTATTAACACTCTCAAACTTGTCATAAGTGCCAAATTTACGTTGATAAAGGGCACGTGCCTCCGGTCCCCTTAAATGTTTTGAAAGCCCTATGGCCCTTTGCAATGTGGGGCATTGACATGATTGGCGAAATCAGGACCACCACTTCCAATGGGCATTGCTTCATCCTAGTGGCCATTGATTACTTCACGAAATGGGTAGAGGCGGACTCCTTTGCTACTGTTACCAAGAGTGTTGTGGTGCGGTTTATCAAGCATAACCTGATATGTCGGTATGGTGTGCCAAAGAGAATTATCACCAATAATGGTACGAATCTCAATAACAAAATGATCACCGAGCTCTGTAAACAATTCAAGATACAACATCATAATTCTTCTCCCTACCGGCCGAAGATGAATGGCGCTGTTGAAGCAGCTAACAAGAATGTCAAGAAGATTGTACAGAAGATGACGGTGACATATAAAGACAAACATGGGATGCTACCGTTCGCTCTTCATGGGTACCGTACCTCAGCACGAACGTCGACAGGGGCAACACCCTACTCTCTGGTATATGGCATGGAGGCAGTCCTACCCATTGAGGTCCAGATCCCTTCTCTCAGGATTATGAAGGATGCGGGTTTGAATGAAGACAACTGGGTTTAGACTTAACTTGATCAACTGAATTTGATCGATGAAAAGAGACTTACTGCCATCTGCCATGGTCAGACGTATCAAAAGCGAATGATCAAGGCTTTTAACAAGAAAGTCAGGTGTCAAGATTATCAAGTCTGGGATCTAGTAATCAAACGCATTATACTACCGCAAGGTGATCCCAGGGGCAAATGGACCCCCACCTACGAAGGGCCATTCGTGGTTAAAAACATTTTCTCAGGAGAAGCTATGATTCTAACCACCATGGATGGTGACGACCTGCCTCACCCTGTCAGTGCAGACATAGTGAAAAGATACTACGCCTAACTAAAAGACCCGCTAGGTTGACTGGCCTAGGCTAAAATAAGGGCTTCCCGGCGAACCAAAAGGGTTCGGGAAAAAGTAAGGGATGAAAATGAAAAATCTGTACACCCGACAAGTCGAAAACCCGAAAGGGCGGCTTGGGCAAAAAGGGGTATCCCGGTGGATTGAAAACCCGAAAGGGCAATCCAGGCAAAAGTTAGGGATTAAAGCATACCACTATGTCTCATTGGATCATTTGACGACCAGACTTCGGTATCGACTATCAAGCTCGGACGGCGCCAACCAATCTGATCAACCTTCGGCCAAGAAGCAAAGTGATGAGACGCTTAAAGACATAAAGGCAATAGCAGAATTGGAACCCAATGGGGTTGTTTCACATAGCTGTTTGTTTTTCTTTTTACATAAATTGTATAATTTCTATCTTTCAGCGGCGTTCTCTTACTAGGACGTCAGCCTCTTTGTACGAAACGCCTATTACGGGCCAACTTTAAAATATTATACAAGTAATTTTCACAAGAAACTTCAGTTCATTTTTTTCTTTTCCTATTCTGTTTTGCAAGAACGTCCATTGATTTATTTTTGATATATGCATTTGAAAAATGATTATTGCTCATAAATATTTACGTAAGAAACAAAAGACAAATACTCGTAATTCCAGAAACAGAGAAAAACAAGAAGTGCCAAACCCTGCGGTTACTCTGCCAAGAAGGTACCAGGATAAAGCCAATTTGGAAACATAATTGTTGGTACGTACACTCCCCACATAGTAAGGGTATCCGAAGGCATTTAGTGCCAGCTTTCCCGAAATAGGGCATAACTATCCCCAGTCGAGGTTCGTAATCGCAGGTGAGTCAACAATTTTCATCTCCCCAAGCAGGGCCTATTTCCCTGGGTACGAAAGCTCAATCTCCAACAAAGCTCAACATCTCTAGCAATGGAATTTCATCCCCAGCTGAGTTTATTCCTCCAGGTCAGCAGATCTACCAACGGAGTATCTCTTCCCCTAAGTTGATCCCCGTAGAGTTATCCTCCAGCATCTCATCTCGACAGAATATTTATTCTCTAGCAGCAGTCAGGGATTTATTTTCCCAGACTTGGATGTGTCACAACTAGCATCTCGTATCCATACATCATGGCATGCACACAGATATCACATACATCATAATCTCATCTCACCCTGCATTTCATGCATCGCATATAATTAACCTTGATAGCTTTTTAGGAAAAGGCGATTAGATTCAATGAATCCAACAGTTGTACAAATCACATCTATAGACAACTAATGGAAACTCAATTCCCGAAGTCAAACAGGTTAACTAATCTACATGATCAAGCGGAGTAAGCCCTACTATCCAGGCTTTCATCTCAAAGTAACCCTACTACACAGGTTCCTTCACCAAGCGCTAATATCCAGGCTTACATTTCAAAGTAACCCTACTACCCAGGTTCCTTCACCAAGCCCTACTATCCAGGATTTCATTTCGATGTAACCCTACTACCCAGGTTCCTTCACCAAGCCCTACTATCCAGGCTTTCATTTCGAAGTAACCCTACTACCCAGGTTCCTTCACCAAACCCTACTATCCAGGCTTTCATTTCTAAGTAACCCTACTACCCAGGTTCCTTCACCAAGTCCTACTATCCAGGCTTTCATCTCGAAGTAACCCTACTACCCAGGTTCCTTCACCAAGTCCTACTATCCAGGATTTTATTTCGAAGTAACCCTACTACCCAGGTTCCTTCACCAAGCCCTACTATCCAGGCTTTCATTTCGAAGTAACCCTACTACCCAGGTTCCTTCACCAAGCTCTACTATCCAGGCTTTCATTTCGAAGTAACCCCACTACCCAGGTTCCTTCACCAAGCCCTACTATCCAGTCTTTCATTTCAAAGAAACCCTACTACCCAGGTTCCTTCACCAAGCCATACTATCCAGACTTTCATTTCGAAGTAACCCTACTACCCAGGTTCCTTCACCAAGCCCTACTATCCAGGCTTTCATTTCGAAGTAACCCTACTACCCAGGTTTCTTCACCAAACCCTACTATCCAGGCTTTCATTTCGAAGTAACCCTACTACCCAGGTTCCTTCACCAAGCCCTACTATTCAGGCTTTCATTTCAAAGTAACCCTACTACCCATGTTCCTTCTCCCTTATCTCCAGGCAACAGTTCACAACACTGTAAGGCCAGGACTCGACCAGATACGGTCAATTTCACATTTCCCCAGCGAGTCGCTGTACAGCCTAGACCCTTACCAGTTATACATTCTATTTTCACCCCTCAATCAAGAGTTAATTCCCCAGTAGAGTAACAGACAACCAAAGCTCCTAGGTTTTACTTCCCAAGGCATAAATCAACATTCCCCGACAAAGTCCCCCTCATCAGCAGGTACAAAAATTCTCGCCAAGGAATCTCTTACACAATCGATCTTTTCTGTATGGCACCTTTACACCCATTTTCGACATCACCAATCAGCAATCTTGCATGCAAGTGCAAATTTCTGGGCACTCTAGTGTTCAATCATCTTCCACCTTGAGATCACGAAAGGCAGGCCAGCCAATCTACATCCTCAAGCTTAAGAAGATTGAACAGGGGAAACTGTTGTACCCTAAAATTTGCCCTCTCATTTCTCGAAAGATCAACTTGGACCCTCAGGCTTGCTTCCACCCAATTGCAAATTTTGAATCATCACTTTTCAAGGAAATCATCCATAAGGGCAAAATGGTCAAAAGCACACTGAAAAAGTCAAACTTTGACTTTTAAATCAAAAAGTCAAGTTTCAACAATTATATTTCATCAAGACATGAAACTAGTTCATCAAAATCAGGAGTCAGAAGTTACTTTGAAAAAATCAAATTTCTAAACATTTGGAAAATTTTCTAAGTGTTTAGAGAATGTGATACTTCAGAACTTATGAGCCAGTCCCTATGCAAGTGCAATAAGAAGTTGCAAACACGGTTCAGAACATGACGCTTCAATCAGAACATGTAGAAGTGATGCTCTTTGGTCAGAATATGATGCTTCAGTCAGAACATGATTCTTCAGCATATGAAGGTTATGTTCAACGCTCCAGTCAGAACATGCCCCTTCAGCATTTGGAGGTTACGTTTCTGATCTTCTGCGATCAAAATATCACCAAATCCCAAGACCTCGTTTAAACAACCTCCTGCGCTGCTACAGTACAGTACTCTAACCAACAGTTAATCCAGTCCACGCCTGCATTTTCCCAAATCTTGTATTTGCACCAAATACAAAAAGTTGTGATCAAAAAGCAATGGAACAGTGTGCCAAAAGTTCAAATCCCATCTGTTTTCCCCCCAAAACCATAACAAATTCATCTACAAATAAGTGGCTCCATCACACTTGCAAGGGGCTGGCTTTGAGAGAGAGAATCGCAAAAAAGAGAGAAAAGAAAGTTGTGATACCTCCATAAAAAAATCCAGAATTCCTAAACAGAAAACCAAAAAACCTTGTTCTTCCCTTGAAGTAAAAGAACTTGATATTTTCTCTTTCGTTGCTCTTGCTGACTCCAGAATATCTGAAGGCATCAGCTCAAGTCCCAAACCACGCTCCAGGTTCAAGGTAAGTCTCCCTGACTCTGCATCTTTTCATTAAGAACGTCATTAAACATGTAAATATCATAGTATTGATGTTTTCCATATCACTGCGTAAGTAGAAAAGCAGAGGATCGGAACTTCCTAACTAAGGCTAGACTCAGGACCAGGATCAGAACTTCCGTAAACTGTTGTGCTTCTGACTTTCCGTTTGCTGAAAACTAAATAAGTTATCATTGTGTTCATTGATATAAGGAAAGAGCTGAAATGTAACACAAAACTTCTATTTTTCACTCACCATTCTAACACATAGAATTTCCGTGATTCACTCACTGTTATAACACAACACATAACTTCTGAGTTCTCCCACCGTATCACAAAAGCGTATGACTATGTCCCGTGGAATCCACACAGTCAATTTTATCACCAAAGGTCCAAGTTCAAACGGTCCAAGATCAATCCAATCAACTTCTATCAACGGCAAGGGACATTCGAAGAC
Organism: Vicia faba; assembly: GCA_948472305.1. NCBI lineage: Eukaryota > Viridiplantae > Streptophyta > Magnoliopsida > Fabales > Fabaceae > Vicia > Vicia faba. The sequence continues at coordinate 139,096,899 of OX451736.1, forward strand.
ATTGGGGCAATAGTAGAGTTGGAAGGAAATGAGATCATTTCACATGGCTATTTGTTTTCATTCTCAATTTTGTTTTCCTTTCAATGATTTCCTCTTACTAGGATCTCCGTCTCTATGTACAAAAATGCCTATTCACGGGAAAAATATCAATACAAATATACTTTGAAGTGCAAAATTTTTGTCTTTGTTTTGAATGCAAATTTGTCCAATGACTAAAATTGAATGAACATATGCATATGAACATAATTAAACTATTTGGCACATGTGTCCTTCTAAACAACAGCAAGTATCTCTTTAATATATATGAAATATCCCCACAGAGTTATCTCATTATCATTATCCCCACAAGGAAGACTACAATAAACCTTTCCCCAGTGGAGTTGCCTACAAAGTCTCTTTGCATAGGATAATCTCCGACCAGAGCCTCAACCTCTTGGCAGCTCTCTCTCCAGCTAAGTCAATTTTTACAAGTTTAAGCCTAATGGATCTCTTCCTAAAAGAAACTCACTTACCCAATAGGGTTTATTTCCCCAACAGGTTTCATTTCCCCAACAACAATCGAGGAACCGCAAAATTCCCCAGCCGAGTACATCCTCCCCAACCGAGTTTGTATTCCCCCGCCATAGTCCATCCTTCCCAGCTGAGCCCGCTATTCCCCAGCTGTGTATATCCTCCCTAGTTGAGTGTATCCTCCCCAAGCTAAGTCTGTCCTACCTAACTGAGTCTACACTCTCCAGTTTGGATTTTCCTTTCAGATTATTGCAAATCATAGGGCCATAACCCCTGATCCCCAGTAAAGCCTCCAACAAAGCTTTTACTATTTCCAAAAAGATATTATGAAGCCTGGACCCGACCAGATATTAGCACAATTTTCAAGTTATTACTGAAGCCTGGACCCAACCAGATAATAGTTTAAATTCTTCAATTGTCGAAGCCTGGGTCCGACCAGATTGCAGTTTAATTCCTACAAAATCATTAGCAAAACTCCTCTTCTCCAGTAGAGTTTGCCACTATCCTTAGTAAATCAGTGAAACCTAGACCCGACCAGATAACAGTTTAAGTATCTGAAACCTAGACCCGACAAGATAATAGTTGATCTCAATTTCAAGATACTATAAAACCTGGACCCGACCGGATAATAGTCTAACTCTTCAAAGATATAGAAAAACCTGGACTCATCCCGACCAAGGTTTAACTTCTTTTCCCTTGTAGAGTTTACCTCTATCCTAACAAATTACTGTGAAACCTGGATCCGACCAGATATCAGTTTTCAATTTCATTTTCTCAAAGTAGGTTGTTGTGAAGCCTGGATCCGACCAGATAGAAATTACCCTCAGATATTCGTTATAAAACCTGGAAACCGACCAGATAACAACTAAATCCCCAAACAGTTTATTGTGAAGCCTGGACCCGACCAGATAGAAATTGACCTCATCAACCTCAGAAGTCTGCAAAGCCTGGACCCGACCAGATGATAGTTTTTCAAACAGTTTATTATGAAACATGGAGCCCGACCAGATAACAATTAACTATAATCCCCAGAGAGACACTATGAAGCTTGGACTCGACCAAATAATAGTACAACTTTCCAAAAACCATGAAACCTGGACCCCAACAGATAGTAGTTACCACTTCAAGTTACTGTGAAGCCAGGATCCAACCAAATAACAGTTAACTTCCGTATCCCCAGTAAGTTGCCACGAAGCCCGGATCCGACCAGATAGTAGTGGACTACTTCATCCTCAGCAAATTGTGAAGCCTGGATCTGACTAGATAACAACTGGCATTCAAGAGATACTCTTCAGTGAGAGCATCTTTTCAACAAAGTTTGAAGATATGCATATTCTTCATCCCCAACGACAATCAGGGATTCAACCCCCCAAAATTTCCTCAATAGCAGCCAGGGATTTATTTTCCCGGATAAAAACATACATCTCACATTCATACATCATAACGCGTACATACCATATGCATTTAACATAATACCACATCTGGTGAACATCATGCAGGCATCTGGATTTTACTAACTCTTTTTCTCACAAGTAAAACATCAAGTTTTAGTATAAATCAATAAGATATTTATGCTGATACTTCTTCTAGTGTTTACCAACATTCCTCCAAATGGCATCTATAAGCCCATTCACCATCCATCTTTGAGTGCAAATTTCTGGGCACTCTAGTGTCCAATTATCTTTCACCTTCAAGTCACGAATGGCGGATCCTCCAATCTAACTCTTCAGGATAAAAAAGATTGAACAGGGGAAGCTGTTGTACCCAAAAATTTTCCCTCCCATTTTTCATGCAAGACATTATCCTAGGGTTTCTTGTGTACTCAATTTGGCTCAAAGGTTGATCAGACAGATTCTCTTCCTAGGCGGTAAATCAACAATTAGGGTTTGGTATTTCTCATAGAAAATTGAGTTTTCAAGGTTTGAAATGGTCTTCATAGGTCTTCCTATCTCCACAAGGATGTTTATGCCAGTTTTCAAACTTTGCATTGCAAGTTTGCTCAGTCGTTGGCTCAGATAACTGAAAACGATTACATTGACCCAAAAATCGACCTTTTTGCGGGAGCAGGTTCAAACGATTGTAACTTCTTCATTATTCGATATTTTTTAGGGTTATTTTTGCGTATGATTCTCCTTGATGTCACCTCCATTCTCTCTTCACAAATCAAGAATCAATCACATGTAGAAGATCGCCAAAATTCGAATACGTTAGAAGTCGCATCATGGACTTTGACCTAATTTTAAGTAATTGTCGTTTGATTTCTAAGAGTTGTGATTTCCTCAAATTACAAGATCTTGAGACGGTTATTTCTGCATATGGTCATAAGTGATGTCGCTCACGAGTTTATCTTCAAAGATCAAAAGAAAATTGTGTTTGGAAGACTTTGAAAGTTATCGAACCGTCGCAAGTCATTGGTTTGATTTCGAATGTTCTTAAACACAATTTGTTGAAGTTTGTTAATTCTACAAGATTGACGAATGTTCTTAAAACATGGTTGTTATACAATGAAGTCCTATTTTAATCAAGTATGACGTGTGAACTCATTTTCATTACCAATTTGACATTATACAAGAGTTGAAGATTAAGACTTTCATTTAAAATGACCATGGTTTTGGATTCAAGTTAACCAAGTGGAATTAAATTCTTAAACATTTGTTTTGTTTAGAAATTTGATTGGAGTACAAGGCGCATATTTTGTTTGATCATTTTTGTGATTTCTTGAAGTTCAAGTTACTCAAACCAAGGCGTTTTATTCAAAGCATTCAATTGAGAACTTCAAAATTCAATTAAAATTTGAGATTGGTATAATAAATTTCTTCACACCAAAAATTATTCAAAGGCTTTGTGTTCATTACATTACAAGTAAGTTGAAGTTACGAATTTTGTTTTGTTTACAAATGAAATAAATTACAAGATTTGTTTTATTTACAAAGGGAGAAATTTTGTTTCTTCAAAGTCTTCATTGCTTCATCTTCAAGCAATCCCTCCAATCTTCGCTTTCCGCCCACGCCTCATGTTCATGAAACAAAGAAGAAGAGAAAGTTAGCAAGCATTTCAAACAACAGTGACATATAAAAAAGGGGAAAATTCATCATTAGGGCTTGTATTTAGGAATCAGATTTTAAGGTTTGTTTTTATCATAATCCCTCTTGTACTATTTTGCAAATCACAAGGTTGGACTTTGGTTCACAAAAAGAAAAGGAAATTGGCAATCATAACCTAAAGCCCAAAGCTGCCAAGAAACAATAAAATATGCAAACAAACAGCAGGGCAAGCAAGCAAAGCAGGCAACAAAACAACAACAAAGCAGGCTGCTTAGCAGGCAGCAAAATAACAACACTACAAGCTGCAACAATAACACTGCAAGCTGCCAAAATGAAGCTTGTGCAAAATCTGAAAGCAACAAAGTACCAGAGTTCAGAAAAATAAGGTTTTGGGTTCTAAGGCCTCAAACAATTTCAGTTTTATCATAGGCCAAAATTCTATTGCAAATCTCAAGAATTGGTTCACAATAGTGCAAACAGAATTTCAAGTCCAACACAAGGTCAAGCCCAACAGATTTCATCCCAACATGATTTAAACAATTCAAAGCCTCATACAATTCTTGTTTAATCATTGGCTTGGGAATTTGCTGTTTGCAAATCACCAAGTGGGTTCACAAAAGATAAAGAGGAAATCAGAAGATATCAAATCAGCAAGCAAAAGGCTCATGTTGATTCAAATCAAGAAAAGTCAGAACATACATTGGCTAAAAGAAAATCATGTTCCCAAGTTTACTACAAAATCAAACTTCTGTTCACAGTAAAGATAAATAGAACTCAGAATAGCCATCACAGTACAACAAGCATAGGATATAAAAAACCAGCAGAAAGAAGAAATTCAGAAAAGTTAGCTACAAGTACAAAAACTTGTACAGAAAAAGCAACTAGCCAACAACAAGTAATCAAGTACAAGGTCTGTAAAAAGAGCTCAAAGTACAAAACCAAAAATACCAAAGCAACAAGCAACTAGTACAAAAGTACAACAAAAGTAAATTCCCCTCAAGTCAGCATCAAGCTTGTACAAGAAAACAAGCAAAGTCAACCATCAAAAGCAGAAAACAAGTTCAAAGTTCAACAATCAAGTCAAAGCTGGAAACTCTCAAAGACAGCATCAATTACAGAGAAATTCAAAAAGCCATCATAATATAAAGCCGGCAACAACACAGAAGCAAGGAGGAGGATTTCACCACAAAAAAAATATACAAGCATAACATCATCTTCTTCCATTTTTGTTTTCAACAGATACGCAAAACATACAGAACACAAACATCAGAAAACCCTGAATTATTTTTATCATCATTTTCGAAAACCTAACCCTTCAGATTTTTTGTAACAAGAAAGAAGAGTAAGAAGAAAAAGGAACGAACTCACTGGTAAAGAGGCCGAATCACATTCTCTTTCTTTCTTCCTCTCCTCTCCGCATGCATTTTCACTGTAAAATCAAACAATAAATAATTAAGTTTCAGAACAAATTAGAGAAAGCAGTACACAATGAGAGGGATAAAGAGGAACGTGTTCACATCATAGTGAGAGAGAGCAAGATCGTGAAGGAGAAGGATGAATATTTCGTTCTTCATCTTCTCAGAGGAGGCGCTACCTCCTTTTGATTTAGGGTTTCATAAACCCCTTTGCAACTTAGTGATAAATGGTGGGTCTTGGGTCGACCCGGTTCGACCCAAGCCCACCATATATTTTTAATTTCAAAAAAAAAACTAATTTTTTTGCCATATAGTATTCAAGTTAAATTATTTACAGATTGGAGCAACTGGCGCATTGGTGAAGTTGTTGTTGGATAATCCTGAAGGCAGGGGTTCGAATCCCCCTGAGACCATTTTTGCTTTCTTCATTCTTTTTATTATTTTTGATTTGTTATTCTGTTGGGCCGAACTCCTCCAGCCCGTGCATTTTTTTCTTTTCTTTTGATTTCAAAAATAGGCTTTTGGGCCTAACAACAAAAACTGTTTTTACATTTTCTTACTTTTAGTATATATTTCAAAAATAGGCTTTTGGGCCTTTTTTCACTTTTTAAACCCCCTTTAGTATATATTTCTATTTTTATTTTATCTTACTTTTCATTTAGTTATTTCTTTAATATAAATATATGTATATAAATATATTTTGCTAAATAATTACAGTAAAACTTTTCCACTTTATTTTTTTTATTATTATTTTATTTGTCTCTTATTTTATTATAGATAGAATATAAAAATACCATTTTCTTAAACAAATTTCTTTTTTTATCGAGTTTAATTTAGACTTAGTCTTTTTTTTAATTAATTAATTTAGAACTTAAGATTTTAATTAACATTTTTTCTCATTCATTTTACTTGACTAATTAGTTTAAAAAATCTTTTCACAAAAAACCTAAATTTGTTTCTTTAATCAAATTAATTTTCTTAATTAACTTAAGTTTAATTTTCTTAGTTTAATTAATTTTCTTTTAGTTAAATATGTCAAAAGCCTTTCTTCACAACAAAAAAGTATTTTAGTTTATTTCCATATAATTTTATTCTTTGTACATTATATTTACATTTATTGTACATTATAATTCAATTCAATATGGTTGTAGTAGAAACTTAGGTTTAAATTACTTGTCATCCCCCATTTGTAAATTTGTATCCCGCATCCCCAATTGATGTAATAGCGTAGTGTTTTTAATTTCCGCAATTTATCACTTTATATATAAATGCTAGTAATTAGGGTTTTGTATGGAAAGACTAAAACCAACAAATAGCAAACCCTAATTAAAGACAAATCAAGCATGAAAATCAATACACTTTCACACAAACACCCTTAGGGTAAATCCGCTTGGTTGCCTTACAAAAATGGCCATATTACGCATGTGAGGTATCTTAGCAAAAAAACAAATACAAGATCATAGTCCCTCGATGACGCTATCCATGTTGCCTTTCAAATGATCTTAGTCCCTAAAGAAAAATGCTAAGATACCTTGCAACATTGCTAATCATGGTTATACAATGACCCACGCTCGTCCTGTTTACATCCAAAGATAGGGTTACTTACCAAATCAATGGTAAGATAACAATGTTAAAGGAAAGAAGAAATGAACATGAAAGACTTTTGAGTAAGTAGAATGTTCCTAGTTACTTGCTCAATTTCAAAACAAAACATCCTTGCTATTTTCAAAACAAACACCAACACTTTCAAAAAAACATCTTTCAAACTTGAAAACATTTGCAAAATATCAACACTTTGTATACATTCTTACGAACGAGAATCATTACAAAGTTTGCCTAAACGAAGGCGTCTTTTCAAAATACTTTCAAAAACCACACAAATCACATTTTCAAATAAAAGCAAGTGATCTAGCAAGTAAATAAGATCCCATGGAAAACCATGGATGAAAAGGGTGCTAATACCTTCCCTTTTCATAATCTACCCCCCGAACTCAAGAAACAATCTCAAAGGTCTTTCCTGTGCTTTTTCACCTTTCCTTTTGGATAAAAGAAAAGTCAGTGGTGAATCTTGCTAACCGTAACATTTGCGATAAAACTCAAAACAACCAAGTCAGTTCCCCCACTACATCACACATACCAAGATTATGCAAGAATATTATTACCTTTCTTCAATAAAGTTGAATTCCATCACATTTCCAAAGATGAGAATCATATGGTAGATGGTTTGGCCCCTTTGGCTTCGATGTACCAAGTAAATGCTTGAAATGATTGGTGCGTCAAACAAAGATAGAAAGACATTGAGAAGGTTGGTAGGTAGCTTTTTCCTAATGAAGATGTGTTATACAAAATAAATTATGACATGGTCTTGCTCAGATGCGTGGATAGACACGAAACAGACATGTTGATGCAGGAGATCCATGAAGGTTCCTTTGGTACCCATGCCAATGGACACTCAATGGCAAATAAGATGCTTAGGGCAGGTTACTATTGGCTGACAATGGAATCTGACTATTACAAGTTTGCGAATAAGTTCCATAAATGTCAGATTTATGATGACAAGATTTATGTGCCTCTGACGCTTCTCAATGTTATTTCGTCCCCATGGCCTTTTTCTATGTGTGGTATTTATATGATTGGAATAATTTAACCCAAGGCGTCGAACGGACATCATTTCATCTTGGTGTCAATTGACTACTTCACCAAGTGGGTGGAAGAAGCTTCCTATGCTAACATCACCAAGAAAGTGGTAGTACACTTTATCAAGAACAATCTTATATGTCGGTATGGTGTGCCAAGCAGGATTATCACTGACAACGGCTCAAATCTGAATAAAAAAATGATGACAGAACTTTGTGAAGAATTTAAGATTGTCCATCATAATTCGTCTCCTTACAGGCCCAAGATGAGTGGGGCTGTTGAAGCTGCTAATAAAAACATTAAGAAGATCATCTAGAAGATGGTTATTACCTATAAGGATTGACATGATATGCTCCCTTTTGCTTTGCATGGGTATCGTACATCCATCTGCACTTCAACAAGGGAAACCCCATTCTCTCTTGTGTATGGTATGAAAACAGTGCTCCCCGTTGAGGTTGAGATTATCTCTTTGCGTGTAATAATGGAAACCAAATTGTCAGAGGCTGAATGGTCTAGAACAAGTGTGACCAGTTGAATTTAATTGAAGAAAAGAGACTGACAACTGTGTGCCATGGTCAGTTATATCAGAAAAGAATGAAGAAAGATTTTGATATGAAGGTCAAGCCTCGTGAATTCAAAGAAGGTGACCTCATGCTCAGAAACATCATGTCTTTTAATGTTGATTCTAGGGGAAATTGGACTCCCAATTATGAAGGCCCATATGTTGTCAAGAAAGCCTTCTCTGGCAGTGCATTGATTCTTGAAACTATGGATGGTGAGGAGTTCCCATGCCCCATGAATGCTAACGCAATCAAGAAATAATTCGCCTAAATAAATAAAAGAATAACTAGCTAAGTTGAAAACCCGAAAGGGCGGCTTAGGCAAAAAAAAAAGAGTGTCTCAGTAGGCTGAAAACCCGAAAGGGCGGTCTAGGAAAAAGTTAGAGACATAAACAGAATAAGTTTTTCAGGTAGGTTGAAAACCCGCAAGGGAAACCTAGGAAAAGGGTAGCGATTTCCTGGCAAGTAATTGTGTCAGACAAGACTTGATCATTGAAGCAACAATCTTCTCGGATTCTCACCACACTTCGACTCAAGCCTCTGCTCAAGAGTTTAAAGTTGTTAGGAAAAATAGTGGTCATCATATTTCAATGTATCTTTTCCATGTATTTACCATTTTCCAAACCTTTGTAATCATCCATAGAGTCACGCCATTTGCGGACTACCATTTTGTTAATAAAATTTGAGCCTTTATCCAATTCTTTGTAGTTCTTATTTTATTCTACTTACAAAAATTTCATTTATTATTGATAGCAATTTTCAAAACGAAAAGACTTAATAATAAAAAATGTTTTTTAAAAAGAATTTACAAATTACTTTTTACTTCAGATTTTGTGATTCAAGTGGAACAAAAAATAATGATTCCCAGGATGGACGAACTCTGAAGTTTTGAAAAGATCCCCCAAGAGGTATCCTGAGATTTCTCTTGCTGATATGCGCATGATCCTCTTATGTTTCATTCCTTGGGTAGTTGGATTTCACACTAATTGATATATGGTGCAATGTTGGGCTTATAATCCTATTTTCCCCAGTTAAGTCTTGGTTCAAAATTTTCCCCAGGTTGATTACTTGGTTTTGGGTTTGTACAGTTTGATGCATCTATTCCAGATTCTCTAGTCAGGACTTGACACAGATTTTTTCCAGATGAGTATCCAGACAAGGGCAGTAACTTTTCTAAGAAGTATTGAGATAGTTGTCAATTTTTTGGATTTTCTCTCACCAAGTGTTGATTTTGATTTAAAATCCCTATAATTTTGAATTCCTGTTGCGTTGTTAACTTCTTAGATCCTCAAATGAAGCAAAGATGATGCTTCTCTCTAAAACTTGTTATCCCCACGAAGTTTCATAATTTCTCCCCAAAGAAGTTTACACAATCATTACTCTTGATATTGAAGAATGTATTTGGGCTCCCCTCGATGATATGGTGTTGTTTCCCTATTGAAGTCAGTACATAATCCCCAGTTGAAGTCTAGACGATATGGAATTATCTTCCCTAGTGAAGTATACATTATATTATCTGGTGAAATCTGGAGGAGGATGTTGTATCCCTACAACTGTATTGGTTTATTGATATCAGATTGTGCTATACTTATTTTCAAGTCATGTTTCTTCCCAGTGGAGTTAAGTCGTGAAGTTGTTGTACCCCAAAAGTTTCCCTCCCATTTTTCAAGACATATTGATTCAAGGGTCTCAATGGCTCAAGACTACTCAAGGGTTGACCAGACAAATCCTTCTCCTAAGCATTGACCTACAACTGGGGTTTTAATTTTCCCAAAGGGAGTTGGACTTCTAATGCCTCAAATGGATTTCATGATTTCTCATATGGATCAAGGTACTTTTATGCCAAATCTCAAACCTTGCAACACAAGTTTGCTCAGTCAACTAGTCAGATGATTGAAAATCAAATGTATTTGACAAAAAGTCAACTATGGTCAACTTACAATAAAACCTCAAGATTTTTGGTCGACATAAACATTTTGATGTCACATTAATCATTTGATCATGGTTTGATCATGATTCATCAAGAAAAGTCAAGACACGTTCAAAGATTCAAAAGTTGCTAAATTAGGGTTTTGACCATTTCTTTAGGAGAAGTCAATTGAACTTCGACCAAGCATAACTTTCACATTCTTCATCAGAAAATTCACAACCAAAGCCCATTTTGATGGAAATTCAATTCTCTACAACTTTGTCTCTCTAAGCTCAAGGTCAAAAAATGCTTCATTTGAGAGATATGAGGCAAAACATTATAGGTCATTTTAAATGTCAACAAAAAGACATTTTTTGTCAAAGCAATTTGCATCAAGATAAAGACTTCAAGTGAAAAAATGAATAACATGAGAGTTGTGGGGGACATCTTGAGATTTCCAAAAAGTCTAAGATTAACTTCATATGACAAAAATTGTGAGAGTTATGATTGGTGCAATTTTTTTGAGAAAATGCATGAAGTCCACTTTGAGCAAAATTGAATTTTTGGGCTAATGGGCCTATGTTTTTAGGTTCAAACGTGTTCATGACATGTTTAAGGACCCATAAGTTCGTTCATGCATTATCTTTTATTTTTACTTCATTTATTTTGAGTTTTATTCATTTAAAAGCAAAATAAATCAAATAAAATAGTAAATTAATGGACCAAGGCATGTGGGCTTTTGTTTTGGATCATTTTGAAGCCCAAGATTAGATATCCAACTTTCCAAAACCGTGTGAATTCAAATATGGCAAGAATCTTCAAATATGGAAGCTTGAAAAACATGTTTTATTCTTGTTTGATTTGGCTTTGATTGCACAAGATTCTTTCTATATCTCTTAACCTAATGCATTCTCCTATATATACCTGATACATTCAGACAAAGAGAGACATGAATTGCTTCCTCAAGAGCAAACCCTAGAATTCTCCAAATTTTCTCAAAGTTAGGGCAAGTGTAAATCCTTATCTCCAGCCGTGTCCAAGCAATTCCAAGCATTCCATTACACTCTTGATGATCCTAGGAGTCGTTTCCAATCTTTCAACAAGCTCGAGGCATCCCAGAACGAGCTCTCTTAAGAACACCGGTTGGGTAAATTTTCCAAAACTCTAAACTTCTATTTTATGTATTGTTAACTAATCTTGTATGTTCATGTATGTTTATGATAATTTTTAGAATAGGTTGCTACCATTACATGAAGCTTATAACGTTGAACTTATGATTGGCCATTGATCAACCGAGCTAGGGTTTTTCCTTCGAAACTCACGATCTAGGAATTTTTAGCCAAAACTAACACTTGACACTTGATCTAGGAATTTTTAGCCAAAACTAACACTTGATTTATACCATTTTTACAGATTGGATGTTGGGAGTCACCGAAGAAGACGACCGGAGTTTGACTCTGGCGTCTCTGAGTTTGGTTGACTCCGGTTAGGGCTGGCGTGGCACAATGGAGTCTCATGATTGGATCTCTCTTAATAACAGGGCCCCACGTGCACTGACTTGCTTTTGAATTCAAATCAAAAGCATTGTTTTATTATATAATGATATGTTTGCATTCCAGTAACAGATAAACAACATAGCTCACTTGGCAAGGAGGAAGATTGGGGAAAGGAATGGCGCGGGTTCAAGCCCCAACGCTATCATTTTGTTTACCCTATTTTCAAGCCTTAACCTAATTTTTTCATTTTTTTCTTTTAATTTTCCATTAATTATTTTTAACTAATTTTTAACCAAAAAAAAATCATAAAAAATATAATAAAATCAGATTTAGGTTTTTTAATAGATTAATTTAATTTTAGACAATTTTTTCTTATTTAGTTAATTAGATCTAGGGTTTTCATATAATTAATTAAGTATTTAATTTAGTTTTTTTTTAAAATCTATTTATTTTATCATTCAAAATTAATCAAAAATACAAAAAAAATTATGTTAGACATTTAGGACATTAAAAAAACATTTTCCAAATATTTTATTTGCATTAGACAATTTGTATAGGTTGTCCTTATTTTGTAATAGTCTAGATTTCAATATCTTTCACGGTTTTTACTATTGTACCTGCCCCAAAGCCTTGTAATGTAATTAGGGTTTTACTTTTACGCATCTTTACTTTTTGCACTTATATTTTATACCTGTATATATAATTGTTAGATGTATGCTAATAGGGTTTGTATGGAAAGACAAAAAAAACATTAGAAAACCCTAAAATACTAAGATAAATAACTGAATTGAAAAAACATGCACACTTACACCTCTAGGGTAACCTCCTATCTGTTGCCTTACGAAAATTGGTCATGTCCCTCGAGAGTGGGGATACTTTAGTAAAGACCCTCAAATAAAGATCATAGTCCCTCGATGACCCTTTGAAGTTGCCTATGAAAAATGATCTAGTCCCTCCGATACAAATTGCTAAAGTATCCCTACATGTTGTCTTCAATGACCATTTGATGACCCTACACATGTCCCTTCACATCTAAAAGATAGGGCTACCTACCAACTAATGGTATGGATAGTACTATCTCTAACGGAGAAGGAAAAGAATAAGAATTACCTTTAGTGGGTAAGGAACTTTTAATCGCTTGCTCACAATCTTTTATAAAATAAACATTTTTTCACATCACACTTTCCAAACAAAATATTTGCAAACACTTTGTATGCATTCTTGAGGACTGATACAAGAATCATTACAAAGTTGGTCGTACTTTGGCTTTTCAAAATACTTTCAAACAAATTATGCACATAAAGAAAATTTTCAAAGGTGAGCTAGTGATTAAGAGCCCGTAGATAACTATGGATGAAAAGGGTGATAACACCTTCCCTTTTCATAACTTACCCCCCCGAACTCAAAATCTATAAAGGTCTCTCCTGTTCTTTTCACCCTTTCCATATTGAATAAAAGAAAAGCCGGTGGCAACTCTAGCTATCTGCATATTTGGATAAAACCAAAAAATTCAATTCTCCTACTGTATTATAGAACTGGCGACTCTACTGGGGAGTTACTTAAAAAGAGGGGTTGCCTTAGGGTTAGATCACTTTATTTGCTTTAATGTATTGTTTTGCTTTCTTTACTTTAAAGATTTTTGTTTGGGGTTATTTACTTGTAGGATCTTACATTCGGATCTAGGGATGCCTTAGGTAAGTAGCAATAGATCATTAAAATTGTACGGCATAGACCGATATGGTTCAAATAATGGCCACGGTTAGTGCGACACTTTGGTTTGTACTGATGTTCCTTGAGTCAGTCAAGGATAACATTGGGCTTCTGTGTGGTGTCATTAGCACTAACTTACTTTAAGAACATTAATCGACCCATCTTGGTCATTAGAAGGTAGTGAGATGGTCGGATTTAGTGCAATCCAAGGTTGGTTGATACTCGATGGTACGCTCATTGATATTCGACTCTCAGGATGTTTTAGCGGCAAGCCGATTGCCGTGCTAAAATAAAGCCTGCGAGAAAGATCAATGATATGAGATTCCTAGAACTCGGTTACTATTTTTAGGATAGCTTGAGCCAACTTAACTCTAATGGGAAAGGGTACTTACCTATAGACTTCATGCAAGCTATTGTACCCCAAAAATTTCCCTCCCATTCTATTCAAGGCATGTTCATTGAGGTCTCCAATTGCTCAAGGTTGACCAAGAATTGACCAGACAAATTCTCCTCATAAGCAATGGATTTCTATCTAGGGTTTCATTTCTCACAAAGAATTTTGGTTTGTAAAAACTTCAAATGATTTTCATGTCACCCTATACGCCTCAACATAATGGCATAACTGAAAGAGAAAATAGAAGTGTACTGAACTTGACGAGATGTAAGTTGAAAGCTAAAAAATTTCCTAAGAGATTTTGGGTCGAAGCAGCTTTGACAACAATATACACTCTGATTAGATGCCCAACATAGCAGTGTGTTGTACCCCAAAATTTTCCCTCTCATTTCTCAAGAATTTTATCACCAAGATCTCTATTGGGTAAAGACTGCACAAGGTTTGATCAACTAAAGATACTTCCTCAACACTGATGACTCAAAACTAGAGTTTGAATTTTCCCAAGTACAATTGGACTTTTACCATGGATCATATTGGGCTCTCAAGCATCAAATCAAAGAAGAGCAAGTTTGCTTCAATCCATAAGCTTAGATTGGGCATCTGGCTTCCTTCGAGCAAGCTTGGTTCAGGGCCTTTGATTGGGCATTTGGCTTCCTTCGAGTAAGCTTGATTTATAAGCTTCGATTGTGCATCTGGCTTCCTTCAAGCATGTTTAGTTCAGAGGCTTCAATTGGGAATTTGGCCTCCTTTGATAAAGCTTTGGTTCACAAGCTTTGATTGGGCATTTGGCCTCCTTAGAGAAATATTGGTGCATAAGCTTCGATTAGGCATTTGGCCTCCTTCGAGTAATCTTGGTTCACAAGCTTCAATTGGGCATTTGGATTCCTTCGAGCAAGTTTAATCACAAGCTTTTATTGGGCATTTGGCCTCCTCCGAGCCAGCTTGGTTCACAAGCTTTGATTGGGAATTTGGCCTCCTTTGATGCAAGCTTGGTGCACAAGCTTCAATTGGGCATTTGGCCTCCTTAGAGCAAGTTTAACCCACAAGCTTCGATTAGGGCATTGGTTTCCTTTGAAGCAACATACTTCGAATCCAACTCTAAACCCTTCGAGCAATATGCTTTGAAGAACATTGATCAAATCTTATAACCTTATCCTCCAAATCTCACTTTTCAGGCTATGTTACTTTTCAGGCTATGTTGCTTCTAAATTTGTTCATAATCAGAGGCTTACACAAATTTTTGATACATTACACAAAGATTCGTAGCTTTATCCATTGGATTATACCATTTTTGGATAAAATGGCAAAAAGTTATGTGTCTATTTTCATAAATATTACTTTAATCACAAAGTTAGCTTCTTGAACTCCCAACTTGATTTTATCTGAACACAAGCAACATCAAAAGCATGAGTCAAATCTCCTGCACCCAACAAACATCAGGTCCCGCTTGTACTTGAACTTGGGAACTATGGAAATTCACTCAACTTGATTTTTTTCATTTTCAACCAAACCATAGTTTGTTATCTTACAAATCTGATTACTCCAACTTCCAAAACCTTTTCTCTATAAATATAAAGACCATTTTCAAATCTAAGGTAGATTCTTGGTGGTGTTGAAAAAATCCTCAAGCACTCTCAAACTATCAAAAACTCAGGACCTGCACACAAGCATAAAACTTGGCACATCCTGACCTTACCCACAAAAATCTCAAATCCCTTCATACGTTAGTGAGCCTTTCGATTCACTCCCTAACTTCCATATACCAGCCTTAGAACACTCCTAAAGCACTCAAAAAACCCACTCAAGGAAGTTAGTGATCCTTTCGAATCACTCATAACTTCCATATACCAACCTTCAGTTCAGTGACTTTTTTTAAGGCAAGGTAGTGATCCCACTAGCTCAAGGGAGATCGAAGCAGGCTTAATCCATCATCAAACTGTTCCTGGAGGTTCTGTCGAAATCCCTCAAGTTTGACTCCAAGAGGTAAGTTTTCTTAAACTTGGAACCCTTCATTCAAACATCATTCGTATATAATTTGTGAAGAAAAATGTAGATATCATGTCTAGGAAGCTGGCCATGTCCATAGTTTTGGTTATCATTGCTTGTACATTAAAAATTTCATCTCTGAACAGTTAGGTCTTAGTTTTGGTATTTCATGTTAACCTTCGACCCATTAATTTTGAAATTGTGTGGTTAGATTTGTTTTCAAACTTTAGGCAGGTCTGATACTTACATCCTTCGATTTGGCTGAGAAAGGAAGCTTTTCGAAGCTTAACAAATGAGTTATACATCCCTGCGCTGGAAGGAAGAAGATGAAGCCATGAGTTCATTTTATATTTAGTGCAAACTGTATAACTAACGAATGAAACATACCACCCCAGTGGTACAAACAGCGTGCGTGAAAGACATTTATGTGTAAGATCCTGGGTTCAAGCCCCAGCGATACCTTTTTTAATTTTTTTTCAGATTTTCTCATTTATTTTTGTTTGCAGGAAGCGCGCCTGGGCCTCCATTGGCTAGGCCTTGGCATTTCCATTTTTTGACCTCCCCTACTTACTGACAAACAAACAGACCCTGGGCCCAAGCATAAAACTGTTTTTCTACACAAAAATCGTTTTAAATACAAAAAACTATTTTCTACACAAAAACACCAAAAATATATTTAAGTTATTTAGTTTATTTTATTTAACTTCTTACAATAAAAAAGACCAAAAAATTTTTTTCTATTTATTTTCTTTTCTTTAACTTAATCTTAATTTTTCTTTAATTAAATTAAATTTCCTTTTAGTTAAGTAGGCCAAAATCTTTCTTTAACAAAATCAAAACAAATTCATTTTCTTTTCATTCATGTCTTGTACATTATATTCTTTTCAATTCTTGAACATTATTCAAGTTTCAATATGGTTGTAATAGATAATTAGGATTTAATTTATTACAAATCCCCATTTGTAAATTTGTACACCCCATCCCCAAATGATGTAATAGCGTAGTAAATTTACTTTCCGCAATTTACCACTTTCATATAAATGCTAGTAAATTAGGGTGTGTATGGAAAGACTAAAATTAATCCTAGACAACCTAATCCAAGACAAAATCCATGCAATCAAACACACTATTCACACACGTGCACCTCTAGGGTAACCTCGCTTGTTACCTCAGAAACTAGTCATGTCCCTCGAATATGGGCGTTTTAGCAAAGACCCTTGATAAAAAGATTGTAGTCCCTCGACGTCCCTCGATGTTGCCTTAGGTAAACGATCTACTCCCTCGATGTCCCTCAATGTTTCCTTAGGTAAACGATCTAGTCCCTAACGGAAATTTCTAAAAACGTCTCATAGGTTGCCTTCTATGACTATACAATTGACCCACGCCTGTCCCTTCACATCCAACGATGGCGCTTCTTACCAAATCAGTGGTAAGATAGCAAAATCTAAATGAGGGGGAAAATAACATAGACCTTTTGAGTAGGTAGGACGCTCGTTGTTTCTTGCTCTTCAACTAAAACCATTTCCACACTTACACTTTCAAAAACATCTTCAAAAATAAACATATCTTTGAACTATTTTCAAAACCAACACTTTGTATGCATTCTTATAGAGACGAGAATCATTACAAAGTTAGCCGCAACAAAGGCCTTTTGCAAAATATTTTCAAACTTACACCCATCACAATGCATCTTTTCAAACCAAACATTTTCAAGTGATCTAGCAAGAAATTAAGAGCCCATATATAACTATGGATGAAAAGGGTGCTAACACCTTCCCTTTTCATAATTTACCCCCCCCCCCCCCCCCCCAAACTCAAGAAAACATCTCAAAGGTGTTTCCTGTTCTTTTCACCCTTTCCTTATTGGATAAAAGAAAAGTCGGTGGTGACTCTTGCTATCCGCAACAGTTCCGATCAAACGCAAAACAACCAGGTCAGTTCTCCCACTGTATTACAGAATTGGCGACTCTGCTGCTGAATTTACTTAAAAGTGGGGTTACCTTAGAGTTAGATCACATTTACTTTCTTTCATTGTTTGATTTGTTTGCTTTAAATTTATGGGTCCTTGTTTGGGTTTGTATTTATCCTCTACCCAGATCTGGGAACACCATTAGGTAAGTAGAAATAAATCATGGGGATTGTGCAGGGTATACCGACATGATTGAAGAAATAGCTACGTTAGCGTGACACATTTGTTGGTATCGGTAGACCTTTAGTAGTCAAGGAGAATACAGGGCCGTTGTGTGGTGTCATGAAGCATTAACTCACCTTAGAACCTTTAATTGAACCACTTGGCCACTAGGAAGTAATGAGATAGTCGACTTTGGTGCAGTCCGAAGTTAGTTGATACTCGATGCTACACTCATTGAGATTGGACTTTCAGGATATTTCAGTCACTAATAAAGAGGCTTGTGCTGAAATAATGCCCGATGAAGAAAGATCAGTGATATTGAGATCCCCTAGAACCCGGTTACTTTCTAGGACAGGTTGAACCAACTAAACTTCAAGAGGGTACTTACCTATAAACTCCATGCAAGCCTAAACCTAAGGAATTTTGTGCTTTGTTTGTACATAAAGACTTATTTGCTTTGTTCACTTGTACATAACATCATGACATCATACCATGGCATTTTGCACTAACCATTTCAAGGACCTGTAGATTTACTTTTTTTTGTTTTGTAGAACATGACTTCCACTCGCAGAAATACTATCCAAGTCAACATCGTAAGAGTTCCTCCTCAACTCAAGGATTTGGCATCAAGGGTCCCCAATGATTCTCGTTTCACCAATAAATACGATCGCCTCATCAACTTGGTTACATCAAACTTTGAAGAGGATATGGTGAAAGTGTTATTCCAATTCTTCGACCCTTTGCACCATTTCTTTACTTTTACTGATTACCAACTTGTTCCCACCATGGAAGAATTTTCTTAACTCTTGGGAATACCTATCCTTGATCAACTACCCTTCAACGGTATTGAAAGAGACCCACGACCTGAGGAGATTGCTCGAGCTCTACATTTGCAACGATCTAATGTTATGGCTAATTGGAAAACGAGAAGTGGTTTCAAAGGGTTCCTAGCCAAGTTTTTATTGGATAAGGTTCAAGATTTTTGGGATGCTCTGGACCTACAAGCCTTTGAAGAAGTATTGGCTCTTCTCAACTATGGGATGGTTATGTTTCCTAATATGGACCAACTTATATATGTGAACATAGTTAAAATATTTCTATCTCGCAATCCAATCCCCACTTTACTTTGCGATATCTTGCATTCTCTTCACACCCGCACCATGAAGAGAAGAGGACTTCTTATGTGTTGCACTCTTCTTTTGCCTAGGTGGTTTATTTCACACCTACCCAGATCTATTGTGAAGAACGAGCAAGGCTTAAGATGGTCTAGTAGGTTGATGTCACTCACACATTCTGATGTTTATTGGTGTGCTCGATCTATGGAGGACATTACTATTATTGACCATTGTGGGGAATTCTATAATGTCCATCTACTTGGCATTAGGGGAGGTATCACTTACAATCCTTGTTTGTCTCTGCGATAGTTTGGGCATGCTAGGAGGGATGGCCCTCATGATACACTTGTCCAAGGAATTGCATTTAACTATGAGAGCGATGTCCAAGGTTATCGTCAGAGATTCATACAAGCTTGGGGAATGGTTAAAAAGGTTGATAGCAAGAAATTGGGGTATAAGAACTCCATTCCTTTGGAGCCTTATCTCAAGTGGGTACGGACTCGCGCCCAAAACCTCATGATGTCTTATGAAGCCATCCTACCTATCATCATGGAGCCTGTTACCGAAGGAGATGTTCCATATACTGTCCTTTATCCTAACATGCCTACTTCTCTTGAAGATTTGCAAAGAGCTTGGATTCAGCTAAAGGAAGAGCGAGACACCTTCTAAATCCAGTTCTACACAAGTGAAAAGAAGGTTTTGGAGCTTACAAGATAGCTTCATGAAGACCAAAGTTTGAACACCTACATTGCGCCAAAAAGGATGCGCTCGACCTTTTTGTCTTAGGATTTTATTTTGTGTTTATTTCCTCTATTGTAAGCCCAAGAGGCATGTTTATAATCAATTTGAACTTATTATTGCAATTGATGTTTGTTCCTTTTGTCTAAACAAATTTAAATCTTCTAAGCCCTTGAGAGCATTTGCATACGCATTAACATACATCATATCATGACAGATTTTCCCCACACATGTTTCTCATCTGCTTTCTGTTTTATTTCAGTAGAGATGGATCTAGAACAGATTACCAAGGATCTTCAAATCCAAATTTCTCAGCTTCAAGAAATATTCTTAAACCTATTCAAGGGGCAAGAAGAGGTGAAAGCACTCCTCACTAGGAGCATGACCAGGAAGAATCCTGAGGACAACAGGGATGACCAGTTGGAACGGTTACAAACTATGATAGACACAACTAAAATCTAGATGATGGGACAGATGGTGGGACAGATGGCTCTTATCCAAAACATAGCTCGGGGACAAGAAGAGCTGAGAGCCCTCGTCAACAAGCTTCATCAATACGGATGCAACCATATGGGGAAAACAGCTAGAATTGGGGATCAAGCCATTAATTAGCCTCCGATGAGACAAGAAGTTGGCTTGGTGAAGAGTAGACCTTTCCAAATTTCTGCTACATCACGAGCCCAACAATAACCTCTCCAACCACGACAAGGTGGCCGGCGTAAGAAAGGAAGATAATTTACTGAGATCAACATGCCTTTGGCTCAAGCATTGCATCATATGTTGGAGGCCAAGCTGATTAGATTGAGGGAGCCTCCTCAAAAATCTAACACTTCTTCTCCCAACTACAAATACAATGAAAGGTGTGCATATTACTCCAACAGTCAAGGGCACGACACTAACCACTACTGGGCATTTAAGAACAAGATTCAAGACCTAATCGACAATGGAGCATTGGAATTCGCACAAGATGGTCAAATTGAATTTTTATGTAGTCCCTCAAAGGCACATCATCTGAAGTGACCAGTTTAGGCGGAGAAATTTTTGTTCATTCTAATTTTCAGTTGAAATTTCTTTGTTTGTTCGAACACTTATCTATTATGTCAAACTTTGTTTCATTAATGCATTGTATATGTTTGTCTTGAATTAATCCATTCGTTTTCACTATATTTAAATTATGCTTTTTACTCCCTTTTATGATATTCAACTCTTGTTAAAAGTTGTAAGCATTTAGAGGGAGGATGACGAAAACAATACCATAATCTCATACATTATGCTTTTAGACAGACCTTGCAGACGATGTACAGGCGTTCTTTCAATTCCTAAACATTGGAGTTATAAGGAAGATAGTCCCTAGTCAACCCCTTTGAGCCAAGGAAGCGGGAGTTTTCTTTTTCACACAAATTGAAACCTTTAATCAAAACCTGGGGAAAGGTAGTTTCTCAGTTAACTTAAGTGCGCGTTCAGTCGCAAGCTTTCACTTCATACATAACGAATGACATCAAGAACGTCCTTCTGAATCAAAAGACGGTGATGGTTCCCCAAAAATAGACAGTCATTACCTTTCAAAAGTAAAGCCCACTAAGTCAAAACCTATGAAGGAGACTTAAGAAAACTTGGGCATCCCGCTGACTGTAGTCTCAAAAACAAGAAAAAAAAGCAGTCAGGAAAAAATCAGGGATAATAAGTCAAAAAGAGGTCGCTACAAATCCTCGACAACATGAATTTTTTTTGCAAAAATGACTGCTTTCACAAGCAAACTTCTAGTATCTGAACCATCACCAAAACTTCATTCCAGATTCAAGTGGAATCCAAAGGTGCAATTTACTGAACTTAGGACTGTACAACATCATGAGAACGGGTGGGTACAAATAAACTTTGAGCCTTGTCCTTTGTTTCTTAAATCGTGAACCAGGCCATGTTACAACCTTTTAAAAGTCCTAATTGAAGCATGGGTTAGTTCGAAAGCATACTGTTACAAAAGGTATCCTGACTCCTGTAAGGCTTACTTTAAATCCTGAGTCGAATTCATTTTCTTACAAAATTATTTTATTTGCTAAAAATGCATTTTCAAAACTTCAATACAAACATAAACTTTGCATTGTGTACTGTTGTTTTACATATGGCTAATTGTTTGACAAACAGAGAAATTCGCACGACAAATATCCAATGAACGAAAGTTCTCTCAAAGAACATAATCACTTCAAATGGGTAGACTCTTCCAAGGACTAGTCTCCCATAATCAAGGGGGCATGAAATGTTATTGTCCAACTCATTTGTGGAAGTCAATTCGAGATTCCAAGAAATATCTCAAGAAATGATGAATAACCAGGGGCAGGTCTTCACCTGAATCACTTGGGGTAGTGAACATGAATTCTAGCAAAGGGTCACGTATGACCAAGCACACATTTTCTGGCAATGCTACAACATTGGACAGTGACAAGTCCTCACAAAGTCCCTTTCATAAGGTGATCCCTGTTGAAGTCGCCAGAGTCATCTCTACAAGGTTATCCCCACAGAATAATCTTCACGGATAAGGGTACAAACCCCTAAAGGTCAAATTCATGGATATCCCCATAAAATTGGATCCGTGCAATCCCAGCCAGAGTTTCAGTCTCCGAAAAACCTTTCCCCAGCTGAGTTAATTTAAAGAATCCTCGAGGAGTTCTACCAAAAGAAAAAACCTCCCTAGCAATTCATCAAATATTCTCTTCAAAAGGGTTTATTTCCTCAACAAACTAGAGATTCCCCATCTTGAGTTTTCCTATCAGACTATTACAAATTAAGGGACCACAGCCCCTAGTCCCCAGTGAAGTCGTTAAAAGAGTCATTGCTATCTTCGAAAGTTTCTATAAATCCTGGACCCGAACAAATAACAGTTCAAAAGCTCCTCTTCCCCAGTAGAGTTTGCCACTATCCCCAGTGAGTTGCTGCGAGGCCTGAAATCTGACCAGATAACAATTAATTTCTTTACCCCCAACAAGTTGTTAACTTCCATTCTCTCTAATCAAGAGATAACTCCCCAATAGAGAAACGAACAACTAAAACTCCTGAACTCTTTTCCCTCAAGCAGAAATCAACACTCTCTATAGAGTTTTCCCTCAAGTAGAAATCAACATTCCCCACAGAGTCTTCTCAAGCAGAAGCCAATATTCCCCAGTGGAGTTCTCCTCAAACAATAAAACAGGAATCCCCAAAGGAAGCATTCTAAAACAAGGTTTGAAGGTGTACATACTCTTCATCCCCAACAGCAGTTCGGGATTTAAGTTCCCAAAGCTCTCCAGCATTTGTCAAGGATTTATTTTCCAAGAAAAAGAAACATTTCAACAACATTCATAGCGTATGCATATGAAACACATATAGCACAATCTCATTTATGTTGAGAACACCATTACACAGTGCATCTCATACATCATGACATTGTATACAGCTAACTCTTTACCTTTTCAGGAAAGATCAATCAATAGATAATTATCATCCACAATTTTCAACAGGTCCAAGAATAGTTCCTGAAACAAGACAGAGCAGCTACCTATGCAACCAGATGCATCTTTACAGGGGCTCATCCTAAAGCAACCCTACCCAGGTTCATTCTCATATATTTCCAGATGAAGTTTCACACAGTCACAACCCTACCCAGGTTTCTTCTCATATATTTCCAGATGAAGTTTTACACATACTCATCCTGAAGCAACCCTCCCAAGTTCCTTATCATATATTTCTAGATGAAGTTTCACACAGACTCATCCTAAAGCAACCCTACTCAGGTTCCTTCTCACATATTCCCAGATGCAGTTTTACACGAACTCATCCTGAAACAGCCCTACCCAGGTTCCTTCTCATGAATTTCTAGATAAAGTTTCACACGGACTCATCTTGAAGCAACCCTACCCAGGTTCCTTCTCATATATTTTCAGATGAAGTTTCACAAAGACTCATCCTGAAGCAACCCTACCCAGGATCCTTCTCATATATTTTCAGATGAATTTTTACACTGACTCATCCTGAAGCAACCCTACCCAGGTTCCTTCTCATAAATTCCCAGATGCAGTTTTACACGGACTCATCCTGAAGCAGCCCTACTCAGGTTCCTTCTCATGAATTTCCAGATGAAGTTTCACACTGACTCATCTTGAAGCAACCCTACCCAGGTTCCTTCTCATATATTTCCAAATGAAGTTTCACACGGGCTTATCCTGAAGCAACCCTACCCAAGTTCCTTCTTATATATTTTCAGATGATGTTTTACACGAACTCATCCTGAAGCAACCCTACCCAGGTTCCTTCTCATAATACCCAGATGAAGTTTCACACGAACTCATCCTGAAGCAACCCTACCCAAGTTCCTTCTCAAATATTTTCAGATGAAGTTTTACATGGACTCATCCTGAAGCAACCCAACTATGATACGATGGAAGAAACAACTGTTAATACTAGTTTGTGTTTTTTGTTTGCAAAATGTCGCGGTAAGCAAGAGTCACCACCGACTTTTATTTTATCCAATCAGGAAAAGGAAAAAGAACAGAAAAAACCATTTTCAAGAAGTTTATGAGTACGGAGGGTAGATTATAGAAAGGGAAGGTGCTAGCACCCTTTCTATCCATGGTTTTCTATGGGCTCTTAGGTACTTGCTCATTTTGAAATTGCTTGTGTGTGCTTGTTTTGAAAAGTCTTATTTTACTTCATTTTAACCCTTGTTTTTGTCATCAAGAGTCTTACGAAGTTGTTTTTGAAAACTTTGTTTGGAAAGTGTTTGTGTGAAAAAGTTTTTTTGTTTGAGCAAGTACTTAAGAGTTTTCTACCTACTCGAAAAAAGTCTGTTCGTTTTCCTTTAGACAGCGCTATCCTATTATTAAGGAATAGGTAGCACCGTCGTTGGATGTTTCAAGGGACATTTGAAAGGGACATTATGGTCATTGAAGGCAACATGTAAGGATACCTTAGCATTTCGAAGGGACCGTCATCATATATTCGTAAGCAACATCGAGGGACCAGATCATTTCTCGTAGGCAACTCGAGGGACAGTAAGGGACAATGATCTTTTATGATGACTTTTATACCGAGGGTCTTTGCTAAGATATCCCTACGTTCGAGAGACATGACCATTGTTTCCAAGGCAACCAAGTGAGGCAAACCCTAGGAGTGAGTATGTGCATATGTTTGATTTCAGTTATTTAATCTTTGACCAATTAAGGTGATCTATTGTTTTAACTTCATTTGTCTTTTGCATGCAAGCCTATTATCCATACATCTAGACAGTTCATAGTTGCGGGAAAGTAAATCTACGCTATTACAAGGCTTTGGGGAGGGGGTTACATGACCAAAAATCGGGGATTAAACAGTAAATAATATGCGGTAAACCCTAATTAAAAACTATTACAAACCCGAAGCAAATACAATAATTGGAAAATAAAATATTGCGCGCGAGAATTAAGTATGGGAATCAAAGTTTAAATTCTAAAAATCTAATCAATTAAAGAGAAAATATTTTTTTTAATTTTATTATTGAGAAAAATATTTGAAATCATAACCTAAATCTAATTAATTAAAAAAAATATTTTTTGGTATTTTATGAGAAAATTAAACATTTGTGAATTAAACCAAATTTGTCTAATTAATTTTAATTATGAAAATAATCAAGTCAATATAATTAAATTAATTATTTTCCAAAAAAACTAATTTTAATTATAAAAAAACCTAATTCAACATTTTTGTGGTTTTCTTGATTTTATGATTAAATAAAAAAATGATTTTTTTTATTGTTTTGTAAAAAGAAATTAATCAAATAAAACAAAAGAAAATAAAGAAAGATAGTAATTGGGCCTGTGGTGAAAGCAGATTAGGGGGTCTGGAATGGAATTGTTAAGCCCAGAATTATAGGCTCATTTACCCACGTGGAGATTCATGCAGCTGGCCTTCAGGAGGTCCACCATGCGCCTGTATGCTTGAGGCGTTAGACCTGGCCAGGACATGATCTGATGGCGTGGATTTGAGGATGCATGATAGCCCTTTTGAAGGTGAGGCTCACTGGATTTGGGACAAAGAAATTGGAAAATATGAAAACGTGAGATGCTGGGATCGAACCCAGAACCCTTTGCTTCACCGCCTGCGCCTTTACCATCTATGTTGGGATGGTTAGTTGTAAATATAATAACATAAATAAAATATAAAGGAAATAAAGTGGTCTTTCCCAAACGCACGCGTGATTCAAATCACCCAATGGGATTCTGCCACCTAATTGTCTTCTTCCCCATAACTGTTGTTTTTGGCCACACTTTTACCTACAGTCGTTTCCGTCACTAAAAGCTATAGTGACGGATTTTGTTCATAGCCATAAACCTATAAAATTCAAAAACGCAACAAAAGAAGAATAAATTCAAACCAAAGGCATGGATCAATTGCAAATCATCTTCTAAGCATGATAGTACCCCTGATTTTGTCCAATTTTAACTCTATATGGAATTCCTAATTTGGGACCTCAAAACCCTAACAATGGCATCGTGCCATTCCTGCACTTAAACTTCAATCAAACCAATCAAAAACATTGCAAATATGATAACAAGCATGGATATATGATCAAAACATATTTATGATGGATAAATTATTGAAAACGAATCTTGAAAAAAGATGCAAACCGTGGCACTGTGAGGCGTGACTTCTGAAGGTTTTAAGGCTGGAGGATGATTGGAATAGCTTCAAGAAATGTCCAGGAACGGATTGCTGGCCTTGGAATTGCTTGAATCCGTCTATGGAGGAATATGTGATCAACACTTTTTTTGACAATAAATTGAAGTTGACCTCCTTGTTTTCACAACCCAAAAACCTTCCTTATGCTTTGGAAATGTTGTGTATATATCATAGAATGATTTAGGTCAACAAAACCTGATCATATCTTTGCAAATTATGGAGATTTGATTTCATTCTTTGCCTTGTATGATTTGTTTCCAAACTAGACTAAATTAAGATCTTTTCCAATCAATTATCTCTTGCACTAATTTTTTGATTTGCTAGCTATTCATGGACTCATAATATGCTCATAAAATCAAATCTTTGATTTTATTTGCTTATTCTACTATTTAAATTGATTTATTTTGATTTAAATTGATAAAAAATCAAAATAAATAATAAAAATAATAAAATAATAGGTGGATAAAGCTTAGGGATCGTGGGCCATCTTAGGAATAAGTTCCAAACAATAAAACATGGGCCCATTTGGAAAAAAAAGTCATTTTGATCAATATTGACTTCATGCACATTTCCAAAAATTGGTCAATTTTGACAATACATATCCCCCTCAATTTTAACCCTAAGAGGGTGTTCTTGGACTTTTTAGAAATCTTAGGATGTCCCCTAAACATTGGTTTCATCTTAATTGGGTCTTCCATGTTCATGTAAGAAGCTTTGACCCAAAAGGTGTTTTAGTTGACTTTTCAAAAGGACCTATAATGTAGAAATTCATATCTTTTTATGAGGGCATATTTTGAACTTGTGAGATGAAGATGAGTTGTAGGGAATTTCATCCTCTTCAAAATGAGCCTTGGATGGAAAATTTATGATAAAGTATGAGGAAGTTATGCTTGGTTAAAGTTTGGTTGACTTTTCCTATGAACCCCTAATTTAGCAACTTTTGGGTTTTGATGAATTTGGGGGCACTCCTTGAGGAATCATGATCAAACCTTGATCAAATGATGGATATCTCTTCAAAATGTTGATGTTGACCAAAAATCTTGAAGTTTGACTGTATGTGGGCCACAATTGAGTTTTGACCTAGTATAGTTGATTTTTAGGCATCTGAGTAGTTGATTGAGCCAACTTCTTGTGCAAGGCATGAAACTTGACATGGATGATCTTGAGAACATATTGGGACCATGGAAGGAATTTGGGACCTTTGGAGTTCCCACACCCTAATGAAAATGGAAACCCTAGTTTGAGGTACATTACCTTAGGAGAGAGTTTGTCTAGTCAACTTTTGGGCATCCTTAAGCAAGTTAAGGACCTCAATGGGCATGTGTTGAGTAAAATGAGAGGGCAAATTTTGGGGTACAACAGCTTCCCTTGTTCAATCTTCTTAAACCTGAGGATGTAGATTGGTTGTCTGCCTTTCATAATCTGAAGGTGGAAGATGATTGAACACTAGAGTGCCCAGAAATTTGCACTCATCTGAAATGATACTCGGTTGTGTAGGTAATATCGGGAATGGGTTTACAGATGCCATTTGGAGGAGATGAAGGAAGGTCACCGGAGATGGGCTTAAAGATGCCATCCGGGAGATATGACGGAGAATCGTCGGAGATGGGCTTAAAGATGCCATCTAGAGGATGTTGATTTCCCGAGATATTCCTTTGATGAGAATTCCTGTTCCTATCGTTGAGGAGGAAACTGCTAAGGAATGTTGGTCTCTGTCTTGGGAGAAATGGAATTTTAGGAACTTCAGTTGTCCGTTACTCTACCGGGGAATCATCTCTTAGTCGAGGAGATGAAAATGAACTGCTATCTGGTCGTGCTCCAGGCCTTACAGTGATTTGCTGAGGATAATAAGACTGACTACTATTTGGTCGTGCTCAAGGTTTTACAGTGACTTACTGGGGAGATGAGATTAAACTTTCTATCTGGTCGTGCTCTAGGCTTTGCAATCTCAAAAACTATTATCTGGTCCTGCTCCAGGCTTCAGAAGGAATTAAGTAGTTATCCAGTCGCATCCGGGTTTCAACTTGAATTTAAGGCATACTAACATCTGGTCATTTCTAGGCTTCAATGGTAATTGGCCGAGTAACATGCTATCTGGTCAAATTCCAAGTTTCGCAGTACCTCATATTATCATCTGGTCATGCTCCAGGTTTCACAGTGTCTCTTGCTGCTATCTGGTCGTGCTCCAGACTTCACAGCGTCTTATACCGTTATCTGGTCGTGTTCCAGGCTTCAGTAATTTGGGGAAATTAAGCTATTATCCAGTCAATTTCCGGGCTTCATAGCTTGAATTTGAGATATACCATTATCTGGTCGATTCCATGCTTCATAGTATTTGGTCGTAAATTGCTATCTGGTCAAATTCCAAGCTTCGCAGTACCTCATATTGTTATCTGGTCGTGCTCTAGGTTTCACAATGTCTCTTGCCGCTATCTGGTCGTGCTCCAGGCTTCACAGCGTCTTATACCGTTATCTGGTCATGTCCAAGGCTTCAGTAATTTGGAGAAATTAAGATATTATCCGGTTGATTTCCAGGATTCATAGCTTGAATTTGAGATATACCACTATCTGGTCGATTCCAGGCTTCATAGTATTTTATACTATTATCCGGTCGTGTCCCAGGCTTCAGAAATTTGGAGAAATTAATATATTATTTGATTGATTTCCGGGCTTCATAGCTTGAATTTGAGATATACCACTATCTGTTCGATTCCAGACTTCGTAGTATTTTGGAGAAATTAAGATATTGTCTGATCGATTTCTGGGCTTCATAGCTTGAATTTTAGATATACCACTATTTGGTCGATTCCAGGCTTCATAGTATTCTGTACTATTATCCGATCGTGCTCCAGGCTTCACAGTATGATGTATTGTTGGTTGACTATTATCTGGTCAGTTTCTGGGCTTCATAGCTTTTTAAACTGGAATAGAAATCTTAGTATCGATTTGACTGAACCAGGGAAAGGTCTCGAGTTGTCTTCAACTGGGAGAGAAATCTTAGTATCGATTTGACTGATCCTAGGAGAGGTCTCGGATTAACTTTGATTGGCATAGAAATCAGGGGAATCTTAGCGGCGATTCGGCTGACCCAGACGAAAGTCTTAGAACATCTTCAACTAGAATAGAAACCTTAGTGTCGGTTTGACTGAACCAGAGAAAATCTTGAAAAGTGTTGGAACATCTTCAACTGGAATAGAAACCTTGGTGTCGGTTTGACTAAACCAGAGAGAACTTGTGAGAACTTCAACTTGGAGATAAATCTTAGTATCGATTTGACTGATCCCGGGAGAGGTCTCGGATTAACTTTGACTGGCATAGAAATCAGGGGAATCTTAGCGGCGATTCGGCTGACCCAGACAAAAGTCTTAGAACATCTTCAACTAGAATAGAAACCTTAGTGTCGGTTTGACTGAACCAGAGAAAATCTTGAAAATTGTTTGAATATCTTCAACTGGAATAGAAACCTTGGTGTCGGTTTGACTGAACCAGAGAGAACTCGTGAGAACTTGATTGCATCTTTCTCTGAAAGGTAAAGAGTTAGTCGTATGTAATGTCATGATGTATGAAATGTATTGAGTAATGATGTTCTCAAAATAAATGAGATTGTGTTGTATAATATGTATGCACATGCCATGATGTATGGATATGCAATGCTATTGTGATATTCTCTAGCTGGGGAAAATAAATCCTGGACTGCTGCTGGAGAGTAGAAGGAGTTGAGTTCTTCGTTTCCGCTGGGGATAGTGACCTAAGATGATTAGCTGGAGATTTACATCCATTATGCCGGGGGAGACTCTGTCTGAGAACAATCCTGTAGGGGAATGACTATGTGGGGGAAGGGAGATACTTTGTTGGAAGATCTGCTGATTTGGAGAAATAAACTCAGTTGGGGATGAACTTCCATTGCTGGAGAGAAGAGCTCTATTGGAGATTGAGCTTCCGCTAGCATAGAAATAAACTCTGCTCGGGAGATGGCTTTATAAATTGCTCCTGATTATAAAGCTCGGCTGGGGAATACAGACATTAGCTTTCTGAAAGAGCCTGCTGGGGAAGTGATTCCTGTTTGGGGACCTAGAGATCGGACTTTGGTTGTCCTTACTCTGGGGAATATAAATAGCACGGGCGTGTATGTGATAGTGACTTTGCTTCCAACTGTCTATGCCCCTTGTACCATGCTGGAAAAAGTACATGCAGAGATTTTGTGGATGGATCTATGTCATGATTGTACTTGAACATGTATTTAATTAGTGTTAGGATGACATCCGTCTCTGGATCGTATCTGAACTGTACTTGAAACATGTGTTGAATGAGTGTCAGAATGACATCCGTCTCTGGATCGTATCTGAATTGTACTTGAAACATGTGTCAAATTAGTGTTAGAATGACATGCGTCTCTGGATCGTATCAGAACTGTATTTGAAACATGTGTTGAATGAGTGTCAGAATGAAATCCGTATCTGGAGCGTATCTGAACTGTATATGAAATCTGAGTCTGAATGAGTATCAAAATGGCATCCGTACCTAGAGCGTATCTGAAATGTATCGGAAAACTAAATCTGAATGAGTATCAGAATGACATCCGTATCTGGAGCGTATCTGAACTGTATCTGAAAGCTGAATCTGAATAAGTATCAGAATGGAATCCGTATCTGGAGCGTATCTGAACTGTACTTGAAACATGTGTTGAATGAGTGTCAGAATGACATCTGTCTCTGGATCGTATCTGAACTGTATCTGAAAGTTGAATTTGAATGAATATTAAAATGGAATCCATATCTGGAGCGTATCTGAACTGTATCAGAAAGATGAATCTGAATGAGTATCAGAGTGGCATCCGTATCTGGAGCATATCTGAACTGTATCGGAAAGCTGAATCTGAATTAGTATCAGAATGACATTCGTATCTGCAGCGTATCTGAACTATATATGAAATTTGAATCTGAATGAGTATCAGAATGACATCTGTATCTGGAGTGTATCTGAACTTTATCAAAAAGCTGAATCTGAATGAGTATCAAAATGGCATCCGTATCTGGAGCGTATCTAAACTGTATCTGATTCTGGTGCTCTTGCTGAATGTTGATCAAGGTATAAGTCTTCCACTGATAGACAAGTGACGGGACATAGTCGTACGTTTTAAATCCCTAACTTTTTCCTGGACCGCCCTTTTGGGTATTCAATCCACCGGGATACCTTTTTACCCAAGCCGCCTTTTCAGGTTTTTGACTTGTCGGGTGTACAAATTTTTTTTATGTATATCCCTAACTTTTGCCCAAACACTTTTGGTTCGCGGGATTCCCTTATTTTTGCCTAGATGTGTCAACCTAGCGGGTCTTTTTTTTTCATGCGTAGTATTTTCTGACTATGTCCATGCTTTCATGATGTAGAGAGTTGTCACTGTCCATAGTGTTGTGTTGTAGTACTGTCAAAATGTTTTCTTGACGGCACATGATTCGTTGCTAGAATGCGTGCCTAATGCCCCAAGCGATTCAGATGGAGATCTGCCCCTGGTTATTTGGCACTTTTGGAGAGACTGCCCAGGTGTGTTTAGACATCATGTCATGCCCCTTGCTTATGGAAGACCTGTTATTGGAAGTGTCTTTCCCGCTGAGGTGATTCTGTCCATTGAGAGGATGTATGTTCATTGAATATCCATTGTGCGGATTTCTCTGCTGTCAAACAATTAGTCATATGCAAACAATGACATTTAAAGAATGCAAAACTCTTGTCTGTCTTGAAATTTTTTTGAAAATGTGTTTTTGTGTAGTAAAAAGAAATTTGCAAGAATGTGATATCAACTCAGGATTCGTAACAAAGCCTACAGGAGTCGGGATACCTTTGTAATAGTATGCTCTCAAACTAACCCAAGCTTCAGCTAGGAATTTTAAGGGTTATAACTTGGCCTGGTTCACGGTTCAAGAAACAAAGGATAAAGGCTCAAATTTTATTTGTACCCAACCCGCTCTTCATGATGCTCTTCAGTCCTATGCTCAGTTAATTTCGTGTTCAGATCCCGATTGAGTCTGGAATCTTTGCTCTGATACTTGGTGACGATTTAGAAATTGACATTTGTTTTGAAAAGGCCGTCATTTTTGTAATCTTCTTTTTGTTGAGGATTTGTAGTAACCTCTTTTTTTTTCGTTATCCCTTCTTTTGCCTAGACTGTTTCTTTTGTGATTACAGTCAGCGGGATGCCCTAATTTTTCTCTTAAGTCTCCTTCATAGGTTTTGACTTAATGGGCTTTTATTTTGAGAGATAATGACTGCCTGTCTTGATGATTATACAGAACCATCACCATCTTTTGATTTGGAAGGACGTCTTCGATGCCATTCATTGTGTACGAAGCGGTAGATTGTGACTGAATGCGCCTCTGAGTTAACTGAGAAAACTACCCTGCCCCAGGTTATGATTAAGGGTTTTAATTTGTGTGAAAAGAAAAACTCCTACTTCTTTGGCTCGAAGGGGTTAACTAGGGATTATATTCCTTATAACTCCACTGTTTAGGATTTGAAACGACGCATGTACATCGTCAGCGGGATCTGTTCGAAATCATACTGTAGAGATTGTGGTATCGTTTTCGTCATCCTCCCTCTGAGGCTTAGAGTTTTTAATCGAGAGTTGAATATCACAAAAGGAAATAAGAACGCATTTTTGAAATAGTGAATACGAATGAATTGATTCAAGACAAACATGTGCAATGCATTGATGAAATAACGAGGTTTGATATGAATAAATGTTCGAACAAATCAAAAGAAAATTACACATTGAAAATTCTAATGAACGAAAAGTCTTCTTGTGAGAACTTATCACTTCAGATGGTATGCCTTGAAGGGATGGCAGAAGAACTCAGCCTGACCGTCTTGTGCAAATTCTAGCGCTCCTTCATCAATCAGGTCTTGAATTTTATTTCTCAATGCCCAACAATTATTGGTGTCATGTCCAAGACTGTTGGAGTGGTACGCACATCTTGCATTTGGATTATACCTTGGGGAGGCTATGTTGGGATTCTGAGGAGGGTCCCTTAATATAACCAACTTGGCCTTCAACATGCGTTGCAATGCTTGAGCCAATGACGTTGATTTCAGTGAAACGTCTTTCGGATGTATTCTTCTCATGCCGATTACCCCATTGTCGTTGGCGAGGTTGTGGTTGGGCTTGTGATGTAGTAGCAATCTGGAAAGGTCTGTTCCTGACCAAACCAACCTCTTCTCTCATTGGGGGCTGATTAATGCCTTGACCACAATTTTAACTGTTTGTTTCGGATAAGAGCCATCTGCCCCAGCATATGGATTCTCATTGCTTCTACCTCAGCTTGCAGTTGTTCCAATTGTTCATCCTTGTTGTTGTCAGGACGTTCCTTGGTCAGATTCTCGGTGAAGAGTGTTTTCAAGTCTTCTTGCCCCTTGGATAGATTCAGGAGAAATTCCTTGAACTGGGTATCTTGAGCTTGGAGATCTCTGTTGTCTTGTTGGAGAGCCATTGCTTAAATAAACAGCGAGAACATGAGAGACCTGCTTTGAAACCTGCTTATGCAATGATATATATGTATTCAATGTTTTCAAGGATCTCGCGGGGTAAACAAGAAAATTGTCAGAAGTTGAATTTTATAGCTTTGATTGAAGAACTTTGTATCGTTGAGAGTCCTTCTACGAGAGTCGAGCTCACCATATCAAGTGGGTCATATCCCCTGACTCAAGTTGTTGAGTTTTGATCTTTTGATGACATTGGCTAGAGGAAAATAAATCCCCTTGCCCCTTGCTACACGTCTGATTTATCATAACCTGCACCACAGGCCCTTGAGATCCTTGAAATGGTTAAGGAAATGATATGGTATGATGTTATGATGTGTATGCTATGCGTTAAGTAAAAGTGCAAGGTGATAAAGACAAATGAGTCTAAGAAGTCCAGGTTACTGGATAATGATTGCGAACAAATCCTGCAAGGAAATCATGTTATTAGATGATAAAACTCTGCAAGTAGTTCAAGTTGAAAGCACACACGTCACACAAATAACCTTAGGTTTAGGCTTGCATGGGTTTTAAGGTCATACCCTCTTGAAGCTGGATTAGTTCAACCTGTCCTATAAATAGTAACCGGGTTCTAAGGGATCTCAATATCACAGATCTTTCCCCCAGCTTCACTCAATAGGCGATTGACTCGTAACTAAACAAAACTCAAGAGTCAAACCTCAATGAGTGTAGCATCGAGTATCTGTCGACCTTGGCATACACAAAATCCAGCCATCTCGCTGCGTCCTATTGGCCAAGTTGTGCATTAAAGGTTCTAAGGTCAGTTGATGCTTTATGACACCACGCGGTGGCCCCGTATATCTCCTTGATTGACTCAAGGGTTACGGGTACCAATCAAAGTGCCATATCAATGTAGCTACTGCTTCAACCGTGTCGGTATACCCCAGCACAACTCCCTCATAGTTTATTTCTACTTACCTAAAAGGTGTTTCCCGATCCGGATGTAGGATCAAATAACCCAAATAGTTCCCATAAATATAAAAAAAGCAAGACAATCAAGAGAAAGCAATTAAATATGACCTATATCCTAAGGTTTACCCCACTTTATATTTTTTTCCCCAACAGAGTCGCCAGTTCTGTGATACGGTGGAATAACCAACACTTAATACTGGTTTGCGTTTTTTATTCGCAAAATGTCGCGGTAAGCAAGAGTTGCCACCGACTTTTATTTTATCCAATCAGGAAAAGGAAAAAGAACATAAAAAACCTTTTTCGAGATGTTTCTGAGTACGGGGGGTAGATTATAGAAAGGGAAGGTGCTAGCACCCTTTCTATCCATGGTTTTCCATGGGCTCTTAGGTACTTTCTCATTTTGAAATTGCTTGTGTGTGCTTGTTTTGAAAAGTTTTATTTTACTTCATTTTAACCCTTGTTTCTGTCATCAAGAGTGTTACAAAGTTGTTTTTGAAAACTTTGTTTGGAAAGTGTTTGTGTGAAAAAGTTTGTTTGTTTGAGCAAGTACTTAAGAGTTTTCTACCTACTCGAAAAAAGTCTGTTCGTTTTCCTTTAGACAGCGCTATCCTATTATTAAGGAATAGGTAGCACCGTCGTTGGATGTTTCAAGGGACATTCGAAAGGGACGTTATGGTCATTGAAGGCAACATGTAAGGATACCTTAGAATTTCAAAGAGACCGTCATCATATATTCGTAAGCAACATCGAAGGACCAGATCATTTCTCGTAGGCAACTCAAGGGACAGTAAGGGACCATGATCTTTTATGATGACTTTTATACTGAGGGTCTTTGCTAAGATATCTCTACATTCGAGGGACATGACCATTGTTTCTGAGGCAACCAAGTGAGGCAAACCCTAGGAGTGAGCATGTGCATGTGTTTGATTTCAGTTATTTAATCTTTGCACAATTAAGGTGATCTACTGTTTTAATTTTATTTGTCTTTTGCATGCAAGTCTATTATCCATACATCTAGACAGTTCATAGTTGCGGAAATTAAAAGCGGAAAAGTAAATCTACGCTATTACAAGGATTCGGGGAGGGGGTTACATGACCAAAAATCAGGGATTAAACAGTAAATAATATGCGGTAAACCCTAATTAAAAACTATTACAAACCCGAAGCAAATACAATAATTGGAAAATAAAGGTAAAATACTCATTTTGGTCCCTTAATTATACCCTTGGGTTCAAATTGGTCCCTTAATTTTTTTTCGTGTCACTTTGGTCCCTTAACTTTAAAAATGTTTCATTTTAGTCCTTTTTGCCAAATTAGCGACGGAAAAACTTTGAAATTTGTCGCTAATTAGGCAAAAAGGACTAAAATGAAACATTTTGAAAGTTAAGGGACCAAAGTGACACGAAAAAAATTAAGGGACCAATTTGAACCCAAGGGTATAGTTAAGGGACCAAAATGAGTATTTTGCCGAAAACAAAATATTGCGCGCGAGAATTAAGTACGGGAATCAAAGTTTAAATTCTAAAAATATAATCAATTAAAGAGAAAATATTTTTTTGTATTTTATTATTGAGAAAAATATTTGAAATCTTAACCTAAATCTAATTAATTAAAAAAATATTTTTGGGTATTTTATTGAGAAAATTAAATATTTGTGAATTAAACCTAATTTGTCTAATTAATTTTAATTATGAAAACAATCAAGTCAATATCATTAAATTAATTATTTTTCAAAAAAAACTAATTTTAATAAAAAAAACTAATTCTACATTTTTGTGGTTTTCTTGATTTTATGATTAAATAAAAAATGTTTTTTTTTTGTTTTGTAAAAAGAAATTAATCAAATAAAACAAAAGAAAATAAAGAAAGAAAGTAATTGGGCCTGTGGTGAAAGCAAATTTGGGGGTGTGGAATGGAATTGTTAAGCCCGAAATTATAGGCCCATTTTCCCACGTGGGGATTCAGTGCAGCTGGCCTTCAGGAGGTCCACCACGCGCCTGCATGCTTGAGGCGTTAGACATGGCCAGGACATGATCTGATGGCGTAGATTTGAGGATGCATGAGGGCCCTTTTGAAGGTGAGGCTCACTGGATCTGGGATAAAGAAATTGGAAAATATGAAAATGTGAGATGTTGGGATCGAACCCAGAACCCTTTGCTTCACCGCCTGCGCCTTTGCCATCTATGTTGGGATGGTTAGTTGTAAATATAATAACATAAATAAAATATAAAGGAAATAAAGTGGTCTTTCCCAAACGCGCGCGTGATTCAAATCACCCAATGGGATTCTGCCACCTAATTGTCTTCTTCCCCATAACTGTTGTTTTTGGCCACACTTTTACCTACAATCGTTTCTGTCACTAAAAGCTATAGTGACGGATTTTGTTCGTAGCCATAAACCTGTAAAATTCAAAAACGTAGTACAAGCAGAATAAATTCAAACCAAAGACATGAATTAATTGCAAATCATCTTCTAAGCATGATAGTACCCCTGATTTTGTCCAATTTTGCCTCTATATGGAAATCCCAATTTGGGACCTCAAAACCCTAACAATGCATCATGCCATTCCTGCACTTAAACTTCAATCAAAAACATTGCAAATATGATAGCAAGCATGGACATATAATCAAAACATGTTTATGTTGGATAAATTATTGAAAACAAATCTTGAAAAAAGTTGCAAATTGTGGCACTGTGAGGCGTGATTTCTGAAGGTTTTAAGGTTGGAGGACGATTGGGATAGCTTCAAGAAATGTCCAGGAACGGATTGCTGGCTTTGGAATTGCTTGAATCAGTCTATGGAGAAATATGTGATCAACACTTTTTTTGACGAAAAATTAAAGTTGACCTCCTTGTTTTCACGACCCAAAAACCTTCTTTATGCATTGGAAATGTTGTGTATATATCATAAAATGATTTTGGTCTA
The DNA here is from genome assembly GCA_948472305.1 of Vicia faba. Classification (NCBI taxonomy): domain Eukaryota; kingdom Viridiplantae; phylum Streptophyta; class Magnoliopsida; order Fabales; family Fabaceae; genus Vicia; species Vicia faba. The sequence continues at coordinate 139,134,596 of OX451736.1, forward strand.
CAAAAACAAATCATATCTTTGCAAATTATGGAGATTTGATTTCATTCTTTGCCTTGTATGATTTGTTTCCAAAATAGACCAAATTAAGATCTTTTCCAATCAATTAGCTCTTGCACGAATTTTTTCATTTGCTAGCTATTCATGGACTCATAATATGCTCATAAAATCAAATCTTTGATTTTATTTGATTATTCTACTATTTAAATTGATTTATTTTGATTTAAATGGATAAAAATAAAAATATATAATAAAAATAATAAAATAATAGTTGGATAAGCTCAGGGGTCGTGGGCCATCTTAGGAACAAGTTTCAAACAAGAAAACATGGGCCCATTTGGAAAAAAAAAAGTCATTTTGATCAATATTGACTTCATGCACATTTCCAAAAATTGGTCAATTTTGACAATACATATCTCCATCAATTTTAACCCTAAGAGGGTGTTCTTGGACTTTTTAGAGAGCTTAGGATGTCCCCTAAACAACCATTTTGGTTTCATCTCAATTGGGTCTTCCATTTTCATGTAAGAAGCTTTGACCCAAAAGGTGTTTTTGTTGACTTTTCAAAAGGACCTATAATATAGAAATTCATATCTTTTTATGAGTGCATATTTTGAACTTATGGGATGAAGATGAGTTGTATGGAATTTAATCCTCTTCAAAATGAGCCTTGGATGGAAAATTTATGATTGGTTAAAGTTTGGTTGACTTTTCCCGTGAAACCTTAATTAGCAACTTTTGGGTTTTGATGAATTTGGGGACACTCCTTGAGTAATCATGATCAAACCTTGATAAAATGATGCATATCTCTTCAAAATGTTGATGTTGACCAAAAATCTTGAAGTTTCACTGTATGTGGGCCACAATTTATTTTTGACCTAGTATAGTTGATTTTCAGGCATCTGGGCAGTTGATTGAGCCAACTTCTTGTGCAAGGCATGAAACTTGACATTGATGATCTTGAGAACATATTGGGACTATGGAAGGAATTTGGGACCTTTGGAGTTCCCACACCCTGATGAAAATGGAAACCCTAGTTTGAGGTACATTACCTTAGGAGAGAGTTTGTTTGGTAAACTCTTGGGCATCCTTGAGCAAGTTGAGGACCTCAATGGGCATGTGTTAAGTAAAATGCGAGGGAAAATTTTGGGGTACAACACCTACCCAGGTTCCTTCTCATAAATTCTCAGATGCAGTTTTACACCGACTCATCCTGAAGCAGCCCTACCCATGTTCCTTCTCATGAATTTCCAGATGAAGTTTCACATGGACTTATCCTGAAGCAGCCCTACCCAGGCTCCTTCTTATATATTTCCAGATGAAGTATTACACAGACTCATCTTGAAGCAGCCCTACCCAGGCTCCTTCTCATATATTTTTAGATGAAGTTTCACACTGACTCATCCTGAAGCAACCCTACCCAGGTTCCTTCTCATAATTTCCAGATGAAGTTTTACACAGACTCATCCTAAAGCATCCCTACCCGGATTCCTTCTCATATATTTTCAAATGAAATTTCACACGGATTCATCCTGAAGCAAGCCTACCTAGGTTTCTTCTCATATGTTTTCAAATGAAGTTTCACACAGACTCATCCTGAAGCAACCCTACCCAGGTTTCTTCTCATATATTTTCAGATGAAGTTTCACACGGACTCATCTTGAAGCAACCCTACCCATGTTCCTTCTCATAATTTCCAGATGAAGTTTCACACGAATTCATCCTGAAGTAGTCGTACCCAGGCTCCTTCTCATATATCTCCTAAAGCAGCCTTACACAGATTCATCATAAAGCAATCTTACACAGATTCCTTCTCATACATTTCCAGACAAAGTTTCACACTGACTCATCTTGAAGCAACCCTACCCAGGTTCCTTCTCATAATTTCCAGATTAAATTTCACACGGATTCATCTTGAAGCAGCCTTACCCAGATGCAGCTTTAACACGGGCTCATCATAAAGAAATCTTACACAAATTCCTTTTCATATACCTCCAGACACAGCTTCGCACAGATTCATCCTGAAGAAATCTTACACGGATTCCTTCTCCAGATACATTTTCATACGGATTTATCCTGAAGCAATCTTACACATATTCCTTTTAATACATTTCCAGACACGGCTTAACACGGGTCCATTCCAGCATATCATTCAGAGTTAAATCAACCAAAGATTTATTCTGATACTTCTCCCAGTTACAGTCAAACTTAGAATTATTCTAATTTCTATCAACAATCACCTTTAAATGGAATCTATAAGCCCATCTCCTACAACTCTCCATCATCTCTCCAAATGGCATCTTTAAGCCCATTCCCTACAAAATCAGCTAACACATCATCGAGTATAAATTTCTGGGCACTCTATTGTTCAATCATCTTCTACCTCCAAGCTACGACTGACAACATGCCATACTCTCTTTTCAGGTTTAGGAAGATTGAACAGGGGCAGCTGTTGTACCCCAAAATTTTCCCTCTCATTTCTCAATAATTTTCTCACCAAGATCTCTATTGGGTCAAGACTGCACAAGGTTTGATCAGCTCAAGACACTTCCTCAACACTGATGACTCAAAACTAGAGTTTGAATTTACACAAGTACAATTGTACTTTTAATTCCCCATGTGGTTTCCATGGATCATATTGGGCTCTCAAGCATCAAATCAAAGAAGAGCAAGTTTTCTTCGATCCATAAGCTTTGATTGGGCATCTGGCTTCCTTTGAGCATGCTTGGTTCAGAGGCTTTGCTTGGGCATTTGGATTCCTTCGAGCAAGCTTGATTCATAAGCTTTGATTGGGCATATAGCTTCCTTTAAACAAGCTTGGTTTAGAGGCTTCGATTGGGCATTTGGCCTCCTTCGAGCAAGCTTTGGTTCACAAGCTTCAATTGGGCATTTGGCCTCCTTTGATCAAGCTTGGTTCACAAGCTTCGATTAGGCATTTGGCCTCCTTCGAGAAAGTTTAATCCACAAGCTTCGATTGGGAATTTGGCCTCCTTTGAGAAAGCTTGGTTCACAAGCTTCAATTGGTTATTTAGCCTCCTTTGATGCAAGCTTGGTTCACAAGCTTCGATTGGGCATTTGGCCTCCTTCGAGCAAGTTTAATCAACAAACTTCGATTGGGGCATTGGTTTCCTTTAAAGCAACATACTTCGAATCCAACTCTAAACCCTTCGAGCAATTTGCTTTGAAGAACATTGATCAAATCTCATGACCTTATCCTCTAAATCTCACTTTTCAGGCTATGTTGCTTCTAAATCTTCACATAATCAGAGGCTTACACAAATTTGTGATACATTACACAAAGATTCGAAGCTTTATCCATTGGATTATACCATTTTTGGATAAAATGGAAAACAGCCACGTGTCTATTTTCATAAAGATTACTTTAATAACAAAGTTAGCTTCTTGAACTCCCAACCTAATTTTATCTGAACACAAGCAACATCAAAAGCATGAGTCAAATCTCCTGCACCCAGCAAACATCAGGCCCCGCTTGTACTTGAACTTGGGAACTATGAAAATTCACTCAATTTGATTTTTTTTTTCGTTCTCAATCAAACCATAGTTTGTCATCTTACAAAAATCGCAAATCTTTTCATACGTTAGTGAGCCTTTCGATTCACTTCCTAGCTTCCATATACCAGCCTTGGAACACTCCCAAAGCCCTCAAAAAACCCACTCAATGAAGTTAGTGAGCCTTTCGATTCACTCCTAACTTTCATATACTAACCTTCGACTCAGTGACTTTTTTAAAGCAAGGTAGTGATCCCACTAGCTCAAGGGAGATTGAAGCAGGCTTAATCCATCATTGAACCTTTCCTGGAGGTTCTGTCGAAATCCCTCAAGTTTCACTCCAAGAGGTATGTTTTCTTAAACTTGGAACTCTTCATTCAAACATCATTTGTATATACTTTATGAAGAAAAATGTAGATATCATGTCTAGGAAGCTGGTCATGTCCATAGTTTTGATTTTCATTACTTGTACATTAAAATTTTCATCTCTGAACAGTTAAGTCTTAGTTTTGGTATTTCATGCTAACCTTCGACCCATAACTTTTGAAATTATGTGGTTAGATTCGTTTTCTAACTTTAGGCAAGCCTGATACTTACATCCTTCGATTTGGCTGAGAAAAGAAGCTTTTGGAAGCTTAACAAATGAGTTATACACCCCTGCGCTCGAAGGAAGAAGATGAAGCCATGGGTTCATTTTATATTTAGTGAAAATTGTATAACTAACGAATGAAACAGACCACCCCAGTGGTACAAACAGTGCGCGCAAAAGACATTTATGTGTAAGGTTCTGGGTTCAAGCCCCAGCGAGACCTTTTGGTCTTTTTTCAGATTTTCTCATTTATTTTTGTTTATAGGTAGCATGCTTGGGCCTCCATTGGCTGGGCCTTGGCATTTCCATTTTCTGACCCCCTTGCTTACTGACAAACAAACAGACCCTGGGCGCAAGCATAAAACTGTTTTTCTACACAAAAATTATTTTAAATACAAAAAATGGTTTTCTACACAAAAACACCAAAAATATATTTAAGTTATTTAGTTTATTTTATTTAACTTCTTACAATAAAAAAATCAAAAATATTTTCCTATTTATTTTCTTTTCTTTAACTTAATCTTAATTTTTCTTTAATTTAATTAAACTTCCTTTTACTTAAGTAGGCCAAAATCTTTCTTTAACAAAATCAAAATAAATTTATTTTCTTTTTATTCATGTCTTGTACATTATATTCCTTTCAATTATTCTACATTATTCAAGTTTCAATATGGTTGTAATAGATAATTAGGATTTAATTTATTGCAAATCCCCATTTGTAATTTTGTACACCCCATCCCCAAATGATGTAATAGCGTAGTAAATTTACTTTCCGCAATTTACCGCTTTCATATAAATGCTAGTAAATTAGGGTGTGTATGGAAAGACTAAAATAAATCCTAGACAACCCTAATCTCTAGGGTAACCTCGCTTGTTGCCTCAGAAACTAGTCATGTCCCTCGAATATGGGCATTTTAGCAAAGACCCTCGATAAAAAGATTGTAGTCCCTCGATGTCCCTCGATGTTGCCTTCAGTAAACGATCTAGTCCCTAACGAAAATTTCTAAAAACGTATCATAGGTTGCCTTCTATGACTATACAATTGACCCACGCCCGTCCCTTCACATTCAATGATGGGGCTTCTTACCAAATCAATGGTAAGATAGCAACATCTAAAGGAGGAGGAAAAGAACATAGACCTTTTGAGTAGGTAGGATGCTCGTAGTCTCTTGCTCTTAAACTAAAACCATTTCCACACTTACACTTTCAAAAACATCTTCAAAAACAAACATCTCTTTGAACTATTTTCAAAACTAACACTTTTTATGCATTCTTATAGAGACGAGAATCATTATAAAGTTAGCCGCAACAAAGGCATTTTGCAAAATAGTTTCAAACTTACACCCATCACAAAGCATATGTTCAAACCAAGCATTTTTAAGTGATCTAGAAAGAAACTAAGAGTCCATAGATAACTATGGATGAAAAGAGTGCTGACACCTTCCCTTTTCATAATCTACCCCCCGAACTCAAGAAAATATCTCTAAGGTCTTTCTTGTTCTTTTCACCCTTTCCTTATTGGATAAAAGAAAAGTCGGTGGTGACTCTTTCTATCCGCAACAATTCTGATCAAACGCAAAACAACCAAGTCAGTTCTCCCACCGTATTACACAGTGTTAGATGAGAATTTCAATTACATAAGTTTTGAATAAATGACACTTTGATCAAAGAAAGAGTAGTTTGAAAGAAAGTGTGAAGAGGCCTTTACAAAGTCTTTAATATATGAAGAGCTAGTAAACATATTCGAAGGGTTCACTTTCGAACTATTGGAAAAAATAAGTTATTTGAAGCATTATAAGGGAAGTAATTTCGACTGTCATGTTGATTTGAATTGGCGCTTCGAAAGGAATAAAGAACAGAATGAAGCTTCGACACTGTCACAATTATCACAACTGTGTTCGAAGAAGATGACCAGAACGAAGCTTCGATTGGTCGAATTAAAGGAATGGAGATCGAAAAGAATAGAACGAAGCTTCGATTAGATAAAACAAAGAGGTGATACTTCGATTGGTCGAATTGAGGGGAAGGAGATCGAAAGGAACACGAACTGTTTGATTAGGCTGATGTTCCCAGATTACACAATCAAAGCAGATGATGACTTAATCGAGGAAGCCATGATGATGATGCCTTGAGAAATTCAAATTGGAACTTAGAGCCATCTAAAAGAACAATGGAGATGAAAATCGAAACAAACACCTAATGGGATGAAACCTGTCCAAGTTCACTCAAAGTTCAAAATGGCATAAAATATCTCAAAATGACAACTTTTCAAATATTTCGATTCTGCTTTCAAAGCCATGATTAATGGGTGATTTATGCCATATTTGTTCACCACCACACCCCTCTATAAATACAGATCCAAAGTGCAAGTAAAAGGGAGAACATTGTCTGGACACATACAAAATTTGTCTCAAAGAGTCACACGAAAACACTGCCTCGGAAAAACTCTAAAAAATCTCATATATTGTCAAAATTCAAAACCAGCTTCGCAGGCCTTCTCAATCCAAACTAACGCCAAAATCATTCTCCTGAGACTTCTAGGAAGCCACCCAGCCCCTTACACGAGCAGTTCCATGCCCAGGGTTACAGACTGAAGCATCTTCGGTTGGTAAGGATTTAAAAAATAAAAATTTTATTTTCAGGCCATTTAAATATATATTGCTTGCATGTTTTGTGCTGCTAATGTTGTTTGTGTTTATATGACATATCACATGTAAGATAATGTGCAGGGATAAGATCGTGCCATCGTTTCGAAGCTCATGATACAGGCAGTTTCAAGCCAAAATAACCCAGATTTGGACTCAAGTGGTTTGAATTAGGGGGAGATTTGAATCAAAGGGGAGAGACTTGGGTTCGATACCCAGGTCGTGCATTTAGTTTTTCTAACAATTGTCTTACAGATCCAATGCTTGCAGATTCCACGCGTACACCATACACCACATGATCATAACCAATGGATCCCCATCTGATCCAAATCTGAAGGCTTAAGACGTATGCCTCACCATGAACCTTCGAAGGGCTCCTTCATTGGATCAAAATGAAACATGGGCCTCTTTCCGATCCAGGCCTGCGCTCCACCCCCTATTTACTTTTGCTGCATGTCCCATTTATACCTGTTTACTTTGTTTTTGTTTATTTCTTTTAGTTTGTTTTCTTTAATCAACATAAAAATCAGGAAAAAAAATAAAAGTAACTTAGAATTAGGTTTTACTTTTTAATGATTTAATTTAGCTAATTATTTTAACTTATTTTCCTCAATTTTAAAATCAGTAGACTTAGGATTTATTTGAATTCAATCCTTTTCATAAACTAAAAAATGAAAAAAATATTAGGTTTGTTTTAGAGTTAATTTTAATCAATAATTTTAATTGATTAGATATGACTTAATGGAACATTTAGCATTTTCCAAAAAAAATAAAACACAAAAAAGATTTCCTTACACTTAGGATTTATATGCTATTTTCAATTCGCGCGCGTTTTATTGCTTTCGTTATCATTTTCATATTAATGTATCTGCTTATGGGATGTAATAGACAATAATTAGGACTTTACATTTACTACTTTATTCCCCCCCAAGTTTTGGACATGTAAATAATCCCCTCCCTGAAGCCTTGTAATAGCTAGATTTACATTTCTGCACTTTTTATTACTGTAAATTATTAACTGTCTAGATGCATAACTAATAGGATTGTATGGCAAGAGTTTAATAATCAAACTCTAGTGTTGTGCCTCAAAATTTTCCCTCTCATGTTTTCCAAAGTTTTTTTCTTATATGGTTGGTCACAAACACTTGGTTAAAGAATAATAAATTTTTTGAAGATAAACAAGGTGTCTTCGATTGGCTTTGAGACAAGGTGTTTTCGATTAGCCCCTGAGAAGTTTGTTTTTTCGATTGCCATTTGGACCAGGAGATTCGATTGGGCATCTAAAACCCTTCAATCAGGCTTTGGTCTGCAAGTCTTCGATTGGGCACTGGGCCTCCTTCGATCAAGATAAGTTCTGCAAGTCTTCGATTGGGCGTTGGGCCTCCTTCGATCAAGATATGTTCACAAAGTTTTCGATTGGGCGTTGGGCTTCCTTCGATCAAGTTAAGTTCACAAGGATTCAACCGCGTAAGGCAAGAACCGCCTACAAGTTTGTTTCGATTCACAAGGGCAAAGGCTTCCTTTGTGCTTGCTTTCAATGTACAAGGCAAAAAGCCCATTTCATTGGCTTTCGATTCACAGAGCAATGACCTCTTTATGCTAACATCCATAGGGCATTGGCTTCCTTTGTGCTAGTTTCGACTGGACAATAGTTCCCTTCGAAACTGCTTGCGTCAACTCTATCTATGAACCTTTTCAGCATATGATTGCCACATTGATGAACCATTCGAAGAATTCATGAGGCATACATGCGCTCTATTTGAAAGACACACGAAAGGGACATTCGAAGGATGCACATGTGTTCCATTTGAAAGATGTACATGTGTTCCATTTGAAGGATGTACATGTGTTCCATTCGAAGGAAGTAACAAAAGGTCCATTTGAAGAAGCATTCAGAAGGTCCATTCAAAGGGTACACAAGAGGTCCATTCAAAGGAAGCAAGTCATAGGCCAATCGAAGGGCATGGCCTGAAGGCATTCAAAAGTCAAAGTGTCCAATTTCATCCAAGATTTCAAAAGAGGATGGATATTTCAAAAAGGAAATATTTTTAATATGTCTGATTTTGGTCTCATTGCTTTCAAAGCTGTTTAATGACTGTCAAAGGTGTCCAGGTTCATCTAAGATTTCAAAAGAGGCATGAATATTTTAAAAAGGAAATCTTTTAATATGTATGATTTTGGTCTCATTTCTTTCAAAGCTGGTTAATGACTGTCTCTTGCCATTTCCATGGGCATCACACTCCTATAAATACAAGCCCTAGGACACATTGAAAATGACATGAAAAAAGAGGAGACCACATACATACGCACACACACTGGATACATAAGCCTAGTAACCATACACATATAATACCTTACACGCATACACAGCCTAAGAGAAGCACACCAAAAACTCTCAAAACTTAACAAGATCACACCACACTTGCCTCTCTCCTTTCGAATCTAGGAGTATCCAATAAACTACAGTCCACACACAAGTTACAGTTCCAGGCAAGGTAAGTCCTCTTGACCTAGCATATTTTTGTTTAAGCATAATATGTAGATAGCCTCTTAGTTATGCTCTTCGTTTCTGACCTCTTGGTTTGTTTGCTTTTCTTATCCGTGTATATGTTGGAACTAACCTATACAGATTCAAACGAAAGACAAAAAGAGTGTGAACGAAGGATATACACTTATGCTGCTCTACAGGTCTATATTACTTTATAGTCTAAATCAAAAGAAGCAGAGAAGGTTGCAATCGAAGGTGGCTCATACCCACTTCCAAGCTCATTCGAAAGAAGAAGGAAAGGGTGCAATTAAAGGTGGCTCATACCAACTCTGAAACTCAATCGAAAGAGGCAGAAAAAGGTGAAATCAAAGGTTACTCACGTAAAACTCTCAAGCTCAATCAAAAGAAGGCAAAACAAGGGTGAATCGAAGGAGTCCATTGCCTGGATCGAAGCACTCACTTCCCCTCTTTATTTTGTTCTTGTTTTTACATTTTCTTGCCTTTCAATTTGGTTGTAATAGCCCTTATTTTCCACATTTTCTATTGCTTTCTGTTGTACCCCAAAATTTTCCCTCCCATATTTCTCAATACATGGCAAGTGAGGACCCCCAAATTGCTCAAGGAGGTCCAAGAGTTGACCAGACAAACTCTCTCCTAAGGCAGTCTACCTCAAATTAGGGTTTCATTTTTCATCAAGATGCTTGAATCCAAAGGATCCAAAATTCTCACTATTGTCCTAATATGTTCTCAAGATCATCCATGTCAAGTTTCAAGCCTTACAGAAGTAGTTTGCTCAGTCAATTGCTCAATGGCCTAAAAATCGACTATGCTAGGTCAAAAGTCAATTGTGGCCCACATACAGTCAAACTTCAATATTTTTGGTCAACATCCTCATTTTGAAGTATTATACATCATTTGATAAAGGGTTGATCATTATTCCTCAAGGATTCCTCACAATTCATCAAAACCCAAAAGTTGCTAAATTAGGGTTTTACAGGAAAAGTCAACTCAACTTTGACCAAGCATAACTTTCTCATACTTTATCAGAAATGACCAATCCAAAGCTCATTTTGAAGAGTATGCAATTACCTACAAGTCATCTTCATCTCCCAAGTTCATAATATGCACTCGCAAAAAGATATGAATTTTGACATTATAGGTCATTTTGAAAAGTCAACAAAAACACCTTTTGGGTCAAAGCTTCATACATGAATATGGAAGACTCAATTGAGATGAGACTAAAAGGGTTGCTTAGAGTACATCCTAAGCTTTCTAAAAATTCCAAGAACACCCTCCTAGGGTCAAAATTGAGAGAGATATGCATTGTCAAAGTTGGCAATTTTTTGGGAAATTGTCAAAAGACAACATTGATCAACATTGTATTTTTTTCCCACATGGGCCCATCTTGTAAAGATTGCATATCATTCCTAGCATAGTCCACGACCTATGAGACCCTCCATGCGTTATTTATTTATTTAATTTATTTTAATTTTTATTCACTTAAAATTAAAATAAAATCAAATAAATCTAAATAAATCATATATTGTGTTTTAGGGATGATTTTTGCATTCAAGGAAGATATTATGTGCTGTCAATTGAGAATCAATTCATGCAAGGCTAATTTGGGTGGAAAAATATTGAATTGAAGCAAGTTTGGAATATATCATATGCCATGAAAGACCAAATCAAATCTTCATAATGGGCAAGATTGAATCGTTTTTGTTAACCTAACATGTTGCATTACATATACAGAGGAGATCCAAGGCAAGAGAGAGGTTGGAGAAGTCGTGCAGAGCAAGAACAAAAATAAAAAATTTCAAGAAAAAGGGAAGATCAAATTCCAAGTTACAAGCCATCTCAAGTCATCCTGACCTTACCAATCGGTTGTTGGACGCCTCAGGAACATGTTCCAATCACTAGCAAGCCTTCCCGCATCCTGAAACATGTTGTAGCGGTCACACAGTTAGCTTAAAAAACTCGTTTTTATTTTCATTGATTTATACATCATTTGCATATTTTGATTACATATTCTTGTTCCTTATTGAGTTTGCAAGCTAACCATTATATTCAATTGTGTTTTTTATGACTGTATGAAAAACTTCCATAGCTAGGGTTTCTTGTTTAGTTTTAGGGCTTTGCAATACAGGTGAAATTGGACATTGATTCTGGTACCATGATACTCGTGAGGATGAGACGAGTTGATTGGTACCAGCCATAGTCATTTATCATGCTTGTGGGAAATTTTTGAGATACACAGGTTTATAGCTACAACTCAATGTCCGTAGGTAAAAACACCTTGGGGCTAAAGCGACGGTTGGGAGGAAGAAGATGATGCGTGGCACTCCCTGGTTGGGCAGTTTGAACATTAGCGCGTTTTTCTAAATAACTGGCTTGTTTGATATATTATGCATTATTATTATTATATGTACAACAGAAAAGCGTAGCACGGATGGTAGCGTGGTATTAGGAATTAGCATGAGGACCTGGGTTCGATCCCCAGGTCCCAAACTTTGTTCATATTATTTTGATTCAGGAATTCAGGTACACTGCAGCCTCCAACGTCAACCATGTACCCTCAACATCTAGCCATCAAACGCATCTCTGGCCCAAATCAATGTGCCACCCTTGGAGGATTACCATGCACCTCAAGTCAACCAACCACACTGGATCCAGCAAAGTCAAACAGGCCATCAACCTTGGGCCCAGAAAGTTCATATTCCAACCCCCCAATAGCTAAATAACACCAGGCCCACCTCTAACCTTTTTTATTTTATTTATTTCTTTTCTTTAATTCTTTTAATTATCTTTTAATCATTTTGGTTGGCAAAATTAATTATTTTTTCAGAAAAATCATAAAATCAAATTCACAAAAAAAATTAGAATTAGTTATATATATATATATATATATATATATATATATATATATATATATATATATATATATATATATATATATATATATATATATATATATATATATATATATATATATATATATATATATATATATATTATCAAAATTTATTTAATTTAGTTTAATTTAGAAAGTTGTAATTTGTTTTCATAAAATAAAATCAAATAGAAAATTAGGTTATCTCTTGATTTAAGTTTATTTTTCTCTTTTTCTTAAATAAAATAAAAATACAAAAAATAAGTTTTTAGATTGAATTGATTTTTTTTAATTTAAAATTAATTAGAACTTAGGATTTTCTTTTGATTCAATTATTGCATTATTTTCTCAAATAACAAAACATGACAAAAATCATTTTTTTAATCAATCGCAATTAGGTTTAGGCAAGGGTCAAAACCCTAGTTGTCTCGTATTCGATTCATCGCGCGCGTTATTTATTTTTACCAATATTTTTGTAACTGTTCATGGTTTGTAATAGTTTAATCTAGGACTTTTTTTACTTATCACTTTTCCCGTGTTTTTGGCTATGTAATTAATCCCCCTCCCCGAAGCCTTGTAATAGCGTAGATTTACTTTCTCGCATTTTCAATTCTCGTAAATAATTAACTGTTTAGACGTATGCTAATAGGATTGTATGACAAGAATGCATGACAAATTAACACGGTTAGAAAACCCTAATGTGCAAAGATAAATAATTGAAACCAATCACTCGCACATATCACTCTTAGGGTATAATCCCACTTCGGTTGTCTTCGGTAAGCGGTCATTAAGCATAGGGCATCTTAATGGTTGCCCTCCAGTCAGACAAAGATCAAATGTCCCATTTGAATGTTGCCTCGGAAATGTTTCCTCGAATATGATCTTAAGACTCTAGGGTTATTACTAAGGTGTCCTAACATTGCTTTAGTGATCGCACGTCCCTTTCGAATTGACCCTTACAACTCCAATAACGGTGCTACCTATTTCTCAATAGTAGGATAGCGCTGTCTAAAGGAAACAAGAATAGAAACGATCTTTTTTCGAGTAGGTAGATGCTAGTAGGTACTTGCTCAAATCAAAAAATTTCACACTAACACCTTTCAAAACAAATTTTTCAAGACAAACTTTTTCACACACCTTTGAGGACTGATACAAGGGTTATCACGAAGTTAAAACTCTTTTAAAAAAAAGCACATACACAAGCAATTTTAAAAAAGATGAGCAAGTACCTAAGAGCCCATGGAAAACCATGGATAGAAAGGGTGCTAACACCTTCCCTTTCTATAATCTACCCCTCGTACTCAGAATATCTCGAAAAAGGATTTTTTAAGTACTTTTTCCTTTCCGATTGGATGAAATAAAAGTTAGTGGCGACTCTTGCTTACCGCGACATTTTACAAACATAACGCAAAACACAAACCAGCATTCAAATAGTCGGTTCTGCCACCACATCACAGAACTGGCGATTCTGCTGGGGAATTAATAAAGTGGGGTATACCTTAGGATCTAGTTCATCATGATTGCTTCTCTTGATTGCTTTGTTTTCTTTACTTTTAAGGGTTTTGTTTGGGGTTACTATAGATCCTACACCCGGATCTAGGGAATACCTCTTAGGTAAGTAGCAATAGACTGTGACAGAACTGTGCAACGTAGACCGATACAGTTGAAGCAGTAGCTATGTTGATGTGGCACATTGGTTGGTACTGGTATCCCTTGTGGAGAAACGAGGAGAATACGGGGCCGCTGCATGGTTTCGTTAAGCATCAACTGACCTTAGAACCTTTAATCTCCCAACTTGGCCATTAGAAAGTAGTGAGATAGCCGGCCTCGGTGTAAAGTTCAGAACTGGTTGATACTTGATGCTACACTCATTGAGACCATACTCTCGAGATAGTTCTGGCCGTAAGAAAAGATTGCGTGAGCTGAAACCATGACCAATGGAGGATGGTCAGTGATATTGAGATCCTGTATAACCCGGTTACTTTTTCTAGGACAGGTTTAAACCAACTTAACTTCAAGAGGGTATTACCTTTGACCTCATGCAAGCCTTAAACCTAAGGGCTTTGTGTGATTTGATTGTGTTTACAATATCTGTGTTTTCTATACCTGTGGTTTACCATGACATCATGCAGCATAACATGGCATTCACGCTTCATTACACTAACCATTTCAAAGATCAAGGGAATTTATCTTTGTTCTGTTTTGCAGATTATGGCTTCCGTTCGCAGAAATATCATCCGAGTCAACTTTGTGCAAATACCTGCCCAACTTAAAGAGCTAGCCTCAAGAGTTTTCGAGACTTCAATGTTCTTTAAGAGACACAGTCAACTTCTCAGCCTGGTTACCTCAAATCTTGATGAACATATGATGAGCGTACTATTTCAGTTCTTCGATCCCATGCATCATTGCTTCACCTTCCCAGATTATCAACTGGTACCCACCTTGGAAGAGTTCTCTCATCTATTGGGCATATCCATTCTTGAACAGGTACCCTTCACAGGTATGGAAGAAGTTCCTAGACCAGAAGACATTGCCTCAGCTCTGCATTTGAAATAGGCTGATGTAGTATCCAATTGGGAAACACGAAGCGGGGTCGAAGGTTTTCTAGCCAAATTTCTGATAGACCAGGCTCAGCTATTCTGGGATGATTTGTATTTTCAATCTTTTGAAGATGTCTTGGATCTCCTTATCTATGGTTTGGTTCTCATCCCGAATCCATATTACTTTGTAGATGTGAACGCTGTCAAGATTTTCCTTTCTCGCAACCCTGTGCCTACCTTGCTGGGAGATATCTTGCATGTTCTCCACACCCGTACTATGAGGAGAAGAGGAACTCTTATATGTTGCATGTCGTTGCTATCGAGGTGGTTTATTTCTCACCTCCCTAAGTCTGTTATGATACGGTGGGAGAACTGACTTGAGGGTTTTGCGTTTTATTGCAAATGTTGCGGCTAGCAAGAGTCGCCACTGACTTTTCTTTTATCCAAAAGGAAAGGTGAAAAAGCACAGGAAAGACCTTTGAGATTGTTTCTTGAGTTCGGGAGGTAGATTATGAAAAGGGAAGGTATTAACACCCTTTTCATCCATGGTTTTCCATGGGCTCTTAGTTACTTGCTAGATCACTTGCTTTGTTTGTTTTGAAATTGTGCTTGGTGTGGTTTTGAAATTATTTTGTAAAAGAGACCATTGTTTAGGAAATCTTTGTAATGATTCTCGTTCGTAAGAATGTATACAAAGATGTTTCTCTTTTTTGAAAATGTTTTCAGTGTTTGTAAGATGTGTGTGTTTTGAAAATAGCAAGGATAGTTGTTTTGAAATGAAGCAAGTAACTAGAAGTAATCTACCTACACAAATGTCTTTCTTGTTCATTTTCTTTTGATATTGTTGTCTTACCATTGATTTGGTAAGCAACCCTATCTTTGGATGTAAACGGGACAGGTGTGGGTCATCGTATAGCCATGATTAGCAATGTTGCAAAGTATCTTAGCATTTTTGAGGGACCAAGATCATTTTGTACGGCAACTTTGAATAGCGTCATCGAGGGACTTATGATCTTATATTTGTTTGTTTTTGCTAAGATACTTCGCATGCGTAATATGGCCATTTTTATGTAAGGCAACCAAGTGGAGTAACCCTAAGGATGCTTGTGTGCAAGTGTGTTATTTTCATGCTTGATTTTGTTTTGGATTAGGGTTTTCTATTTGATTTGTTTTGATCTTGCCATTCAAACCCTAATTACTAGCATAGTATATGGAAGCGGTAAATTGCGTAATTTAAAGACTACTACGCTATTACAACATTTTATGGGAGGGGGGATACAAATTGTGAATGGGGATTTGCAATAATGTAAATCTAATTAAGCTATTACAACCAAATTGAATTTTCACAAATATTTGAATATAAATATGCAATGGTATGCATGCAAAAAAGATTTTTGTTTTGTTTTTCATATAAAGAAGAGTTTTGAATTAAACCTAATAAATTAAAAAAGAGAATTATTTTTATACATTGACTAACCCTAATTTTAGTTTATTAAAGGGAAATAAAGTTCTTTAAGTATTATTTCTTTGTGTATTTTTGCATAAAAAATAAAAAATAATATTTATGAAAACATTTAGTCTTTTATATGTCAAAATAAATATTTACAAGTGTGAAGAAAAATAAATAAAAATATGTCTAAGTCTATTTTATTTTTACAAGTTTATTTAAGAAAAATAGTTAGTATATAATAAAATAAAAATATTTTTTTTTCATGTGAAAATAAAAATAAAAAAAATAAAAAATGCAATATTTATCATATTTTATATTTTTTATGATTTTTTTTTATGTTAAAGAAAATATCTAATAAAATAAAAATGAAAATAAAAATAAATAAGTAAAATGCATGGGCCAGGGGGTATCCTGAGTAAACAGGATGTAAGTATCAGAAAAAAATATGAAGCCCAATAGTTGAGCCCACGCTGCAAAATGGCAAAAAAAATGAAACTGAAAAAATATGAAAATGCAAAAGGTAGCGCCAAGGTTCGAACCCATGACCTATACATTTCCAGTGCGCTACCTTGCCACTGGGGTGGCTGTACATCCGTTAGTTCATATGAGATGAAAAATACATAACACATAAAGCCTCCTTGCCTTGTACTTTATCTTCTTCCTCAAGCTGGCCAGAACCTCTGCATCTTCCTCATTTCTCCATGAAAATGGAAACTTCCAACATGAAAATGATAGTACTCTTTCCCATGATTTCAAACATGTAACTCATGTAAGCTAACAGTCAATGATCACAACTAATTTCAAAGGCCCTAATTTCAACCCTAATTTTCACAGAAATTTAAACTCTAAAATTCTCTATACATAATGATCAGAAATGAAACCTATGCACATGGTTGGCTTTAGCACAATAATATCTACATTTTATCTTCACAAATCGTGACCAATAGATGCCTGTTTGAAGAGATGGAAGTTGGAGTTCTTACCTCTTTCAGTTGAGATTGTGAATGGAGTTTGAGTGAGTTTTATGAAGGACTAAAGATTCCTTTAGCTTGCCTGAACCTCCTTGAGTGTGTTCCAATCAGTTGTACCCCAAAATTTTCCCTCTCATTCATCAAGATTTTTCTCACAGGACTTCTTGGAGTCAAGACAAGATTAGGGTTTGGTCAGCTCAGGAACACAACTTGATTGGTTCTACCAGTTGGAGAGGGCAGATGTTCAGAATTGGGAAGACTTGGCAGCAGCCTTCTATAAACAGTATCAATACAATGTCGACTTGGCTCCAACCCGTAATCAGCTACAGAGTATGGCCATGGTTTCCAATGAGGGCTTTAAAGATTACGCCCAAAAATGGAGGTATCTAGCCGGAAGGGTGCAACCTCCTCTATCTGAGAGGGAGTTAGTGGACATGTTCTTAGGAACTCTTTCAGGTCCTTTCTTCAATCACCTGATTGGAAGTTCTTCTGCAGGATTTACTGAATTGATCTTAACCGGCGAAAGGGTAGAGGCTGGTATAAGAAGCGGGAAAATATAAAAGGATGCGTCTGCCTCCGCGGTTGTGAAAAATCCCTTCATTGGTAGGAAGGAAGTATCTGCTGTCTATTCACAGAGGAATCAGGGAAGAGCTGAACGACGACTAACCGTGGAGGCCGTTATGATTCTGAAGCCTGCATCATACCAACCAAGAACTAATCAGCAAAGGGTAGAAAGGCTAGTTCGGCAATTTACCAAGATTAACATGACTCCAGCCCAAGTTCTACCACATCTCTTGAAGTTGAATCTGGCCACTTTGAAAGAGGCCCCAAAGAATCCTAATACTGCTTCTCCATATTACCATCCCAACGCCAGATGTGCATACCATTCTGAAAGTCCAGGGCACGACACCAACAACTGTTGGGCTCTGAAGAACAAGATTCAAGATCTGATTGACGCGGAGGAAGTTGAGTTTGAAGCGCCTGAGAAACCAAATGTTATTTCCGCTCCAATGCCGAGGCATGGTCATAATGCCAACGTTATTGAAGAAGATATGTTTGTTACTACCATGGATAAACTGTTAACTCCGCTCCCGACTATCAAGTTGAATTTGTTGAAGGCTGGTATTTTCCCAGGTTGTGACAAAGACTTCCATTCTTGCCTATCCTCCCCATTTGACTGCCCTCTGTTGAAGAAAGGTATCCAACGACTGATGGATAACCAAGAAATTTTGTTTGAGAATGCTCATGTTTCACCCGTTCCAGTGAAAGAAGTTTCAATAATAACCATCTACGCCAATCCTTCCAGGGCCTCTAAAAGACCCGTTAGGATTACACCTGCTCCGAAGACTGCTTCGCTTAAGATAACAATGCCCGGGCCAACCCCATACATTTCAGATAAAACAGTACCATGGAACTATGGTGGAGAAATCTACTACCATGGTATTAAACAAATTGAACTGACTGTAGAAGAAGAAAGCTCTGAAGAGGACAGTTCCGACATTAGCAATATTGTTGGAACTAGCAAGATCACCCGCAGTGGTAGGATCTTCTCTCCAGAGATTTCTCCTCCAACAGCAGTCTTTGGACCCGTGGTCGTTCCGAAGATTACATCTGTACCAGTTATTGTACCTGCAAGCGTACCTACTGACAAAGACAATACAATTCCAATCCCTGTTTCCACTGCTGAGAATAAAGGAAAGAATGTTCAAGAGGAGCTTGTCCTGACGAAGGCTTTGTCACTAGCTATTCTTGAAACATCCAAGAAGGAGATGGAAGAAATCCTGAGGATCATTAAGAAGAGTGATTATGATGTGGTTGAACAATTGGGGCAGACCCCTTCCAAGATCTCTATGTTAGCCCTGGTGCTGTGCTCTAAAGCACATGCCAAATCTTTGGTAAATTTCTGAAGATAGCTCACGTGCCGCAAGAGACATTCGCTGACCAGTTATAGGACTGTGTGGCCAGTTTGACAGCTGATAATGGCCTGGGTTTCTCCGATGCTGGCTTGACACCCCGAGGGAGAAAACACAACGATGCATTACATGTCTTAGTGGAGTGCAGAGGAACAACCCTAGCTCATGTCTTGGGTGATACTGGATCATCTCTGAACGTCTTGCCAAAGAAAGCCCTTGATAGGTTGGATTGTGAGGGGCTGACTCTAAAACCCAACAACATAGTGGTGCGAGCTTTTGATGGTTCTAAGAGGATGGTCCACGGGGAGGTGGACATCCCAATCAAGGTGGGAACTCAAGTCTTCAACTCGAACTTCTATGTGATGGACATCCGTCCTTATTATTCCTGTTTATTGGGACGCCCCTGGATCCACAATTCTGGAGCTGTCACCTCCACTTTGCATCAGATGCTCAAGTACCCCGTCCAAGGGAAAATCATAATTGTCCATGGGGAGGAGGAGTATATGATTAGTCATCTGAATTCCTTCCGTTATATGGAGTTAGATGGCGAGTTCATAGAGACCCCTTTCCAACATTTTGAAGAAGTCTCTCCTGAAATAGCTGCAACCAAGGCGGTATCTTCGATTCCTAAGATCACAAGACCTCCACCTCAGATGACATCTCTCGAGGATGCAAGAGCAGTAGTGGAAGAAGGGGGATGCACAATCTGGGGTCAGCTTCCAGACATTCCTTACAAATCAGACAAGTTTGGCTTAGGGTTTACTTTGACTGGTCAGAAGGCTGTGCGTCGTGCCTGTGCTGGGGGGCCACCTGTGAAGATTAGCAATCAAAGCGTCAATGCGGTAGAAAAAAATGAAGAGGATGGTAGCTTGGAATATTGGATATTTCCTACTGTCAGCGGAGGACTGCATAACTGGGAAGCCAGAGACTTTGTTCTGATAACTTTCATATCTCAGTAATTTATCTTTTACATTTCTGTTGGACTGTAATAATTCACAAACAATTCATACTTTAAAAACCTTGTGTCTTACCCGAGACATAACGGTCCATTTGTAAGGGTTTTTATTTCATCTACATATGTCATTCAATGAATCATGGACGCTTTTTCATATATAAACCTTTTATGCTCATTGTCTTTCTTTTACATTTTATTGTTTTAAGATAGCTATACCCTTACACACACCCACACTCACAAATGCAGGTACCCTTCCATTTCGGATCCCATGGGTAACGATACTGCTATAGCCTTCAATGACTCTGAAGATCTGATCTACCAAGCCGAATACGAAGGTGAGGAAGATTGTGAAGTGCCAGGGGAATTGGCCAGATTATTACAGCAAGAGGAAAGAGAAATCCAGCCTCATGAGGAGCTGTTGGAGACAATCAACTTGGGTACCGAGGAAGATAAAAAGGAAATCAAAGTGGGTGCCAATCTAGAGCTGAGTGTCAAAGAGTGCCTAATTCAGCTATTGCATGATTATGTTGAGATCTTTGCCTGGTCATACAAAGACATGCCGGAACTCGATACAGACATCGTGGTACACCGTCTACCCACAAGAGAAGACTGTCCACCAGTGAAACAAAAGGTTCACCGCATGAGACCTGACATGTCAGAGAAGATCAAAGCAGAAGTTATGAAACAGTTCAATGCTGGATTTCTGGTTGTTACTTCCTATCCTCAATGGGTGGCCAACATTGTTCCCGTGCCTAAAAAGGACGGCAAAGTGAGAATGTGCGTGGATTATAGAGATTTAAACAGGGCCAGCCCTAAAGATGATTTTCCACTTCCATACATCGACATCTTGGTCGAAAATACAGCCCAGCACAAAGTATTTTCTTTCATGGACGGATTCTCAGGCTATAACCAGATCAAAATGGCACCTGAGGACATGGAAAAAACTACATTTGTTACACAGTGGGGTACGTTCTGCTACAAAGTGATTCCATTCGGACTGAAGAATGTCGTGGCAACCTATCAACGCGCCATGGTAGCTTTGTTTCATGACATGATACATCATGAGATAGAGGTCTAAGTAGATGACATGATAGCCCGATCACAAACTAAAGAAGAACACCTTGACAACTTGCAAAAGCTGTTTGTCAGGTTGAAGGAGTACAAGCTAAGATTGAATCCAAACAAGTGTACATTCAGAGTCCGGTAAACTCTTAGGATTCATTGTCAGTAACAAAGGCATCGAGGTTGATCCTGCCAAAGTAAAAGCTATACAAGAAATTCCTGCTCCTCGCACTGAGAAGGAAGTCAGAGGTTTTTTGGGACGCCTAAAATACATTGCCAAGTTCATTTCTCACCTAACGTCTACTTGTGAACCAATCTTCAAACTGTTGAAGAAAGATCAGGTAGTCAGATGGAACGATGAATGTCAGGTTGCTTTCGATAAAATCAAGGAGTATTTGCTAGAACCTCCTGTCCTGATGTCACCCGTCGAGGGAAGACCGCTAATCATGTATCTAATTGTCTTAGAGAATTCAATGGGGTGCGTACTGGGGCAGCATGACGAGTTTGGCCGAAAAGAGCACGCCATTTATTACCTTAGCAGAAAGTTTACCGACTGTGAAACCAGATATTCACTACTCGAGAAAACTTGTTACGCTTTGGTATGGGCTGGTCGCCGGCTAAGGCAGTATATGTTGACTCATACCACTTTGCTGATATCTAAGATGGATCCGATAAAGTACATCTTTGAGAAGCCTGCTCTGTCTGGGAGGATAGCTAGATGGCATACGATCCTAACGGAATACGACATACAATACACTACCCAAAAAGCTATAAAGGGCAGTGTGCTAGCTGATCATCTGGCCCATCAAGCTGTAGAAGATTACCAATCCATGAAGTTTGACTTCCCTGACGAAGAAATTATGACATTGGACAACTGCGAAGAGATCAGACCATATGACGAACCTGAACAAGGATCCCGATGAACCCTGTACTTTGATGGGGCATCTAATGCACTTGGTAACGGTATCAGTGCTATGCTCATATCTCCAGCAGGATGCCATACTCCTTTCACTGTCAGACTTTGCTTCAACTGTACGAACAACATGGCAGAATATGAAGCATGCATCTTTGGTCTCAAGGCTGCCATAGACTTGGGAATCAAATGCTTAGATGTGTTTGGGGACTCAGCTTTGGTCATCAGTCAGATCAAAGGAGAGTGGGACACTAAGCATCCAAACCTCATCCCTTACAAAGAACATGTTTTGACATTGTTACCACATTTCGAGAAGACTACCTTCGAACACTTCCCGCGAGAAGAAAATCAGCTAGCAGATGCTCTATCTACAATGTCATCTATGTTTAAACTTGATTGGGATAACGAGGCTCCCCAAATCTCTATTGAACGGATGGGCGAACCAGCACATTATCACAAGATTAATACCGAAGAAGTAGTGGACCATTCGTGGTTTCATGAAGTCAAAAGGTATCTCGAGACTCAAGAGTACCCAAAAAGAGCTTCAGTCAATGACAAAAAGTTCTTAAGGAGGTTCTCAGCTAAGTTCTTCCTCAGTAATGGCATCCTGTACAAGCGTAATCATGATTCTATTCTGCTCCGTTGTATGGACAAGATTGAAGCTGAAAAGATCATGGCTGAATTGCATGAAGGTACCTTTGTCACTCACTCTAGTGGGCATACAATGGCAAAGAAGATTCTACGGGCAGGCTATTACTGGTCTACCATGGAAGCTGACAGCTATCAACACTCCTGGACCCGCCATAAGTGTCAAATCTATGCAGACAAGGTCCACGTGCCTCCGGTTCCTCTAAATGTCTTAACAGCTCCTTGGCCCTTTGATATGTGGGGAATCGACATGATTGGAGAGATCAAGCCTACAGCTTCCAATGGACACCGCTTTATTCTAGTGGCCATTGACTATTTCACCAAGTGGGTCGAAGCAGCTTCCTTCGCATTCGTTACCAAGAATGTTGTTGCCCGCTTCATCAAGCAGAATCTCATTTGCCGATACGGTATCCCGGAAAGGATCATCACTGATAACGGTACAAACCTTAACAATACTATGATCACCGCCTTATGCGAGCAGTTTAAGATTCAACATCACAATTCATCTCCCTATCGGCCAAAGATGAATGGTGCAGTCGAAGCTGCTAACAAAAATATTAAGAAGATCGTACAGAAGATGACAGTCACCTACAAGGACTGGCATGAGATGCTACCGTTTTCTCTCCACAGGTACCGTGCCACAGCTCACACATCAACTGGGGCAACACCTTATTCTTTGGTTTATGGAATGGAAGCTGTCTTACCTATCGAGGTTCAGATTCCCTCCTTGAGAATCATGAAAGATGCCGGTTTGAGTGAAGACGATTGGATCCAGACCCGACTTGATCAGCTAAACTTGATTGACGAAAAGAGGCTTACTGCTGTTTTCCACGGGCAGACGTATCAAAAACGGATGATCAAGGCTTTCAACAAGAAAGTCAGACGCCAAGTATATCAAGTTGGAGATCTAGTAATCAAGCGCATCATCTTGCCACAAAGTGATCCTATGGGAAAATGGACTCCTACCTACGAAGGACCATTTGTAATCAAGAACATCTTTTCTGGTGGGGAAATGATCTTAACCACCATGGACGGCGACGACCTGCCACACCCTGCGAACGCAGACATAGTCAAAAGATACTACGCATGAAAGACTCGCTAGGTTGACACACCTAGGCAAAACAAGGGCATCCCGGCGAACCAAAAAGGTTCGGGCAAAAATTAGGGATAAAATATAAAAAAATTTGTACACCTGGCAAGTTGAAAACCCGAAAGGGCAACTTGGGCAAAAAAGGGTTTCTCGGTGGAATGAAAACCCGAAAGGGCGGTCCAGGAAAAAGTTAGGGAATTAAAGCGTATGACTATGTCTCGTCGGATCACTTTAAGGACAATCTCTTCACTGACAAACTCTAAACTTCTGATTAATCCAATCATCTTCGGACGAAGCAACAGACAGACAAGATATTCAGAGATACGAAGGCTATAGCAGAATGGGAACCCCATGGGATTTTTACACATAGCTATCTTTCTTTGTATAAATTTTTCTTACTTTTATAACATCATCCTCTTACTAGGATGTCTGTCTCCTTTGTATAAAACACTTATTCAAAGTAAATACAAAGATATATCTTTCAAAGTACAGAAAACTATTTGCCTTTTTCTTTACACTTGTATTTTCATTTGCAAAAACGTCCAATGATTCATTGATGAACATATGCATTTGAACATAATTACTGTTTACAAATAAATAGGATGGAAAAGAACAATTACTGACAGGTGAAAAGGATTGGAAAAAGTCTTTAGGCTATTCCAGGAGCAATCCCTACAGTACATCATCTAGATCCCCAGCGGAGCTAAATTTTCAAACCCTTAATCCCCATCAGAGTTAAAACCTCAAA
Organism: Vicia faba; assembly: GCA_948472305.1. Taxonomy (NCBI): domain Eukaryota; kingdom Viridiplantae; phylum Streptophyta; class Magnoliopsida; order Fabales; family Fabaceae; genus Vicia; species Vicia faba. The sequence continues at coordinate 139,159,005 of OX451736.1, forward strand.
CTCCCAGTCCCCAGCGGAGCCAAAACTTCTAACTATCAATCCCCAGCAGAAACCATCCAGTTTCTCCAAATTCCCCAACAAGTTGTCTTGAAGTCTGAAAACCAACCAGATAACAGTTAACTTTTGTCTCTCCCCAACCTAGGATAATTCCCCAGTAGAATGGCAGACAACCCAAACTCCTGAACCTACTCCCCAGTAGTAAGCTTTCTTCTCCACAGTTTTCTTTACTCCCCAACAGAATGAAGATTCTATTTATTAGTTCCCCGCAGAAGTCATCAGAGTTTTCTTTATTCTCCAGCAGAACAAGGATTCCCATTGTGTGATCCCCAGTAGAAGTCATCAAAATTCTCTGGATCCCCCAAGCAGTTTACTCAAGAAGTATATGGCATTGCTCGCAACAGAATTTTTGTCAAATGCTCCAACTTCAAGACATGAAGAATCCCTATATCCCTAGTGAAGTTGCCAAGGATTTCTTATCCTCAGCAGTCAAGGATTTTTAATCCCCAGCAGCGATCAAGGATTTTTAATCCCCAACAGTCGTCAAGGATTTCTTATCCTCAACAGTCAAGGATTTATTTTCCTCGGCAGCAGTCAAGGATTTATTTTCCTCAGCAATACAGCACATCAGCTTACATGCGCATACATTACATCCATATATCATAAACATTGATAAAGTACATATATTGCATCATACATTTCATGCATTATAACTTTGTGTTTCAACTAACATTTTACCCTTTTCAGGATAAGATTAACAGCTACCATTGACAATGTTCAAAGATTTCAGATACAGTTCAGATACACTCCAGACACGGAAGTCATTCTGTTACTTATTCAGATATCAAGTTCAGATACGCTCCAGACACGGATGCCATTCTGGCCTTTTTTTTCCAGATTTCGACTATCAGATACAGTTCAGATACACTCCAGACACGGAAGTCATTTTGTTACTCATTCAGATTAAGATCTCAGATATAGTTTAGATACGCTCCAGATGCGGATGCTATTCTATTACTCATTCATACCTCAACTTCAAGATACAGTCCAGATACGCTCCAGACACGGATGCCATTCTGGCCTTTTTTTCAGATTTCGACTATCAGATACAGTTCAGATACACTCCAGACACGGAAGTCATTCTGTTACTCATTCAGATTCAGATCTCAGATACAGTTTAGATACGCTCCAGACACGGATGCTATTCTATTACTCATTCAGACCTCAACTTCAAGATACAGTCTAGATACGCTCCAGATACATATGCCATTCTGATACTTATTCAAATTCAGATTTCACACTCTTGATACAGTACGGATACGCTCCAGACACGGATGCTATTCTGTTTCTCATTCAAATTCCAAGTCTCCAGATATAGTACGAATACACTCCAGACACGAAAGTCATTCTGTTGCTCATTCAGATCCAGATTTCAAATACAGTTCAGATACACTCCAGACGCGAAAGTCATTATGTTACTTATTCAGACCTCAACTTCAAGATACAGTGCAGATACGCTCCAGACTCGGATGCCATTCTGGCCCTTGTTCATATTTCAAGTTCAGATATAGTTCAGATACGCTCCATACATGGATGCTATTATGTTTCTCATTCAGATTTCAGTCTCCAGATACAACTCAGATACGTTCCAAACGCGGATCCCATTCTGATACTTATTCTTTTGACTTACAACTTACAATTCAAAAAACATTCTTGGATGGAATCTACAAGCCCATCTCCATCAAGATTCTATCATCTCTCCAAATGGCATCTTTATGCCCATTCCCTCAACTACACTTTATCAAGTGCAAATTTATGGGCACTCTAGTGTCCAATCATCTTTTACCTTCGAGTCACGAACGAAAAAACTCACCAATATAACTCTTCAGGTTCAAGAATATTGAACAGGGGCAGTTGTTGTACCCCAAAATTTTCCCTCTCATTCATCAAGATTTTTCTCACATGACTTCTTGGACTCAAGACAAGATTAGGGTTTGGTCAGCTCAAGACACCTCATCTTGCACTGATAACCTAAAATTAGGGTTTGAGTTTGCACAAGGATTTTTAGACCATCAATGCTTCATGTGACTTTCATACACCATCTTGGACCCTTAAGATTTCTCATGTTAAGTTTCAAGCCTTGAACCACATTTTTTATCAGTCAATTGGACAGTTGACCTAAAAATCAGTTGTATTAGGGGAAAAGTCAACCATGGCCAATTTACAGTCAAACTTCATAATTTTTGATCCATAACAACATTTTAGACTCATATGTACCATTTGATCAAGTTTGGATCACAACTCCTCAAGAAATTTGATCAAATCATCAAAAGGGCAAAATGGTCAAAATTAGGGTTTTGACTGAGAAAGGGCAATTTCTGATTTTTAACCTAGCCAATGACCAATTGAGTTCAAACATGATTTCAAGGGTTAAATGGCATCATCTTGACCTAATTACATGGTCCAAAAGATCTCAAGTTCATTGAATTGACAGATGAATTTTGCAGTCAATTGATCAAAAGTCAATTGTACACTAAAAAGTCAAACTTTGACTTTTTGGTCAAAATCAAGTGCCAAGGGTCATAATTCATCAAGATATGTCAAAATATGAAACTTGTTCACCAAGAAAACTAATTTTGAAAATTAGGGTTTTGAATTTGAAAAAATTCATAACTTAGAATTTTTCTAAGTATGGAAATTTTCTTATTTTTTCCCAACTTTTCACCACTTTTACACCATGATGCATTTTGATTCAAATAAAACTTCCAAAATTAAAGTTGTATTACTCTATGAAATCTACAACTTTTCTTCACAAACTTTTCCCAAAAGATGCTTGGATCTCAAGTTATGAATTTGTCAACATAGGTCCATGAACTAAATAACTTAGTGAAAATTTGCCCTAATTTAGGCTATTTTTTGACCCAACTTCATGGACATTTTTCACCTAGTTCCAAGAGGTATCTCAAAATGCATTTCAAATATGGTTTATATAGCACATTTCAAGCTTTCCAAAATGTCCAAGAACTCTCCAAGATCATTTATGGTTAGGGAGAATCAAAGAAGAGAAATTGGCATTTTATCACTTTTCTTCAAGCCATTTTTACAAAGTATCAAGTTGTAAATCAGATCCATGATGCTTGTACCTTGCTTTAAAGGTCCTAAACTCATTCTACACTCCATAATTAAATGCAAACTCAGAGGTTAAAGGCTTTATTTTCACTTTTGAAGCATTGTACAAGTTGTAATTCCATTTTAGGCATAAAGTTTACATTGCCATTTTCATAAAGGTGAGCTTTTGCAATTTTGTCCATCTTGAGCCTTGGACCTGTCCCTTTGTTGCAAGCAATTCACACAGATATTAAGCAAGTTGTACCAACTTCTATCAGCTCACAAGCCATCCAGTACAAGCATGTTGCAATGGTCACTTCACTTTTCTTCAAGTACAAGAAAAGTTGCCAAAAGGTAAAAAGCTGGCACATCTGTTGAGAGTGGAATTTGTATCCATTCTATACATGTTCATAAAGTTATCACAAGGCAGGACACGAAGGCTTGACATCTGAAACTCTCTCAAACACAAAAACACCAAATTTCTGCCCAAACTCAGAACTTCTGCAAAAATCTAGCCATTTCATTTTTGGCTCGTGCGTTTTTTGTTTCAACACTTCAAACACCTTCCACATATCCTACCAAAGCTATCCAAGCCCTTGTCTTGGTTCTGTAAGCTTTGTTTCAGCCATTTCCATTTTCCAACTTGGAGCTTGCAACTTGACTTCTACAGAGAGTTCTGGCCATCCACAAAGCAAGCTAGGTATTGGAATAGTTTGAAGGAAGTTCAAGGAAGCTCACACGATCCTCAGGCCTCACTCAAAGTCCCCACATTGTCATGTCCAAATCCAGCTGAAAGAGGTATTTTTCAAAACTCTATCTCTCTATTTAGGCATCCTTAAGCCACGATTTGTGAAGAAAAGATGTAGTCTATAACATGGTGAAGATGTACATATGCATACTTTCCATTTATATTAACTGTGTTGTGAGAATTTAAAGCTTGAAGTTCATAAAATTTCTAGGTCACGAATTAGGGCTAATAAAATTCTCTCTGATCTTTGAGAGTTAGGTTACAAATTTTACATGGTTGGAATCGTGAGATTAAATGTTACATGTTTTATGTTATGGGTTTTTGTTTTTGTGCAAGCATGAGCAAGTTGCAGGTTTGAAGGAAACGCACGTGAAGGAGAAGACAGAGGACAGGGACGAAGCTGTGCCTTGGGCTTTTTGGCATTTCTGGCCTTTTTGTTTTTGCTTTCCACACCCCCTGGATTACTATTTGCACCCCCTGACTTATTTTGTTATATTTTTCATATTTTCTCATATTTTTACATTTATGGCTTTTGATTATTTTTTCTGAGCATTAAAAAATCATAAAAAATAATTTCTTTATTTTTTGCATTTTTATTTTATTTTTTCTATTATTTTTTGCATAAAAAAATAGTTTATTAGGATAATATACTTTATTTTCTTAAATAAAATTTGTAAATATATTTAAAAATACCATACATTTTTATTATATTATTTATACACATAAAATATTTATTCTCATGCATATTTTAATTTTTAATATTTGTACATAATATTATTTATTATTTTCTTGTACAAAAATGGAGAAAATAATAATATAGAACACATATTTTATTTTAATTAAAAATTAGGGTTTCACCCTTTCAAAAATAATAAAATTTTTCCTCTTATTTTTAGGGCTTAAATAAATCATTTTTCTCATACAAAAAAAAACAAATACAAAACATTTTTGCATAAATACATTTGCATTGAATTTTAAATACTTGTTTATTTATTTAATGTGTACAATATTCGATTGGGTTGTAATAGTATTTTTAGGGTTATATTTGTTCAATATCCCCATTCAAAAGCTTGTATCCCCCCTCCCATAATAATTGTTGTAATGGCTTAGTTTACATTTACGCAATTTATCCCTTTTATACCATGCTTAGTAAACTAGGGTTTGCATGACAAGAACGAAAACAAAACAAATAGAAAAGACCTAATCCAAGAAAAATCAAATGCATGAAAAATGACACACATTGCACACAAGCACTCTTAGGGTTTCTCCCACTTGGTTGCCTAAATAAAAATGGCCATGTTATGCACGCGAAGTATCTTGGCAAAACAAAACAAAATAAGATCATAGTCCCTCGATGATGCTATCAAAAGGTTGCCTAAATAAAGATGATCTTGGTCCCTCAAACATGCTAAGATACTTGGCAACATTGCTATCATGGTCATACGATGACCCACGCCTGTCCTGTTTACATCCAAAGATAGGGTTGTTTACCAAATCAATGATAAATCAACAATGTCAATGGAATAAAAATGCACAAGAAAGACATTTGAGTAGGTAGATAGCTTCTAGTTACTTGATCAATTTCAAAACAATCCTTGCTATTTTCAAAAACAAACACACACACATTTTCCAAACATCTTTCAAAACACTGAAACATTTTTCAAAAGACAAACATCTTTGTATACATTCTTACGAACGAGAATCATTACAAAGATTGCCTAAACAATGGCCTCTTTTCAAAATACTTTCAAAACCACACCAAGCAACATTTCAAACAATTTCAAATCAAAGCAAGTGATCTCAACAAGTAACTAAGAGCCCATGGAAAACCATGGATGAAAAGGGTTCTACCACCTTCCCTTTTCATAATCTACCCCCGGAACTCAAGAAAACATCTCAAAGGTCTTTCCTATGCTTTTTTACCTTTCCTTTTGGATAAAAGAAAAGTCGGTGGCGACACTTTCTAACCGCGACATTTGCGAACACAAACGCAAAACCTCAAGTCAGTTCTCCTACCGCATCACACAATCCTTGCCTTGTCCTGAAAGTGCCTGAATCTTTCTATCCAAGTCAACCTGCAAGCTTGAAAAACAAAAATGGAAGATGGAGAAGGAGGAGTTACAGTGAATGGGTGATGGTCTGGAACACTTAGATATAAGGTAGGTTAAGTGTTTGAATGATTAGAACTTGAAACGCACGAGTAGATTTCTGGATTGCTATGCTTGGTCTCAAACTGCAAGGTTTTGACAGGTTTTTGGTGATAGGGAGTTTTTGGGAGTTTCTGGCCTTGAGCAATCGTGTGTTAGGTTACAAATTGTTTGTGTATAAGTATAGAGAAGATTTCAAGTCAGCTCCACAACAGATTTTTGAGTTCTATCCTTTTTGCACTCTTACTTGCCTTTTAATAAAGGTGAAGAAACCACTCTCTACATGCGTGTACAAGCCTGCTTGGAGTTGGTACAAGTTCTAGGCAACTTATTTTTGGTTTATATGACTTGTGTGTGCATAGAAAATAGGTCCAATGCTCAATAAGTGAAAATTTGCAAAAGTTATGCTTTTCCAAAATGGCAATGGCAACTTTGTGTCATTTATGGAATTAAAGCTTGGACAAAGACGCTTGTGCTTGGATTAAGGCTTTATCATCTGTGTAAGCATTAAATTATGAAGTGAGAAACAAGTTTTAGACCTGTAAAGCAAGGATTAGGCAGCATAGGTTCAGATTTGAATTTTGTTCTTCATGAAATGGCTTGAAATCAAAGTGAGAAATTGCCAACTTTATCTCTTCGATTCTCCCTACTCAAAAATGATCTCAAGGAGTTCTTGGACATTTTGGAAAGCTTAAAATGTGATCTATAACTCATCTTTAAAATTAATTTCAAGATTCCTCTTGGAAATAGGTTAAAAATTGCCATGAAGTTAAGTAAAAAACCTGCCTAAATTAGGGCAAAATTTCACTAAGTTATTTTAGTTCATGGGCATGTATTCACAAAATTATATCTTGAGATCCAAGCATCTTTAGGGAAAAATGTGTGCAGCAAAGTTGTAGATTTCATGGAGATCTATAACTCTCATGTTGGTAACTTTCTTTGAATCATCTTGTATAATGGTGAAACAAATGGCTTAAAGTTGAGAAAAATAAGAAATTTTCTATACTTAGAAAAATTTCTAAGTTAAGAAAAATTCAAATTTCAAAACCAAATCTTCAATATTTGATTTCTTGATGAAAAAGTTTCACATTTTGACATGTTTTGATGAATTGTGATCCTTGGAACTTGATTTTGACCAAAAAGTCAAAGTTTGACTTTTCAGTATACAGTTGACTTTTAATCAGTTGACTACAAACTTCATCTGTCAATTCAATGAAATTGCAATGTTTTGAACCATGTTATTAGGTCAAGATGATACAATTGAACCCTTGAAATAATGCTTCAAATCAATTGGTCATTTGCTAGGTCAAAAATCAGAAATTGCCCTTTCTTAGTCAAAACCCTAATTTTTACCATTTTGCCCTTTTGATGATTTGATCAAATTTCTTGAGGAATTGTGGTCCAAACTTGATCAAATGATACATACGAGTCCAAAATGTTGATGTGGACCAAAATCTATGAAGTTTGACTGTAAATTGGCCATGGTTGACTTTTTCCCCAATACAACTGATTTTTAGGTCAACTGTCCAATTGACTGATCAAAAATGTGGTTCAAGGCTTGAAACTTGTCATGAGTACTCTTAGGGGCCCATAATGATGTTTGAAAGTCATATGAAGCATTGATAGTCCAAAAATATTTGTACAATCTCAAACCCTAATTTTGGGTGATCAGTGCATGATGAGAGGTCTTGAGCTGGTCAAACCCTAATCCAGTCTTGAGTCAAAGAGATCTTGTGAGAATAATATTGATAAATGAGAGGGAAAATTTTGGGGTACAACATCTGCCCCTGTTCAATCTTCTTAAACATGAAGAGTTAGATTGGCGAGTTTTGTCGTTCGTGACTCGAAGGTGAAAGAAAGATTGGACACTAGAGTGCCCATAAATTGGCACTCGATGATGTGACGATAGAAGGAATGGGCTTACAGATTCCATTTGGAGAGGTGATAGAATCTTGTTGGAGATGGGCTTGTAGATGCCATCCAAGAATGTTTGTTTAATTGTAAGTTGTAAGCTGAAAGAATGAGTATCAGAACGGAGTCTGTGTCTGGAGCGTATCTGAACTGTATCTGAAAGTTGAATCTGAATGAGTATCAGAATGGCATCCGTGTCTGGCGCGTATCTGAACTATATCTGAATGAGTATCAGAATGGCATTCGTGTCTGGAGCGTACCCGTATTGTATCTTAAAGTTGAATCTGAATGAGTATCAGAATGGCATCAGTGTCTGGAGCGTATTTGTACTGTATCTGAAAGTTGAATCTGAATGAGTATCAAAATGGCATCCGTATCTGGATCGTATCTGAACTGTATCTGAAAGATGAATCTGAGTGAGTATCAAAATGGCATCAGTATCTGGAGCATATCTGAACTGTATCTGAAAGCTGAATCTGAATGAGTATCAGAATGACATTCGTATCTGGATCGTATCTGAACTGTATCTGAAAGCTGAATCTGAATGAGTATCAGAATGGCATTAGTATCTAGAGCTTATTTGAACTGTATCTGAAAGTTGAATTTGAATGAGCATCAGAATGACATCCGTATCTGGATCGTATCTGAATTGTATCTGAAAGCTGAATCTGAATGAGTATCAGAATGGCATTCATATCTGGAGCATATATGAACTGTATCTGAAAGATGAATCTGAATGAGTATCATAATGGCATCCGTATCTAGAGCATATCTGAACTGTATCTGAATGAGTATCAGAATGGCATCTGCGTCTGGAGCGTATCTGAACTATATATGAATGAGTATCAGAATGGCATTCGTGTCTGGAGCGTATCTGCACTGTATCTGAATGTTGAATCTGAATGAGTATCAGAATGGCATCCGTGTCTGGAGCGTATCCAAACTGTATCTGAAAGTTGAATCTGAATGAGTATCAGAATGGCATCCGTGTTTGGAGCGTATCTGTACTGTATCATGATTGCATATTGTTAATGGTAGTTGTTAATCTTATCATGAAAAGGGTAAAATGTTAGCTGAAACACAAAGTTATGTTGCATGAAATGTATGATGCAATGTATTTGCTTTATCAGTGTTTATGATATATGGAGGCAATGTATGCGCATGTGAGCTGATTTGTTGTATTGCTGTTTGATTGAGGAAAATAAGTCCCTGAATGCTACTGAGGATATGTGAATTTTCATGTCTTGAAGTTGAAGTACTGGTGAACTCTTGTTGAGAGAAGTAAATTATGTTGTGAGAGCAATGCCATGTACTGCTTGTAAAATCTGCTTGGGGAATCCTGAGAAATTTGATGATTTCTACTGAGGATTAATAATTTGAAATTTTGTTCTGCTGGGGATTTAAATGACGTACTGTGGGGATTTCTTGGGTAATAATCTATAGGTATTTCCCTATCCATTCAAACCATCAGTAATTGTCTCCCTCATTTTGTTTATTTGTAAACAGTAATCACGTTCAAATGCATATGTTCATCAATGAATCATTGGACGTTTTTTGCAAACAAAACAACAAGCATAAAGAAAAGAAAAAATAGTTTTTTGCACTTTCAAATGGATATCTTTTTATTGATTTTGAATAAATATTTGTACAAAGGAGACAAACATTCTAGTAAGAGAATGCTGTCGTAAAACAAGAAAACTTTGATACAAAGAAATATGACTATGTGTAATAATCCCATGGGGTTCCCATTCTGCTATAGCCTTCATATCTCCGAATATCTTGTCTATTTGTTGTTTCGTCCGAAGATGATTGAATTGATCAAAAACTCCGAGTTTGTCAATAGAAGCCAAAGGTTGTCCGTCAAGTGATCCGACGGGACATAGCCATATGCTTTAATTCCCTAACTTTTGCCTGGACCACCTTTTTGGGTTTTCAGTCCACCGGGAAACCCTTTTTTTGCCCAAGTCACCCTTTCGGGTTTTCAACTTGCCGGGTGTACATATTTTTTTTATTTTATCCCTAATTTTTCCCGAACATTTTGGTTCATCGGGATGCCCCTTGTTTTTCCTAGGTGTGTCAACCTAGCGGGTCTCTTATTCGTAGTATTTTTTTACTATGTCCGCGTTCGCAGGGTGTGGCAGGTCGTCGCCATCCATGGTGGTCAAGATCATTTCCCCACCGGAGAATATGCTTTTGATTACAAATGGTCCTTCATAGGTAGGAGTCCAAGATCACTTTGTGGCAAGATGATACGTTTGATCACTAGATCCCCAACTTGATATAATTGGCGTTTGACTTTCTTGTTGAAAGCCTTGATCATCCGTTTTTGATACATCTGACCATGGCAAACAGCGGTAAGTCTCTTTTCATCAATTAAGTTTAGTTGATCAAGTCGATTTTGGATCCAACTGTTTTCATTCAATTCTTCATCCTTCATGATTCTCAGAGAGGGGATCTGAACCTCAATAGGCAAGACAACCTCCATGCCGTAAACCAAATAATAGGGTGTTTCCCCGATTGATGTGCGAGTTGTGGTACGATAACCGTGGAGAGCGAATGGTAGCATCTCATGCCAGTCTTTGTATGTGACTGTCATTTTTTGTATGATCTTCTTAATGTTTTTATTTGCAGCTTCGACAGCACCATTCATCTTTGGCCGATAGGGAGAAGAATTGGGATGCTGAATCTTGAGTTTCTCGCACAAAGCGGTGATCATAGTGTTGTTGAGATTTGTACCATTGTCAGTGATGATCCTTTCTGGGATACTGTACCGGCAAATAAGGTTTTTCTTGATGAAGAGGGCCACAACATTCTTGGTAACGGAGGCAAAGGAGGCTGCTTCAACCCACTTTGTAAAATAGTCAATGGCCACTAGGATGAAGTGGTGTCCATTGGAGGTTGTCGGCTTGATCTCTCTAATCATATCAATTCCACATATAGCAAAGGGCCAAGGAGCCGTCAAGACATTCAGAGGAGTCGGAGGTACGTGCACCTTGTCAGCATAATCTAGACACTTATGACAGGTTCGAGAATGTTGATAGCAATCTGCTTCCATGGTAGACCAGTAATAGCCTACCCGTAGGATTTTCTTCACCATCGTATGCCCACTGAAGTGGGTGCCAAAAGTACCTTTATGTAATTCAGCCATGATCTTTTCAGCTTCAACCTTATCCATACACCGAAGCAAAACGGAGTCATGATTGCGTTTGTACAGGATGACATTACTAAGGAAGAACTTAGCAGAGAATCTCCTTATGAACTTCTTATCATTGATTGAAGCTCCTTCTGGATATTCTTGAGCCTTGAGATACCTCTTGACTTCAAGAAACCAAGGTTGGTCCACTATTTCTTCAGTATTAATCTCGTGACAATGCGCTGGTTCATCCATTCGTTCGATGGTAACCTGGGGAGCCTCGTTATCCCAATTAAGTTTAAACATAGATGACATTGTGTCTAGAGCATCTGCTAGCTGATTTTCTTCTCGCGGGAAATGCTCAAAGGTAATCTTCTCAAAATGTGGTAGCAATGTCAAAACATGTTCTTTGTAAGGGATAAGGTTTTGGTGCTTAGTGTCCCATTCCCCTTTGATCTGACTAATGACCAAAGCTGAATCTCCAAACACATCTAAGGATTTGATTCCCAAGTCTATGGTAGCTCTGAGACCAAAGATGCACGCTTCGTATTCCGCCATGTTTTTTGTACAGTTGAAGCAAATTCGGGCAGTAAAGGGAGTATGACACCCTTTTGGAGATATGAGTACAACGCCGATGCCATTACCAAGTGCATTGGATGCTCCATTAAAGAACAAGGTCCATCGGGATCCTTGTTCAGGTCCGTCATATGGCCTGATTTCTTCACAGTTGTCTAATGTCATGATGTCTTCATCCGGGAATTCAAACTTCATGGACTGATAGTCTTCTACAGCTTGATAAGCAAGATGATCAGCTAATACACTGCCCTTTATAGCTTTTTGGTTAGTATATTGTATGTCGTACTCCATTAGGATCATCTGCCATCTAGCTATTCTCCCAGAGAGAGCAGGCTTCTCGAAGATATACTTTTCTGGATCCATCTTAGATATCAATAAGGTCGTTTGAGTCAACATAAACTGTCTTAGCCGGCGAGCAGCCCATGCCAGAGCGCAACAAGTTTTCTCGAGTAGTGAATATCTGGTTTCACAGTCGGTAAACTTTTTGCTCAGGTAATAAATAGCATGCTCTTTTCGGCCAAACTCGTCATGTTGCCCCAATACACACCCCATTGAGTTTTCTAGAACAGTCAGATACATGATCAACGGTCTTCCCTTGACTGGTGGCATCAGTGCAGGAGGTTCTTGTAGGTATTCTTTGATTTTGTCAAAAGCAACCTGGCATTCGTCATTCCATTTGACTACTTGATCTTTCTTCAATAGCTTAAAGATTGGCTCGCAAGTAGCTGTTAGGTGAGAAATGAATCGGGCAATATAGTTCAAGCGTCCCAAGAATCCTCTGACTTCCTTCTCAGTACGAGGAGCAGGAATCTCTTGTATTGCTTTAACTTTGGTAGGATCGGCCTCAATACCCTTGTTAATGACGACAAAACCTAAGAGTTTACAGGAACGTACTCCGAATGTGCACTTGTTTGGATTCAACTTCAGCTTGTACTTCTTTAGTCTCTCAAACAGTTTTTGTAAGTGATCCAAGTGCTCTTCTTGTGTTTGTGATCTGGCTATCATATCGTCTACGTAGACCTCTATTTCATGATGTATCATGTCGTGAAATAAAGCTACCATAGCGCGTTGATAGGTTTCCCCAGCATTCTTCAATCTGAATGGCATCACCTTGTAGAAGAATGTGCCCCACTGTGTGACAACTGTTGTTTTCTCCATGTCCTCAGGTGCCATTTTGATTTGGTTATAACCTGAGAATCCGTCCATGAAGGAAAACACTTTGTGTTGGGCCGTATTATCAACCAGGATTTCAATGTGGGGAAGTGGAAAATCATCTTTAGGGCTTGCCCTATTCAAATCTCTATAGTCCACACACATTCGTACTTTGTCGTCTTTTTTAGGTACGAGAACAATGTTGGCAACCCATTGAGGATAGGAAGTGACAGCCAAGAATCCATCATTGAATTGTTTCATGACCTCCTCCTTGATCTTTTATAACATATCAAGTCTCATGCGGCGGACTTTTTGTTTTACTGACAGACAATCTTCTCTTGTAGGCAGACAATGTACCATGATGTATGTATCAAGTCCCGGCATGTCATCATATGACCAAGGAAAGATCTTAACATAATCATGCAACAGCTGAATCAGATGCTCCTTGACACTGGGCTCCAGATTGGCACCCACCTTGGCCTCTTTTTTATCCTCCTCGGTACCCAAGTTGATTGTATCCACAGGTTCCTCATGAGGCTGAATGGTTCTTTCCTCTTGTTGTAGTAGTCTGGCCAGTTCCCCTGGTACTTCACAATCTTCCTCACCTTCATCTTTGTCTTGGTAGATTGGATCCTCAGAGTCACAAAAGGCCATAGCAGTATCGTTACCCATGGGATCCAGAATGGAAGGGTACTTGCATTTGTGAGTGTGGGTGTGTGTAATGGTATAGCCATCCTTAAAAATAAAATGTAAAAGAAAAACAATGAGCACAAAAGTTTGTATGCGAAAAACGTCCATGATTAATTGAATGTCATATGAAGATGAAATAATAACCCTTACAAAATGGACCATTGTGCCTCGGGCAAGACACAAGGTTTTAAGAGTGCAAATTGTTTTTGAATATTACAAGTCCAATCAAAATGTAGAGATAAATTACTGAGGGATGAAAGTTATTGGGACAAAGTCTCTGGCCTCCCAATTGCGAAGTCCTCCGCTGACAGTTGGAATTATCCAATCCTCCAAGCTGCAATCCTTCACTATCTTCTACCGCATTGACCTCTCAGTTTCTAATCTTCAAGGGTGGCCCTCCAGCACGGGCACGACGTACAACCTTCTGAGCACTTGAAGTGAAATCTAAGCCAAATTTGTCAGATTTATACGGAATTTCCGGAAGTTTCCCCCAGATGGTGCATCCACCCTCCTCTACTACTGCCTTGGCTTCCTTCAGAGATGACATCCAGAGTGGAGGTCTTGTAATCTTGGGAATCTGGGACACAGTCTTGGTCACTGCTACCTCTTGGGGAACTTCTTTGAAATGTTGAAAAGGAGTTTCATTGAACTCGCCGTCCAATTCCACATACCTGAAGGAATTGAGGTGGCTAATCATATATTCTTCCTCTCTGTGGACAGTGATAACCTTTCCCTGGACCGGATATTTCAACATCTGGTGCAGTGTAGAGGTGACAGCGTCAGCATTATGGATCCATGGTTGTCCTAGCAGACAGGAGTAAGAGGGGCGGATGTCCATTACATAAAAGGTTGAATTGAAAGTCTGAGTCCCAACCTTTATGGGGATATCCACCTCCCCATGTATCATCCTCTTTGAGCCATCAAATGCCCTTACGACTATGTTACTTGGTTTCAATGTCAGTCCTTTGCAGTCCAGTCTGTCGAGAGCTTTCTTCGGTAAAACATTCAAAGATGAGCCAGTGTCCACCACGACATGGGCTAGAGTTGTGCCTCTACATTCCACAGAGACATACAATGCCTCGTTGTGCTTTCTTCCCCTTGGTGTCAGATCCGCATCTGAGAAGCCTAGGTCGTTATCTGTTGTCAAGCTGGCCACGCAATCTTGAAATTGATCAGCAGACGTCTCATGAGGTACATGGGCTGTCTTTAGGAACTTCACCAGGGCTTTCGCATGTGCTTCGGAACACAGCAGCAATGCCATTATGGAGATTTTGGAGGGAGTTTCCCCCAACTGTTCAATTACATCGTAGTCGCTCCTTTTTATGATTCTCAGGATCTTCTCCATTTCTTTCTTGGAGGTCTCGGGGATAGTCAGTGATTGAGCCTTCGTCCGGATAGGCTCTACTTGAATACTTTTTCCTCGAGTTTCAGCAGCATAAGTGTTGGTAGGAATGACAGCAGGGGTTGTAATGGCTTCGTCAATAGGAGCACTTGCATATATGATTATTGGTACGGAAGTAACCTTTGGAGCAGCCACGGGTCCAAAATCTGCCTTTGGGGGGGGGGGCAATTTCTGGAGAAAAGATTCTACCACTTCGGGTAATCTTACTAGTTTCGACAATATTGCTAATGTCGTAATCTTCTTCTTCTGAGTTTATCTCTTCGGCGGCCAGCCCATCTTGTTTGATTCCATGGTAGTAAATGTCTCAACCATAATTCCACGGCATAGTTTTGTCTGATTCATATGGGATTGGCCCAGGCATTGTGATTATAAGAGGAGTAGTTTTTGGAACCGATGTAATTCTAACGGGTCTTTTGGGGACCCTGGAAGAATTGGTGGAGATGGTAATGATTGAAACGTCTTCAACAAGAACAGTGGAAACAAGAGTACTTTTAAGCAGTATCTCTTTGTTGTCTATAAAGCGTTGAATGCATGTTTTCAACAAAGGGAAAACAGTTGGTAAGGATAAGCATAGGTGGCAGTCTTCATTACAACCCGGGAATGCACCGGCTTTCAACAAGTTTATCTTAATGATTGGGAGTGGAGTCACGAGTCCATCAACTGTGGTAACATACAAATATTCTTCAATAGCATTGGTGTTGTGACCATGTCTGGGAATAGGAGCAGAAATGACGTTTGGCTTCTCGGGCGCATCAAACTCAATTTATTTTGCCTCTATAAGGTCTTGAATTTTGTTTTTCAAGGCCCAACAATTATTGGTGTCATGACCCGGACTTTCAGAGTGATATGTGCAATGGGCATTTGGGTGATAATGAGGGGACGCTGTGTTGGGGTTTTTTGGAGCTTCTTTCAGAGTTGCCAAATTGGATTTCAGAAGATGCGGTAATACCTGGGACAGAGTCATATTGATTCTGGTGAATTGTCGGACTGGCCTTTCCACCCTCGGTTGATTACTTCTTGGTTGATCAAATGTAGGCTTTTGGATCATAACAGCCCCTACCATTGGTCGACGTTCGGCTCTCCCTTGGTTCCTTTGTGGATATACAGCACTAATTCTTTCTTCCCAATAAAAGGCTTCCTCGTAGCTATAGAAGAAGATGAATCCTTCTGAATCTTTCCACTTTTTATGCCAGCTTCCACCCTCTCTCCGGTCAGTATTAGCTCAGTAAATCCTGCAGATGAGCTCTCAATCAAATGGTTGAAGAAAGGGCCGGACAAAGTGCCTAAGAACATGTCCACCAATTCCCTTTCAGACAGAGGGGGTTGAACTCTTCCAGCTAGATCTCTCCATTTCTCTGTGTAATCCTTGAAACCCTCATTGGAAGCCATAGCCATACTCTGAAGTTGAGTACGGGTAGGCGCCAAATCAACATTATATTGATATTGCTTGTAGAAAGTTGCGGCAAGATCTTCTCAATTGTGGACGTTGGCTCTTTCTAGTTGGTAAAACCAATCGAGTTGTGTTCCAGATAGACTATCTTGGAAAAAATGCACCCACAAGTCTTTATCAGCGGAGTGTGGTTGGATATTTCTTACGTATGATCGGAGATGCATCTTAGGACATGACACTCCATCATATTTTGCGAACAAAGGCACTTTGAATTTCAGAGGAATCACAATCCATAACACTAGTCCCAATTCTTCAAAGTCTAGACCTGGAACCTTTTGTATTTCCATAGCGCTCAAACGCTCTTCAAGATGTCTGTACTTATCATCAGCTGGAGGATATTGTTCCTCAGAGTAGTCTTCCTCTTCTTCCTCCTCTTCATATTCTGACGGAACCGCTGTTTCCTTTCCTTTCCCCTCTCCTTCACCAGATGCTGTTGCAAAATTCAAGGTTCTTCTAGTCTGTCCTTGAAACCTTCTCCCTATGTTTAAAACCCCAGTGACTTTCTTTGTTTTCTTTTTCCTTTCTTCATCCAGCAGAGTCTTCAACTCTTCTTGCCCCTTGGCTAGGGTCATGAGCAACTGTTGAAACTGTGTGTTCTGAGCTTGGAGATCTTTGACTGTTTGTTCGAGATCCATCTTACTGAAATAAACAGTAGAGAGATGAGGAAACTCGTTGCAAAAGACATGTTTATGTTATGATGAATGATATGTGTATATGAAATGTTTTCAAGGTTTTCAAAGATTCAAGTTCATTTTAGACAAAAATAAACACACGTTATATTAATAAGATAAAGTTTGAGTACATCAATGCCCCTTAGGCAAAATAATACAAAACTCTAAGATAAAAAAGTAGTGTGCATCCTCCTTGGTGTTATGTAGGCATTTAGAGTCTGCTCCTTATGAAGTAGCCTAGTGAGTTCCAAAACCTTCTTCTCGCTTGTGTAGAATTGGGCTTTGAAAGTATCTCGCTCTCCTTTAAGCTGTATCCAATCCCTTTGTAGGTCTTTAAGAGATGTAGGCATGTCAGGATGTAGGATAGTGTATGGAACATCTCCCTTCTTAACAGGCTCAATGATCACCGGAAGGACGGAAGGATAAGGCATCATAAGACTTTGAGTGCGGGTTCGTACCCACTTAAGGTAAGGCTCAAGGGGGATGGAATTATTGTGCCCAAAAGTCTTGCTATCCACCTTGTTTAGAATCCTCCAAGCTCAGATGAATCTCTAGCGAAGACCTTGATTGTCGTTATTATAGTCGAATACCAAACCTTGAATCAACATCTCGTGCGGGCCATCCCTTCGGGCGTAACCAAACTGTCTTAAAGCTAAGCATGGGTTGTAGGTGATACCTCCCCTAATTCTAAGTAGAGGGACATTAGGTAATTCCCCACAACGGTCAACAATGATAACATTCTCTTTGGATCGGGAGCACCAATGAATATCTGAATATTTGAGCGTCATTAACCTTTGTGACCACCTTGAACCTTGCTCATTCTTTAAGACTGATTTGTGAAGATGAGAAATAAACCATCTTTACAGGAGAGGAGTGCAACACATAAGGACACCTATTTTCCTCATTGTGCGAGTGTGAAAAGAGTGTAGGATATCCCCTAGCAATGTAGGCATCGGATTGCGTGACATGAAGATTTTGATGGTGCTCACATCTATGAGTTGGTCGGGATTGGGAAATAATACCATCCCATAGATAAGAAGAGCCACAATTTCCTCAAAGGCTTGCAAGTCTAAGGAATTCTAACAGCTTTGGGCTTTCTCCAACAGGAACTTTGCTAAGAAGCCTTTGACACCACTCCTAGTTTCCCAATGAGTTGTGACATCAGATGAATGCAAGTGCAGAGCTTGAGCAATCTCTTATGGCTTTGGGTCTCTTTCCGTACTGTTGAAAGGTAGTTGATTGAGAATGGGAATCCTCAAGAGTTGAGAGAATTCTTCTAAAGTAGGCACAAGCTGATAGTTTGGAAATGTGAAGTAAGGGTGCAAAGGATCAAAGAACTGGAAGAGCACCTTCATCATATCCTCATATGTGTTGGTGGTGACCAAGTTGAGTAGATGACCATGCCTCTCGGTGAATGGAGAGTTCTCAGGGATCCTTGAAGCTACCTCCTTAAGTTGTGGAGGAATTCTTACAAGGTTGACTTGGATAGTTTTCCTGCGAAGTGAATCCATATCCTACAAAACAAGAACAAAGATGAATCTCCAAAATCCTTGAAATGGTTAGTGGATGCATGTGATGTTCATGATGTCCATGATGTTATGTACAAGTATGCATATACAAGCAAAGCAAACAAGTTCTTAGTTTAGGCTTTCATGGGGTTTTATAGGTAAGTACCCTCTTGAAGTTTAGTTGGCTTAAACCTGTCCTAATAATAGTAACCGGGTTCTAAGGAGCTCAATATCACCAGATTGTTTCCTTGGTCATTGTTTCAGCTCAAGCCTCTTTAATTGCAACCGCAATATCCCAATAAACCAACCCTCAATGAGTGTAGTATCGAGTATCTACCAACTTCGGACTATACCAAAGTCGGTCATCTCACTACATCCTAAAGGCCAAGTTGGTCAAGTAAAGGGTTCTAGAAGTTTATTAGTGCTTTTATGACATCACTCAGAGGCCCAATATTCTCTTTTATTGACTCAAAGGCTACTGGTACCCATAAATATGTCACACTAACATAGCTATTTCTTAGACCATATCGGTATACCCCGCACAGTTTCCACAACGTATTGCTATTTACCTATAATGTATCCTAAATCCGGGTAGAGGATTTCAAACCCAAGCAAAGAACCATAATGTAAAGCATACAAGTCAAACAATGTAAGCAAATAAATGTGATCTAGCCCTAAGGTAACTCCACTTTTATAAATGTCCCCAGCAGAGTCGCTAGTTCTGTGATACGGTGGGAGAACTGACTTGAGGGTTTTGCATTTTATCTCAAATGTTGCGGTTAACAAGAGTCGCCACCGACTTTTCTTTTATCCAAAAGGAAAGGTGAAAAATCACAGGAAAGACCTTTGAGATTGTTTCTTGAGTTCGGTAGGTAGATTATGAAAAGGGAAGGTATTAGCACCCTTTTCATCCATGGTTTTCCATGGGCTCTTAGTTACTTGCTAGATCACTTGCTTTGTTTGTTTTGAAATTGTGCTTGGTGTGGTTTTGAAAGTATTTTGTAAAAGAGGCCATTGTTTAGGCAATCTTTGTAATGATTTTCGTTCATAAGAATGTATACAAAGATGTTTGTCTTTTTTGAAAATGTTTTCAGTGTTTGTAAGATGTGTGTGTTTTGAAAAATAGCAAGGATAGTTGTTTTGAAATGAAGAAAGTAACTAGAATTAATCTACCTACTCAAATGTCTTTCTTGTTCATTTTCTTTTGATATTGTTGTCTTACCATTGATTTGGTAAACAACCCTATCTTTGGATGTAAACGGGACAGGCGTGGGTCATCGTATACCGATGATTAGCAATGTTGCAAAGTTTCTTGGCATTTTTGAGGGACCAAGATCATTTTGTAAGGCAACTTTGAATAGCGTCATCGAGGGACTTATGATCTTATATTTGTTTGTTTTTGCTAAGATACTTCGCATGCGTAATATGGCCATTTTTATGTAAGGCAACCAAGTGGAGTAACCTTAAGGATGCTTGTGTGCAAATGTGTTATTTTCATGCTTGATTTTGTTTTGGATTAGGGTTTTCTATTTGATTTGCTTTGATCTTGCCATTCAAACCCTAATTACTAGCATAGTATATGAAAGCGGTAAATTGCGTAATTTAAAGACTACTACGCTATTACAACATTTTATGGGAGGGGGAATACAAATTATGAATGAGGATTTGCAATAATGTAAATCTAATTAAGTTATTACAACCAAATTGAATTTGCACAAATATTTGAATATAAATATGCAATGGTATGCATGCAAAAAAGATTTTTGTTTTGTTTTTCATATAAAGAAGAGTTTTGAATTAAACCTAATAAATTAAAAAAGGGAATTATTTTTATACATTGACTAACCCTAATTTTAGTTTATTAAAGGGAAATAAAGTTCTTTAAGTATTATTTCTTTGTGTATTTTTGCATAAAAAATAATAAATAATATTTATGAAAACATTTAGTCTTTTATATGTCAAAATAAATATTTACAAGTGTGAAGAAAAATAAATAAAAATATGTCTAAGTCTATTTTATTTTTACAAGTTTATTTAAGAAAAATAGTCAGTATATAATAAAATAAAAATTTTATGTGAAAATAAAAATAAAATAAATCAAAAATGCAATATTTATCATATTTTATATTTTTTATGATTTTTTTTTATGTTAAAGAAAATATCTAATAAAATAAAAATGAAAATAAAAACAAATAAGTAAAATGCATGGGCCAGGGGGTATCCTGAGTAAACAGGATGTAAGTATCAGGAAAAAAATATGAAGCCCAATAGTTGAGCCCACGCTGCAAAATGGCAAAAAAATGAAACTGAAAGAATATGAAAATGCAAAAGGTAATGCCAAGGTTCGAACCCATGACCTATACATTTCCAGCGCGCTACCTTGTCACTGGGGTGGCTGTACATCCGTTAGTTCATATGAGATGAAAAATACATAACACATAAAGCCTCCTTTCCCTGTACTACATCTTCTTCCTCAAGCTGGCCAGAACCTCTGCATCTTCCTCATTTCTCCATGAAAATGGAAACTTCCAACATGAAAATGATAGTACTCTTTCCCACGATTTCAAACATGTAACTCATGTAAGCTAACAGTCAATGATCACAACTAATTTCAAAGGCCCTAATTTCAACCCTAATTTTCACAGAAATTTAAACTCTAAAATTCTCTATACATAATGATCAGAAATAAAACCTATGCACATGGTTGGCTTTAGCACAATAATATCTACATTTTATCTTCACAAATCATGACCAATAGATGCCTGTATAAAGAGATAGAAGTTGGAGTTCTTACCTCTTTCAGCTGAGATCATGAATGGAGTTTGAGTGAGTTTTATGAAGGCATGGAGATTCCTTTAGCTTACCTGAACCTCCTTGAGTGTGTTACAATCCTTGCCTTGTCCTGAAAGTGCCTGAATCTTTCTATCCAAGTGAACCTGCAAGCTTGAAAAACAAAAATGGCAGATGGAGAAGGAGGAGTTACAGTGAAGGGGTGATGGTCTGGAACACTTAGATATAAGGTAGGTTAAGTGTTTAAATGATTAGAACTTGAAACGCACGAGTAGATTTCTGGATTGCTATGTTTGGTCTCAAACTGTAAGTTGTTGACAGGTTTTTGGTGATAGGGAGTTTTTGGGAGTTTCTGGCCTTGAGCAATCGTGTGTTAGGTTGAAAATTGTTTGTGTATAAGTATAGAGAAGATTTCAAGTCAACTCCACAACAGATTTTTGAGTTCTAGCCTTTTTTCACTCTTACTTGCTTTTTAAGAAAGGTGAAGAGACCACTCTCTACATGCTTGTACATGCCTGCTTGGAGTTGGTACAAGTTCTAGGCAACTTGTTTTTGGTTTATAGGACTTGTGTGTGTAGAGAAAACAGGTCCAAATGCTCAAGAAGTGAAAAGTTGCAAAAGTTATGCTTTTCCAAAATGGCAATGGCAACTTTGTGCCATTTATGGAATTAAAGCTAGGACAAAGACTCTTGTGCTTGGATTAAGGCTTTATCATCTGTGTAAGCATTAAATTATGAAGTTAGAAACAATTTTGAGACCTGTAAAGCAAGGATTAGGCAGCATAGGTTCATATTTGAATTTTGTTCTTCATGAAATGGCTTGAAATCAAAGTGAGAAATTGCCAACTTTATCTCTTCGATTCTCCCTACTCAAAAATGATCTCAAGGAGTTCTTGGAAATTTTGGAAAGCTTGAAATGTGCTCAATAACTCATATTTGAAATGCATTTCAATATTCCTCTTGGAAGTAGGTGAAAAATTTCCATGAATTTAGGTCAAAAACCTGCCTAAATTAGGGCAAAATTTCACTAAGTTATTTTAGTTCATGGGCATGTATTCACAAAATTATATCTTGAGATCCAAGCATCTTTAGGGAAAATGTGTGAAGGAAAGTTGTAGATTTCATGAAGATCTATAACTTTCATGTTGGGAAATTATTTTGAATCATCTTGTATCATGGTGTAAAAAATGGCTTGAAGTTGAGAAAAATAAGAAATTTTCTATACTTGGAAAAATTTCTAAGTTAAGAAAAATTCAAATTTCAAAACCAAATCTTAAATCTTTTATTTCTTGATGAACAAGTTTCAAATTTTGACATGTTTTGATGAATTGTGATCCTTGGCACTTGATTTTGATCAAAAAGTCAAAGTTTGACTTTTCAGTATACAGTTGACTTTTGATCAGTTGATTGCAAACTTCATTTGTCAATCCAATGAAATTGCAATGTTTTGAACCATGTTATTAGGTCAAGATGATACAATTTAACCCGCTTCAAGTCAATTGGTCATTTGCTAGGTCAAAAATCAGAAATTTCCCTTTCTTAGTCAAAACCCTAATTTTTACCATTTTGCCCTTTTGATGATTTGATCAAATTTCTTGAGGAATTATGGTCCAAAGTTTATCAAAGATACATATGAGTCCAAAATGTTGATGTGGATAAAAAATTATGAAGTTTGACTATAAATTGGCCATGGTTGACTTTTCCCCCAATACAGCTAATTTTTAGGTCAACTGTCCAATTGACTGATCAAAAATGTGGTTCAAGGCTTGAAACTTGTCATGAGTAATCTTAGGGGTCCATAATGATGTTTGAAAGTCATATGAAGCATTGATAGTCCAAAAATCTTTGTACAATCTCAAACCCTAATTTTGGGTGATAAGTGCATGATGAGAGGTCTTGAGCTGGTCAAACCCTAATCCAGTCTTGAGTCAAAGAGATCTTGTGAGAATAATCTTGATAAATGAGAGGGCAAATTTTGGGGTACAACATATGTGCTGAAGAACGAAGAAGGTTTGGGTTGGTCCTACAGAATAATGTCACTTGCTCATACAGATATTCTTTGGTGTTCCCGGGCTATGGAAGACACTGCTGTTATTGACCATTGTGGAGGATACCCTAATGTCCAATTGCTTGGAATCAGAGGAGGTATAACTTAAAATCCTTGTCTAGCTTTGAGAAAATTTGGTCGTGCTCGAAGAGATGGCCCCCATGAGTTACTTCTTGAGGATATTGTATTTGACTATAAGGAGAATATTAAGGAGCATCGCCGGAGGTTTATATGAGGTTGGGGCATGGTGAACAGATATGACTCCGAAGAATTGGGACCAAAGACTTCCCTTCCTATGCAGCCTTACCTCCAATGGGTCCGAGCTCGTGCCCAGAAACTTATGATGCCTTATGCGGACGTATTACCAGTAATTGTGGAGCCCACTAATGAAGAAGGCATTCCTTACATGGTTCTCTATCCTTACATGCCCACTGATCCTGGGGAGTTGTAGAGGTCTTGGATTCAGCTGAAGAATGAGCGGGACACTTACCGGGAGCAGTTCCATGAGCAAGAGAGGAAGGTTTTAAAGCTCACCAGGAAGCTCGAGGAAGAAAGATTGATCAATGACTATATCAGCACAAAGAGGAAGCGACCATGGGACTTTTGATTTTCCTTTTTCTAGTTTTAGATTTGTTTTATTTACTTCTTTGTAACGCCTTAAAGGAATTATTGAACCCTTCAAGTTTAAACTAATAAAGTTTTTGTTTATTTTGGTTTGTAAATTTAAATCTCCCAAAGTCTTTGAAATCATTACATGTGCATCCCATTATCATGCACATCATTATAGGTACCCCTACAGGTTTCTCATCTTCTTCGTTGTTTATGTCAGCAGAAATTTCGTCTGATCAAGCCATCAAAGATCTTCAGGAGCAAAACGCCCAGTTCCAACAGATGTTCATAAGTATGGCTAAGGGGAAGGAGGATTTGAAGACTCTTATTCTGAAAGAGAAGAAGAAGAAGAAGAAGGTCGGTATTCTGAATATGGGTAGAAGATTCGGAGAAAGGTTGAGGCCACCAGCTGATCTGATTGCCTCGTCCAAAGAAGGGGAGAACCAAGAAATGGAAAATGACCCTAGTCCTACAGTTTTTGACAACAATACTGATTACGATGATGAGCAATATCCTCCTGCTGAGGATAGGTACAAACATCTAGAAGACCGCATGAGCACTATGGAGATTCAGAAAATACCTGGTTTGGATTTCGGAGAATTGGGACTGGTATCGGGAGTGGTGATCCCTCACAAGTTCAAAGCTCTGGTTTTTGCCAAGTACGATGGAGTATCATGTCCAAAACTCCATCTCCGCTCATATGTCAAGAAAATCCAACCCCACACTGCTGATAGAAATTTGTGGGTACACTTATTTCAAGATAGTCTGTCAAGGACTCAGCTTGAATGGTTCTACCAGATGGAAGGGGCCAATGTCCGAAATTGGGAAGATCTTGCTGCTGCTTTCTACAAGCAGTATCAGTATAATGCCGACCTTTCTCCCACTCGTACTCAGCTCCAGGGTATGTCCATGGGTGCAGGTGAAGGTTTTAAGTATTATGCTCAAAAGTGGAGAGACTTGGCTGGAAGAGTCCAACCCCCTTTGTCTGATAGAGAGTTGGTTGACATATTTCTAGGGACGCTATCTGGTCCATTTTTCAATCACTTGATCGGCTGCTCTCCATCTGGTTTCACTGAGTTAATTTTGACTGGAGAAAGAGTGGAGGATGGCATTCGGAGTGGTAAAATACAGAAGGATGCCTCTTCGAGTTCCGTTAAGAAACCTTTCACTGGTAAGAAGGAAACTAGTGCAGTCTATAGGCCAAGGGGCCAGAGCAGATCTGAACACCGTCAAACGGTAAACGCTGTAGTGATACCAAGACCCACAGTTGCTCCACAACGCAACAGCCAACAAAGGGTGGAAAGACCACAGCGGCAGTTTACCCGCATCAATATGACTTTGGCTGAAGTTCTACCTCATCTGCTGAAATCCAACTTGGCAACCTTGAGAGAGGCACCCAAGAATCTAAACACTACTTCTCCCAGATACAATCCTAATGCACGATGCGCCTACCATTCTGAGAGTCCAAGCCACGATACAAACGATTGTTGGGCTCTGAGAAACAAAGTGCAAGATTTGCTCGAAGCCAAAGAGATTGAGTTTGATGCTCCAGAAAAGCCGAATGTTATAACTGCTCCCATGCCCAAACATGGTCGTGGAGTGAATGCTATTAACACTAATTTGTTTGTGACCTATATTAAAGAAATTTCTACTCCTCTTATGACTGTTAAGAAGAATTTTCTATTGGCCGGTTTATTTCTGGGTTGTGGTGAAGGTTGCCACATGTGTTTGACTCTACCTTCCGGTTGTTGTTTGTTGAGATCGGGTGTTCAGCGCCTGAAGGATAATAAAGAAATTTTGTTTGAGAAGACTACGACTCCTGTTGTTCCCAATGAAGATTTTGCCATTATAACCATTTCCGCCAATCCTTCCAAGGTTTCCTAGAGAAAACCTGTTAGGATTACACATGTTCCAAGAATTTCTCCGCAAATAATCATTATTCCGGGTCCCATTCCGTACACCTCAGGCAAGGCTGTCCCATGGCATTATGGTGCTGATGTATATTACCATGGTGTTAAGCAACATCTAAAGACTGAAGAAGCTGATACTGATGTCAGTAATATTGTCGGGACTAGTAAGGTTACCCGAAGTGGAAGGGTCTTCTCTCCCGAGATTTCCCCGAAGACTATCATCAAGCCTACTATTATTCCAATTGCTGCTTCAACCAGCACTCTTGACATTTCTCATATTCCTACTCTAATTATTACACCTGCAACTATTCATGTTCTTACTCCAGTTATCACCCCTACTGCTGAGCCATCTGGGACTTGGGGAAAAGAAATTATAGGTGATCATGCCTGAATGGAGGCACCTAAGAAAATTGTCGTGGAAGCCTCTAAACAAGAAATAGAGGAAATCCTGAAAATTATCAAGAAGAGCGATTACAATGTGGTCGAGCAGTTGGGGCAGACCCCGTAAAAAATCTTCATGTTGTCTCTGCTATTGTGTTCTAAAGCCCATGCGAAGGCTTTGATTGCATTTCTCAAGACTGCGCATGTGTCACAGGAAACTTCAGCCGATCAGTTCAAAGATTGTGTGGCCAGCCTGACTGCTGACAATGGGTTTGGTTTCTCAGATGCGGATATAACACCGAAAGGAAGGAATCATAATGATGCTCTGCATGTCTCGATCGAGTGTAGGGGCACCACTATGGTGCATGTGCTGGTAGATACCGGGTCTTCGTTGAATGTTCTGCCAAAGAAAGTGTTAGACTGTTTGGATTATGAGGGTTTGACTTTAAAGTCGAGTAACATTGTGGTGAGGGATTTTGATGGATCAAAAAGAATGGTGCACGGGGAGGTGGACATCCTTGTCAAAGTGGGTTCTCAGACCTTTGGGTCCACCTTCTACGTAATGGATATCAGACCATCACATTCTTGCTTGTTGGGTCGTCCTTGGATTCATAAGGCTGGGGCAGTTACTTTCACACTCCATCAAATGCTGAAATATCCGGTGAAGGGGAAGATTGTCACGGTGCGAGGTGAAGAAGAGTATATGGTAAGTCATCTCAATTCCTTCCGCTACGTAGAGATGGACGGGGAATTCATAGAAACTCCTTGTCAGAATTTCGAAGAGGTCCCTCAGTTCTTGGCATCAACTGGAGTTACTACCGACAAACCTTCACTGAAGATGGCTTCTCTCAAAGACGCTAGGGCTGTGATTGAAGAAGGTGGGTGTACCAATTGGGATCAACTCCATGATTTCACTCACAAAACTGACAAATTTGGTTTGGGCTTTACTACAGGGGCTCAAAAGGCTGTTAGGCACGCACGGATTGGAAGACCTCCGCTACACATCAGCAATCGGGGAGTTAATGCAATTGAGGACAGTGAAGAGGATTCAGACATCGACAGCTGGATCTACCCAACAACCAATGGTGGACTAAATAACTAGACGGCGAAAGACTTCATACCTGTTTCTTTTATTCTGCAGTAATTTACTTTTGTTTTAAGATTTGTAATAAACAGTTTGAAACTTTACGGCCCGATGCCTTGCCCAAGGCACCTTGGCTTTGTTTGTGAGGGATATTATTTGTCATTTCATATATCATTAATAAAGCATTGGACGTTTCTTGTATTATAAATTTTACGCTCCTTGTTTTTCTTTTTATCTCTCACTTTATCAAAATAGCTATTCTCTTACATACACTCACATATCATACTGCAGATCCATATCCACTCTGGATCCCATTGATAACAACTCTGCTACTGCCTGTTATGACTTCAAAAATCCGATCAACCAAGCCAAGGACGAAGGTGAGGATGATTGTGAGGTGCCTGGAGAACTTGCTAGACTATTACAGCAGGAAGAAAGGGCCATACAGCCTCATGAAGAGCCAGTTGAATCAGTGAATTTGGGTACAGAGGAAGACATGAAAGAGGTTAAGATAGGTGCAAATATGGAGCTTAGTTTCAAACAGAGGTTGGTACAGATGCTACACGATTATGTTGAGATCTTCGCCTAGTCCTATGAAAACATGTCTGGTTTGGACACTGATATTATGGTACATCGCCTGCCAACTAAAGAAGACTGCCCTTCGGTAAAGCAGAAGGTCTATCGTATGCGCCCTGAAATGTCAGAGAAAATCAAGGCAGAGGTCATGAAACAGTTCGACGTAGGATTCTTAGCTGTTACTCCTTATCCGCAGTGGGATGCCAATGTTGTTCTGGTACCTAAGAAGGACAGTAAGGTACTGATGTGTGTGGACTACAGAGATCTGAACAGGGCAAGCCCCAAGGATGACTTCCCACTTCCCCACATTGATGTTCTAGTCGAAAACACCGTGCATCATAAGATCTTCTCCTTCGTGGATGGTTTCTCTGGCTACAACCAGATCAAGATGGCTCCTGAAGACATGGAGAAGACAACCTTCGTTACGCAGTGGGGAACCTTCTGTTACAAGGTAATGCCTTTTGGGTTGAAGAATGTTGGGGCAACTTATCAGCACGCCATGGTCGCTTTGTTCCACGACATGATTAACCATGAGATCGAGGTTTATGTTGATGACATGATAGCCAGGTCCCAAACTGAGGAAGAGCACCTTGATCATCTCCAGAAACTATTTGATATGTTGAAGATGTACACGCTGAGGTTGAATCCGAACAAGTGTACCTTCGGGGTAAGGTCTGGTAAGCTTCTGGGTTTTGTTGTCAGTGACAAAGGTATTCAGGTGGACCCTGCAAAGGTAAAATCCATACAAGAAATGTCGGGTCCCCGCAGAGAAAAGGAAGTTAGAGGTTTCTTGGGACGTCTGAATTACATCGCCAGGTTCATTTCGCATATGACTGCTACTTGTGAGCCAATTTTCAAGATGTTGAAGAGAGATCAAGTGGTAAAGTGGAATGATGAATGCTAGATTGCTTTTGAAAGAATCAAAGAATACCTTTCAGAACCACCAATTTTGATGCCTCCAGTTGAAGGAAGACCTTTGATATTATACTTGACAGTGCTAGACAATTCAATGGGGTGTGTGCTGGGGCAGCATGACGAGTCTGGACGAAAAGAGCATACGATTTACTACCTTAGCAAAAAGTTTACCGACTGTGAGACCTGATACTCATTGCTCTAGAAAACTTGTTGCGCTTTGGCATGGGCTGCTTGCCGGCTGAGACAGTATATGCTGACTCACACTACCCTGTTGATATCAAAGATGGATCTGATCAAGTATATTTTCGAGAACCCCTCTCTCTCCGGAAGGATAGTGAGGTGGCAAATGATCTTGAATGAGTACGGCATACAATATAAAACCTAAAAAGCAATTAAGGGGAGTGTATTGGAGGATCATTTAGCGCATCAGGCCGTGGATGACTACCAGTCCATGAATTTCAAATTCCCGATGAGAATATCATGTTGGGAACTGACTGTGAAGAACCTGGACCGGATGAAGGACCCGAGGAGGAATCCCGATGGTCTATGTATTTTGATGGAGCCTCGAACGCATTGGGAAACGGAAAATTGGCGTTGTAATTATATCTCCTGAGGGCTGTCATACTCCATTCACCGCCTGATTATGTTTTAACTGTACCAATAACATGGTGGAGTATGAAACATGTATCATGGGTTTTCGAGCTGCTATTGACCTGAGGATTAAGATCTTTAGTGTATTTGGAGATTCCGCCCTAGTGATAAGTCAGATCAAAGGCGAGTGGGATACGAAGCACCCGAATCTCATTCCTTACAAAGAGTGTGTACTGTCATTGCTCCCACACTTTGAGGAGATAACCTTTGAACATTTCCCATGAGAGGAGAACCAGTTTGCGGGCGCGCTAGCTACCATGTCTTCTATGTTCAAAGTCAGGTGGGACAATGAAGCTCCCCAGATTACCATTGAGAGGTTGGATGAACCCGCACATTTTTGTGACATTGAGACTGAAGAGGTAGCAGATAAACCCTGGTTTCACGAGGTAAAAAGGTATCTCGAGGTTCAGGAATACCCTGTGGGGGCATATGTTAATGATAAGAAGTTTCTGAGAAGGTTTGCTGCGAAGTTCTTCATCAGTAATGGAATCCTCTATAAGCGTAACCATGATTCAACCTTACTGCGGTGTGTAGACAAAAGCGAGGCGGAAAGAATCATGGCAGAGTTACATGAGGGTACCTTCGGAACTCATTCCAGTGGACATACCATGGCTAAGAAAATCCTACGGGCAGGATATTACTGGTCCACTATAGAAGCCGATTGTTATCAACACTCTCGAACCTGTCATAAGTGCCAAGTCTATGCTTATAAAGTGCATGTACCTCTGGTTCCCCTGAATGTGTTGACAGCTCCTTGGCCCTTTGCAATATGGGGCATTGACATGATCGGAGAGATCAGACCTACTGCATCTAATGGGCATCGCTTTATTCTGGTAGCAATCGATTATTTTACAAAGTGGGTTGAGGCAGCTTCCTTTGCTACAGTAACCAAGAACGTCATGGTGCGGTTCACCCGACACAATCTGATATGTCGATATGGTGTACCAGAGAGAATTATTACTGACAACGGTATAAATCTCAATAACAAAATGATCACCGAGCTCTGCAAATAGTTCAAGATTAAGCATCATAACTCTTCTCCCTACCGTCTGAAGATGAATGGGGCTGTTGAAGCGGCTAATACAAACATCAAGAAGATTGTGCAGAAGATGACGGTGACATACAAAGACTGGCACGAGATGTTACCATTCGCTCTTCATGGGTACCGTACCTCAGCATGGACGTCGACAGGGTCAACAACCTACTCTCTGGTATATGGCATGGAGGTAGTCCTACCCATCGAAGTCCAGATACCTTCTCTCAGGATTATGAAGGATGCGGGTTTGAACGAAGACGACTGGATCTAAACCCGACTTGATCAGCTGAATCTAATCGATGAAAAGAGACTTACTGCTATCTGTCATGGTCAGACGTATCAAAAGCGAATGATCAAGGCTTTTAACAAGAAAGTCAGACGTCAAGAATATCAAGTCGGGGATCTAGTGATCAAACGCATCATACTACCGCAAGGTGATCCCAGGGGCAAATGGACCCCC
Organism: Vicia faba; assembly: GCA_948472305.1. Taxonomy (NCBI): domain Eukaryota; kingdom Viridiplantae; phylum Streptophyta; class Magnoliopsida; order Fabales; family Fabaceae; genus Vicia; species Vicia faba. Next base: position 139,189,956 of record OX451736.1, read on the forward strand.
ACATACGAAGGGCTATTTGTGGTTAAGAACATTTTCTCGGAAGGAGCTATGATTCTAACCGCCATGGACAGTGACGACCTTCCTCACCCCATCAATGCAGACATAGTGAAAAGATACTACGCATAATCAAAGACCCGCTAGGTTGACTGGCCTAGGAAAAAATAAGGGCTTCCCGGCGAACCAAAAGGGTTCGGATAAAAGTAAGGGATGAAAATGAAAAAAACTGTACACCTGGCAAGTCGAAAACCCAAAAAGGCGACTTGGGCAAAAAAGGGTATCCCGGTGGGCTGAAAACCCGAAAGGGCGGTCCAGGCAAAAATTAGGGATCGAAGCGTAACAGTATGTCTCATTGGATCACCTCGTAACCAGACTTCGGTATCGACTATCAAGCTCAAACGGCGCCAATCAATCTGATCCACCTTCGACCAAGCAGCAAAGTGATGAGACGCTTGAAGATATAAAGGCAATAGCAGAGTTGAAACCCGATGGGATCGTTCCACATAGCTGTTTTTCTTTCTTTTACACAAATAATAACTTCTATCTTTCGGCGGCGTTCTCTTACTAGAGCGTCAGCTTCTTTGTACAAAACGCCTATTATAGGCCAACTTCAAAAACCGATACAATTCATTTTCACAAGAAATTCCAAATTGTTTTTCTTTTTCTGTTTTGTTTTGCAAGAACGTCCAATGATTCATTTTTTATATATGCATTTGAAAATAATTTTTGCTCATAAATATTTACATAAGAAACAAAAGATGATTACTCGTAATTCCAGGAACAGGGACAAACAAGAAGTGCCCAAACCCTACAGTTACTCTGCCCATCAGGTACCGAGATAAAGCCAGCTCAAGAACATGAGTAGTGGTACATACACTCCCCACAGAGTAAAAGGTATTCAAAGATAGTGATGTTAGCTTTCCGAATAGGACATAACTCTTCCCAACTAAGGTTCACAATCGCGAGTGAGTCGATAAATTTTTCCCCAAGAAGATTTTATTTCTCTCACAAGCAGAATTTCAATCTCCAACAAGAATTCATTATCACCAGCAATGGAAATTCATCCCCAGCTGAGTGAGCTCTCCAAAACAGCAGATCTATCAACAGAGTATCTCCTCTCCAACAGAGTTATCCCCCATAGAATTATCCTCAGACAGGGTCTCTTTCGGCAGAATATTCACCAGCCAAGGGGCAAATCCCCAGCACAGTCATCGTTGTTCACCATCCCCAACAGAAGTAGAGGAACTATAGTTCTTTACAAGCAGTCAAGAATACTATTTCTCATATCCTCCAAACAGCAATCAGGGATTTATTTTCCCAGACTCAGGTTATTATGACAGCATTTCATGTTCATACATCATGACATGTGCATATATTACATATAACATAGTCTCATTTATTTTGAGAACGTCATTATACAATGCATCTCATGCATCTCACTTAACTAACCCTGTATTTCTTTCAGGAAAGACAGTTATTATCAATAATTTCCAGCAGGTCCATGATCAACACTCGAAGCTAAACAGAGTAATCACCGGCGCGACAAGAACAACCTTACCCAGGTTCCCTCTGCAGTTTTACCCAAATTCATCTCGAAGCAGCCCTACTATCCAGGTTCCTTCTCACAGCCCTACTATCCAGGCTTTCATATTGAAGTAACCTTACTACCCAGGTTCCTTCTCACAGCGCTACTATCCAGGCTTTCATATCGAAGTAACCCTACTATCAAGGTTCCTTCTCACAGCCCTACTATCCAGGCTTTCATATCGAAGTAACCCTACTACCCAAGTTCCTTCTCACAGCCCTACTATCCAGGCTTTCATATCGAAGTAACCCTACTATCCAGGTTCCTTCTCACAGCCCTACTATCCAGGCTTTTCATATCGAAGCAACCCTACTATCCAGGTTCCTTCTCACAGCCCTACTGTCCAGGCTTTCATATCAAGGCAACCCTACTATCCAGGTTCCTTCTCATAACCTTACTATTCGGGTTCTTCCTCTCTTATCCCAGGACAGCATTCCACAGCACTGTAAGACTTAGACCTAATCAAACTTTCACATTTCCCCAGAAAGTCGCGGTACAGCATATACCCCGACCAAACACACAGTTTACTTCTGCTTCCCAAACTGGAATTATTCCCCAGTAGAGTAACGGACAACTGAAGCTCCTAAAACTCTATTTCTCTCAAGACAAAGACCAGTATTCCCCAGCGAAGTCCTCCTCAACAACAGGTATACGGGTTCTCGCAAAGGAATCTCTTATGCGATCGACATCTCTTCGGATGGCATCTTTAAGCCCATCCGCGAAAATTCTCTAGCAACTACCAAATGGCATTTATAAGCCAATTCCCGATATCATAAATCAAATATCACTTCATGCGAGTGCAAATTTCTAGGCACTCTAGTGTTCAATCATCTTCCACCTTCAGATCACTAAAGGCAAACGAGCCAATCTACATCTCCAGGTTTAAGAATATTGAACAGGGGCAGTTGTTTTACCCCAAAATTTTCCCTCCCATATTTCTCAATACATGGCAACTGAGGACCCCCAAATTTCTCAAGGAAGTCCAGGAGTTGACCAGACAAACTCTCTCATAAGGCAGTCTACCTCAAATTAGAGTTTCATTTTTCATCAAGATGCTTGAATCCAAAGGATCTCAAATGCTCACTATTGTCCTAATATGTTCTTAAGATCATCCATATCAAGTTTCAAGCCTTACAGAAGAAGTTTGCTCAGTCAATTGCTCAAAGGCCTGAAAATCGATTATGCTAGGTCAAAAGCCAACCGTGGCCCACATACAGTAAAACTTTAATATTTTTGGTCAACATCCTCATTTTGGAGTATTATCCATCATTTGATCAAGGGTTGATCATGATTCCTCAAGGATTGCTCACAATTCATCAAAACTCAAAAGTTGCTAAATTAGGGTTTTGTAGGAAAAGTCAACTCAACTTTGACCAAGCATAACTTTCTCATACTTTATAAGAAATGACCCATCCAAAGCTAATTTTGAAGAGGATGCAATTCCATACAAGTCATTTTCATCTCCCAAGTTCAGAATATGCACTCACAAAAAGATATGAATTTTGACATTATAGGTCATTTTGAAAAGTCAACAAAAACACCTTTTGGGTCAAAGCTTCATTCATGAACATGGAAGACTCAATTGAGATGAGACTAAAATGGTTGCTTATATGACATCCTAAGCTTTCTAAAAAGTCCAAGAACACCCTCCTATGGTTAAAATTGATAGAGATATGCATTGTCAAAGTTGGCAAGTTTTTTGGGAAATCGTCAAAAGACAACATTGATCAAAATTGTATTTTTTTCCACATGGGCCCATCTTTTTAAGATTGCATATCATTCCTAGAATGGTCCACGACCTATGAGACCCTCCATGCTTTATTTATTTATTTATTTAATTTATTTTGATTTTTATTCACTTAAAATTCAAATAAAATCAAATAAATCTAAATAAATCATATATTGTGTTTTAGGGATGATTTTTGCATTGAAGGAAGATCTTATGTGCTGTCAATTGAGAATCAATTCGTGCAAGGCTAATTTGGGTGGAAAAAGATTGAATTGAAGCAAGTTTAGAAAGATATCATATGCCATGAAAGACCAAATCAAATCTTCATAATGGGCAAGATTGAATTTGTTTTTGTTAACCTAACATGTTGCATTACGTAAACATAGGAGATCCAAGGCAAGAGAGAGGTTGGAGCAGTCGTGCAGAGCAAAGATAAAACTAAAAAATTTCAAGAAAAAAGGGCAGATCGAATTCTAAGTTACAGGCCATCTCAAGCCATCCTGACCTTACCAATCGATTGTTGGACGCCTCAGGAACGTGTTCCAATCACTAGCAAGCCTTCCCACGTCCTGAAACACATTGTAGCAGTCACACGGTTAGCTTGAAAAACTCGTTTTCATTGATTTATACGTCATTTGCATATTTTGATTACATATTCTTGTTCCTTATTGAGTTTGCAAGCTAACCATTATATTCAATTGCGTTTTTGATGACTGTATGAAAAACTACCATAGCTAGGGTTTCTTGTTTAGTTTTAGGGCTTTGTAATACAGGTGAAATTGGACATTGATTCTGGTACCATGATACTCGTGAGGATGAGACGAGTTGACTGGTACCAGCCATGGTCATTTATCGTGCTTGTGGATAATTTTTGAGATACACAGGTTTATAGCTACAGCGCAATGTCCGTAGGTAAAAACACCTTGGGGCTAAAGCGACGGTTGGGAGGAAGAAGATGATGCGTGGCACTCCCTGGTTGGGCAGTTTAAACTTTAGCGCATTTTTTCCAAATAACTGGCTTGTTTGATATATTATGCATTATTATTATTATATGTACAACAGAAAAGCGTAGCACAGATGGTAGCGTGGTATTAGGAATTAGCATGAGGACCTGGGTTCGATCCCCAGGTCCCAAACTTTGTTCATATTATTTTGATTTAGGAATTCAGGTACACTGCAGCCTCCAACGTCCACCATGTACCCTTAACATCTGGCCATCAAACGCATCTCTGGCCCAGATCAACGTGCCACCCTTGGAGGATTACCATGCACCTCAAGTCAACCCACCACACTGGATCCAGCAAAGTCAAGCAGGCCATCAACCTTGGGCCCAGAAAGTTCATATTCCAACCCCCCAATTGCTAAATAGCATCAGGCCCACCTCTAACCTTTTTTTATTTTATTTATTTCTTTTCTTTAATTCTTTTAATTATCTTTTAATCATTTTGGTTGGAAAAATTAATTATTTTTTCATAAAAATCATAAAATCAAATTCACAAAAAAAAATTAGAATTAGTTATATATATATATATATATATATATATATATATATATATATATATATATATATATATATATATATATATATATATATATATATATATATATATATATATATATATATATATATATATATATATATATATATATATATATATATATATATATATATATATATATATATATATTTATCAAAATTAATTTAATTTAGTTTAATTTAGAAAATTGTAATTTGTTTTCATAAAATAAAATCAAATAGAAAATTAGGTTATCTCTTGATTTAAGTTTATTTTGCTCTTTTTCTCAAATAAAATAAAAATACTAAAAATAAGTTTTTAGATTGAATTGATTTATTTATTTTTTAATTTAAAATTAATTAGAACTTAGGATTTTCTTTTGATTCAATTATTGCATTATTTTCTCAAATAACAAAACATGACAAAAAGCATTTTTTTAATCAATCGCAATTAGGTTTAGGCAAGGGTCAAAACCCTAGTTGTCTCGTATTCGATTCATCGCGCGCGTGTTATTTATTTTTACCAATATTTTTGTAACTGTTCATGGTTTGTAATAGTTTAATCTAGGGCTTTTTTTACTTATCGCTTTTTCCCGGGTTTTTGGCTATGTAATTAATCCCCCTCCCCGAAGCCTTGTAATAGCGTAGATTTACTTTCTCGCATTTTCAATTCCCGTAAATAATTAACTGTTTAGACCTATGCTAATAGGATTGTATGACAAGAATGCATGACAAATTAACATGGTTAGAAAACCCTAATGTGCAAAGATAAATAATTGAAACTAATCACTCGCACATATCACTCTTAGGCTATACTCCCACTTCGGTTGCCTTCGGTAAGCGGTCATTAAGCATAGGGTATCTTAATGGTTACCCTCCTTTCTGACAAAGATCAAATGTCCCATTCGAATGTTGCCTCGGAAATGTTGCCTCGAATATGATCTTAAGACTCTAGGGTTATTACTAAGGTGTCCTAACATTGCTTTAGTGATCGCACGTCCCTTTTGAATTGACCCTTACAACTCCAATGACGGTGCTACCTATTTCTCAATAGTAGGATAGCGCTGTCTAAAGGAAACAAGAATAGAAACGATCTTTTTTCGAGTAGGTAGATGCTAGTAGGTACTTGCTCAAATCAAAACTTTTCACACTAACACCTTTCAAAACAAATTTTTCGAAACAAACTTCGTCACACCTTTGAGGACTGATACAAGGGTTATCACGAAGTTAAAACTCTTTTCGAAAACAAAGCACATACACAAGAAATTTTAAAAAAGATGAGCAAGTACCTAAGAGCCCATGGAAAACCCTGGATAGAAAGGGTGCTAACACCTTCCCTTTCTATAATCTACCCCTCGTACTCAGAATATCTCGAAAAAGGATTTTTTCTATACTTTTTCCTTTCCGATTGGATGAAAGAAAAGTCGGTGGCGACTCTTACTTACCGCGACATTTTGCGAACACAAAACACAAAATGCAAACCAGCATTCAAACAGTCGGTTCTGCCACCGTATCACACTTTCATATTAACTGCTAGATGTATGATTAATAGGATTGTATGGCAAAGATTAAAATCAAAACGCTAGCGAACCTAACAAAAAAGACAAAAATAGCTGAACATAACACACATTGAATATATACACCTCTAGGGTACTCCCACTTCGGTTGCCTTTAGAAATAATCACAACTCTCGAAATGTGAGAGGTTTTAGTGGCTACCCCCTGGTTCGAAAAGATCATAAGTTCCTTGATGACCCACTTGATGTTGCCTCGGTAAAAATATGATCTTAGAACCCTTGGGTCGTTACTAAAACTTCTTTCCCATTTTCTTTTGTGACTATAAAAACGTCCTTTCGAATGTCCCTCAAACATCCAACAACTAGGGCTACCTACTCACTAATAGTAGGATAGCATTGTCTAAATGATAGGAGGAAAAGAACAAACCTTTTAGAGTACAAGTAGATAGTTGTTAGATGCTTGCTCAAATAAAATAAACTTTTACACTTACACATTTCAAAAACAACTATAAAAAACATTTTCTTTGTCAACACTCTTGAGGACTGATACAAGAGTTAACACAATGCAAATCGCCGCACTAAGGCATTTTCAAATGCTTTTCAAAAGAACAAAGAACAAGTCTTGTACCCCAAAATTTTCCCTCCCATTTTCACTCAAGACATGCTTCTAGAGCTCCTCAATTGCTCTAGGATGACTAAGAATTAACCAAACAAATTATCCTCATAAGGCAATGAACCTCAACTAGGGTTTCAATTTTAAGTAAGACGTGTGAGTCCCAAGGAACCCAAATGTTATCCATTGTCCTAATATGTCATCAAGGTCATCCATGCCAAATTTCATGCCTTGAATAACAAGTTTGCTCAGTCAACTGCTCAAATGCCTGGAAATCAACTGTGCTAGGTCAAAAGTCAACTATGGCCCAAATACAGTCAAACTTCAAGATTTTTGGTCAACATCAACATTTTGAAGTAATATCCATCATTTGATCAAGGGTTGATCATGATTCCTCAAGAAATACTCTTAACTCATCAAAAGTCAAAAATGGCAAATTAGGGTTTCTATATGAAAAGTCAACCAAACTTTGACCAAGCATAACTTTCTGATACCTTATCAGAAATTTGTCCACCAAGGCTCATTTTGAAGAGAATCCAATTCCCTAAAACTTCTCTTCAGCCCTCAAGTTCAATAAATGCATCATTCAAAAGATACAAGCTCAGACATTATAGGTCCTTTCATAAAGTCAACAAAAACACCTTTTGAGTCAAAGCTCCTTACATGAACATGGAAGATCCAATTGATATGAAACCAAAAGGGTTGTTTATAGGACATCCTAAGCTCTCTAAAAAGTCCAAGAAAACCCTCTTAGGGTTAAAATTGAGAAAGATATGCATTGCTAAAGTTGACCAATTTTTGGAAATATGCATGAAGCCAATATTGACCAAACTTGAACTTTTCCAAATAGGCCCATGTTTTCATGATTGAAACTTGTTCTTAACATGGCCCACAACCCCTGAGCTCACTCATACTTTATTCCATTATTTTTATTATTTATTTTGATTTTTTATTCATTAAAAGTCAAAATTAAATAAAGAAATAATAGAAAATGTGTAAGATATGATTTGAGAATCTTATTCTCATCAAATGAAGAGTAAAACATGCTGGCAAATCAAAGGAAATGCATGGGAATAATTTGTGCAAGATTTGGCCAAATTTTGAAAGATTTCATATTATTCCCAAAACAAATATTATGTGATGAATGTCATGGATTCTTGCTCCATTTGTTACCCTAATTTGATTTACTATAAGTACACAACACCCTAGATCAAAACAACACGTGAAAGCTGCCTCCACATGTCCAAAAGATTTTCCAAAATTTCAAAGAATAAGTGAACATTGTACCAAGCGATCCAAGCCTTCTCCATTCAAACCAGGCATCCTAGATTCCTCTTGAAGGTTCCAGGAGTCATCCTCGCTCGTTAGCCAAGCCAAATCGTGCCCAGGACCCCCCCCCCCCCCCCCCTTTCAGCATCATCGATTTGGTATACTTTCATGAATTCAAACTTTGGAATCGCAAGGTCCTAATTAGTCCAATAGGGTTATTTTTATGCTTGTTTTCATGAGATTTCGCAGGATTGAGTTTTTGTCCAAACAAAGAAGATGACCGGAACCACCATCCACGATGGTTTGACCGGCCAAGGACTCTGCGTGGCATATCAGGATGTTGTGATTGGTTTGTTCAAATATCTGGGGCCCACTCTAGGTGCGCGTGTTTTACAGTCAGCATTTAAGACCATTTTTAATATTTAATCATTTGTTTGTGTTTAGATTAACGGAAGTACAGTCGTCCCAACGGTAGAGACAACACGCTTAAGGCTTTGTGTGTATGCAAGGGCAAGGGTTCGATCCCTGCCTCTTGCATAATATTTTTCTGTATTTTTCTTTGCAGATCCAATGGTTCCACACCAAGCGCGCATACCATGCGCTCTATCATCATCATCAGATCTCAGCTGACCTGGATCTAATGCCCATCATGTAGTCCCTATGATGGACCTTCCTACCACAACAACACTGGATCCAACGCAGGCTGTGGGCCAACAGATCTGGGCCCATAGCATAAATTCCAACATACCCCTACAATTGGGTTTCACACCCCCCCTCAGGCCCATTTCTCAATTTATTTATTCTCTTTATTTGGTTTATATTTTTTAGTTTATTCTTTTTTTAAAATCATAAAAATCATAAAAATCAAAAAATCACAAAAAATAATAGACTTAGGTTTTTTCTAATTTAATTTAATTTTTTATAAATAAATTAATTTGATTTAATTATTTTGACCAATTTCATTAATTAAAGTTAATTAGAGAATTGGGTTAAATTTCAAATCTTTTTCATAAAAAACTTCAAAACATTTTTTAAACAATTAGACTTTTAGGGTTTAGAACTTTTTCCCGTCTTAACTTTTGCGCGCTATTATTTTTTCCATAACATTATTTTTTTATTATTTATGTAATTGCGTCTGGTTTGTAATAGTTAATTAGGGTTTTCAATTCTCGCATTTTACTTTTCCAGTCATCATTTATGTATCTACACCATAGCCTTGTAATAGCGGTAGGACTTTATTTCTCGATTTTACATTCATTATATGTTGTATATGAACTGCTAGTAAATTAGACGTGCATGATAAGATTAAATCAAATAATCATTACATCAATAACATAAGATAAAATATCTGAAAAAAGCACATTGTCGCACACTTGCATCCCTAGGGTATACCTCACTTGTTGCCTTCGAAAATGGTCATGTCCCTCGAACGTAGGGATATCTTAACAATGACCCTCAATTTAAAAGTCACCATAAAGATCATGGTCCCTTAACGTCCCTCGAGTTGCCTATGAGAAATGATCTTATCTCTCGATGTTGCCTATATGATCCCAATCCCTTCGAAATGCTAAGGTATCCTTACATGTTGCCTTCAATGACCATAATGTTCCTTTCGATAGTCCCTCAACATCCAACGCTAGGGCTACCTACTCACTAATAGTAGGATAGCACCATCTAAAGGAAAGGAGGAAAATAACTTCCTTTTTCGAGTAGGTATACAGTTCTTAAGTACTTGCTCAAAACCTTATTCTTTTTCACACTTACACACTTTCAAACTTCTTTTAAAAAACGCTTTATCACACTCTTGAGGACTGATACAAGAGTTACCATAAAGCAAATAAAGTCTTTCAAAATATACAAACACAAAAACAATTTTCAAAATGAGCAAGTACCTAAGAGCCCGTGGAAAACCATCGATGGAAAGGGTGCTAACACCTTCCCTTTCCATAATCTACCCCCCTTACTCAGAAAATCTCGAAAAAGGTATTTTTGTGTTCTTTTCACTCTTTCCTTTGTTGGATAAAAGAAAAGTTGGTGGTGACTCTTGCTTACCACGACATTTGCGAACAAAAAACGCAAACCAATATTAACAGTCGGTTCTTCCACCGTATCACAGAACTGGCGACTCTGTTGGGGAAAAATTATAAAGTGGGGTTTACCTTAGGGTCTAGATTATTTTGCTTCTTTGAATGTTTGTTTGCTTTACTTTTAAGGGTATTGTTTGGGTTACTATAGATCCTACACCTGGATCTGGGGAAAACCTTTTAGGTAAGTAGCAATAGATCGTGGAAATTGTGCTGGGTATACCGACATTTTTTAAGCAATGGCTATGTTGATGTGACACTTTGATTGGTACCGGTAGTCCTTGAGTTAATCAAGGAGAATACGGGCCGTTGTGTGGTGTCATGAAGCGTCAACTGACCTTAGAACCTTTAAATGAACAACTTGGCCATTAGGATGTAGTGAGATGGTCGTCTTTGGTGTATTCCCAAAGTCGGAAGATACTCGATGCTACACTTATTGAGATTTGTCTCCTGAGTTTTGTTTGGTTGCAAGTCAGTTGCCTATCAAAATGAAACTCGTGGGAAAGATCAGTGATATTGAGATCCCTTAGTACCCGGTTACTATTTATAAGACAGGTTGAACCAATCCAAACTTCAAGAGGGTAAAACCTTAAAACCCATGTGTTGTACCCCAAAATTTACCCTCCCATTTATCAAGAATTTTCTCCCAAGATCTTCCATGACATCAAGTTCAGCACTGATACATCAATTTAGAGTTGGAATTGGCACAAGGGCAAAATCGTCAATTGCATATTAAAAAGTCAAACTTTGACTTTTGGAACAAAATCAAGTTTCAAGAATCATATTTCATCAAGACATGTTGGAATATGAGGTTTTTTTCATCAAGAAAATCAAAAGTCAAAATTACTTTGGAAAATTCAAAATTCTAAATACTTAGAAATTTTTCTAAGTGTTTAGGAAATATGATAAGTTCAGAACTTCTGGCCAGATTTGCACAATGATGTGAGATGATTCTGGAAGAACTTAAAACACAAGAGTTGTAGATCTCAGTGAGATCTAAAACATTGCAGAACATAACTTCTTCTTGAAATGCTGGGATTTCAAGTTATAAATCCGTGAAGATACGTCCATGAAACTAAAGCATTCAGTAAATTCTGGGCATTTCCGAGACAGAATTTTGTTACAACTTTTGGGCCAATTTTCATGTAGGCTCATCCAAAGTTTTCAAGAGTTATTCAAAGAAAGTTTATAAAGTTGTTACAAGCTTTCTGAAAAGTCATAGAACTCCTTCAGAACATGCTGGAGCAGGGAGATTCAAAGATCAGAAGTTGGATGTTTGTTCTAAGTTACGCTGATGCTGAACTTCAGATCCAGACCAAGCTATGATACATAATCTCATACTTCAGATTTTCGGTTTGATAAATCTCATCATCATTTAATGCTCACACCCACTTTTGAGTCTTTTTCCAAAGGATTTCCCCATGTGTGGCATAGAAGTACCATTGTTGTCCTTGAAAAGCAAACTTTTGTAAAAAGTTTATGATGGGCCCATACTCTACTCTTGCTTCTGAGGGTACTTTTCGATAATTCACGCTTACAAATCCAACTTAGGCATGGCTAAAAGCTGCTAACCACCCTACTTTGTGCCTTGAACCATACTTGTTTAACTTGCTTCAAGAATAAGTCAGCGCCCTAGCATAATGGTTCTACTCTTGGCTTCTCCAAGCTACTAAAGCCTTGCCTATAAATTAAACTCCATTGGCAACTGTAAAGGGGGATTTGAAAATTAGCCTTGAAACCTTGCTGAAATTTCGAAGAACTTGAAACTGCAAACATAAACACAAAACTTGCCAGTTTCTGTTTTCCAAACTCTAATTTTTCTCACGTGTTTCTTGATCAAATCATCCATACAGCTTCTAATACACATTTATAAGCCGTCCCAACTTCCATTTTCAAAATGTAACATGTTCTCCATCAATATCCATCTCAAAAAATCAGAACATTGCTTCTTGGTTATTCTATAATTTTCCAGCCATTCCTAGCCAAAGTTAAAGGTTGTTCCAGCCTGCTGAGCATGAGAGGAGGTTGATCAGAACATCACAAGCAGTCATAACCAAGCTCTAGTTCTCAGAACATTTCCCAGCTGCAAGAGAGAACTTCAGTTCAGAACTTCTTGAGGAAATTAGGATGCAGAATTAGGGTTAGCAAAATTCATGCTTGCTTCTGATTTATAGTTCTGATACCTTATATTTCTGAAACATGATGAAATTTTCCATAATTTATATGTTTGCATTTTCCATTTTTTGTTGAGAAATGACTAAGTTGCAGATGCTATGACTAGCATGGAGAAAGAGATGAATTTCATCATCAGAGTTTACTTTGTGATACATGTTTATGCTTTTGCTTCTAATATCAGATGTACAACCACCCCCAATGGTAGAAAGCGTGCGCATAAGACATTAGTGCTAAGGGTCCTGGGTTCTAGCCCCAGAAGCATCTTTTTTAGGTTTGTTTATTGACATTTTTACCCATTTATCTGTCATACAATATTCCTAGATCAGAACTTCTAGATATCCTCACCCAATAACATTATCACCTCATTCTCTCAACAACCAGAGCTTCTAGACTCTCTCAACCTCTGAACATTAATGCGCCTAGATCCATAACTCCTGGCTTTCCCCATTTCTGCTAACGTTTGTTTTCTGATTTGCAGCACATTTGAGTCATAACTTCTGCACTCTCCTCTTTTAGCAATACGCTGATTCTGACTTTTGCTCTCTATTATTTTTATCAACACTTCTTATTTTCATTAATCAAAAACACAAAAAATATTTTTATGTTCACATACTTTATTTTACTTCTTTTGAAATAAAAAGACTAAAAGTATTTTCTTAAGCAAATTTATTTCTTCTCTTGACAAAAACAAAACAAGTCCATTTTACATTTCTTGTACATTATTTCAATATGGTTGTAATAGATAATTAGGACTTTAATTTCTTGTAATCCCCATTTGTAAATTTATACACCCCATCCCCTAATGATTGTAATAGCATAAAATATTTATTTTCCGCAATTTTTCGCTTTCATATAAATGCTAGTAATTAGGATTTGTATGGGAAGATATAATCAACAAGTAGATAACCCATAATCAAAGACTAAATGCATGAAAATCAAATACACTATTCACACATGCACCCCTAGGGTTAACTCCACTTGTTGCCTTATAAAAATGGTCGTGTTATGCATATGGGATGTCTTAGCAAACAATCAAAAATACAAGATCATAGTCCCTCGATGACGCTACAAACATTGCCTTAGAAATGATCTTAGTCCCTCAAGAGAAATGCTAATATATCTCACAACATTGCTATCATGACTATATGATGACCCACGCGCGTCCCTTTTTACATCCAAATATAAGGCTTCTTACCAATTAATGGTAAGATAGCAATATCAAAGGAAAGGAGAGAAATGAACAAAAGACTTTTGAGTAGGTAGAAACGTTCTTAGTTGCTTGCTCAATTTCAAAACAAACAAACACCAAACACTTTCAAACATGAAATATTTTCAAAAGTCCAACACTTTGTATACATTCTCGCTGAAACGAGAATCATTAAAACGTTCACCTAAACGAAGACGCCTTTTCAAAAATACTTTCAAAAACCACCACAAACCACACTTTCAAACAAAGCAAGTGATCTAGCAAGCAACTAAGAGCCCATAGATAAATATGGATGAAAAGGGTGCTAACACCTTCCCTTTTCATAATCTACCCCCCGAACTCAAGAAAATAATCTCAAAGGTATTTTCTGTTCTTTTCAGCCTTTCCTTATTAGATAAAAGAAAAGTCGGTGGCGACTCTTGCTAACCGCAACATTTGCGATCAAACACAAAAATCCCAAGTCAGTTCTCCCACCGTATTATAGAACTGGCGACTCTGTTGGGGAGATACTTAAAAGTGGGTTTACCTTAGGGCTAGATCACCTTTACTTGTTGTTCTTTGTTTGATTTGTTTTCTTTACATTTTGGTTCCTTGTTTGGGTTTGTTTTGATCCTCTACCCGGATCTGGGGGCACCTTTTAGGTAAGTAGAAATAGATTGTGAAAATTGTGCAGGGTATACCGACATGGTCTAAGAAATATCTATGTTAGTTTGACGCATTTGTTGGTACCGGTATCCCTTGTGTTGAAACAAGGAGAATATGAGGCCGCTGAGCGGCGTCGTGAAGCACTAACTGACTTTAGAACCTTAATTGACCAACTTGGGCATTAGAAAGTAGTGAGATAGCCAGATTTGGTGTAGCCCGAAGTTGGTTGATACTCGATGCTACACTCATTGAGGCCGGACTTTTGGGATATCTCAGCCGCAAGAAAATATTGATTGAGATGAGACAATGCCTAAAAGAAAGGTCAGTGATATTGAGATCCTTTAGAACCCAGTTACTATTACTATGACAGATTGAGCCAACTAAACTTCAAGAGGGTACTTACCTACAAACACCATGCAAGCCTAAACCTAAGGACTTGTCTGCTTTATGTGTATATGACTATTTGTACATAATAACTTGCTTACTTTGCATACTTGTATATAACATCATAACATCATACCATAGCATTTTCAATAACCATTTCAAGGATCTCAAGGGACTATGATGCAAGGTTGTTGTACCCCAAAATTTTCCCTCTCTTTTTATAAAGATTTCCCCTCACAAGACTCTTTGAACTCCAGACAGGATTAGGGTTTGCTTTGCTCAAGACATTTCCTTGCACTGATGACCTAAATTAAGGTTTGAGTTTACACAAGGATTTTTGGACTTTCAATGCTCAAAATGACTTTCACACTTCATGTTGGACTTATAAGATTGCCTCTACCAAGTTTCAAGCTTTGAATCAAATTTTTGCCCAGTCAATTCGACAGTTGACCTAGAAATCAGTTGTATTGGGGAAAAAGTCAATTATGGCCAATTTACAGTCAAACCTCACAATTTTTGATCCACATCAACATTATAGGCTCATATGAATCATTTGATCAAGTTTGGACCACAACTCCTCAAGAAATTTGATCAGATCATCAAAAGGGCAAAATGGTCATTTTTAGGATTTTGACTACACAAGGGCAATTTCTGATTTTTAACCTAGCCAATGGAAAATTGGGCTCAAGCATGGATTCAAGGAATCAATGGAATCATCTTGACCTATTCACAAGGTTCAAAAAATCTCAAATGCATTGGATTAATAGATGAATTTTTCAGTCAACTGATCAAAATTTGACTGTACACTAAAAAGTCAAACTTTGACTTTTTGGTTAAAATCAAGTGCCAAGGGTCATTTTTCATCAAGATGTGTCAAAACATGAAACTTGTTCATCAAGAAACCTAATTTTTCAAATTAGGGTTTAAGATTGAAAAAATTTCATAACTTAGAATTTTTCTAAGTTATGAAATTTTCTTATTTTTTCCCAACTTCACCCAACATTTTCAATATGATGAAATTGGATTCAAACAAAACTTCCAACATGAAAGTTTTATTCCTCCACAAAATATACAACTTTAATTCACAAAGTTTTCCCAAAAGAAGCTTTGATCTCAAGTTATGATTTTTGGAATAAGGGTCCATGAAACTTTTAACTTAGTGAAATTTTGCCCTAGTTTAGGCAGGACTTTGGCCTATCTTCAGGACCATTTTTCACATAGTTCCACTTGGAATCTCAAAATTCATTTCAAATATGGATTGTATATCATGTTACAAGATTTCCAAAATGTCCAAGAACTCTCCAAAATCATTTATGGTTAGGGAGAATCGAAGGTTTGAATTTGGCAAAAACTCACTTTTGATCCATGGCATTTTCATGTTGATACAAGTTGCAACTTCCATCCAGCATTGTTTGTACTTGATTACAGGTCCCTAAACCCTTTAATACTCAATAACTAAATTCAAATACATTGGTTTGAGGCTTTGTTCTGATCATGGAAGGATTACACAAGAGATTAATCCAAAAATGGCAAAAAGGCAACATTGCCATTTTTGTCAAATTTTGCTTTATGTCAAATTGTATCCTTGAGCCTTGAACCAAATCTTGGACAGCAAACAATATCCACAAACTTGAGGGGCCAAGATCAGAAGATGCAAGCTTAAAGATAGCCTGTACAGGCTTGTCTTGTACCACTTGTTACTTTTGCTTAAAATACAAGAAACTTGCCAAAAAGCCATAACTTGCATATCTGTTATAACCAACCCTTGCAAGCTTTTAAAAAAAAGTTTTGTGAATTGCCTTGAGCCATAAACATGAGCCATCCATCCCTTAAACACCCTTGAACATAAAAACACCAAAAACTTGCAAAACAGGGCAGTCCCTGCAGTTCCACTTCCATCTCAAAAGTTGCTCGTGCGTTTTGCCCCAAACTTGGTCCAATACATTCCATATAACCTATCCAAGCTATCCCAACCATTAGACACTGACTGTAACTCCATTTGCAAGCTTCACCATTTCTGTTTTCAGCTTATGCAGGTTGAGTTCTACAAGCTTGTTCAAGCACATTCAAAGCAAACTAGGCATTAGGGAAGGTCAGAGGAAGTTCAAGCAAGCTCCCAAACATCTCAGGCCTCACTGAAAAGCTCCACATTGCCATACACGAGTTCAATTGAAACAGGTTTTTGTCAACTTCCTATCTCTCTATTTAGGAATCATTAGGCTTAGGTTTGTGAATAAAAAATGTAGTACTCATATCCATGAAGTTGTACATATGCTCAGTTTTCATTTAAGTTAAACGTGTTAAGAGAATTTGATTCATGAACTTTCTGAAAAAGTTAGGTTAGAAATTAGGGCCAGAGAAATCTCTCTGGTCTTTGAGAGTTAGATTAAGTTTCTTATATGGTTGAAATCGTCTTGAAAAATGCTACAACTTTGATGTTATGAGTTTTTGCATTAGAGCACGTATGTAGGATCTGGACATTTTGTACAGGCGTGCATATTTTTGAACAAAGGTTGAAGATGAAGCTTGGAACTGGGTTGGGCCTTTGTTTCTTGTTTTTGGCACCCCCTGCATTGCTGACTGCACCCATCTGGCCCATTTCTTTATTTGTTTATATTTTTCTATTTATTTTTCATTCCTGATTTTATTTTATATTTTCTAAACATAAAAAATACCAAAAATATTTTTTATAAATTTTCACATTTATTTTTATATTTTATTTTATTTTTCTAACATGAAAATAATTATTAATTAGTATATACTTTTATTTTCTTTAATAAAAACAAATAAATATTTTAGAGATATTATATTTTTTATTTTATTATTTATACATATAAAAATAATATTTTTCCACATGTTTTTATTTCATAAATATCTTTGTATACATTTATGTTTATTTTCTTGTACATAAAATAAATAATATATTATATATTATCTTAAAACAAAAACTAGGGTTTCCACCCTTATTAAAAATAATATTTTTCTAATATATTTTCATTTCTTGGCATTTGTACATATTTCATTTATTTTTATTTTATTGTATATAATTAATATATATATATATATATATATATATATATATATATATATATATATATATATATATATATATATATATATATATATATATATATATATATATATATATATATATATATATATATATATATATATATATATATATATATATATATATATATATATATATATATATATATATATATATATATATATATATATATATATATATATATATATATATATATATATATATATATATATACTTTCTTAAAAGAAAATTAGGGTTTTTACCCTTAATAAAAATAATATTTTCTTTTCTTTTTTAATACATTAAAATATTTTATTTTTACACCCATAAAAATAAACAAAAACATTTTTACATATTTATAATATTTTTCATATTTATATTTAAATTGTTTAATTATTGCCAATTTATTTATCTGTACCATTTATTCAATTTGGATGTAATAAGTAAAAATTAGGGTTTTATTTTCTTGCAAATAATCCCCATTCAAATTGAATCCCCCCTTCCCATATCAAATGTTGTAATAGTGTAGGTTTATTTTACGCATTTTATGCTTTCAAGTATGCCATGATAGAGATTAGGGTTTGTATGCAAAAATCCAAAATCAAAATGAATAGTTTGACTAATACAAAGACAAAATGCATGAAAATGACAACACAATGCACACATACACCCCTAGGGTTTCATGCACTTGTTGCCTTTAAAAAATGGCCATGTTATGCATGTTGGGTATCTTGGCAAAACAAAAACAAAACAAAAGATCATAATCCCTCGATGACGCTATCTTGGTTGCCTATACAAAATGATCTAGTCCCTCAAAAATTTTCTAAAGACACTTAGCACAATTGCTATCATGGTCCATACGATGATCCACGCCTGTCCCGTTTAACATCCTAATACAAGGTTGTTTACCAAATGCAATGGTAAAACAACACTCTCAAAAGGGTTAAAAATGTGTAGGAAAGACTCTTGAGTAGAATAGGGTAGACAACTCTTAGTTACTTGATCAAAACTTGCAAAAACATCCTTGCCATTTTCAAACACACTTCACAACACAATTTCAAAACATTTCCCAAAACCAACTTTCAAACATTGAAAAATCTTTTCAAAAGACAAACACCTTTGTATACATTCAAACAAGAATCATTACAAAGGTTGCCACAACGATGGCCTTTTTTCAAAACATTTTCAAAAACCACGCACAAAGCACCATTTCAAACAATTGGAAAAGCAAAGCAAGTGATCTAAACAAGTAACTAAGAGTCCATGGATAACCATGGATGAAAAGGGTGCTTGCACCTTCCCTTTTCATAATCTACCCCCCGAACCCAAGAAAACATCTCAAAGGTCTTTCCTGTGCTTTTTGACCTTTCCTTTGGATAAAATAAAAAAGTCGGTGGCGACTCTTGCTAAACCGAAACATTCGCGAACACAAACGCAAAACCTCAAGTCAGTTCTCCCACCGTATCACAGAACTGGCGACTCTGTTGGGGATCATTCTAAAAGTGGGGTTACCTTAAGGTTTAGATCACCTTTACATGCTTACCTTGTTTGCTTTGATTGCTTTACACTTGGTTCTATTGTTTGGGTTTGAAATCCTCTACCCGAATTTGGGAAACATTCATAGGTAAATAGAAATACGTTGTGGAAACTGTGCGGGGTATACCGACATGGTTGAAGAAATAGCTATATTAGTGCGACATATTTGTGGATACCAATAGCCTTTGAGTCAATCAAAGAGAATAAGGGGCCAGTGAGTGATGTCATAAAGCACTAATGAACTTTTAGAACCTTTACTTGACCATCTTGGCCTTTTTAGGGGTAGTGAGATGACCGGCTTTGGTACAGTCCGAAGTTGGTAGATACTAGATACTACACTCATTGAGGGTTATTTTCTTGGAATATTTCGGTCGCCAGTAAAGTGGCTAAACTAAAACAATGAACACAGAAAACAATCCAGTGATGTTGAGCTCCTTAGAACCCGGTTACTATTTATAGGATAGGTTGAGCCAACTAACTTCAAGGGGGTACTTACCTATGAAACCCCATGCAAGCCTGAAACTAGGATCTTGTGTGATTGGTTTGTACATATACTTGTGCATACATCATGAACATCATAAAGCATCATATGCATCCACTAACCATTTCAAGGGTTTGGATCTTCATCTTTGTTCTTGTTTTGCAGGTCATGGAATCTCTTCGCAGGAAAACAATCCAGGTCAACCTTGTGAGAATCCCTCCTCAACTCAAGGAGCTTGCTTCCAAGATTCCAGAGAATTCTCTCTTTAGTAAAAGACATGGTAGACTTCTCAGCTTGGTCAACTCCAACATTGAAGAAGACATGGTGAAAGTTCTCTTCCAGTTCTTTAACCCCCTACACCATTGCTTTACATTTCCTGATTACCAACTAGTGCCTACTTTGGAGGAATTTTCTCAACTCATGAGGATTCCTATTCTCTATCAACTACCCTACACCGGTACGGAAAGAGAACCAAAGCCTGAAGATGTTGCTCAAGCCATACACTTGCAACCATCTGATATCAAAGGTCATTGGGAAACCAGAAGTGGTGTCAAGGGTTTCTTGGCAAAGTTTCTATTTGAGAAGGCACAAGAGTGCTGGAATTCTCTAGATCTGCAAGCTTTTGAAGAGATTGTAGCACTTCTCATCTATGGGTTGGTCTTGTTCCCAAAACCTGATCAGCTTATAGATGTGAATGCTGTCAAAATTTTCATATCTCGGAAACATTGCTTGGGGATATCCTCCACTCATTCCACACACGAACAATGAGGAAAAGGGGTGTTCTCATGTGCTGTACTCCTCTTCTAGCAAGGTGGTTTATTTCTCACCTTCCCCAATCAGTCTTGAAGAATGAGCAAGGTTTGAGGTGGTCACAATGATTGATGACTCTTACACATTCTGATGTTCATTGGTGTTCTCGGTCCAGAGAAAATGTCATCATCATTGATCGTTGTGGGGAATTCCCTAATGTCCCACTACTTGGCATTAGGGGAGGCATTACCTACAACCCCTGTTTAGCTCTGAGACAATTTGGGTATGCCCGAAGGGATGGCCCTCATGACATGTTGATTCTAGACTTGGTTTTTGACTTCGAAAATGATGCTCAAGGACTTCGACAAAGGTTTATGCGAGCTTGGAGGATGCCCAACAAAGTGGACAGTAAGACACTGGGACACAAGAATTCCATCCCCCTTGAGCCTTACCTCAAGTGGGTACGAACCCGTGCCCAGAGTCTTATGATGTCTTACCCCTACATTCTCCCTATGATCAAAGAGCCTGTTATGGAAGGAGAGGTTCCATACACCCTCCTACATCCTAACATGCCAACATCATTGGAAGATTTGCAAAAGAGTTGGATACAACTCAAGGAAGAACGGAATACTTTTGAAGCCAGCTTCTACGCCAGTGAGAAGAAGGTTTTGGAACTTACTCGTCGACTCCACGAAGAGCAGACTCTCAACACCTACATCGCACTAAAGAGGATGCGCAACGTATTTTTACATTAGAATTTTGTAATATTTTTCCCATGGGGCATTTATGTACTAACAAATTTCTTCTTATTAATATGACGTGCGTTCTTTTTTGTTTACAACCAAATTTGAATTTCTAAATCCTTGAATGAATTACATGAAGACATATCATTCATCATATACATAAACAGGTCTTCACACTAGGTTTCCTTATCTCTCTGCTGTTTATTTCAGCAAGATGGATATAGAGCAGACGGTCAAAGATCTACAGGCACAGAATTCACAGTTCCAACAACTCCTCATGACCTTGGCAAAGGGTCAAGAGGATCTTAAAGCACTGTTAGAGAAAGAAAAGGAAAAAGAAAATAATAAAAAGAAAAGAGTTGGTGTAGCCACTATGGGAAGAAGATTCGAGAACCAAGTTAGAAGAGTCCTGGATTTCCCCTCGACGTCTGATGAAGGGATTGGCAAGGGAAAGGGAGTTACAGTACCCTCCGAGTCTGAGGATGAAGAAGAAGAAGAAGAGGATGAAGATTACTATGAGCAGCAGTACCCTCATGCGGACGATAAGTATAAGAATCTGGAAGATCGGCTGGCAGCCATGGAGGTACAAAGAGTACCTGGGCTGGATTTCGAAGAACTAGGGTTGGTTGCTGGGATTGTCATTCCCCCTAAATTCAAGGTGCCTACATTTTCTAAATATGATGGTTTGTTTTGTCCGAAGATGCATTTGCGGTCTTACGTCAGAAAGATCCAACCTCACTCTTCTGATAAGGATCTGTGGGTCCACTTTTTTCAAGATAGTTTATCGGGTACGCAATTGGACAGGTTCTATCAGCTTGAAAGATCTGATGTACATAACTGGGAGGATTTGGCTGCTGCTTTCTACTGACAATATTAATATAATGCAGATTTAGCACCTACTCGTACTCAATTACAGAGTATGGGTATGGTCTCTAATGAAGGCTTTAAGGAGTATGCCCAGAAGTGGCGGGATTTGGCTGGAAGGGTGCAGCCACCATTGTCTAAAAGAGAGCTTGTTGATATGTTTTTGGGGACCCTGTCAGGTCCATTCCTTAATCACTTGATCGGGAGCTCATCTGCAGGGTTCACCGAGCTAATTCTGACGGGTGAAAGAGTCGAAGCTGGCATTAAGAGCGGTAAAATTCAGAAGGTTGCATCTGCTTCCGCTGCTATCAAGAAGACCTTTCCGTCCAAGAAAGAGGTCTTAGTTATTTACTCCCATGGAAACCAAGGAAGAATGGAACGCCGACCAGCGGTGGGGGCTGTGATGATTCAGAATTCCGCAGCCGATCAACCTCGAAGCAGTCAACCCAGAGCTAACCAAACCAGGGTGGAAAGGCCTGCACGGAAATTCACCCAGATCAATATGACACCTGCTCAGGTTCTCCCTCATCTGTTGAAGTTAAACCTTACAAACTTTAAAGAAGTGCCGAAAAACCCAAATACCTCTTCTCCCTACTATCATTCCAATGCAAAGTGTGCATATCATTCGGACAGTGTGGGGCACGACACCAACAACTGTTGGGCCCTTAAAAATAAGATCCAAGATTTAATAGATACCAAGGAGGTGGAGTTTGATGCCCCCGAAAAACCTAATGTGATATCCGCTCCAATGCCAAAACATGGTCACAATGTCCATGCTATTGTAGAAGATCTTTATGTTACTGTTGTTGATGACTTAATGACTCTGTTACCAATGATCAAGATGAATCTGTTGAAAGCCGGGATTTTCTCGGGCTGTGAAAAAGATTGTTACTTTTGTTCGACCTTGCAATCTGACTATCCGCTTTTGAAGTCAGGCATCCAACGCCTGATGGATAATCAAGAAATCCTCTTTAAGAAAACTCATGTTACCCCTACTACTCCTGTTACTCCAATCAATGATGTTGCTATAATCACCATTTCCGACAATCATTCCAAGGTCTCCAAAAGACCTGTTAAGATTACACCCGATCCAAAGTTTGTACCTCTGAAGATAACAATGTCGGGGCCTATCCCATACAAGTCCAACCAAACAATACTGTGGAATTATGGAGGAGAGATCTTCTACCACGGTGTTAAGCAGATCGAATCAGTTGAAGAAAGCTCCGATGAAGAGACTCCTAATGTAGGAAATATTGCGGGGACAAGTAAGATCAACCGCAGCGGAAGAATCTTCTCTCCGGAGATTGCTCTTCCAAGGGCAATCTTTGGACCCTCAAATGCTCCTAAAGTTACTCCGGTGCCCGTCAGCACATCTGTATGAACTCGAGTGATTGAAGAAATTGTTACTCCCGAAGTTGCACCTTCTACTGTTACTGCTGATAAAGGTAAGGGGATCCAAGAAGCGCCCGTCAGGACGAGGGCTCAACCTTTGGTCATCCCCGAGACCACCCAAAAGGAAATGGACGAGATTTTAAAGATAATTAAGAAAAGCGACTATGATGTTGTAGAACAACTGGGGCAAATCCCTTCAAAAATCCTTATGCTGGCTCTATTACTCTGCTCTGAGGCTCATGCCAAAGCCTTGATCAAATTCCTGAAGACAGCGCACGTGCCTCAAGAAACTTCTGCAGATCAGTTTCAAGAGTGTGTAGCCAGCCTTACAGCCGACAATGGTCTTGGCTTCTCTGATACCGATCTAACATCTAAGGGAAGAAAGCATAACGACACGCTGCAGGTCTCAGTGGAATGCAGAGGGACGACTCTGGCACACGTCTTGGTTGATATCGGGTCGTCTTTAAATGTCTTGCCTAAGAAAGCATTGGACAGATTGGACTGTGAAGGTTTGACCTTAAAGCCCAGCAATATCATTGTAAGAGCCTTTGATGGTTCTAAGCGGATGGTCCACGGGGAGGTGGACATCCCAATTAAAGTGGGTACTGAAACTTTCCACTTCACATTTTATGTCATGGATATTTGTCCCTCCTACTCTTGCTTGTTAGGAAGACCATGGATTCATCATGCTGGGGCCGTTACGTCCACTCTGCATCATAAGCTTAAGTACCCAGTCCAGGGGGAAATTGTGACAGTTCGTGGAGAAGAGGAGTATATGATAAGCCATTTGAATTCATTTCGCTATGTTGAATTAGATGGTGAATTCATAGAGACCCCCTTTCAGCACTTTGAAGAGGTTTCTGCTGAGATTGCGGTAGCCAAGACAATGACTTATGTGCCCATCATTACCAAACCTATGTCCCGGATGTCATCCCTTAAAGATGTGGAGGCTGTGATCAAGGAAGGAAGAAGCACAGTATGGGGTCAACAGCCAGATTTTCCTTACAAGACAGATAAGTTCGGCTTGGATTTTACTGTTGCTAGTCAGAAGGTTGTGCGTCGCTCCCGGGCTGGAAGACCACCATTAAAGATCACTCAACATGGAGTTCATGCTTTAGAGGATGATGAAGAAGAAAGCAAGTTTGAAGACTGGGTCTTTCCAACTATTGAAGGAGGACTGAACAACTGGGAGGCGAAAGACTTCGTTCCTATTACTTTAATCAATCAGTAATTTATCTTTTGAACATTTCCTGTTGGTCTGTAATAATTTTTAAACAATTCGTACACTTTTTGCCTTATGCCTTACCCGGGGCATATAGGTCCATTTGTAAGGGCTTGATTTCTTAATTTTCATATGCCATTTTTAATGAATCATGGATTTTTTCATCTATAAACTTTTGTGTTCATTTTCTTTCCTTTTACATTTTATTTTGTTTAAAGGTGGCTATCCCTTACACACACCCACACTCACAAAATGCAGGTACCCATCCACTCCGGATTCTATGGGTAATAATTCTGCTATGGCCTTCAGTGACTCTGAAGATCTGGTCAATCATGCCGAGTACGAAGGTGATGAAGACTGTGAAGTGCCTGGAGAGTTGGCCAGACTTTTGCAACAGGAAGAAAGGATTATTCTACCTCACGAGGAGTTGTTAGAGACTATCAACTTGGGAACAGAGGAAGACAAAAAAGAGGTTAAAGTGGGTGCCAACCTGGAGCCAAGTGTCAAAGAGCGCCTAGTTCAGCTGTTGAATGAATATATTGATATCTTCGCCTGGTCCTATGAAGACATGTCGGGACTGGATACAAATATTGTGGTTCACCGTCTCCCTACGAGAGAAGACTGTCCACCAATTAAACAGAAAGTTCGCCGCATGAGGCCCGACATGTCTGAAAAGATCAAAGCTGAAGTGATGAAGTAGTTCAATGTTGGCTTTCTTGTTGTTACTTCCTATCCACAATGGGTTTCTAACATTGTGCCCGTGCCTAAGAAGGATGGCAAAGTCAGAATGTGCGTGGATTATAGAGACTTAAACAGGGCTAGCCCTAAAGATGACTTTCCACTACCGCACATTGACATCTTGGTCGACAACACAGCTCAACACAAGGTATTCTCTTTCATGGATAGATTTTCAGGTTATAACCAGATCAAAATGGCCCCCGAAGACATGGAGAAGACTACTTTTGTTACGCAGTGGGGTACCTTCTGCTATAAAGTGATGCCATTAGGACTAAAGAATGTCGGGGCAACCTATCAGCGAGCCATGGTAGCTTTGTTTCATGACATGATACATCATGAGATTGAAGTCTACGTAGACGATATGATAGCCCGTTCACAGACAGAAGAAGAACACCTCGACCATCTGCAAAAGTTATTTGTCAGATTGAAAGAGTACAAGCTCATACTAAACCCTAACAAGTGCACTTTCGAAGTCAGGTCCGGTAAACTTTTGGGATTCATCGTCAGTAACAAAGGCATCGAGGTTGATCCTGCCAAAGTCAAAGCTATACAAGAAATTCTTGCCCCTCGCACTGAAAAAGAGGTCAGAGGTTTCTTGGGACGCCTAAACTACATTGCAAGGTTCATCTCTCACCTAACATCTACCTGTGAACCAATCTTCAAACTGTTGAAGAAAGATCAGGTGGTTAAATGGAATGATGACTGTCAATTTGCTTTCGATAAAATCAAGGAGTATTTGTTGGAACCTCCTATCTTGATGCCACCTGTCGAAGGAAGGCCTTTAATCATGTATCTGACTGTCTTAGATAATTCAATGCGGTGCGTATTGGGCCAACATGACAAGTCTGGCCGAAAAGAGCATGCCATTTATTACCTTAGCAAAAATTTTACTGACTGTGAGACTCGCTACTCACTGCTCAAGAAAACTTGTTGCGCTTTAGTATGGGCTGCTCGCCGGCTAAGGCAGTATATGTTGACACATACCACTTTACTGATCTCTAAGATGGATCTGATCAAGTACATCTTCGAGAAGCCTGCTCTATCCGGAAGAATCGCTAGATGGCAGATGATCCTCACCAAATATGATATACAGTACACGACCCAAAAAGCTATAAAAAGGAGTGTTCTAGCCGATCATCTAGCCCATCAAGCTGTCGAAGATTACCAATCCATGAGGTTCGACTTCCCCGACGAGGATATCATGACTTTGAGCAACATTGAAGAAAATAGACCGTATGACGGACCTGAACAAGGATCCCAATGGACTCTGTACTTTGATGATGCATCCAACGCACTTGGGAACGGTATCGGCGCAGTACTTATCTCTCCACAAGGTTTCCATACACCTTTCACTGCTAGACTCTGCTTCAGCTGCACCAACAACATGGCCGAGTATGAAGCTTGTATCTTTGGTCTCAAGGTTGCTATTGACTTGGGAATCAAATCTTTGATTGTATTTGGGGACTCAGCTTTGGTTATCAGTCAAATCAAAGGAGAGTGGGATACTAAACATCCAAGCCTCATCCCTTACAAAGAACATGTCCTGACATTGTTACCATATTTCGAGCAGATTACCTTCGAGCACTTCCCGCGAGAAGAGAATCAGCTAGTAGATGCGCTAGCTACAATGTCATCCATGTTTAAACTTAACTGGGATAATGAGGCTCCTCAAATCACCATTGAACGAATGGATGAACCTGCACATAGTTACGAGATTAATACCAAAGAAGTAGTGGACCGACTGTGGTTTCATGACGTCAAAAGGTATCTCGAAGCACAAGAATACCTTGAAGGAGCTTCAGTCAACGACAAAAAGTTCTTAAGGAGGTTCGCTGCCAAGTTCTTTTTGAGTAATGGTATCCTATACAAGCGCAATCTTGATTGTGTCCTGCTCCGTTGTGTGGACAAGGTGGAAGCTGAGCAAATCATGGCTGAACTACATAATGGCACCTTTGGCACCCACTCAATTGGTCATACAATGACTAAAACGTTTCTACGGGCAGGCTATTACTGGTCTACCATGGAAGCTGATTGTCATCAACATTCTCGTACTTGTCATAAATGCCAAATCTATGTTGACAAGGTACATATTCCCTCAGTTCCTCTCAATGTCTTAACATCTCCTTGGCCATTCGCGATGTGGGGAATCGACATGATTAGAGAGATCAAGCCTACAACATCCAATGGACACCGTTTTATCCTGGTGGCCATTGATTACTTTACCAAGTGGGTCGAAGCAGCTTCCTTCGCTTCCGTTACAAAGAACGTGGTTGCCCGATTCATCAAGCAGAACCTCATATGCCGGTATGGTATCCCCGACAGGATCATCACTGACAATGGTACAAATTTGAACAATACTATGATCACCGCTCTGTGCGAGCAGTTCAAGATTCAACATCACAATTCATATCCCTATCGGCCTAAGATGAACGGTGTTGTCGAAGCTGCGAACAAAAATATCAAGAAGATCATTCAAAAGATGACAGTCACCTACAAGGACTGGCACAAGATGCTACCATTTTCTCTGCACGGGTACCGTACCATGGCACGCACTTCAACTGGGGCAACACCCTTTTCTTTGGTATACGGCATGGAAGTTGTTTTACCTATCGAGGTTCAAATTCCCTCCTTGAGAATCATGAAAGATGCTGGTTTGAGTGAAGACGATTAGATTCAAACCCGGCTTGATCAACTTAACTTGGTTGACAAAAAGTGACTTACTGTTGTTTGCCATGGTCAGGCGTATCAGAAACGTATGATCAAAGCCTTCAAAAAGAAAGTCAAGAGACAAGTATATCAAGTCGAGGACCTTGTAATCAAGCGAATCATCTTGTCGCAAAGTGATCCCATGGGAAAATGGACTCCTACTTGCGAAGGACCATTTGTGATCAAAAGCATCTTTTCTGGTGGGGCAATGATCCTGACTACCATGGACGGCGATGACCTGCCACACCCTGCGAACACAGACATAGTCAAAAGATACTACGCATAAACGACCCGACAAGTTGAAAACCCGAAAGAGCGACTTGGGCAAAAATGGGCATCCTGGTGAATCGAAAACCCGAAAGGGCGGTTCAGGCAAAAATTAGGGATAAATAACAAAAATATGTACACCCGGCAAGTTGAAAACCCGAAAGGGCGACTTGGGCAAAAAGGGGTTTCCCGGTGGACTGAAAACCCGAAAGGGCGGTCCAGGCAAAAGTTAGGGAATTAAAGCGTATGACTATGTCTCGTCGGATCACTTTAAGGATAATCTCTTCACGGACAAGCTCCAAGCTTCTGATCAATCCAATCATCTTCGGACGAAGCAACGAATGGATAAGATACTCAGAGTTACAAAGGCTATAGCAGAATGGGAACCCCATGGAATTTTTACACATAAGCCATCTTCCTTTGTATAATTTTTTCTCAATTTTATGACAACATTCTCTTACTAGGATGTCTATCTCCTTTGTACAAAATACTTACACAAAGTTAATACAAAGATACTTCAAAGTGCAGAAAATTGTTTGCCTTTTCTTTCTCTTTTACACTTATGTTTTGTTTGAAAACGTCCAATGAGTTATTAAATGAGCATATGCATTTGAATATAATCACTGCTTACAAATAAAACGAAATGAGAAAGAATAATTACTGACAGATGGAAAGTATGGGAAAACGTCTTTGGGCTATTCCAGGAGAAATCCTCAGCCGAGCTATGACTTTGAAATACATATCCCCAGTGGAGCCAGAAAACTTTAAACTGTAAACCCTCAGTGAAGATAAAACTTTCTTCCCCAACAGAGTCCAAAATTTCAACCCTTAAACCCCGGTGGAATACCATCCAATTTCCTCCAATTCCCCAGAGGTTGGTCTTAAAACCAGAAGATTCCCCTGCAAGTTATCTCAGAAACCAGACAACAACTTCGGATAATTCCTCAATAGATTGGCATACAACTCCAGCCCTTGAGAACTCTTCAACAGAATAAACATTCTCCCCACAGATTTATTTCCCCACAGAGTTATTTCCCCGCAGATCAAAGATTCTCATTCTCATTTCTTCAGGTTCCAATTCCCCAGTAAAGATCGTCAGAGTTTTCCTTATTCCCCAGGAAAGTCATGAAGGATTCTCACATCCCCACAAGTTGCCCAGGATTTTCTATCTTCAACAGTGGTCCAAGGATTTATCATTCTCAACAATTAAATATTTTGGATCTCCAACAACAGTCAAGGATTTATTTTCCCCGGCAGCAGTCAAAGATTTCATTATCTCCGGCTATCAAAGATTTATTTTCCTCAGCAAGACAGCTAATCAGCTTACATGCGCATCCATTACATTCATATATCATAAACATTGATAAAGCCCATTTTATTGCATCATGCATGTCATGCAACATAACTTTGTCTTTTAGCTAATATTTTACCCTTTTCAGGATGAGATTAAAAGCTATCTTTAACAAATATTCAAAGATTTCAGATACAATACGGATACACTCCAAGACATGGAAGTTATTCTGCTACTCATTCAGATCTCTTATTTCAGATACAGTATGGATACACCCCAGACATGGAGGTTATTCTACTACTCATTCAGAATTTTAAGTCAAGATACAGTATAGATACACCCCAGACACGGTGGTCATTCTACTACTCATTTAGACTTCAGCAATCAGATACATACTAGATACGCTCTAGACACGGAAACCATTCTATTTCTCATTCAGATTTAACTATCAACTTCAAGTTCAGATACAGTCCAGACACGAACGTCATTCTGTCACTTATCCAGATCCCAGTTACAGTACAGATACACTCCAGACACGAAAGTCATTCTGCTACTCATACAGATCTCAACTTCAGATACAGTCCAGATACGCACCAGACGCGGTTTCCATTCTGTCACTCATTCGGAATTTATCCCCAGCCCAGAGATGCTCCATACACGGATGTTTTTCTGTCGCCCATTCAGAATTCAGATATAATACAGATACACTCCAGACACGGTAGTCATTCTGATATTCATTCAAAAATCAAATATAGTTATAGTTCAGATATGCTCCAGACACGGACGCCATTCCTTTGCTCATACGAATCCAATCTCCAGATACAACTCAGATACGTTTCAGATACGGATACCAATCTGGTGTTCATTCTCCTGATTTTCAACAAACAGTCTTGGATGGCATCTTTAAGCCCATCTCCAGCAAGATTCTACCTTCTCCAAATGGCATCTTTAAGCCCATTCCCTCAGCTACATTTTGACAAGTGCAAATTTACAGGCACTCTAGTGTCCAATCATCTTTTACCTTCAAGTCGCGAAAGGCAAACTCGTCAATCTAACTCTTCAGGTTCAATAAGATTGAACATGGGAAGCTATTGTACCCCAAAATTTTCCCTCTCTTTTTATCAAGATTTCCCCTCACAAGACTCTTTGAACTCCAGACAGGATTAGGGTTTGCTCTACTCAAGACATTTCCTTGCATTGATGACCTAAATTAGGGTTGGTGTTTACACAGGGATTTTTGGACTTTCAATGCTCAAAGTGACTTTCATACTTCATGTTGGACTTACAAGATTTCCTCTACCAAGTTTCAAGCTTTGAATCAAATTTTTGCCCAGTCAATTGGACAGTTGACCTAGAAATCTGCTGTATTAGAGAAAAAGTCAACTGTGGCCAATTTATAGTCAAACCTTACCATTTTTGATCCACATCAACACTATAGGCTCATATGAATCATTTGATCATGTTTGTACCACAACTCCTCAAGAAATTTGATCAGATCATCAAAAGGGCAAAATGGTCATTTTTAGGGTTTTGACTGCACAAGGGAAATTTCTAATTTTTAACCTAGCCAATGGAAAATTGGGCTCAAGCATGGATTCAATGACTCAATGGCATCATCTTCATCTATTCACAAGGTTCAAAAGATCTCAAATGCATTGGATTAACAAATGAATTTTTCAGTCAACTGATCAAAATTTGACTGTACACTAAAAAGTCAAACTTTGACTTTTTGGTCAAAATCAAGTGCCAAGGGTCATTTTTCATCAAGATGTGTCAAAATATGAAACTTGTTCATCAAGAAACCTAATTTTGAAAATTAGGGTTTAAGATTAAAAAAATTTCATAACTTAGAATTTTTCTAAGTTATGAAATTTTCTTATTTTTTCCCAACTTTGCCCAACATTTTCACCATTATGAAATTGGATTCAAACAAAACTTCCAACATGAAAGTTGTAGTCCTCCACAAAATCTACAAATTTTATTCATAAAGTTTTCCCAAAAGAAGCTTGGATCTCAAGTTATGATTTTTAGAATCAGGGTCCATGAAACTTTTAACTTAGTGAAATTTTCCCCTAGTTTTAGGCAGGATTTTGACCTATCTTCATGACCATTTTTTACATAGTTCCACTTGGAATATCAAAATGTATTTCAAATATGGATTGTATAGCATGTTACAAGCTTTCCAAAATATCCAAGAACTCTCCAAAATTATTTATGGTTAGGGAGAATCGAAAGTTTGAATTTGGCAAAAACTCACTTTTGATCCATGGCATTTTCATGTTGATACAAGTTGCAACTTCCATCCAGCATTGTTTGTACTTGATTACAGGTCCCTAAACCCTTTCATACTCAATAATTAAATGCAAATCCATTGTTTTTAGGCTTTGTTCTGATCATGGGAGGATTACACAAGAGATTAATCCAAAAATGGCAAAAAGGCAACATTGTCATTTTTGTCAAATTTTGCTTTATGTCAAATTGTATCCTTGAGCCTTGAATCAAATCTTGGACAGCAAACAATATCCACAAACTTGAGGGGCCAAGATCAGAAGATGCAAGCTGAAAGATAGCCTGTACAGGCCTGTCTTGTACCACTTGTTACTTTTGCTTAAAATACAAGAAACTTGCCAAAAAGCCATAACTTGCATATCTGTTATAACCAACCCTTGCAAGCTTTTAAAAACAAGTTTTGTGCCTTTCCTTGAGCCAGAAACACGAGCCCTCCATCCCTCAAACACCCTTGAACATCAAAACACCAAAAACTTGCAAAATAGGGCACTCCCTGCAGTTCCACTTCCATCTCACAAGTTGCTCGTGCGTTTTACCCCAAACTTGTTCCAATACATTCCATATAACCTATCCAAGCTATCCCAACCATTAGACACTGACTGTAACTCCATTTGCAAGCTTCACCATTTCTATTTTCAGCTTGTGCAGGTTAAGTTCTACAAGCTTGTTCAAGCACATTCAAAGCAAACTAGGCATTGGGGAAGGTCAGAGGAAGTTCAAGCAAGCTCTCAAACATCTCAGGCCTCACTGAAAAGCTCCACATTGCCATACACGAGTTCAACTGAAACAGGTTTTGTCAACTTCCTATCTCTCTATTTAGGAATCATTAGGCTTAGGTTTGTGAATAAAAAATGTAGTACTCATAGCCATGAAGTTGTACATATGCTCAATTTTCATTTAAGTTAAACGTGTTAAGAGAATTTGATTCATGAACTTTCTGAAAAAGTTAGGTTAGAAATTAGGGCCAGATAAATTATCTCTGGTCTTTGAGAGTTAGATTAAGTTTCTTATATGGTTGAAATCGTCTTGAAAAATGCTACAACTTTGATGTTATGAGTTTTTGCATTAGAGCACGTATGCAGGATCATGACATTTTGTACAGGCGCGCGTATTTTTGAACAAAGGTTGAAGATGAAGCTTGGAACTGGGCTGGGCCTTTGTTTCTTGTTTTTGGCACCCCTTGCATTGCTGACTGCACCCCCTGGCCCATTTCTTTATTTGTTTATATTTTTGTATTTATTTTTCATTTCTGATTTTATTATATATTTTCTAAACATAAAAAATACCAAAAATATTTTTTATAAATTTTCACATTTATTTTTATATTTTATTTTATTTTTCTAACATGAAAATAATTATTAATTAGTATATACTTTTATTTTCTTTAATAAAAACAAATAAATATTTTAGAGATATTATATTTTTTATTTTATTATTTATACATATAAAAATAATATTTTTCCACATGTTTTTATTTCATAAATATCTTTGTATACATTTATGTTTATTTTCTTGTACATAAAATAAATAATATAGTATATATTATCTTAAAACAAAAACTAGGGTTTCCACCCTTATTAAAAATAATATTTTTCTAATATATTTCCATTTTTTGGCATTTGTACATATTTCATTTATTTTTATTTTATTGTATATATATATATATATATATATATATATATATATATATATATATATATATATATATATATATATATATATATATATATATATATATATATATATATATATATATATATATATATATATATATATATATATATATATATATATATATATATATATATATATACTTTCTTAAAAGAAAATTAGGGTTTTTACCCTTAATAAAAATAATATTTTCTTTTCTTTTTTAATACATTAAAATATTTTATTTTTACACCCATAAAAATAAACAAAAACATTTTTACATATTTATGATATTTTGCATATTTATATTTAAATTGTTTAATTATTTCCAATTTATTTATTTGTACCATTTATTCAATTTGGATGTAATAAGTAAAAATTAGGGTTTTATTTCTTGCAAATTATCCCCATTCAAATTGTATCCCCCCTTCCCATATCAAATGTTGTAATAGTGTAGGTTTATTTTACGCATTTTATGCTTTCAAGTATGCCATGATAGTGATTAGGGTTTGTATGCAAAAATCCAAAATCAAAATAAATAGCTTGACTAATACAAAGACAAAATGCATGAAAATGACAACACAATGCACACATGCACCCCTAGGGTTTCATCCACTTGTTGCCTTTAAAAAATGGCCATGTTATGCATGTTGAGTATCTTGGCAAAACAAAAACAAAAAAAAAGATCATAGTCCCTCGATGACGCTATCTTGGTTGCCTATACAAAATGATCTAGTCCCTCAAAAATTTGCTAAAGATACTTAGCATAATTGCTATCATAGTCCATACAATGACCCGTGCCTGTCCCATTTAACATCCTAATACAAGGTTGTTTACCAAATGCAATGGTAAAACAACACTCTCAAAAGGGTTAAAAATGTGTAGGAAAGACTCTTGAGTAGAATAGGGTAGACAACTCTTAGTTACCTGATCTAAACTTGCAAAAACATCCTTGCCATTTTAAAACAGTTTTCACAACATAATTTCAAAACATTTCCCAAAACCAACTTTCAAACATTGAAAAATCTTTTCAAAAGACAAACACCTTTGTATACATTCAAACAAGAATCATTACAAAGGTTGCCACAACGATGGCCTCTTTTCAAAACATTTTCAAAAACCACGTACAAAGCACCATTTCAAACAATTGAAAAAGCAAAGCAAGTGATCTAAACAAGTAACTAAGAGCCCATGGATAACCATGGATGAAAAGGGTGTTTGCACCTTCCCTTTTCATAATCTACCCCCCGAACGCAAGAAAACATCTCAAAGGTCTTTCCTGTGCTTTTTGACCTTTCCTTTGGATAAAATAAAAAAGTCGGTGGCGACTCTTACTAAACCGAAACATTCGCGAACACAAACGCAAAACCTCAAGTTAGTTCTCCCACCGTATCACAGAACTGGTGACTCTGCTGGGGAACATTCTAAAAGTGGGGTTACCTTAGGGTTTAGATCACCTTTACATGCTTACCTTGTTTGATTTGATTTCTTTACACTTGGTTCTATTGTTTGGGTTTGAAATCCTCTATCCGTATTTGGGAAACATTCATAGGTAAATAGCAATACGTTATGGAAACTGTGCGGGGTATACCGACATGGTTGAAGCAATAGCTATATTAGTGCGACATATTTGTGGGTACCGGTAGCCTTTGAGTCAATCAAAGAGAATATGGAGCCTCTGAGTTATGTCATAAAACACTAATGAACTTTTAGAACCTTTACTTGACCATCTTGGCCTTTTTAGGGGTAATGAGATGACCGACTTTGGTACAGTCCGAAGTAGGTAGATATTCGATACTACACTCATTGAGGGTTATTTTCTTGGAATATTTCGGTCGCCAGTAAAGTGGCTAAACTGAAACAATGAACACAGAAAATAATCCAGTGATATTGAACTCCTTAGAACCCGGTTACTTTTTATAGGATAGGTTGAGCCAACTAACTTCAAGAGGGTACTTACCTATGAAACCCCATGCAAGCCTGAAACTAGGATCTTGTGTGATTTGTTTGTACATTTACTTGTGCATACATCATGAACATCATAAAGCATCATATGCATCCACTAACCATTTCAAGGGTTTGGATCTTCATCTTTGTTCTTGTTTTGCAGGTCATGGAATCTCTTCGCAGGAAAACAATCAAGGTCAACCCTGTGAGAATCCCTCCTCAACTCAAGGAGCTTGCTTCCAAGATTCCAGAGAATTCTCTCTTCACTAAAAGACATGGTAGACTTCTCAGCTTGGTGAACTCCAACATTGAAGAAGACATGGTGAAAGTTCTCTTCCAGTTCTTTGATCCCCTACACCATTGCTTTACATTTCCTGATTACCAACTAGTGCCTACTTTGGAGGAATTTTCTCAACTCCTGAGGATTCCTATTCTCCATCAACTACCCTACACCGGTACGGAAAGAGAACCAAAGCCTGAAGATGTTGCTCAAGCCCTACATTTGCAACCATCTGATATCAAAGGTCATTGGGAAACCAGAAGTGGTGTTTAGGGTTTCTTTGAAAGTTTCTGTTTGAGAAGGCACAAGAGTGTTGGAATTCTCTAGATCTGCAAGCTTTTGAAGAGATTGTAGCACTTCTCATCTATGGGTTGGTCTTGTTCCCAAAACCTGATCAGCTTATAGATGTGAATGCTGTCAAAATTTTCATATCTCAGAATCTTGTACCTACATTTCTTAGGGATATCCTCCACTCATTCCACACACGAACAATGAGGAAAAGGGGTGTTCTCATGTGTTGTACTCCTCTTCTAGCAAGGTGGTTTATTTATCACCTTCCCCAATCAGTCTTGAAGAATGAGCAAGGTTTGAGGTGTTCACAACGATTGATTACTCTTACACATTCTGATGTTCATTGGTGTTCTCGGTCCAGAGAAAATGTCATCATCATTGATCGTTGTGGGGAATTCCCTAATGTCCCACTACTTGGAATTAGGGGAGGAATTACCTACAACCCCTATTTAGCTCTGAGACAATTTGGGTATGCCCGAAGAGATGGCCCTCATGACATGCTGATTCCAGACTTGGTTTTTTACTTCGACAATAACGCTCAAGGACTTCGACAAAGGTTTATCCGAGCTTGGAGGATGCCCAATAAAGTGGACAGTAAGACACTGGGACATAAGAATTCCATCCCCCTTGAGCCTTACCTCAAGTGGGTACGAACCCGTGCCTAGAGTCTTATGATGCCTTACCCCTACATTCTCCCTATGATCAAAGAGCATGTTATGGAAGGAGAGGTTCCATACACCCTCCTACATCCTGACATGCCAACATCATTGGAAGATTTGCAAAAGAGTTGGATACAGCTCAAGGAAGAACATAATACTTTTGAATCCAGCTTCTACGTCAGTGAGAAGAAGGTTTTGGAACTTACTCGTTGACTCCATGAAGAGCAGACTCTTAACACCTACATCGCACAAAAGAGGATGCACAACGTCTTTTTACATTAGAATTTTGTAATATTTTGCCCATGGAGAATTTATGTACTAACAAATTTCTTCTTATTAATATGACGGGCGTTTTTTTTGTTTACTACAAAATTTGAATTTCTGAATCCTTGAATGCATTACATGAATACATATCATTCATCATATGCATAAACAGGTCTTCACACCAGGTTTCCTTATCTCTCTGCTGTTTATTTCAGCAAGATGGATATAGAGCAGACGGTCAAAGATCTACAGGCACAAAATTCACAGTTCCAACAACTCCTCATGACCTTGGCAAAGGGTCAAGAGGATCTTAAAGCACTGTTAGAGAAAGAAAAGGAAAAAGAAAAGAGTTGGTGTAGCCACTATGGGAAGAAGATTCGAGAACCAAGCTAGAAGAGTCTTGAATTTCCCCTCGACGTCTGATGAAGGGATTGGCAAGGGAAAGGGAGTTACAGTACCCTCCGAGTCTGAGGCTGAAGAAGAAGAAGAAGAGGATGAAGATTACTCTGAGCAGCAGTACCCTCCTGTGGATGATAAGTATAAGAATCTGGAAGATCGGCTGGCAGCCATGGAGGTACAAAGAGTACCTGGGCTGGATTTCGAAGAAATAGGGTTGGTTGCTGGGATTGTCATTCCCCCTAAATTCAAGGTGCCTACATTTTCTAAATATGATGGTTTGTCTTGTCCGAAGATGCATCTGCGGTCTTACGTCAGAAAGATCCAACCTCACTCTTCTGATAAGGATTTGTGGGTCCACTTTTTTCAAGATAGTTTGTCGTGTACGCAATTGGACTGGTTCTATCAGCTTGAAAGATCTGATGCACATAACTGGGAGGATTTGGCTGCTGCTTTCTACCGACAATATCAATATAATGCTGATTTAGCACCTACTCGTACTCAATTACAGAGTATGGGTATGGTCTCTAATGAAGGCTTTAAGGAGTATGCCCAGAAGTGGCGGGATTTGGCTGGAAGGGTGCAGCCACCATTGTCTGAAAGAGAGCTTGTTGATATGTTTTTGGGGATCCTGTCAGGTCCATTATTTAATCACTTGATCGGGAGCTTATCTGCAGGGTTCACCGAGCTAATTCTGACGGGTGAAAGAGTCGAAGCTGGCATTAAGAGCGGTAAAATTCAGAAGGATGCATCTGCTTCCGCTGCTATCAAGAAGACCTTTCTAGCCAAGAAAGAGGTCTCAGCTGTTTACTCCCAGAGAAACCAAGGAAGAATGGAGCGCCGACCAGTGGTGGGGGCTGTGGTGATTCAGAATTCCGCAGCCGATCAACCTCGAAGCAGTCAACCCAGAGCTAACCAAACCAGGGTGGAAAGGCCTGCACGGCAATTCACCCAGATCAATATGACACCTGCTCAGGTTCTCCCTCATCTGTTGAAGTTAAACCTTACAAACTTGAAAGAAGCGCCGAAAAACCCAAATACCTCTTCTCCCTACTATCATTCCAATGCAAAGTGTGCATATCATTCGGACAGTGTGGGGCACGACACCAACAACTGTTGGGCCCTTAAAAATAAGATCCAAGATTTAATATATGCTAAGGAGGTGGAGTTTGATGCCCCTGAAAAACCTAATGTGATATCCGCTCCAATGCCAAAACATGGTCACAATGTCCATGCTATTGTAGAAGATCTTTATGTTACTGCTGTTGATGACTTAATGACTCTGTTGCCAATGATCAAGATGAATCTGTTGAAAGCCGGGATTTTCCCGGGCTGTGAAAAAGATTGTTACTTTTGTTCAACCTTGCAATCCGACTGTCCGCTTTTGAAGTCAGGCATCCAACGCCTAATGGATAATCAAGAAATCCTCTTCAAGAAAACTCCTGTTACCCCTGCTACTCTTGTTAC
The DNA here is from genome assembly GCA_948472305.1 of Vicia faba. Classification (NCBI taxonomy): domain Eukaryota; kingdom Viridiplantae; phylum Streptophyta; class Magnoliopsida; order Fabales; family Fabaceae; genus Vicia; species Vicia faba. The sequence continues at coordinate 139,228,958 of OX451736.1, forward strand.
TCCAATCAATGATGTTGCTATAATCACCATTTCCGACAATATTTCCAAGGTCTCCAAAAGACCTGTTAAGATTACACCCGATCCAAAGTTTGTACCTCTAAAGGTAACAATGTCGGGGCCTATCCCATACAAGTCCAAAAAAACAATACCGTGGAATTATGGAGGAGAGATCTTCTACCACGGTGTTAAGCAGATCGAATCAGTTGAAGAAAGCTCCGATGAAGAGACTACTGATGACGAAGACTCTTCTGAGGAGCGGTATCCACCAGCAGATGAAAAATACAAATAACTTGAAGACAGACTAAAAGTTGTGGAGATCCAAGTTGTGCCTGGCTTGGACTTAAGAGACATGGGTTTGGTTACTGGAGTGTTCATCCCACCAAATTTAAAAATCCATACCTTTTCCCCATATGATGGAGTCTCTTGCCCTAAGATGCACCTAAAGTCTTATGTCCGTAAGATTCAACCATACACAACTGATCAGAAGCTTTGGATTTATTTCTTCCAAGAGAGCTTAGCTGGGACGCAACTTGAGTGGTTCTATCATTTGGAGAGTTCCCACATTCACACTTGGGAATATCTAGCTGCTGCCTTTTACAATCAATACCAATACAACGCTGATCTTGCACCAACTCGTGTGCAATTGCAGAATATGACCATGCGTTCCAACGAGGGCTTCAAAGAATACACCCAAAACTAGAGAGATCTGGATGGTAGGGTGCATCCCCATTAACTGATAGGGAACTAATTGACATCTTCATGGGAACTTTGACAGTACCTTTCTTCAATCACCTAATTGGAAGCTTCTCAGTCGGGTTCACCGAGATAATACTGACTGGCGAAAGGGTCGAAGCTGGTATCAAAAGCGGAAAATCCAAGTCACGAAGGGCGGACCCGCCAATCTAACTCTTCAGGTTTAAGAAGATTGCACAGGGGCATCTGTTGTACCCCAAAATTTTCCCTCTCTTTTTCAAGACATTTCTCACAAAGGATCTCCAATTCTCAAGGATTCTCAAGAATTGATCAGACAAAATCACCTCTAAAACATCGACATCATAAATTAGGGTTTTAACTAAGAACGACTGATCATTGACTTTTTGACCTATTACATGATCTAATGGCTTAAAGTACAATCTCAAGGATTCAAATACAACATATTGACCTAATTTCATGGCTTAAAACATTTCTTAAGATCAGTGGATTGATAGATGAAATTTGGTTAACCGATGAAAAAGTCAACTGTACACTGAAAAGTCAAACTTTGACTTTTTGGTCAACATTAAGTGTCAAAGATCAAAATTCCTCAAGACAGTCAAGAATATCAAGCTTGATCATCAAGAAGTCAAGAAATTAAAAAGTGAATTTGAAAAGTCACACTTTTCAAGACGTGGAAATTTTTCTAAGTGTTTTATACATGATTATTTCATAACTTCATACCAATTTTTCATCATGATGCAAAATGATTCAAAGGAAACTTTCAACATTAAAGTTGTAGATCTTTATGAATTCTACAACTTTGTATTAGAGGGTTGATGTCCAAAAAACGCTTAGATTTGAAGATATAAGCCCACGAAGTCATGACATCTTCATCTAACACTTGGAGAAATTTTCAACAGATTTTGGTCAGGATTTCATCCCAACTTCTTGGCATTTTTTCACATAGACCCAAGATGATTTTGTAAAAATGTCCAACATGAAAGTTATATAGGATGTTTCAAGTTTCAAAAACAACAAAGAGCATGAATTTATCATATTTGAGTTAGGAGATTCAATGGCCTAAAGTTGGGCATCCATTCTTGAATTGCAAGTCATTTTGTTGAAGAACAAATAATCCAATTTGCATGATGTGCTTCATAATCTTACTTTTAAGGCCTTGTGGCTTGAAAATCTATCCATAATCATATGTTTACACAATTGATTGAACCATTATCCAAGTGATTCAAGTATTGTCCATTGCATCATTCCATTTATGGCACAAAGGCACCATTTCCATTCACATAAAGCATGCTTTATACAAAGTCAGCTCTCCTTGAGCCTCTCAATTGTTTTTCTGCACACATAATGTCAAAGCAAGAAGAAACATTCCTAAAAAACTCCTAGACACTTCAGATCCCTTTTGTACCATGCATTGGAACATCAAATTTCACATAACTTGGTTGTTTCATCTCAACCAAACCAGAATTTTCACAACTTATGAAACAAACTCTCTCACCCCCTCAAACATTCTCTATAAATAGAGAGGCCATTTTAAAGCTAAAGGAAAGAAGTTTTTTTGCTGTGTATAAAGTTCTCAAAACCCCTCATACTCTCAAAAAACCATAATTGTCCACAAAACTTCCACTCTTGAGCTTTGAAGTCCAAATCTTTGAACCTCTCACACCTTACAAGTTTTTCCCAAACAAAGCATTCAAATACTTCACATACATCATATAGAAGTTGTCCAAACATAAGAAAAACTTTTGTAACATCATTATCACCACCTCTCAAACTCAAAAACATTGTTTTGCAAGTTGAATTGGTTGGAGTGGTTCAACAATTTTCAGCATAAAGTGAGGATTGAAACAACTTCAAAAAGGTCCAAAGGAGCCCAATCAATCATCACATTGCACCTAGAAATATCCATACGCATTTTGAGTTTTCACTTCAAGAGGTAAATTTTCTCAAACTATGATATCCTTGTTCATACTTTCGTTTTCAAAAGAATAAAACAGGACAAATCAGAATAGCAGAGTTGCAAACACTAAAAATTACAGGAAAAATGCTTCTGGAAATCTGACACGGTCGGCCGTCTCACCTGACACGGTCCGTGCCAGGAAGGAAATAGGTAAAACTAGAAAGACAGGGTTCTGACACGGTGTTTACAGTGATTTCTAGTAAACAACCGCTAGTCTTCCAATTTATTGATTATTATTGGTTACTTGCAGGATCGACTAGATTGATCCTAGAACACATGTTTCATAACTCATTTCTATGTTCATACCCATTATCTTGATAAACTTCTATTGTATGTTAAGTTCGAACGTGAGATTCTTAAGAAATATCTCTAAAATTGTCTATAGGAATAAACTAACTAAGTGTAGAAAGGAAAGGCTTCGAATTAGACCTAGGATTTAATGCTTGAATGTAAAGATAGGGAGTTTCTGAGAAAATAACAGTTTCTGGAAATATGAAATGTTTGAATAAAAGGATAAAGTAAAGGTGAAGTTTCTAACGAAATAACTATGTTTAAAGGCAAGTAAAATAAGGAAATACAAGGAAATCGAAGGATTTAAGGGCAGAAATACTGTAATAGAGAACTAAATATTAAAAAGACTTGTATTGAAATTGTAAATAATGATGATGTTCAATACGTACATTGTATCTTCTGACTCGTTTCCCTTAATTCACGGTAATTTGAGTATTTTGAGATCTTTTAGTACATGAAAATGAACATCCCAAATCTAACATAAGAACACCTATTTATAGTGTTTTGACCCTAACGGTCCTACTCTAAAATCATGCCACGTTCGAAGCATGCAGGCTTCCTATGTTTACTGGCTTCCACGCGTCTTCTAAGAATGGCGCTCCTATTTGAAATTCGAAATTTGTACCAATCGAAGCATCTTACTAATTTTCTTTGTTTTCGAAATAACCCAATTACCTGGACCGTTTCTAATTCTGGCACCTTTGCATAAAGGAGCTCTTTATATTTTGAACACTAAAAATCCAAATCCAAATCCATCATCTATCACTGGAAATTGAATAATCCTTTAGCATAATGACTCCATATTTCCCACCAATATCCAACATTGATATCAATCTCCTTAGGTACTTATTCGAAATATTATTTTGATAGTGGTTTCTTCTTTATTCGAAATAGCCAGCTAACAAATTTCCCCTCAAGAACATGTATTTCGATGGATATAAAGAAATACTTGTTTTTGACTCATCCAGACTATTTCGAGAGTATCAAAAACTCATGATGACCATACTGCACACGATGGCAGAGTAAGTGTCCAACTTTCTGCAAAACGTCCAATCACCATACCAAAACATGCAATCACAACAGTTATAGCTAATAATTAGCAGCAAAAACGCCACTTCCCTAGGAAGTTCAAAAAAAATCCACCTTTTCTCTTTCCAATGAGGAAGTTACATGTATCCCACCTTTTTCCAAAGGTAAAAAACTATTAAACTGTTGAGGAAGGCTATAAAATACTTCATCTTCTTCATTCCAACTTTTCTAATCCTGCTCATTCTTTAAACAACCAGATTTCTTTATTTTCAGGAAAAAAAATTATTTTCACAATGTCTTCAGCGCTAACTTCCTCATCCAAGAAGTCTGGGAAGTCCAAGCAAGCTTCTCCTTCCATCCTCAAACCAGCAAGCAAGATTATCAATCTTGATAATCAGGAGTTCATCTCAACCCCTAAACTCACTCAAGAACAAAAAGCCATCTATGCTTCTCAGGTAACCATCCCTACTACTGTTCTTGATAAAACCCTAGGAGTTATGGGTCCTCTAATCTCAATGGATCGTTTAGAAAAAACGAAAGGATTTTTTTCCCGCATATTCCAAAACCAAACCTATTGTTAATAAATCCACCCCCTTAACACTCAAAGAAGATGAATCAATTGTTAGGCTGTCCAAAACCTTAAAAGAGAAAACATATGACACAGAAACGTCAAAACCCATGAGGGACGCTTTTTGCATGGACTATGTTACTGGGAATTTCAAACCCTTTCGCTCATGTCCCTCATCAGATCAATTATACCAAGACTGGCTTTCGAAAGTTGAACATAAGAAATCCCAGGAATGGGAAAGTATAGGAATCATAAACCTGATTCGAATGTCAAAATTAGGTTTCAGTTACAACAACCTTTTTTGCTAGCCTCTTTATACTTTTGGGATAGCACCTATAATACTTTCCATCTCCCTTGTGGAATGCTGACACCTATGTTCTTTGATATCGCTGCCATCACTAGACTCTCCCCTATTGGGGAGACTTTCGATCCAAACGAAGATGCGGATAACCTTATTGACTTTGATGTCAAGAATGCCAGTTTTTCAAAATACATCAATCTCTATCACTCTGCCGAGGAAGAGGTTTCTGATGTTGAACATATAGCTTTTCTGGCCCTATGGTTATCAAAATATGTCTTCTGCAGCAAGTCTCTACAAGTTTCTAGCAGGTTCATCACCCTTGCAAATCAACTTCATCATGGTCGAAGGGTATGCATCAGTGAGTTACTGCTAACAAGCTTATATGAAAACATAGGTGTTGCAGTTTCGAAACTGAAAACTTACAAATCTGGCACTAACCTGCTTCTCGTTGGCCCCTTTTGGCTATTACAGTTTTGGTTAAATGAAACTTTCGAACCATCTCTATCAACCTTTGGGGTTATTAACGAAGAACATCTTGACGTTGTAAATCGAAGCATTGAAGGCACTAGGTTGTTAAAACTAACCCCAAACGATGAAAGAGAAAATTTCAAAACATGCTTCGTTAACTATACAATGATTTTCTCCAAAAGACACAGGTTTGACCCTTCAATGGCCCCTTTTGCCAATCGAAATTGTGGTCCAACTTGGTTCACCATGCCCCTTGAACAAGCCATTGGAGAAGAGATAATCAGGGACATTTGGTGTGCCTTTTTAAACCCTAGGCTTATTATTTCTAGGATCACGCCTGTGATGATCCAAGTGTGTATCCTTGCTTATCAACCTAATTTTGTGGCCCGTCAATTCGGATTATGCCAGATTCTACCTGAGCCTCTCTTCAACAAGAAAAGGGAAATATGTTTAGCAGGGGTGCCTTACTCCTTCAAGGAAATCGAAACTAGACAAAAGAAATATGCTGGCTTTGCTGACTTTTCACTAGTCTCCTTTACCCATTCCTTTTACATGACAAGATTTTTTTACTTGGTGGATGGCTTATTATTCGAAGAATATGTTTAGCACCATCCAAATTCAAAAACAACTGACGATAGCTTTTTCCTTTGTGCAGGAGCATGTCAAAAAAGGTAGATTTACTCATGTCGAGGAAATTCGAGCCTTCTAAAAATATTTCGAAATTGTCTATAATCCTATGGAAATACATCGAACTGTCTGCGAAGCAGCAAGAACTTTGAAAGAAAAATTTGAAAAACAACTTTCAAAAATTCGATTTCCACCTTATGTAAAACCTGAAGATAGGTATTGGTGGGCTTTTAAACATCAAACACAAAAATTTCCAAACCTACCTACTTCAGAGCTGGCTTTAGCCTTTTTTCCTCTGTATCCCTGGTGGTTCGTTTGTGGGAGCATTTTCCGTTTGTGTGAAAATGATGCCTAAAAACCTGCCCAAAGCGTAACATGGGCTAAACGTGATTTAGACAATTTTAGGGGGAACCTTCGCTATGACTTGTCAGCCATGTCTATCACGTCTCAAAACGGCGAAGGTGCGGAACTGAAGAAATTCGAAGCTCCCTTATTCTTTCTAAACTTTGTTTTAAACTTGACCATTTCATATTCCTTTCAGTTGTTGATCTAAAATCTTTGAAAAATGATAAAGTTGTACCCAACGCAGGTTCAACTTCTTCTTTGAAAGTGCCAATAACCAATACTGAAAATCCTCCTTATGACCAATAAGATGACTCCTCAAAAAAGAAAAAGGTAATACTTCACTCACTCCTTTCTTATTGTCGAAATTACTTTTTAAATTGAATAATTATTCAAACCTATTTCTCCAGGCAAGTGGATTACCTCCCAAGTCTCCTAAGAAACAAAAACACGGTAGTGCCCATTCTGAAAATGAATCAGAAAAAGATGAAGACATTTCTCCCCTTAAACGAAAAAAGAAAAAGAAAATCAACAAATCTGGCGAAGGTTCTCAACTTGCCAATCCTTCAAAAAGGAAAGTGAATGTGACTGCTCCCAAGCTCAAATCCAAAGGATCTTCGAAGTCTCAGTCTTCGAAGAATGTAATTTCAGAACGCATTGGTAGCAATGCAACTTCTGATGAACAAAAGGTAAATCTTACTCAATGCCTTTTTAAATTGACTATGTAATCTTCTTTATGTTAACCCTTTATTTCTGTGCAGGGAGTTCCTTTTGTTCTTTCTGATCCTCCGGCCATTCAAGGCCAAGCTTCCAAACTTGCAGCCTCTCCTCAACCAGAAGGTTTCAACAAAGTTGTTTTAAATAAAGGTTCATCCACTGTTGCTACTCTTGCAGGGACCGTCGAAGTATTGGATCAATAAGCAACCTCGCCTCCATTGGTCGAAGCTTTAGACCAACAAGCAACTTCGCCTCCCTTGACAAAGGGCCATGTAGCTGGAGAACCATACACAGTGCTCGAAACTCTCATCAATGACAATCCTAGTGACTCTTCTCCTAGAAGGGTACATTTTGCTGACCAATCTGAAGAGGAAAGCGACACACATACTGTGAGTCGTTATTTCGTAGATGGTGACGAAGATGAGATGGTGCAAGAGGAGGTGGAAGTTCCCGTACCTACTGGGACTATTTTCACTAAAAACCCAGACCCTCCAATCTTGACTGGGGAACAGAAGGAAGAGCTAAAACGGAGTAATCCCCTGAAATATATCAAGCTAATGCTAGCTCAACGGGATTCTTCTTCTAGCAAAAATCAATCTGAATATTCTAGCCAAACAAAGGATAATGCCCCTCTTACTTCTCTTGATCAACTTCTTCAACAAGTCAACAAAACTATTCTTGAGGCTGACATTTTTACCATTCTAAAAGTAGATACTGCAGCCTATTTTTCGATGAAGAAGTTGCTTTCTCAGATAGATCTCAGCATCTGTCCACTTGAAGTAAGTGAAACCATATATGATCTGCAAATATTGCTCAATGAGGTTAGCAGTGAATATATTAGGGTTAATGATGTTGAGGCTAAGATTCGAAGCAAACAAGAAGCTTTGTCTAAAGCTTATGATCAAACTTCGAAACTTTCTGAAGAAGCAGAGAAGTTGGAGTGTGCTAAAATCCAGGCCCAAGACAAGCATGATGTTTTGGCTCGATCAATCCTATTTTGGGAATCTCAGATTGAAGAACTCAAGAAGGAGATTGAGGGTGCTCGAAATGAGAAGACAGCCTTGAAGCCTGTTGATGACCAAGAGCTTGAAAATCTTGTCACACAAAGTCTTCAACAGATGCAGGTGGCTGAAGGAATAAGTGAAGAAATCAAAGGGCTCGAAAATGTCAGAAATACTACCCAATGCAAAATCAACTTATGCAAGAGCAAGTTTGCTAAGTTGAAACGAAACGCCCCTTTCTGATTTTCGAATGTATTTTGTTAATGCTTTTATTGTTAATGATTGAACACAACCATTTTGGCATTTATATAATACCATTTTGGATTCATGTTTATATATATTTTATTATCCTGCAGTGATTCTAACCTCTTGCAAGCATGGCTTATACCTTTTTAGATATTTCCCATTTACCCTCAAGATTCTTCTATCTTCTGCTAATTCTTCTATTTCATAAGCATTATTCGAAAATGTTTTCAAAACACGAAAGGGTCCTTCCCAATGGGGTGACCATTTACCTAATAATCTATTCTTTTTATCCATAGGTAATATAACTTTCCATACCAGGTCATTGGTTGAGAACAACTTACTTTTAACTCTTTTGTTGTATGCTCTGGCTACTCTATCTTTCTGTCTTCTCATAACTTCTAAAGCATGTAGCCTATCTTCATCCACGTCCACTAATTCATTCATCATAATTTCCCAATATTGATCAGCTGGTATTTCATTTTGTCTTTGGATTCTTACTGACTGTAAGTGTATTTCGACTGGCAACACTGCGTCGTGTCCAAATGTAAGTCGAAACGGAGTAGTATTCGTTGCTTCTTTAGGAGATGTTCGACATACCCACAAAGCTTGGTCTAAAGTTTTGTGCCAATTCCTTGGCTTCCGTCTTACATGTTTCTTTATCAACCCTATTATGACTTTATTGGCTGCTTCCACTTGTCCATTAGCTTGAGCATAATAAGGAGTTGACTTCAGTAACTTGTCCCTGTGAAAACTGAACCTTGATCTGTTGTGATACTTTCTGGTATTCCGAACCTGTAAATTATTTGCCTCTGGAAAAATTCCATAATAGCCTCTTGATCAACATTTACTAAAGGAATTGCTTCGACCCACTTTGTGAAATAATCTATACCCACAAGGATATATTTCTGTCCTTTGGATGATGCTGGTCGAATTTCACCAATTAGATCTAATTCCCATCCTCTAAAAGGCCAAGGCTTAACAATTGAATGTAACTCACTTGCAGGAGCATGTTGAATACCTGCATGAACTTGACATTCCTCGCATCCTTTAGCAAATTCTATGCAGTCTTTGAGCATAGTGGGCCAATACATTCCATATCGAAACAACAACCATTTCATTTTGTGACCTGCTTGATGTGCCCCACATGCCCCACTGTGTATACTGGATAATGCTAAATATGCTTCATTTTCTCCTAAACATTTGAGTAAGATACCTTCTGGGGTTTTCTTAAAAAGTCCATTCCCTATTAGGACATAAGACAATGCCCTATATTTGATCTTTTTCTCTGTACTTACTGAAGGTTCTTTCAGGTAATTTACTATGGGACTTCTCCAATTTGTATCTGCCAAAGTATCAATATTTAGTACTTCGAATTCTTTCTGATCTGCATAACCCAGTTTCGAATTTTCCAAGTCTAATGGTGATAATTTGGTAGCCATTATTCTGCCTCTTGTTTCTATGAGATATTGGAGTTTTTCTCTAGATGTCTTATATCCTGAAGCTATTTGAGCCAAGTCATTTGCCTCCTGATTATCAATTCTGGGAATATGTTTTATATCTACATATTCAAATTTCTTGAGTAATCTGTTAGCAATAACGAAGTACATGATCAAATTTTCCTTGATACATTTGTATTCTTTGGTTATCTGTTTGATGACCAGCTCTGAGTCTCCCCTAATTTCGACTCTGGTTGCCCCCAATTCCAACAAAGCTTCAAGTCCAGCAATTAACTCTTTATACTCAGCTTCTTTGTTCGAACAGGGAGGGCCTTCTAACTTGTACTTGAATTTTGTTGGAATTCCCTCAGGAGAAATTATAAGGACTCCAACACCACTCCCATGTTTATGTGTTAACCCATCGAAGGATAATTTCCAAGGGTGAATCTCAACATAATCTAACGCCAAGTCCTCACTCACAGAGTGATCCACTATGAAATCTGAAACTACTTGTCCTTTCATAGATTTTAAAGGCTTGAAGGTCAAATTATACTCAGTGAGCGCTAAAACCCATTTGCCAATCTTGCTGTGCATGATTGGTTTTGAAAGCATATGTTTAATAACATCAAAGTAAGATGAAACATAAACATCAACTAGTTTAATATAATATTTAATTTTTGTACAAGAGAAATACAGACAGAGGCATAGTTTTTCAATACTACTATACTTAGTCTTTGCTTTATTTAGGACCCTACTAAGATAGTAGATGGCTCTTTCGACGCCATCATCATTTTCTTGGGCCAACATACTACCTATAGTTACATTGGAGGCAGAGATATACAGCCTCATTGGTTTATCTTTAGAAGGGGGTGCCAGTATAGGAGGATGCATCAAATAGGCTTTGATCTTCTCGAATGCCTCTTGATGTTACACCGTCCATTCGAAATTCCCTTGATTGAGACGGAGGAGTGGAGAGAAATCCTGAGTTCGCCCACTCAAATTAGATATGAATCTCCTTAAAAAGTTAATTTTACCCAATAGATATTGCAACTCTTTCTTTGTTGAAGGAGGTTTCTTCTCCATAATAGCCTTCATCTTGTTCAAGTTAATTTCGATCCCCTTCTTGTGGACCACAAAGCCTAGGAAATCCCCAGCCTGAACAAAGAAAGCACATTTAAGAGGATTCATTTTTAAGCCATGTTTTCTCATTCTTTCGAATGACTGGCAAAGGTGAGTCAAATAGTCCTCATCAGAAACAGATTTGACTACTATGTCATCTATATAAATCTGCATAAATGACTCAATGAAATCATGAAAAATAGTGTTCATTGCCCTCTGATATGTTGCCCCAGCATTTTTTAGTCCAAAGGGCATAACTACCCATTCATAAGTGCCTAAGGCGCCTGGACATCTGAATGCAGTTTTGGGAACATCATCCTCAACAATGAAAATCTGATTATACCCAGAGTATCCACCTAACATACTCAGGTATTCGAAACCCGCAGCAGAATCAATCAGCATTTCTGCTATAGGCATGGAATATTCATCTTTTGGGGTGGTAGTGTTTAAATCCCTAAAATCTATGCAAATTCGTAAAGAGCCATTTTTCTTAATAACAGGTACAATATTAGCAAGCCATTCTACGTACCTTGTGGTCTTGATAAATTTGCATCGAAGGAGCCGTTCCACCTTTGCCTTTATATTTGAGAGGATTTCTGGAGCGAATCGTCTAGGCATCTGCTTGATGGGCTTCTTGCCATCCTTGATTGGAAGGCTATGTTCTACCAGTTCCCTCTTTAAACCAGGCATTTCATCATAGTCTCAGGCGAAGCAATCTCTGTTTTGTTTGAGCATTTCAACCACCTTTCCTTTTAGACTGGGACTAAGTTTCGCACTGATGTACGTAACCCTTTTTTCGACACCATCCCCAATATCAACTTCCTCCAAAGGATCTTGGGCCAGCATCTTAGCGCTTGATGACTCTGGATCCTTCTCGAACCCCAAGGGCTCTTGATCATAAATGGCATCTAGTCGTTGATCCACCAGTTCAGAATTTTGTTCATCACATGGTGAGGGTGAATGGTTTCCTTCAGGATTTGCTATTTCTTTTTTGTCTATGGCTTCGACAACCATGTTTTGTATTTCGGCTTCGAGAGCCGTTCTTCGTTTGTTCTCAGCCAGATAGGCCGAAATCTTTTGGTAGTAATTTGACTCAGTCATAATAACTTTCGCTTGCCCAGCCAGTTGGCCGTATCATCGAAGGCTCTCCATCTTTCTCAGTCACCTGCCCATCCCACATGATTTCCCTATCCCATTGGAATCCATTGGGACGCAGGGTTAGGGAATAATAAGCGTTCTCATTGGGCTCGAAATATTCCTCAGGTGGGTGACATGGCCCTATGTTGGCCATATTTCGATCGAAGTTTCTTTTGTCCATATTGTTGATCTCTGCCAAATAGTAACTTTGGTCTGCTTCTATGTTTTCGATAATTCTATCATCTCTCCACAACACCAACCTTTGATGCATTGAAGAAGGCACTGTGCCAACTTCATGGATCCATTCCCTGCCAAGCAACAGATTGTAGTTTGCCTTCGCAGCAATGACCATAAACATTGTTGGTCTTGTGAGGGAACCAACTGTCAAGTTAACTTGTATTACTCCCAAAGTCTGGCCAACCTTTCCTTCATAATTCGAAAGCACCATGTTGTGAGGTCAAACATCTGAATCCTGCATTCCTATCCTTTTTAGCATGAATTGAGGCATCAAACTGACAGCAGCTCCACCATCCACCAGAACCTTGTTCACACTATATTGTTCCACCTTTTCCCTGATGAATAAGGGTTTTAGATGGTTCTTCATTCCTTCGTCTGGTTTTCCGAAGAAAGCGTTCTGCTCTTCGACCGCTCCATTGTTCATTACATAATAGAACACTGGCCTATGTCTGGCCATTTCGTCCTCATCAGTCTCCTCACCAGCATAAACCTTTGTATCCTGATTGTACTCACAAGGCAGCACCGAAACTACATTGCAGTTTGCATTAAAGAAGGATTCCCCTTCCGACTCGAAGTCATCAGTCATCAAGTCCTCTTCGTTTGCAGCCTCCTTCTGAGTCTTATTTTCTTCAGTGTCTTTATGTGGTGAAAAAAGTTTCCTGGACACTGGGGGTTTGCCCCCAGTCTGGTTCACTGATGTTGGGTTATTGGTACTAGATTCTCCTATTCCCACAGGCTTCGAATCCCTTGCAGCTTTTTGGTTTCTCTGGTGTCTGCGCCATTGAGAGCGAGACATTGGGTTTATGCCTTTATAATTCTCGAATCTTATTTCTTCTCTCCTATTTGAATTGAATTGCCTCCTGTAAGCCATCGCAGTCCTGCCTCCTCGGTCGAAGCTGCGCCACTTCCCTTTTCCCTTATCAGCATTCACCTGCAGCCATCTGTCAGTGGGGATTTCTGCAGGTAGTTTAAAGGAAACTCTCCTTGCTCCCCTGGGGTAAGGGCTATCTGGCCTCCTTGGCATACTTCTGCCAGTGCTAACAAGATTCGAAGGCATTCCACCTTGGTGCCCCCAGCCTGATGCAAACGGAATTCTCTCGAATGCTTCAGCCATCTCCTTATCATACACCACTGCACATCTGGGACATATTAAACACTTTGTTCCAATCTTGTGGCAATGAACCAGGAATTCGAGCAGACTTTCATCAGCTTTTGGATAGACTCTGTACAACTGGTTGTCTTTCCTCCAATTGACCCCTGTTCGTTCACGCTGGGCCCTTTCGAACTCATCAGCAATTCCGGGGTTGCAGATGATGCTGCACCTTGGGCATAGCAACTTTTCCTGATTTTTCTTATGACAATGGAAGAGGTATTCACGCAAACCCGCGTCTTTTCTAGGTAAGTTCTCTCTTCTTTGATCTCTTTCCCTCTCTAAACAGCGTTCCACTTCTTCCATTTCAGCGTTAGGCTGTTCGAAGCCCACCATATTCACTCCCAGCATTTGATCATCAGAAATTTTAACTTCTTCAAATTTCATCCTAAGACCCTCAGTGGCCTCAGCTAATTTTTTGTCACTTAATATCTTTGCTTTGAGCACCTTTGGGAGGCCATCAGTAGCCTCTGTTTCGTTTTTTATCAATGGGAGGTCATCAGTAGCCTCTCTTTCGTTTTTGATTAAGACGAAGTCCCCATCCTCTTCGAATTCCACTTTCGATTCAACTTTCCCCTCAACAATTTCTACCACATTGATGTCTAGAGGTTCAGCATAGTTAGTCTCTGCCATCAGCAATGGATTCGTATCAACTTTAATTGGATTCTTCCCCTTGTCTGAGAACTTCAGCCTGCCATCTTTAATTACATTCTGCATCAAATCCTTGAAAAGAAAACACTGTGAGGTTTTATGGCCTAAAAAGTTGTGATATTTACAAAAGCCCCTCTTTTTCCTTTGTTCCAACGGAGGAACCTTAAGGTTAGGAGGAACTATTAACTGGCCATCTTTAACAAGCAGATCAAATATCTCGTCACATTTAGTTATATCGAAAGTATAGATTTTCTTAGGGAATTTATCATTCCTTTCACTTTCGACAGAATCCTTTCCATTGGAAGGAAGCAGGACTTTACAAGCATAAGGGGGTGCTTCCTTTAGTTCTGCAAGATCTATTTTGAACTGATCGAAATCATAAGGGCTTGAGAATCATCTATGTTTTCCCCTTCAGCCTCTATGTAGGCTATTCTCTCTTTCTTATGATTTTTACTAGCCTTGGCTTTTTCAGCTTTTAACCTTTCGACCTGACGAACTCTGTCTGCTAGTTGGGCCATATCTCTAAGATACTGTGTATCCAATTTCTTTCAAATGGAATAATCTAGGCCCCCAGCAGCCATTTCGACCAACTCATGTTCAGGGACCACTGTGAAGCATCTAGATTTTAATAAACGGAACCTATTCAAATATTCATCTATTGGTTCCGTGAACTTTCTCTTAATTCTTGCTAATTCCTTGAGATTGATTTTAGACTAACCCATGTAAAATTGTTCATGGAAAAGTCTTTCTAAATAAGGCCATGTGTCCACAGATCCAGGAGGCAAGGTGGTGAACCAAGTGAAAGCGTTCTTTGTTAAAGAACTTGGGAAGTATTTTATCCTAAGATTTTCATTATTTTCTATATCTCCTGCTTCGGTTAAATATCTTGCTATATGTTCCACTGTTGATTCACTTGTATCTCCAGTAAATTTCGTGAATTTAGGGACTTTAACGCCCCTGGGTAATTCTGTTTGCAAAACATAATCTATAATAGGAGATGTGTAATTTGGCCTCCTAAATTCTGAATTTAAACCACTCTGGGCCATTATTCTTTCAATCATGGTGGTGAGGTTATTTTCTGCCACTAAATTGTCATTTCTAATTCTATGAACAATTCCGTCTGCATTTTGGTCCCTATTCACCATCATTATAGGTCTAGGCTGTTCATTCTGAACTTCCTGAACTTCCCGGTTCCTTAATCTTACCCCTATATTTCTTTCTTCGACCACTTGTACAGGGGGTCAAATTTGTTCGATTATGGGTTCTTCATTTCGAATCACCACTGGATTTTGCCTACGCCTTGCAGGCGCATTAGGGGCACCAAAAAAATCTGCTATTCTGGCCATCTGGGCTGCGTTTTCTTGGTTTGTTCTATTTATATTCTGGATTAGTGGATTGAAAATAGCATTCATTTCGCGAGCTAGGATTCCTACCATATCATGATTGCTATCATCCATCTGTTGCCTAAGCGATGCCTGACTATTAGTTGTAAGAGTAGGCAACTGGGCGAAGTTTCCTATATTCTGGAAATTTATACCCAAATGGTTCATTCCTGAACCAGACCCTTAGAGTGGGGACGAAGTTGATGCATTATGTAACCCTGCCATAAACGAAGTTGGCATTCCATACTGAGGGTTTCTGGGTCTCAAAGGTTCGAAACCTGGAGGCCTAGGGGGGGTCGAATACTGTTGATTCCCTATGTGTGGAGCAGTTTGCACTGAAGACACGTTTGATGGCATCTCTAATGTACTTACTGGGATCGTATTCGAACTGCCAACAGGGATGGCATTGGAGGCATCAATCGAACTTGAAACGATTGTTGCATCCCCCTGTGGGGGATTTTGTACCCCATCTTGGTTGGTTGTGTTAACCATTGTTTTGGTACGTTGTTTTCTGGGTATATGTGGATTATTATTCTTTATTGTTTTGCCGCTTCGAAGGTTCATGTATCGAAACGCGCTCCACACTCAAAATAATCTTAAAAATTCTCTAATATGTTTGATAAAACTTTTTGTTATGACACTGTCCCACCGGGTGTGCCAATTTGTTTACAGTGATTTCTAGTAAACAAACACTAGTCTTCCAATTTATTGATTATTATTGGTTACTTGCAGGATCGACTAGATTGATCCTAGAACACATGTGTCATAACTCATTTCTATGTTCATACCCATTATCTTGATAAATTTCTATTGTATGTTAAGTTCGAATGTGAGATTCTTAAGAAAGATCTCTAAAATTGTCTATGGGAATAAACTAACTAAGTGTAGAAAGGAAAGGCTTCGAATTAGACCTAGGATTTAATGCTTGAATGTAAAGATAGGGAGTTTCTGAGAAAATAACAGTTTCTGGAAATATGAAATGTTTGAATAAAAGGATAAAGTAAAGGTGAATTTTCTAACGAAATAACTGTGTTTAAAGGCAAGTAAAACAAGGAAATGCAAGGAAATCGAAGGATTTAAGGGCAGAAATATTGTAATAGAGAACTAAATATTAAAAAGACTTGTATTGAAATTGTAAATAATGATGATGTTCAATACGTACATTGTATCTTCTGACTCGTTTCCCTTAATTCACGGTAATTTGAGTATTTTGATATCTTTTAGTACATGAAAATGAACATCTGAAATCTAACATAAGAACACCTATTTATAGTGTTTTGACCCTAACGGTCCTACTCTAAAATCACGCCACGTTCGAAGCATGCAAGCTTCCTATGTTTACTGGCTTCCACGCGTCTTCTAAGAATGGCGCTCCTATTTGAAATTCGAAATCTGTACCAATCGAAGCATCTTACAAATTTTCTTCATTTTCGAAATAACCCAATTACCTGGACCGTTTCTAATTCTGGCACCTTTGCATAAAGGAGCTCTTTATATTTTGGACACTAAAAAATCCAAATCGAAATCCATCATCTATCACTAGAAATCGAATAATCCTTTAGCATAATGACTCCATATTTTCCACCAATATCCAACATTGATATCAATCTCCTTAGGTAATTATTCTAAATATTATTTTGATAGTGGTTTCTTCTTTATTCGAAATAGCCAGTTAACATACGGGTGCTCGTGTCACAAGACACGGCCCGCGTCCCTCTTACTTAGATTGAAAACATGGTAAAGTGGTAGGACAGGGTCCTGACACGAGTGCCCGTGTCACAGGACACGGCCCATGTCAACTTAGATGCGACAAAAAAAGGCATGCATGATTATTACACGGCCCTGACACGGGTGCCCGTGTCATAGGACACGGCCCGTGTCAGATTAAACACCAAAAATCTTGATTTTAAGACTTTTTATTCAATTTGTTTGTAATAGTAATTAGGTTTTAATTGCTTTCATCCCAATTTATAATTTGTATCCTGTTGTACCCCAAAATTTGCCCTCCCATATTTCTCAAAACATTGCAAGAAAGATCTCCAAGTTGCTTAAGGTGGCTCAAGAGTTGGTCAGACAAGTTATCTCCTAAGGCAATCTACCCCAAATTAGGGTTTTGTGCTGCATCAAGATCCTTGAGTCCAAATGACCTCAAGTGCTAACCAATGTCCTAATATGTTCTCAATATCATCCATGTCAAGTTTCAAGCCTTGCAGAGGAAGTTTGCTCAATCAATTGCTCAAAGGTCCAAAAATCGACTGTGCTAGGGCAAAAGTCAACTGTGACCTACAAACAGTCAAACTTCAAGATTTTTGTCAACATTCTCATTTTGAAGGATATTTCATCATTTGATCAAGGGTTGATCATGATTCATCAAGGATTGCTCAAAATTCATCAAGATTCAAAAGTTGCTAAATTAGGGTTTTATAGGAAAAGTCAACTCAACTTTGACCAAGCTTAACTTTCTCATACTTTATTAGACATGACCCATCTAAAGCTCATTTTGAAGAGGATGCAATTCCTTACAATCCATCTTCATTTCCGAATATCATAAAATGCACTCACAAGAAGTTATGAACTTGGACATTATAGGTCATTTTTGAAAGTCAACAAAAACACCTTTTTTGTCAAACATTATAACTTGAGCATGGAATATCAAAATGAGATGAGACCAAAAAGGTTGATTATAGGACATCTCAAGCTTTCTAAAAAGTCAAAGAACATCTCCAAAAGTACAAAATTGAAGAAGTTGTGCATTGTTGAAGTTGGACTTTTTTGCAAAATTGCAAAAAGTCAACTATCCCCAAAACTTCAAATTTTGCCAAATGGGCCCATTCTTTTTCACTTGATTTGAGTTTGCATTATTGCCCACGTGCCCTAGCTTCAGCCATGTGTCCATATCTTATTTTTACTATTTAATTTGATTTTTATTTGAATTAATTCATTTTAAATCAAATAAAATCATATAAAATCTAAAGCATTGATAACACATGATTTTTTGGTTATTTCAGGCTCCAAATACAGCTATTATTATCATCAAATTCGTATCAAGTGAATCATGTGAAAAAAAGATTGAAATTTAGCCAATTTGGAAAGGTTGTAAATGGAGATCAAATCAAATATCCAAGCCTTAATAGAGGAAGATTTGGACATCCAATTGAGACCTAATGCACTGAGTAATACATAAGCAAGCTAGAGGCATGAAAATAAGGGTTGGAGAACACTTGTGGAGGCAGAACAACTTTGCAAAAAATCACAAAAAAGTTGGAGATCGAAATCAAAGCTAGAGGCGTTTTCAGAGCTGGATATTGGTCCCAATCGATTCCTGGAAACACACACAAGCTAACTGGATCCAAACCACGCATTCTCAGGACCTTATACGCACTGTAAGTCCTTCGTAAAACTGTCATGTTCTTGTTTTCTATTCGCATGATTCTGGCATCCATTGAGTGAAATAATTGTATATTTGTGATTACAAGAACATTTGCAGGCTTTTGGCATCATTTAATTTCATTTATCTGATCTGTATTGCAATCCACCATAGTTAGGGTTAGCTTGGAATTTTTGGGAGTTTTTGTTTCAGGTAAAATTGCGACACATGATGGACATGGTTGTATCCAGGAGGATGAGACGAACACGACCATGTCCTTAGAAATCGTTTTCATGGCCTGGAGGAGATTTTAGAACAAGGCTGCGCTTTTAGCTGCGGATACAAATCCGCAGGTAAATTTACAGTGTTTAAGAGGACAGGGACGAAGAGCTGTCACTCGTCCATTGGGCCTTTCAAAATTTGCGCGCGTTTTTTTTCTCTTTCTGGCAATTGTTTTGTTTTTAATATAATATATATTATTTGTATTATTATAACAAAGACAACAACACGCCTCAGCGGTCAACACATCAGCGTTCAAGGCATTAGTGGTTGGAGGTCAGGGGTTCGATCCCTGCCTCCAGCAAATTGTAGTTTCTTCATGTTTTTCAGGTTATCACATGCGCGCTCAGGCTTGATCCACACCATGCTCCCTCACCAATCAAAGAGCCAGATGGCCAATGGCCAGATCTGATGGTCAATGATTGGAGGTCCACCAAGGTGCCAGTCAACGCGTGTGTACCAGATCCAAAAAGTCCACACGGACCAGCTTCTGGGCTTGCAAAAATGCTACTTGCACCCTCCAAAAAAGGGCCCATTCCTCTCTTTCTCTCTATATTTTATTTATTTAATTCAGCCATTTAATTTTATTTTTATTTATTTTCTAACCAATCACATGTTTTCTTTTCTTATCAAAAATCACAAAAAAATGTTTTTATCCAATAAATTTCAGAATTCTTTTTATTTAATAAATATTATTAATTAATTAGGTTTTTAATTCTAGTCAACTTTAATTTCTTTTGTGAATAAATAAAATCAATTAGACTTAATTAGGTCTTAATTACTAATTTAATTATTTTTAGTTTCTTTCTTAAATAATCAAAAACTCCAAAAATAATTTATTTTTCATTTAATTAATTTATTAATTTAATTTAGTTATTTAATTTAGGATTAATTTCTTTACAAAACAACAAAAAAAAGCACTTTCTTTAACCAAAAGGGTCAAAACCCTAATCTTAGATCCGATTTAATTTCGCGTCGCGCTTTATTTTTCTTTATCCAATTATGTACCTGCTTACGGATTGTAATAGTTAAATAGGACATTTATTTATTTTTATCGCTTTTATTTTCAAAGGGTTTGTTTTTGGCTATGTAAATACCTGAAGCCTTGTAATAGCTTAGTTTAATTTCCGCAATTTAAATTCCGCAAATTATTAACTGTTAGATGTATGATAATAGGATGTATGACAAGAATGTATGAATAATTTTAAAACAGTTAGATCACCCTAAATGTGCAAAGATAAAAATAATCTAAAATTGAAACACTCGCACATGCGCACTCCTAGGGTACACTCCCACTTGGTTGCCTTCGTTAAAACGGTCATTGAGTATAGGTTATTTTAGAGGTCGTCCTCTTGTCTAAAAGATCATAGTTGCCTCGGAAAGGTTGCCTCGGATATCGTCGCCTCGGATAAATGATCTAAGACATTAGGGTTACCACTAAGACGTCCTAACATTGCTTTAGTGACCGTATGTCCCCCTTTCGAATTGACCCTCAAAACTCCAACGACGGTGCTACCTACTCACTAATAGTAGGATAGCATTGTCTAAAGGAAACAAGCATAGAACGATCCTTTTTTCGAGTAGGTAGATTAGTTCTTAAGTACTTGCTCATCCAAAACAAATTTTTCACACTTACACTCCTTTACAAACAAAGTTTTCAAAAACACTTCATTACACTCTTGAAGACAGATGCAAGAGTTAAATCGAAGTTAAAACAAAAAACTTTTCAAAACCCACAAACACAAAGAAAACAATTTTGAAAATGATGAGCAAGTACCTAAGAGCCTGTGGATAACCACAGATAGAAAGGGTGCTAACACCTTCCCTTTCGATAATCTACCCCCCGAACCCAAGAAACATTTCGAAAAAGGAATTTTTCTGTGCTTTTTTCCTTTCCTTGTTGGATAAAATAAAAGTCGGTGGCGACTCTTGCTTACCGCGACATTTTGCAAACGCAAACGTAAACCAGCATTCCAAAAACAGCCAGTTCTCCCACCGTATCACAGAACTGGCGACTCTGCTGGGGATATATTTTTTAAAGTGGGGTGTACCTTAGGAATAGTTCATTTTGTTTTCAATTGCTTGACTTATATGCTTTATATTTATGGGCTTGTATCGGAGTTACTATAGATCCTAACCCGGATCTAGGGTATACCCTTTAAGTAAGTAGCAATAAACTGTGAGGGAACTGTACGGCATAGACCGATACGGTTAAAGAAGTAGCTATGTTGGTGTGGCAGTTTAGTTTGTACCGATATCCCTTATGGCGCAATGAGAAGAATATGGGTCTTCTAAGGGGTCATTAAGAACCAACTGACCTTAGCACCTATAATTGACCAACTTGGCCATAGAACAGTAGCAATATGCTACACTCATTGAGACTAAACTCTCGCGATGATTCCGGCTGCAAGAAAAGGTTGCCAAACTAGAATTATGACCGATCGAGGGTAGTCAGTGATATTGAGATCCTCTAGAACCCAGTTACTATTATTAGGACAGGTTTGAACCAAATAAACTGAAAGAGGGTAATACCTAAACTCCTTGCCAGACTGAAATCTAAGGGCTATCTGTGTGACTTGTTTGCCCTTACCATGTTTGCTATCTGTGAATACTTGTGATGTGTTTCTATCATGACATCATGCATCATGACATTGCAGGCATATTGCATTGGACTAACCTATTTCAAAGACAGAGAGGATTCATCTTTATTCTGTTTTGTAGGTCATGGCACCCATGCGTAGAAACACTATTCGGATCAACTTTTTCCAGATTCCCACTCAGCTTAAGGAATTGGTTGCAAAGGTTCCAGATACTTCTTCCTTTATCAGAAGACATGGTCACCTCCTGGGTTTGGTCACCTCCAAGATGGATGAAATGATGATGAGTGTATTAGTCCAGTTCTTTGATCCACTTTACCCCTGCTTTACTTTTCCGGATTACCAGTTGGTCCTTACCTTGGAAGAGTTCTCTGATCTGCTTGGTATCTCCATTCTAGAGCAGACCTCGTTTATAGGTTGGGAGAAATTCATTAGGCCAGAAGAGATTGCTTCAGCCCTCCATCTGACAAAGGCTGAGGTAATGTCAAACTGGGAGACTAGAAGTGGGACAAAAGGCTTCTTGGCTAAATTCTTGGTTGGTCGGGCTAATCAGTTCTGGAACAGTCTAGACTTCCAGGAATTTGAAGACATTATGGCTCTTCTCATATATGGTTTGGTGTTGTTTCCTAACTCAGATTCCTTTGTTGACGTGAATGCGGTGAAGATTTTCATATCCCGTAATCCTGTGCCCACTCTCTTGGGTGATATTTTTCACTCTCTTTATGCCCGTACTGCTCGGAAACGGGGAACCCTTATGTGTTGTGCACCATTGCTGGCGAGGTGGGTTATTTCTCACCTCCCCAAATCGGTTTTGAAGAACAAGGAAGGCATGGGTTGTGCCCATAGGATTATGTCTCTTTCTCACATGGACATCATTTGGACTAATAAGGACATGGAAGACGTAGCTATTATTGATTGATGTGGGGAATACCCCAATATTCCACTTCTAGGAATCAATGGAGGAATCACGTATAATCCGTGTTTGGCCTTACGTTAGTTTGGGAGAGCTAGGAGGGAGGGACCTCATGAGTTGTTGATGCCAAGCATTGTCTTTGACTTCCAAGGGGATAGTGACGAGCATCGCCGCAGATTCATACGAGCCTAGGATAGGGTGCACAGTTCTGATCCATATGAGTTAGGGATGAAGACATCTCTTCCGATGGAACCATATCTCCGATGGGTTCGAATCTGTGCCCAAAAGCTGGGAATGCCGTACGAAGCTGTCTTGCCTGTGATTGTTGAAGTTGTTGATGAAGAAGGGGTTCCACCTACCATCCTCCACCCACAC
The DNA here is from genome assembly GCA_948472305.1 of Vicia faba. Lineage (NCBI taxonomy): Eukaryota > Viridiplantae > Streptophyta > Magnoliopsida > Fabales > Fabaceae > Vicia > Vicia faba. The sequence goes on from OX451736.1 coordinate 139,251,865, forward strand.
ATGCCTACTGACATTGGGGCATTAAAGAGGTCTTGGATGCAGCTGAGAGAAGAGAGGGATACTTACAGAGAAAATTATCACGAACAAGAGCGGAAGATCCTGAAGTTGACAAGGCAACTGGAGAATGAGCAGATTCTCAATGACTATGTCAGCACCAAAGGAAAACGACCATGGGAGCGCTGATGACTTTTGATTATTTCTAGCTTTGATTTATTTTTCAGTATTTCTTTCTTGTAACGCCTTAAAGGCATCTATCAGACATTGTTCCAAGTTTATCTAATAAAAGTGTGTTGCATTTTGGTTTACGAATTTGAATCTCCAAAGTCTTTGAAATCATATCATACGCATTTCATTCCATGCACCTCATCACAGGTACCCATTACAGGTTTCTCATCTTCTTCGTTGTTTATTTCAGCACATCATGTCTTCTGAAACATTAACTAATCAAGCTATCAAGGCTCTACAAGCTCAAAACGCTCAATTTCAGAAAATGTTCATGAATTTGGCTAAGGGTCAGTAAAATCTGAAGACTCCTATCTTGAAGGATAAGAAGAAGAAGAAGAAGAAGAAGAAGAAGAAGAAGAAGAAGAAGAAGAAGACAATCCTCCTGAACATGGGTCACAGGTTTGGGAACAGGCTGTGAGATGAAGTCAATCTATCCTACTCATCTGGAGGGGGAGAAAACCAAGAAGAAAGGAGGGTTCCTAGCCCTGTAGTATCTGACCACGAGACTGACTTTGACGAAGACCAGTATCCTCCTACTGAGGATAGATATAAACAACTTGAAGACCGGTTAAGCGCGATGGTGATTTAGAAGGTCCCTGGGTTGGACTTTGGTGATCTGGGTTTGTCATCTGGGGTGGTGATTCCCCACAAGTTTAAAGCATCAGTCTTTGCTAAGTACGACGGGGTTTCTTGCCCGAAACTGCACCTCCGCTCGTATGTTAGAAAGATTCAGTCGTACACCACTAACAAGAACCTTTGGATCCACTTCTTTCAAGACAGTCTTTCAGGGACTCAACTTGAATGGTTTTACCAGCTGGAAGGAGATAGTGTCTGTAATTGGGATGACTTGGTTGTTGATTTCTACAAGCAGTACCAATATAATGCAAACCTCACTCCCACGCATACCCAACTTCAGGGTATGTCTATGGGTGTGAGCGAAGGTTTCAAAGGCTACGCTCAGAAATGAGGGACCTTGCTAGAAGAGTACAACCCCCTTTGGCTGACAGGGAGTTAGTAGATATGTTTCTTGGGACCTTGTCTGGTCCATATTTCAACCATCTGATTGGAAGTTCATCGTCCGGGTTTACTGAGCTGATTATGACCGGGGAAAGAATTGAGGCTGGTATCAAGAGTGGTAAGATACAGAAGGGTGCTTCATCAGGAATCAAGAAGAAGCCTTTTAAGAAGGAATCCATCGCACTTTACAGTGCAAAGAGCCATAATAGGCCTGAACACTGCCAAGCTGTTAATGCGGTTGTTATATCAAGACCTGCTGTTGCTCCTCAGCGCAGCAATTAGCTAAGGGCCGAGAGGCCGCGAAGATAGTTCACTCAACTCAACATGACTTTGTCTCATATTCTGCCACAGTTATTGAAGACCAACTTGGTGATTTCGAAGGAGGCCCCGAAGAATCTCAATACAACATCACCCATGTACAATCCGAACGCCCGCTGCGCTTTTCATTCTGATAGCCCGGGGCACGATACGAATGATTGTTGGGTCCTGAAGAATAAGGTACAAGATTTAATTGATGCTAAAGAGATTGAGTTCGAAGCGCCAGAAAGGCCTAATGTTGTGACTGCTCTTATGCCCAAGCATGGAGTGAATGCGGTAGAGGAAGACTCATTTGTGGTTTCTATGAAAGACATTGTTACTCCATTGGTGACTGTGAAGAAGAACCTTCTGTTAGCCGGTTTATTTCCGGGCTGTGGCGAAGGTTGCCATATGTATGTCGTCCTACCTACTGGTTGCCATCTTTTGAAGTCAGGTGTCCAATGCTTAATGGATAGTAAAGAAATTCTGTTTGAGAGGACTCTTGTTCCTGTGGTTCCTGTTGATGAAGTTGCTATAATCACCATTTTTGAAAATTCTTCCAAGGCTTCCTCGAGAAAGCCTGTTAGAATTACATATGTTTCGAGAATCGCTCCCTTGATCATTACTGTTCCTGGGCCTATCCCCTATATGTCAGATAAAGATGTCCCATGGCACTACGGGGCTGACGTATATTATCACGGAGTTAAGCAAGACTTGAGTGCTGAAGAGGTTGATACTGATGTCAGCAATATTGTTGGACCTTCCAAAGTCACCCGCAGCGGAAGACTTTTCTCCCCTGAGATCTCTCCACCAGTTGTTCGGAAGCCTGTTGTTATTATACCTTCCAGTACACCTGCTACTATCCCTGTTCAAGTTCCAATTCTTACCCTTGTTGTCTAGTCATCTGATACTCGGGGCAAAGGGACCACCGGTGAGCCTGCTCGGACGGAGGCACCGAAGAAAATTACTGTTGAAGCCTCTAGACAAGAGATGGAATAAATTTTGAAGATCATCAAAAAGAGCGACTATAATGTAGTCGAACAGCTGGGGAAAACCCCGTCCAAAATCTATATGTTGTCTCTATTGATATTCTCAGAAGACCATGCCAAGGCTCTGATTTCCTTCCTGAAAACTGCGAACGTGCCGCAAGAAACATCAGCTGATCAGTTTAAAGATTGCGTGGCTAGTCTGACAGCGGATAATGGGTTGGGTTTCTCCGACGCCGGCTTGACCGCCAAGGGGAAAAATCACAATGATGCCCTGCATGTCTCCATTGGATGCAGGGGCACTACTCTAGCTCATGTGTTAGTGGATATGGGGTCGTTGTTGAACGTTTTGCCTAAGAAAGCTTTGGACCGGTTAGACTGTGAAGGGTTGGAGCTAAAGCCGAATAACATTGTTGTTAGGGCCTTTGGTGGGTCCAAGAGAATGGTACATGGAGAAGTTGATATTCTGGTTAAGGTTGGTTCTCAGATCTTCACATCTACATTCTATGTGATGAACATTCGGCCATCTTATTCTTGTTTGCTGGGTCGCCCATGGATCCACAAGGTTGGGGCAGTGACTTCTACGCTCCACCAAATGCTGAAGTACCCCGTCAAGGGGAAAATTGTTACGGTACGAGGACAAGAGGAGTACATGGTGAGCCACCTCAACTCTTTCCGATATGTAGAGATGGATGGGGAGTTCATTGAGACCCCGTTTCAACATTTTGAAGAGGTTCACCAGACACTGGCATCAGCTGAAACTATTACTGAAGATCCTCCAATGAAGATGGCTTCCCTCAAGGATGCCCGGGTTGTTATTGAGAAAGGTGGGTGTGCAAATCGGGGCCAACTCCCTGATTTCGCACATAAGACTAATAAGTTTGGTTTGGGTTTCACTGCAGAAGCTCAAAGGTCCGTTCGAAGTGCACGGATCGGAAGACCTCCCCTGTTTATCAGCAATTCAGGAGTAAATGCCATTGAAGACGATGTTGAAGAGTCTGAGTTTGACAGTTGGATCTATCCTACTACTGATGGCGGACTAAGCAACTGGACAGCAAAGGACTTTATCCCAATTTCTTTTATTACCCAGTAATGAGACTTTGGTTTTGAATTTGTAACAGACAATGTTAAACTTTACGGCCCGGTGTCTTACCCGGGGCACCGTGGTTTTGTTTGTGAGGGCTTTATGTGTGCCATTTTCATATATCATTAATAAAAGCATTGGACGTTTCTTGCATTTCAAATTTTACGCTCCTTGTTTTTCTTTTATTATATATTGCAAAACAGCTATTTTACACACACTCACATATACAGGTCTACATCCACTCTGGATCTCACTGGTAACGACTCTGCTACTTCCAGTTATGACTTCGAAAGTCCGATCAACTTAGCCGAAGACGAAGGTGAAGATGATTGTGAAGTGCCTGGTGGACTTGCTAGGCTGCTACTTCAGGAAGAGAGGGCCATACAGCCACATGAGGAGCCCGTGGAAACAGTGAATCTGGGTACAGAGGTAGACAAGAAAGAGGTCAAGATCGGTGCAAATCTGGAAGCTAGTGTTAAACAACGGTTGATTCAGATGCTGCGTGACTATGTTGAGATCTTTGCTTGGTCTTATGAAGATATACCTGGGTTGGATACCAATATCGTGTTTCACCGATTGCCTACTAAGGAAGATTGTCCTCCAGTGAAACAGAAAGTCCGCCGAATGTGCCCAGAGATGTCCGAGAAAATCAAGGCTGAAGTTATGAAACAGCTTGATGTCGGTTTTCTAGCAGTTACTTCTTACCCGCAGTGGGTAGCTAATGTGGTTCTTGCACCGAATAAAGATGGTAAAGTTCGAATGTGTGTTGACTATAGGGATCTGAACAAGGCAAGCCCCAAGGATGATTTCCCTCTACCTCATATTGACGTTCTAGTTGACAACACCGCTCAACATAGGGTCTTCTCCTTTATGGATGGTTTCTCCGGTTATAATCAGATTAAAATGGCTCCCGAAGATATGGAGAAGACAACCTTCGTTACTCAATGGGGTACCTTTTGCTATAAGGTCATGCCTTTTGGATTGAAAAATGCTAGGGCAACGTATCAGCGTGCCATGGTCGCCTTGTTCCACGACATGATACATCATGAGATTGAGGTATACGTCGACGATATGATTGCAAGGTCCCAGACTGAGGAGGAACACCTGGACCATCTTCAGAAGCTATTTGACAGGTTGAAGTTGTACAAGCTGAGGTTAAACCCGAATAAGTGCACCTTCGGGTGAGATCTGGTAAGCTCCTGGGTTTCGTCGTAAGTGATAAAGGTATTCAAATGGATCCTACAAAGGTGAAGACTATACAGGAAATGCCAGCTCCCCAAACAGAAAAAGAAGTCAGAGGATTTCTGGGACGTCTGAACTATATTGCCTGATTCATCTCGCACCTGACTGCTACTTGTGAGCCAATCTTCAAGCAACTGAAGAAAGATCAAGTGGTAAGATGGAACGATGAATGTCAGGCCGCTTTCGAAAGGATTAAATAATATCTCCAAGAGCCACCTATTCTGATACCACCAGTTGAAGGAAGACCTCTGATCTTATACTTGACAGTACTCGACAACTCAATGGGGTGTGTGCTAGGGCAGCATGACGAGTCTGGCCGAAAAGAGCATGCTATTTATTACCTTAGCAAAAAGTTTACCGACTGCGAGACCCGATACTCGTTGCTTGAGAAAACTTGTTACGCTTTGGCATGGGCTGCTCGCTGGCTGAGACAGTATATGCTGACTCACACTACTCTATTGATATCAAAGATGGATCCAATCAAGTATATCTTTGAAAAGCCTGCCTTGTTCAGAAGAATAACAAGATGGCAGATGATTTTAACTGAGTATGACATCCAATATACGACCCAGAAGGCAATCAAGGGAAGTGTGTTGGCAGATCATTTGGCACATCAGGCAGTGGATGATTACCAGTCTATGAACTTTGAATTTTCGGATGAGAATATCATGATAGTAACTGGCTGTGAGACACCTGGACCGGATGAAGGACCTGAGGAGGGATCCCGATGGTCTATGTACTTTGATGGAGCTACGAACACTTTGGGTAATGGCATTGGCACCATGATCATATCTCCTGAAGGCTCTCATACTCCATTTACCGCCCGACTATGTTTCAACTGCACCAACAATATGGTGGAGTATGAAGCGTGCATCATGGGTCTTCGAGAAGAAATTGACCTAAGGATTAATTTCTTAAGTGTATTCGGAGATTCCGCTCTCGTGATCAGTCAGATCAAAGGAGAGTGGGATATGAAACACCCTAATCTTATTCCTTACAAGGAGTATGTGTTGACGTTGCTTCCACATTTCGAGGAGATAACTTTTGAACACTTCTCTAGAGAGGAGAATCAGTTGGCGGACGTGCTAGCTACGATGTCTTCTATGTTCAAAGTCAATTGGGACAACGAAGCTCCCCGGATTGTCATTGAAAGGTTGGACGAACCTGCACATTGTTGTGACATTGAGACTGAAGAGGCAACGGATAAACCTTGGTTTCATGAGGTAAAGATGTATCTTGAAGCTCAGGAGTACCCCGAGGGTGCATCTGTTAATGATAGGAAGTTTCTGAGGAGGTTCGCGGCGAAATTCTTCATCAGCAATGGCATTCTTTACAAGCGTAACCATGATTCGAACTTACTATGTTGTGTGGATAAGAACGAAGCAGAAAGGATCATGATAGAGTTACATGAAGGTACTTTCAGAACTCATTCTAGTGGACACACCATGGCAAATAAAATCCTTCGGGAAGGATATTATTAGTCCACAATGGAAGCCGATTGTTATCAACATTCTCGGACCTGTCATAAGTGCCAAGTCTATGCTGATAAGGTACACATACCTCCAGTTCCTCTGAATGTCTTAACATCTCCTTGGCCTTTTGCAATGTGGGGCATTGATATGATCGGCGATATCAGACCTACCGCGTCCAACGGGCATCATTTCATTCTGGTAGCAATTGATTACTTTACAAAGTGGGTTGAAGCAGCTTCCTTTGCTACTGTAACCAAGAACGTCGTGGCACGGTTCATTCGGCATAATATGATCTGTCGATACGGTGTACCAGAGAGGATCATAACGGATAATGGTACAAATCTCAACAATAAAATGATCACTGAGCTCTGCAAGCAGTTCAAGATACAGTATCACAACTCTTCTCCTTATCGGCCGAAGATGAATGGGGCTGTCGAAGCGGCTAATAAGAACATTAAGAAGATTGTGTAGAAGATGATAATGACATACAAAGATTGGCACGAGATGTTACATTTTGCTCTTCATGGGTGTCGTACCTCATCGCGGACGTCAACAGGGGCAACACCCTATTCCTTGGTTTATGGCATGGAGGCCGTCTTGCCCATTGAAGTTCAGATACCCTCTCTTCGGATTATGAAGGATGCAGGTTTGAGCGAAGATGACTGGATTCAGACCCGGCTTAATCAGCTGAACTTAATTGACGAGAAGAGACTTACTGCTATTTGTCATGGCCAAACGTATCAAAAGCGGATGATCAAGGCATTTAATAAGAAAGTTAGACGACAAGAGTATCAAGTTGGGGACCTGGTTATCAAGCGCATCATACTACCTCAAGGTGATCCCAGGGGCAAATGGACCCCTACTTATGAAGGGCCATTTGTGGTTAAGAACATTTTCTCAGGAGGAGCTATAATTCTAACCACCATGGACGGTGACGATCTTCCTCACCTCGTCAATGCAGACATAATGAAAAAATACAACGCATGATCAAAGACCCGCTAGGTTGACTGGCCTAGGCAAAAATAAGGGCTTCCCAGCGAACCAAAGGGTTCGGGCGAAAATAAGGGATGAAAATAAAAAATCTGTACACCCGGCAAGTCGAAAACCAGAAAAGGAGGCTTGAGCAAAAAAGGGTATCCCGGTGGACTGAAAACCCGAAAGGGCGGTCCAGGCAAAAATTAGGGATCAAAGCGTAACACTATGTCTCATTGGATCACCTTGCAACCAGACTTCGGTATCAACTATCAAGCTCGGATGGCACTAATCAATCTGATCTACCTTCAACCAAGTAGAAAAGTGATGAGATGCTCGAGGACATAAACGCAATAGCAGAGTTGGAACCCAGTGTGATTATTCACATAGTTATTTTGTTTAGTTTTTCACAAATTGTGTAAATTCTATTATTCGACGGCGTTCTCTTACTAGGACGTCAGCCTCTTGTACAAAAACGCCTATTTACAGGACAAACTTCAAAATCAATACAATTCATTTTCAGAGAAATTTCAAAATGTTTTTCCTTTTTCTGTTTTGTTTTGCAAAGAATGTCCAATGTTCATTTTTGATATATGAATTTGACATTAATTGCTACCCATGAATATTTACATGCAAAACAAAAGACGATTACTCGTAATAACATAAACAGGGGCAAATGAGAAATGTCCAAACTGTACAGTTGCTCTGTCCACCAGGTACAAAGGTAGATTTAGCTGAAGAATATGGCCAAGGTGCTTTCACTCCCCGCAGAGTAAGAAAAGACAGTAATGATAGCTCTCCCCAGCTGAGACTTGCAACTGTAAATGAATCGGTAATATTCTCCCCAAGCAGAGCTTATTTACCATCAGCACTGAAAGGTCTTAATATTACCCATAGAAGTATAAGAATATTCCCCGACTGAATACAAAGTATCCCCAGTGGAGTTTGAAATTTCTCCCAGCGCAGTCTGAAAAAGCTTCCCCAGTGGAGTTTAGAGAATCATCCCCAGTAGACTTTGGAAGATCGTCCCCAGCAGAGCACAAAGGACTATCCCCATTAGAGTCTAAAAGGTTATCCCTAGTGAAGTCGCAACTGAAATATCATCCTCAGCGGAGTTCTTTCCTTTCACAAACAAGAAATTCAATCCCCAACAAGATTCATTATCACCAGCAACGGTAATTCATCCCCAACTGAATTTATTGGTGGAATCCTCAGCGGAATCTTCCCCACAGAGTAATCTCTTCATCAGTTTATTCCCCAACGGAGTTATTCTCTCCTGCAATTTTATTCTCACAATCACTTTCATGCGCTATCACCAGCGGAAACAAAGAATTCAACTCTTTTCTCCAGCAGCTATCCGGGATTTGTTTTCCCCAGCCAAATATATTACATTTCCATACACCATGACGCATGCATATACGCATCATACAACATAATCTCATTTATTTTGAGAACATCATTGCTTGATACATATCATGCATTACATACAGCTAACATTTACCTTTCAGGAAGGATGCGGTTAAATTCTCATAAAATTCAAAGCTATGAAGCTTTTATCTCAGTCGAATTACTGACCAGTTCTTAAATCTCAACAGAATTATCCTCAGCTGAATTACAGACAAGGTCCTAAATCTCGACAAAGTTCCTCCTTCGAATTACAGACAAGTTCCTAAATCTCAACAGAGTTTTCTCAGTTGAATTACGGGCGAGTTCTTAAATCTTGATGAAGATGTTTCCCTCAGTCGAATTACTGACCAGTTCTTAAATCTCAACAGATTTTTTCTCAGTTGAATTACAGACAAGGTCCTAAATCTCGACAAAGTTCCTCCGTCGAATTACAGACGAGTTCCTAAATCTCAGCAGAGTTTTCTCAGTTGAATTACGGGCGAGTTCTTAAATCTTGATGAAGATGTTTCCCTCATTCAAATTACTGACCAGTTCTTAAATCTCAATAGAGTTTTTCTCAGTTGAATTACAGACAAGGTCCTAAATCTCGACAAAGTTCCTCCGTCGAATTACAGACGAGTTCCTAAATCTCAGCAGGGTTTTCTCAGTTGAATTACGGGCGAGTTCTTAAATCTTGATGAAGATGTTTCCCTCAGCCGAATTACTGACCAGTTCTTAAATCTCAACAGTGTTTTTCTCAGTTGAATTACAGACAAGGTCCTAAATCTTGACAAAGTTCCTCCGTCGAATTACAGAGGAGTTCCTAAATCTCAGCAGAGTTTTCTCAGTTGAATTACGGGCAAGTTCTTAAATCTCGATGAAGATGTTTCTCTCAGTTGAATTACTGACCAGTTCTTAAAACTCAACAGAGACGTTGAAGTACAGACAAGGTCCTAAATCTCGACAAAGTTCCTCCGTCGAATTACAGACGAGTTCCTAAATCTCAGCAGAGTTTTCTCAATTGAATTACGGTCGAGTTCTTAAATCTCGATGAATATGTTTCCCTCAGTCGAATTACTGACAAGTTCTTAAATCTCAACAGAGTTTTTCTCAGTTGAATTCCAGACAAGGTCCTAAATCTCGACAAAGTTCCTCCATTGAATTACAGAAAGGTTCCTAAATCTCAACAGAGTTTTCTCGGTTGAATTACGGGCGAGTTCTTAAATCTCGATGAAGATGTTTCCCCCCAGTTGAATTACATACAAGTCCTTAAAATCTCCGCAGAGACGTTCTCTCGGTTGAAGTACAAGCAAGTTCCTAAATCTCAACAAAAGTTTAGACTTCCCTAGCGGAATCTTCCTCAATGGCAGGTATGCAAACTATCGCTAAGGAATCTCTTATGCGATTGACACTCCTCCAGATGGCATCTGTAAGCCCATTCTCGACATCACAAGGCTGATACCGCTTCATGCGAGTGCAAATTTTTGGGCACTCTAGTGTTCAATCCTCTTCCACCTTCGGATCACGAAAGGCTCTAAAGCCAATCTACATCCTCGGGTTTAAGATTGAACAGGGGTAGTTGTTGTACCCCAAAATTTTCCCTCCCATATTTCTCAAAACATTACAAGAAAGATCTCCAAGTTGCTCAAGGTGGCTCAAGAGTTGGTCAGACAAGCTATCTCCTAAGGCAATATACCCCAAATTAGGGTTTTGTGCTACATCAAGATCCTTGAGTCCAAATGACCTCAAGTGCTCACCAATGTCCTAATATGTTCTCAAGATCATCCATGTCAAGTTTCAAGCCTTGCCGAGGAAGTTTGCTCAGTCAATTGCTCAAAGGTCCAAAAATCGACTGTAAACATTCTCATTTTGAAGGATATTTCATCATTTGATAAAGGGTTGATCATGATTCATCAAGGATTTCTCAAAATTCATCAAGATTCAAAAGTTGCTAAATTAGGGTTTTGCAGGAAAAGTAAACTCAACTTTGACCAAGCATAACTTTATCATACTTTATGAGAAATGACCCATCCAAAGCTCATTTGGAAGAGGATGCAATTCCCTACAATCCATATTCATATCCCAAGATCATAAAATGCACTCACAAGAAGTTATGAATTTGGACATTATAGGTCATTTTTTAAAGTCAACAAAAACACCTTTTTTATCAAAGCTTATAACTTGATAATGGAATGTCAAAATGAGATGAGACCAAAAAGGTTTATTATAGGACATCTCAAGATTTCTAAAAAGTCCAATAACATCTCCAAAAGTTCAAAATTGAAGAAGTTGTGCATTGTTGAAGTTGGACTTTTTTGCAAAATTGCCAAAAGTCAACTATCCTCAAAACTTCAAATTTTGCCAAATGGGCCCATTCTTTTTCACTTGATTTGAGTTTGCATTATTTCCCACGTGCCCTAGCTTCATCCATGTGTCCATATCTTATTTTTACTATTTAATTTGATTTTTATTTGAATTAATTCATTTTAAATCAAATAAAATCATATAAAATCTAAAGCATTGATAACACATGATTTTTTGGCTATTTCAGGCTCCAAATACATCTATTATTATCATCAAATTCGTATCAAGTGAATCATGTGCAAAAAAGATTGAAATTGAGCCAATTTGGAAAGGTTATAAATGGAGATCAAATCATATATCCAAGCCTTAATAGAGGAAGATTTGGACAACCAATTGATACCTAATGCACTGAGTAATACCTAAGTAAGCTAGAGGCACAAAAATAAGGGTTGGAGAACACTTGTGGAGGCAGAACAACTTTACAAAAAATCACAAAAAAGTTGGAGATCGAAATCAAAGCTAGAGGCGTTTTCAGAGCTGGATATTGGTCCCAATCGATTCCTGGCAACACACACAAGCTAACTAGATCCAAACCACGCATTCTCAGGCCCTTATACGCACTGTAAGTTCTTCGTAAAACCGTCTTGTTCTTGTTTTCGATTCGCATGATTCTGGCATCCATTGAGTGAAATAATTGTATATTTGTGATCACAAGAACATTTGCAGGCTTTTGGCATCATTTAATTTCATTTATCTGATTTGTATTACAATCCACCATAGTTAGGGTTTGCTTGGAATTTTTGGGAGTTTTTGTTTCAGGTAAAATTGAGACACATGATGGACATGGTTGTATCCAGGAGGATGAGACGAACACGACCATGTCCTTAGAAATCGTTTTCATGGCCTGGAGGAGATTTTAGAACAAGGCTGCGCTTTTAGCTGCGGATACAAATCCGCAGGTAAATTTACAGTGTTTAAGAGGACAGGGACGAAGAGATGTCACTCGTCCATTGGGCTTTTCAAAATTTGCGTGCGTTTTTTTCTTTCTGGAAATTGTTTTGTTTTTTATATAATATATATTATTTTTATTGTTATAACAAAGACAACAACACGCCCCAACGGTCAACACATCAGCGTTTAAGGCATTAGTGGCTGGAGGTCAGGGGTTCGATCCCTGCCTCCAGCAAATTGTATTTTCTTCATGTTTTTTAGGTTATCACATGCGCGCTCAGGCTTGATCCACATCATGCTCCCTCACCAATCCAAGAGCCAGATGGCCAATGGCCAGATCTGATGGTCAATGATTGGAGGTCCACCAAGGTGTTAGTCAACGCGTGTGTACCAGATCCAAAAAGTCCACACGAACCAGCTTCTAATGGGCTTGCAAAAATGCTACTTGCACCCTCCAAAAAAGGGCCCATTCCTCTCTTTCTCTCTATATCTTATTTATTTAATTCAACCATTTTATTTTATTTTTATTTATTTTCTAACCAATCACATATTTTCTTTTCTTATCAAAAATCACAAAAAAATATTTTTATCCAATAAATTTCAGAATTCTTTTTATTTAATAAATATTATTAATTAATTAGATTTTTAATTCTAGTAAACTTTAATTTCTTTTGTGAATAAATAAAATCAATTAGACTTAATTAGGTCTTAATTACTAATTTAATTATTTTTAATTTCTTTCTTAAATAATCAAAAACTCCAAAAATAATTTATTTTTCATTTAATTAATTTATTAATTTAATTTAGTTATTTAATTTAGGATTAATTTCTTTACTTAAAATAAAAACAACAAAAAAAAGCACTTTCTTTAACCAAAAGGGTCAAAACCCTAATCTTAGATCCGATTTAATTTCGCGTCGCGCTTTATTTTTCTTTATCCAATTATGTACCTTCTTACATATTGTAATAGTTAAATAGGACATTTATTTATTTTTATCGCTTTTATTTTTAAAGGGTTTGTTTTTGGCTATGTAAATACCCGAAGCCTTGTAATAGCTTAGTTTAATTTCCGCAATTTAAATTCCGCAAATTATTAACTGTTAGATGTATGATAATAGGATGCATGACAAGAATGTATGAATAATTTTAAAACAGTTAGATCACCCTAAATGTGCAAAGATAAAAATAATCTGAAATTGAAACACTCGCACATGTGCACTCCTAGGGTACACTCCCACTTGGTTGCCTTTGTTAAAACGGTCATTGAGTATAGGTTGTTTTAGAGGTCGTCCTCTTGTCTAAAAGATCATAGTTGCCTCAGAAAGGTTGCCTCGGATATCATCGCCTCAGATAAATGATCTAAGACATTAGGGTTACCACTAAGACGTCCTAACATTGCTTTAGTGACCGTATGTCCCCCTTTCGAATTGACCCTCAAAACTCCAACAACGGTGCTACCTACTCACTAATAGTAGGATAGCATTGTCTAAAGGAAACAAGCATAAAACGATCCTTTTTTCGAGTAGGTAGATTAGTTCTTAAGTACTTGCTCATCCAAAACAAATTTTTCACACTTACACTCCTTTACAAACAAAGTTTTCAAAAACACTTCATTGCACTCTTGAAGACAGACGCAAGAGTTAAATCGAAGTTAAAACAAAAAACTTTTCAAAACCCACAAACACAAAGAAAACAATTTTGAAAATGATGAGCAAGTACCTAATAGCCCATGGATAACCACTGATAGAAAGGGTGCTAACACCTTCCCTTTTTATAATCTACCCCCCGAACCCAAGAAACATTTCGAAAAAGGAATTTTTCTGTGCTTTTTTCCTTTCCTTGTTGGATAAAATAAAAGTTGGTGGCGACTCTTGCTTACCGCGATATTTTGCAAACACAAACGCAAAACGCAAACCAGCATTCCAAAAACAGCCAGATCTCCCACAGTATCACATATCCCATCCCCTAAATGATGTAATAGCGTAGGACTTTAATTTCTGCAATTTATCGCTTTTAATATAATTGTTAGTAATTAGGGTGTGTATGGCAAGATAAAATCAATCTTAGAGAACCCTAATCTCAAGACAAAAATGCATGTAATAAAAACACTTTGCACACTTGCACCTCTAGGGTTAACCCACACTTGTTGCCTTGAGAATAAAATAGTCATGTCTCGCATGTGGGATACTTTAGCAAAAACAAACAAATACAAGATCATAGTCCCTCGATGACGCTTAAAATGTTGCCTTTATAAATGATCTTAGACCCTTACAAAATTGCTAAGGTATCTCACAACATTGCTCTCAATGATTGTACAATGACCCACGCATGTCCTTTCACATCCAATGATAGAGCTTCGTATCAATCAACGGTAAGATAACAATATCTAAAGGAGGAGGAAAAGAACTAAGACCTTTTGAGTAGGTAGAATGTTCATAGTTGCTTGCTCACAACCATTTTTAAAACATCTTTCAAACATAGCAACACTTTCAAATGAAATATTTTCAAAAGTAAACACATTGTATACATTCTTATAGAGACGAGAATCATTACAAAGTTCGCCTAAACAAAGGCACTTTTCAAAAATAATTTCAAAATAAAATCACAAACACATTTCAAACAAAGCATTTTCAAAGTGAGCTAGCAACTAAGAGCTCGTAGATAACTACTGATTAAAAGCGTGCTAACACCTTCCCTTTTCATAACCTACCCCCTGAACTCAAGAAAATATCTCAAAAGGTCTTTCCTGTTCTTTTCACCCTTTTCTTTATTGGATAAAATAAAAGTTCATGGAGACTCTTGCTATCCGCAACAATTGCGATAAAACACAAAACCCACAAGTCAGTTCTCCCACCGTATTACAATCATAGAGAATGTTGAGTTGAAGACTTGAGACCCAACCTTGATATGGAGATCAACCTCTTCATGGACCATTCTCTTTGATCTGTCAAAAGCTCTTACGATAATGTCACTAGGTTTTAGCACTAAACTTTCACAGTCCAACCTATCCAGAGCACCTTTTGGTAAGACATTCAGGGAGGACCCACTATCCACTAACACATGTGCTAAAGTGGTGCCTTTACACTAGATGGAAACATACAGAGCTTTGTTGTGATTCTTCCCCGCCGAGGTTAAATCTGCGTCCGAAAATCCCAAACCATTTCAACAGTCAGGCTTCCTACACATTTTTCAAATTGGTCAGCCGTAGTTTCTTGTGGGAAATATGCATTTTTCAGGAATTTTAACAGGGCTTGGACATGTGAATCATAGCATAGCAACAAATACTACATGGAAATCTTTGAGGGTGTATGCCTCAACTTTTCCACTATCTTGTAGTCACTTTTTCGGATAATTTTTAAAATCTCCTCCATCTCTTGGGTAGATGGATCCTCAACTACAATATCTTTTGTGGGTGCCTCCATCCAGGAAGGCTCAATCATTTTTCCCTTTCCTCGAGTATCAACAACATGTTTAACAACATTAATATGAATGGGTGTAGTAGTGGTAGTCGGAGGTGAGATCTTTGGAGAGAAGATCCTTCCCGTCCTAGTAACTTTACTTGATCCAGCAATGTTTGTAACTTTAGCATTCTCATTCTCAGTGATCCGTGATTCTTGTTTGATACCATGGTAATACAATTTCACCCCATATTTCCACGGCACAGCTTTATCAGAAGAGTAAGGGACTGGCCCGGTGTGGTGATAATTAGTGGCGCTATTCTTGGTTCAGCGGAAATCCTAGTAGGACATCTGGAGGTGATCCTAACAGGAGCGTTTGAAATGGTAATGATGGACACGTCTTCAAACTCTTGAGATACACTTTGGGTCAAAATTTTCACAGATGGAGTTTTCTCAAATATAATTTCATGGCTATCCATCAGGTGTTGGACACCTTTCTTCAGCCATGCGCAGCCATTAATTTGTGTAGCACAGTGGTAACAGTCTTCAAAACAGCCTGGGAATATTCCGGCTTTCAACAAATTCTTTTTAACAGTCTTTAAAGGAGTGGTCAAATCACTGATGGAGGAAACAAAAGAGGCATCTTCAATAGTATTGACACCCTTAATATGACTGGGCATGGGTGCGGTGATCACATTAGGGGTTGTTGGAGGGTCAAATTCAATTGTTTTATTATCGATCAAGTCTTAGATTTTATTCTTTAAAGACCAATAATCATTGGTATCATGTCAGAGACAGTTTGAATGGTAAGTACATTTTGCATTGGGATTGTATTTAGGAGAGAAGTTATCCGGGTTTTGGGAAGGATCCCTTAGTGTAATCAGTTTCGCCTTTAGAAAGTGTTGTAATGCTTGGGACAATGACATATTGATCTTAGTATATTTCCTTTCTTGAAACTTTGTCCTATGCTTATTCCCTTGTTGTTGTTGAATAAATGAAGGATTGGAAATTAAAACTGCCCCTACTGAATGATGACGATCCTTCTTAGCATGGCTCCTTTCTCATACATAACATTAGTTTCCTTTTTTCCAGAAAATGGTTTTTTCACAACATTAGAGGTGGAGGCCATTGGTATCTTCCCACTTTTAATCCCACTTTCAACCCTCTCGCCAGTAAAGATAAATTCAGTAAATCCGAATGATGAACTTCCGATCAGCAAGTTGAAGAATGGACCAGTCAATGTTCCCATAAACATGTCTTCCAATTCTCTATCAGTTAAAGGTGGCTACACCCTGCCATCCAGATCTCTCCACTTTTGGGTGTACTCTTTGAAGCCCTCATTTGAACCCATGGTCATGTCTTCCAATTGCACTCGGGTCGGTGCCAAATCAGCATTATATTGGGATTTACGGTAAAAGGCAGCAGCCAGATCCTCCCATGTATATATGTTTGTCCCTTCCAATTGGTAAAACCACTCCAATTGCGTTCCAGCTAGACTCTTTTGGAAAAAGTGCACCCATAGTTTCCTATCGACGGTATGTGGTTGGATTTTACAAACGTATGATCTGAGATTATGCTTCGGACATGAGACACCATCATACTTGGCGAAGATAGGGATATTAAACTTGTGAGGAATGGCCATCCCAGGAACCAAACCCAAGTCTCCAAAATCGAAGCCAAACACTACTTGGATCTCTAAAGATTTTAATTTGTGTTCTAGTTGCTTATATTTGTCATCGGCGGGCAGGTATTACTCATTGGAATAACCCTCATTCTCGAAAATTTGGTTATTCCCACCCCTAACACGGGTTCTTCTAGCATCTTCTTCTTGATTGCTGTCCTCCTCGAAGGAGTCCTCTTCAATTTGAACTTGTCGAGCGGGGCCTTTGAACCTTTTCCCCATGTTGATCACAGATTTCTTCTTGGTCTTTTTCTTCGTGACAAGGAGCATCATCATTTCTTGCTGACCCTTTGCTAAGTTGAGCAGAGTCTCTTGAAATTGAGAGTGTTGAGTCTGCAAGTCTTTGACAGTTTTCTCGAGATCCATCTTATATTGAAATAAATAGTAGAAATATGAGGAAACCTGTGTCAGAAAACCTTCTTACCGTATGATGCATGTTATGCGAATGCAATGTTTTGAAGGACCTTTAAGAGATTTAAATTTGCTTAACCAAAAAGAAGATAAAAAAACATCAATTTCATTAATAAGTTCTAAAATTACAAATTACTCTTGGGCTTACAATGGAAAAAAGCAAAAAGGTATTAAAGAGACGATAAAATAAACTCCTAAAATAAAAGACTCAAGTCTCCCATGAACACATCCTCTTTGGTGAAATATAGGCATTCAGGCTTTGCTCCTCGTGAAGTTGCCTTGTGAGCTCCAACACTTTCTTCTCACTTTCATAAAATCGATTTTCAAAGGTGTCTCGTTCTCCCCTTGAGTTAAATCCATAATCTCTGCAATTCCTCAAAGTCGGTAGGCATGTCAGGATGGAGAATGGTATAAGGAACATCCCCTCCGGCAACTGGTTCCATAATCACAGGTAGGATGACAGGATACAACATCATGAGACTTTGAGCATGAGTTCGTACCCATTTGAGGTAAGGCTCAAGAGGGATAGAATTTTTATGACCCAAAGTCTTGCTATCAACCTTGTTTACCATGCCTCAAGATCGTACAAATCTTTGACAATAATCTTGGACATCACTTTCATAGTCGAATATAAAACCTGGATAAGTGCATCATGGGGACCATCTCTTCGAGCATACCCAAACTATCATAATGCAAGATAAGGATTATAAGTAATACCTCCCCTAATGCCCAACAGTTGAACATTAGGGAAATCTCAACAACGGTCAATAATGGTAACATTCTCTAGGGATCGGGGACACCAATATATATTTGAATATGAGAGCGACATTACCCTTTGAGGCCACGTCAAGCCTTGTTCATTCTTCAACATTGATCGAGGTAGGTGCTAAATAAACCACTTAGACAACAACAAAATGCAACACAAAAGATTCCCTCTCTTCTTCATGGTGCGAGTGTGAAAAGAATGTAGAATCTCTCCAAGCAGAGTGGGCACGGGGTTACAAGAAAGACAAGTCTTGACGGCATTCACATCTATGATTTGGTCCGGATTGGGGAATAAAACCAAACCATAGATTAGAAGGGCCAAGACATCTTCAAAAGCTTGAAAATCCATATCTTCCCAAAATAGTCGAGCCCTCTCTAACAGAAACTTGGCTAGAAAACCATTGACTCCACTCCTTGTTTCCCAATTTGCTACAATGTTGGATCTCTTCAAATACAAGGCTTTGGAAATAACTTCAGGCTTTGGAGTTTCCACTAAATTGGTGAATTGTATTTGATCAAGCACGAGCACTCCTAGTAGTTGTGAGAATTCTTCCAATGTAGGCACCAATTGGTAATCGGGAAAGGTGAAACAATGATGCATAGGATCAAAGAACTGAAAGAGCACACACATAATTTCTTCTTGAAAGTTTAAGGTAGCCAAACCAATAAGTCGACCATATATTTTCATGAAGGGAGAATCTTCAGGTATCCTTGATGTTAACTCTTTGAGTTGAGGAGGCACCTTTATAAAGCAGATTCAGATGGTATTTCTGCAAGTGGAAGCCATATCCTACAAAACAAAACAAAGATAAATCCCTAGGTCCTTAAAATGGTTAGTGAAAATGCTATGGCATGATGTCATATGATGTTATGAGAAAATAATCATATACAAGCAAAGAAAACAAGTCCTTAGGTTTAGGCTTGAATGGGGTTTATATGTAGGTATCCTCTTGAAGTTTAGTTGGTTCAACCTGTCCTAAAAAGTAATCGGGTTCTAGGGAATCTCAATATCATTGATCTTTCTTCATCGGGCATTGTCTCAGCATAATCAAGCTTTTCTTGCAGTCAAAATATCATGAAAATCTGATCTCAATGAGTGTAGTATCGAGTATCAACCAATATTAAGTTTTCCACCGAAGCCGACCATCTCACCACTTCCTAATGGCCAAGTTATTCAACTAAAGGTTCTACGGTCAGTTAATGCTTCATGACACCACACAAAGGCCCCGTATTCTCTTTGATTCAACACAAAGGATACTGATACCAACAAAAGTGTCACACTAACGTAGATATCGCTTTAACCATATCAGTTTACGCCATACAATCTCCATGATATATTGCTACTTACCTAATAATGCTCCTAGATCCGGGTAGAGGATCTACTCAAAACCTAAACAACCCTTTTAAGAGTAAAGCAAGCAAGTCAAAAAAATGAAAGCATTTAAATGTGAACTAATCCCTAAGGTAACCCCACTTTTAAGTTTTACCCAACATAGTCGCCAGTTCTGTAATACGGTGGGAGAACTGACTTGGGTGTTTTGCATTTTATCGTAATTATTGCGGATAGCAAGATCCACCACCGAATTTTATTTTATCCAATAAAGGAAAGGGTGAAAAGAACAGGAAAGACCTTTTGAGAATTTTCTTGATTTCTGGGGATAGGTTATGAAAAGGGAAGGTATTAGCACCCTTTTCATCTGTAGTTATCTACGGGCTGTTAGTTGCTAGCTCACTTTGAAAATGATTTGTGAATGTGTTTGTGTTTGTTTGAAAGTATTTTTGAAAAGTTCCTTCATTTAGGAGAACTTTGTAATGATTCTCGTCTCTATAAGAATGTATACAAGGTGTTGAATTTTTGAAAATATTTCATGAAAGTGTTGGTGTCTGAAAGATGTTTTGTTTTGAAATGTTTGTGAGCAAGCAACTACGTGCCTTCTACCTACTCAAAAGGAAGTCTTTGTTCTTTTACCCCTCCTTTAGATAATGTTATCTTACCATTAGTTAGTAAGAAACCTTATCATTGGATGTGAAAGGACAGACGTGGGTCATCGTACAGTCATAGAAGGCAACATTGTAGGATACTTTAGCAATTTGTCATTAGGGACTAAGGTCGTTTACCAAAGGCAACATCCAAGGGTTGTCAAGGGACTACGATCTTGTAATCGAGGGTCTTTGCTAAAACATCCCACGTTCGAGGGACATGACTAATTTATCCAAGGCAACTAGTGTGGGTTAACCCTAGAGGTGCATGTGTGTAAAGTGTATTTTTTTTCATTTAATTTGTCTTGAATTTGGGGTTGTCCATTTGTTTTATTTTAAGTCTTGCCATACAAACCCTAATTACTAGCAATAATATGGAAAAAGATAAATTGCGGAAATTAAATGTCCTACGCTAGTACAATACTTGAGGGGATGGGAGATACAAATTTACAAATGGGGATGACAAGTAAAAATAAACCCTAATTACTATTACAAGGCTTTGACAATTACATAATTTATAATGTAACATGGTAAAATGCGCAAAAAAAATGTAAAGTGAAGGGAAATTATTTTATTGGTTTTTTGGTAGAAAAAGGTTTTGTAGTTCATTTAATTGAAGAAAAACATAGGTCTAAGTTAACTTAAAAAGCACTAATTGTTTATAAAAATGTTTTTGATGTTTCACTTAGAAAAACGGTCTTATGGTGTTAGGTCATCTCCAAGCAATGCAATAATCCAAAGTAAACTTAAAAAATCTCAAAATTAGAAAATTTGATGCCTGAGCTGACACGGGCCATGTCAGTGGACACGAGCACCCGTGTCAGGACCTGTTCTTGGCTTTGCGCATGTTTTTCTATCTAGCTAAAATGACATGGGCCGTGTCGTGTGACATGAGCGCCCGTGCCAGCCCCTGCCTGCCTGCTTTTGCACGTTTCTGAACCAGTTGAGTTGACACGGGACGTGTCGTATGACACGGACACCCGTGTCAGCCCATGCCCTGCATTTTTGTTAAGTTTTCTCCCTGACACGGCCCGTGTTCAGTGACACGGAGGCCCGTGTTCAGTGACACGACGGCCCGTGTCAGGGCCCCTGAAGCATTCTTTTGAAATTTCTGAATATTTTCACTTTTATGCCTCGATTTGTCCTGTCTTATTCTTTTGAAAATGAAATAAAATAATGTATGGATAAGGATATCACAGTTTAAGAAAACTTACCTCTTTAAGTGAAAGATTTAGAACACACATGGATGTTTCCAGATGCGAAGTGGTGATTGATTGAGCTCTTTTAGACCTTCTTGAAGCTATTCCAATCCTCACTTTGTGCTGAAGGTTGCTGAATCACTCCAACCAAGTCAAGTTTCAAAGTACTATTTTTGAGTTTGGAAGATGGTGATAGTGATGTTACAGAGGTTGTTCTTGTGTTCGAAAAACTTCTATATGATGTATGTGAAGTATTTGGATGGTTGGTATGGGCAAAACTTGCAAGGTTTAAGAGGTTTAAAGATCAGGACATCAAAGCTCAAAAATAGAGGTTTTGTGGACAAAATCCTGATTTTTTGAGAGTAAAGGGGCTTTGAGGGCTTGTTCATCTCTTTTTATCTTGCAAATTATTTCTATATTTATAGGCAATAGGTTTTAAGACAAGGGTTGATCAGATTTTCAAGATCACATGTTGTGGTTAGGTTGGATTGTACATAAAGCAAGCTTGGAGATCATGGTTCCAATGATTTATACTTTGCTTCATAGATTTGTTGGATACTTTAAGCATGCTTGTCTGATTTTACATGTTGAGTGTGTGTAGAAGGAACAAGTTAGTGGCTCAAGAAGAGCTGACTTTGTGATTAAAGCTACTTTGCAAGAATGGCAATGTTAACTTTGTGCCAAAAATGGAAAGATCACTTGGACAATGCTTAAATCAAATGGAACATAGATCAAAAGTTTGTGTAAACATTAAATTATGGTAAGATTTGCAAGTTAGAAGGCCTACAACACAAGATTATGCAACATAGCATGTAGATTGGATTATGTGTTCTTCACCTTATAATTTAAGAATGGATGCCCAACTTCATGCCTTTGAATCTCCTAGCTCAAGTATGATAAATTCATGCTCTTAGATGTTTTTGAAAGCTTGAAATATTTTTAACAACTTTCATGTTGACCATTTTGGCTAAATCCAATTGGAACTTGATGAAAATTGGCCAAGAAGTTGGGACAAAAACCTGACCAAACCTGTTGAAAATTTCTCTAAGTGTTTATATAAAAATGTCATGACTTCATGAGCCTATATCTTCAAATATAAGAATTTTTTGGACATCAACCCTCTAATACAAAGTTTTAGAATTCACCAAGATCTACAACTTTCATGCTGAAAGTTTTCTTTGAATCATCTTGCATCTTGGTGAAAAATTATCATGAAGTAATGAAATTATCAAGGTTAAAAACACTTAGAAATTTTCTACGTATTGAAAATCTTGACTTTTTGTTGACTTTATTGACTTTCGTGATTCTTGTTGACCAAGTTTGATATTCTTGAGTGTCTTGATGAATTTTGATTTTTGAAACTCAACGTTGACCAAAAAGTCAAAGTTTGACTTTTTGCGTATCAATTGACTTTTCATCAGTTGATCAAAAATTCAACTATCAATCTTGAGAAATGATTTGAGTCATGAAATTAGGTCAACATGTCATGTTTGAGTCCTTGAGATTATGTTTCAAACCATTAGATTGTGTATTAGGTCAAAAGTCAATGATCAGTCAACTTCAGTCAAAACCCTAATTTGTGGCCTCAATGTTAGGAGATGATCTGACCTAGTCAGCACTTGTGCAAGCTTGCGTCATTGAAGATTTTTGGTGAGAAATGTCTTTAGAAAAGAGAGGGAAACTTTTGGGGTACAACAAATCATTTTCCACCCTCAAGGAAAGATAGAAGATGTCTTTGTAAGGGTTGATAAGTTGGTTCCCCACTGACTTCATCATTATGGATTTTAAAGCTGATGAGGACATTCCCATTTTGTTGGGGAGACCTTTCCTAGCTACGAGAAGGAAGTTAATTGATGTTGAAATAGGAGAACTCACCATGAGGGTGAATGGAAAGTAAGTGGTTTTCAATGTTCTCAATGCACTACAGTATCCTGATGAGGAGGTTGTTGATTACTCTATGATTTCCAGCTGGGAAGGAATTGTTCACAAGACTTTACTAAAGTCGAGCGAAGTCTTGACTTAAGCACTAGGAAAGCTATAGAAAGAAGATGTTTCACAAGAGGGTATCATGTATGGACCTATGTGTAAACCCACTGTTAAAGAGGAAGCCATGGAAGTTATGGAAATATCAATTGATGACAAGAAGAAATGTTCTCCTTTAATCGAAATACCCCCTGATCTGGAATTGAAGCAACTACCTGCCCATTTGCAATATATGTTTCTGGAGGCAGGATAAAAGTTGACTATCATTGTTGTAACAAATTTAACTTAGGAACAAAAGAACCAGCTGCTGGATATTCTGAAGAAACATAAAAAGACTATTGCTTCACAAATTTATGATATAAAGGGGATCAACCCCAATGTGTGCATGCATAGGATTTTCCTAGAGGAAAATTCCAAGAATAATATTGAGAGCCAAAGAAGACTCAATCCCATCATGAAGGAAGTGGTCAAGAAATAGATTATAAAATGGCTAGATACTGGGATTATCTATCCCATTTCTGAAAGTGTGTGGGTGAGTCCTTTTAGCGTGTGCCCAAGAAAGGAGGCATGATTGTGGCCAACAATGAAAAAGATGAGTTAATCCCTACAAGAACAGTGACTAGATGGAGGATTTGTATGGACTACAAGAAGATGAACAAGGCCACTAGGAAGGATCATTTACCTCTACCTTTCATTGACTAGATTCTTGATAAATTGGTTAGGAAGGAGTATTATTGTTTCTTGGGTGGTTACTCGGGCTACAACCAAATAGCAATAGCTCCTGAATACCAAGATAAGACAACATTCACTTGTCCATATGGCACCTTTGCCTTTAGAAGGATGCCTTTCGAATTGTGTAATGCTCGAGCCACCTTTCAAAGATGCATGATGGCCATATTTTCTGACATTATTGAAAGTTCCATTGAATGCTTTATCTCTATGCATGTGTTCATATCTTTTTGGTTTTGAATGGATTGATGTATGATAATGTGTTGTTTATATGTTGGATGAATTGGTATTTGGTGAATGTTTGAGATTTTGTGTGTTGATGGGACGAGACCTGTAGAATCTGAATACACAATATTTCATGAAAATTGGAATTTTTGAATTGGGATGAGACTATTATCGTACACTAGAATAGAAAAAAATATGCTACTCTCGCATTGGTAATTGATCACGGGGATTGGGGTAACCGGTTACAACTGCAACTACCTTTCAAAAATGGGATTTTCCATGTGTGTAATCGGTTACCAGGTATGGCGTAACCAATTACACAATTTTTTTTTGTAAAAACTGGGTTTCTAGGAAGGGTGTAATCAGTTACCACTTTTGGCATAATCGTTACCGTTGTAAACAATTTAGTATTCAGTCTACTGTGAGTGTGTGTAATCAGTTACAGGTATTGGTGTAACCGATTACCACTATTCTGACAGGATTTTTATAAAAATTTAAATATTCATATCTTGATTTTCAAGTGTTTGATTGACGCGCCGATCGAAGCTGTAAAAAGCTGATACAATGAACATTCATTTAAAAATAGTTTCTTGTTTATGGAAATAATTTAAATGATGTGTAATGGTGTTGTAAGGTGTGTAATTATATGTTGCAGTATGATGTCGGTGTTTGGATTATGCGTGAATGTATTATTGTTGCTTGATATACTGTTAATTGTTGTTGCAGAATGTTTATAGTATGTGTTTGGTGTATGGTGGATAGAATTGGTGTGGTACAATTGATTAAGGTGAAGGTCAATTCACTTGTTGTTGTCGTCGCATGTCTATTATGTATCATGCATCATTGGTGTTTGGACGATGCTCCGTTTTAGTGAGCCTCAATCCTATGGTGGGGATTGGGTGTGAGTAGTTGGTTCTAGGTGGGAATAAGTGAAACATTATCTATGGTGATGGTAACGATTTTTGGTGATCTCGGATGCTATGGCGGGGATCGAGATCGAGTGAACCTGAGAGTTCACATATTGGTACCACATGCATTGAGTCATGGTGTTGAGTCTCATTGCATTGCATACTTGTTATGTTATTGTGTGTTTGGATTGTGTGGAAGTGTGATTGGTATTATGGGCGATTATGTATGAAATAATATGATGCTTACTTATTATTATGTATTGATTTATACAATTGTGATATCTCACCCATTCTATTTGAATGTTGCCTCCGCGTGGATAATGCACAAATGATTCACAATAAAGGTGTGGATGTGTGTAGAAGAGAGTGTTCTTCATTATGCTTTTATCAAGTCGATGTCTACTCTGATATGTAACACTGGGGGTCGAACGTTTGATTGTTTTGCTATGCTTGTTGGATATTTTATGTTATCTATTATTTTGAAATTCTTTATAATTACTTTATACCATGTTTTGTTTTGGACTAAGTAATTGAATAACCTGTTGATGCTTTCCGCTACAATAAAATGAAGTTAGACATGTTGATGTTTATTAGTATTACTATTCTGCTTAAAAAGTTGTATTTGTTACATGTCATATATTATGAGCAGGTTTATATTCATGAAAGTAGTATCCTATTCGTGTGAATTTTTTTTAAGTTACGTTGATATTTAAATATAATTATGCAGGTAAAATCAGGGTGTTACACTCTAGACTAGTGAAAGTTCTGTACTCTGAACAAACAACTCTGGACTCAACACTTTAAAACGCACTATGAATAAGTGGATAATACAATATGTGTTTACAAGAAAATTTGCATCTGAAAGCGTCAAGTCTAATCATGAAAGGATCTAATCCAGAATGACTCTGATGATTTAAGACTCTGAAGTCTCAATACTCTCAAAGTTCTAAAGACACTCTAATCAAGCTTCAATCAATTTTACAGAAGCCTCTGACTTAAGAATTTAACGGAAGAGAGATAGTAACTCTGATCAAGCTTCAATTAACTTTAACTAAGTAAGAAAGTGACTTTGAATTCTGATCAAGCTTTAACAACTTTGTTCAGAAGCCGCTGACCCAATATACGGTCACTAAAGGAAGATAGTGTAGAAATATTTTAATAATGTAACATCATTATACTCTATGCTACTATGTAAAAAAAGGAATGTGTGTCAATACCAACTTTCTCAATAAGTCACATCCCTTCCTCTTCAAAAAAGGAATGTGCGTCAGTACCAACTTTTCTTAACATCACACAATGAACGTACATATTCAAAGAAAAGAAAAATCAGTGAGAACATTAATTTGATAAATCACACAAAGAAGAACGTTGTTATTATCTTTAAAGTTGTATAACTTATATTCTTTGTAAAAACTTTTTGTATTGAAACTATGTGTATCAACTTTTTAAGAAGCACTTTGTAAACATAAAACCTTGTAATATTAACCAGTTGGTTAATTTCCTTGAGTGACTAAGTGTTTAGTCAGATTACTTGAGAAGTCATTGACATATTTTCTTTGAGTTGATTTCCTTGAAGGACCAAGTGTTTATTCAAAATCCTAAAGAAGAAATATACAAATAGTCTTTGTGGTTGTAATCAAAGTTGTTGACTAGTGGATTAACTCCTTGTTGATACAGCGAAATCAATTTGGTGGGTGGACTAGAGGTAGCCTAGTTAACGGTGAACTAAGATTAAACACTTGTGTTATTTATCATTGTTGATTATGTGTTATTTGTTTTTGGGAGTTAAAAAAAGCTTCAAAACTAGAAACCCAATTCAAATCCCCATTTCTTGTCTTTCTTTGAGCCTTCAAACTTTCCTTTGAGAGAATCAATGCAAGTTTCAAAATCGGAGAAGTCTGGATTATGGAGAATACCCTCCTTAATTAGTCTTTTAATATGTGGTCTAGAAATGTTTCCTAGACATCTATTCCATAACATCGAAGAACTCTTATATTTCCTATTTAGCTTATTCCCAAAAATAAATTAATAGACATCTCATTCACATTGAACATATACAAACCATTACACAAAATTCCAGAACCAACTATAGATGAATTAAAACAAGCATCAAGTTTTCCATTACCAAAAATAAAAGAGTAGCCACATTTATCCAATGATGAAATAGAGATCAAATTCCTTCTTATTAAAAGTACATAAACTACATATTTTAAAATCAAATGTGTTCGGAAGGTAAAAATAAGGAAACAACTCATACCTTTATCACTAGTATTCTAGCTCCGCCTCCCACAATGACCTTTATCTCAGCATCACTTAGTTTCCTCAGGCTTGTGAACCCCTGTAAAGAATTTACGACATGAATAATGGAACATGAGTTCAACCACCAAGTATTGGAAGAAACATTTACTATATTTTATTCAAAACAAGCAGGATCTAGAAGTATACCTTGCTTTTCAAGTTTTTTTTCCAGATAAAACAATCACTTGCCTTATGTTCATACTTTTTGCAGTACTTGAACTCCCCTCTTAAGAATTTTCTCTTAAATAACTTCTCCTTAGGCTCCAAATGATGTGTTATTATTTTCCCTTTCTTACCATCAATATAATGTTTTACTTTATAGAAGTTTTTCTTGATATCCTTTGTTCTTAAGGTAGATTCATCGAACTAGACACTCTGAGATTTTTCCTTCTTCTTGATATCCTTTGTTCCTTTATCATCTCATCCATTGACCATTTAACTTTCTGGGTATTATAAGAGGTCCTCATAACATCAAGTTGAGGAGGCAAAGACTCAAGAACCCTCCGGATTACAGTGCTCTCACCAATTTCAACTTGGAGAGATTTTAGCTTATTATAATAGTTGATCAATTTCATAATATGCTCACGCACACCACTAACACCATCATACTTAGTTTTGTCAAATAGACAGAGAGAGATAATCACACT
Source organism: Vicia faba (assembly GCA_948472305.1). Classification (NCBI taxonomy): domain Eukaryota; kingdom Viridiplantae; phylum Streptophyta; class Magnoliopsida; order Fabales; family Fabaceae; genus Vicia; species Vicia faba. The sequence continues at coordinate 139,280,025 of OX451736.1, forward strand.
TTTTAGTCTTATAAAAATGAGTGAACTTCTCATCAATATACTTTAGATAATCTTTAGCCCTCTCATTTTTTGGCATGCTTTGTCTAATGGGTTTTTCCACACTGTAAGATATCACTTTAATGCACTCTTTTAGTGTGCTCCCATTTTTCATAAAGATTCCTCTGAGCTTAAGTAGTCGCAACATCAATAGCGGCATGTTTTTCAATTCTCAGAACCAAGTCAAGGTTGGTCATATCCAAATAAAGGGTGAGAGACTCTTTCTAGTCCTCATAATTGGACCCATTTAGAGTTTTGACAGAGTTAGGAAAATATGTTGTTATGAAAGAATAAAGAATCATTAAGTGACCAATTATATAATATAGAAAATGATTCCATATATACCCGCTAAATATTTCCATAACAAAACTCTACCTCGTTATAATTTTACACATGGAATACAATAATAAACAAAAACTTATATTATCAAAATTCGAATATCAATAGGATATTTAAACATGATAGTATAAAGTGTCAAAAAAAATTTGTATCATAACAAAATTCCACTAATAATAATATACCGAAAGGGCATAATATTATTAATATAAAACATATCATAATTACTACTACATTTTATTTATTTTGAATTTATATCAATAACAATATATTGATAAGATATAATTATTATTAATATAAATACTTATTATTTTCAACAAATTAATTATGCAATTACCACACAAAATTTATATAATTATACTATTATAATCATACAAATCAACAATATTTATTCTTAACAAATATGACAATTTATGTTATTATCATGATTATTTTCAATCATGCATAATAAATATTTAATAAATATAAAAATATTATATTTCTCAAAACAAAAATTAAAATTAAATTTTGATAAATATAATATCATTAATTAACATATGCATTATGCCTTCAAAATATGTAACGACAATTAACTCGAGGTTATTCAGAAAGAGTGAAAGCAAGCTTGTTATTATTATTTTGTAAACATAACTTAAATAATTGAAAAGAATCATAGTCAGTTATGATTATTTTATCGAAACTCACACACCTTGAGATGCGAGTGGGCAATGTGAGAGGGGAAGTTCATCTCCTACAGTCGATTTGCCGAATAACGGGTCGTACGACCCGCTTTTAGACCCAAATAATTTTCAATCTATTATCGATGCAAGATAACAAATTCATATCCATTTTAATTTTTTTCAAAGTTAGAGTGATCTTACATATTAATTTTATCAATTGACGATCGAAAAATGCAATTTCTCAATGAACGTTGAAAAAAAAAAATTAATCCTTCAGTATGTTGTTCGCACAATCACAGGGATCAAGATTGTTCAAAAGCCGTTTCGCAAAAAATCCATTTGATTTTTCTGAAGTTATTTGTAAATTGTTTTTGTATGGTTGTATAACGTTATAGGTTTCCTATCACATGTACCATAAAACATATTTCAGAAGGATTGAAAAACAAAATTTACATTTCAACGACAATAAATCACACAGAATACATGAAATTTTCATAATCATAAATCGATAAATTACAACAAATAGTCATATAACATATATATATATATATATATATATATATATATATATATATATATATATATATATATATATATTCGACTCTGCTACCAATTGTTGGAATATTAACACGGTAAATAAAATCATAGATATAATGGCACTACAAAAAATATACTCCTCAGCAACGTAATTTAGTGACGTGATTATCGTATCACTAAAATTTAATAGTTGCGACGTGATAATCACGTCATTATAATATTTTATAAATTAAATAATAAAAGTAATAAAAAAAGTTGTGACGTGGGAAACACGTCACAACATAAAAAGTTAAATAAAAAAATGTTAAAGTTGCAGGGCGTTTTGAAGAGGAAGGTTTAAATATTTCAAAAAAATATGTTGTGACATGTTAAACACCTCATAACTAATTTAGAGGGAACTTTGACAAGATGTCATTCTGAACCATTTTGAAATGTGCAGATTAAGATTAAAAAAATAACCGTTGGAGGAGTTGCGACGTGGATATCACGTGGCAAGGTTGCGACGTGATATTCACGTCGTTGATTGGTTTATTTTAAAATTATAACGTTTGGGTTGCGAGTGAATATCACGTGCACTACTAAAAAAAAGACATTTGAGAAAAAGTTTTTACATCAGGTATCAAAATATATGATGTAAAAAATACCATTAAAAACATTTTACATCAGGTATTTATTTGCAATATAAAAAATAAGAAAAAAAATATTTTTCGCTACCTATTACATCGGGCAATCTCATCCACCGATGTAAAAGGTTTTCAGAAAAAAATACGGTGACATTTTTGTAAATAAGAAACAAGGTGGCAGAAATGTAAATAAAAAACAAGCAAGATATTACATCGGATTAACTAAAAACCGATGTAAAAGGTTCATAGGCAGATTGTTAATATATAAAATATATTAAAAAAATTACATCGGGGCATATTTTAAACCGATGTAAAAAACTCATAAAAACACGCTTGCATCGGGCCACCTACCAACCGATGTAAAAAACATCATAAAAACACGCTTGCATCGGTCATGTGTTTCCACCGATGTAAAAACTGCAACGTACCGAACCATTACATCGATCCTTTGTTTCCACCGATGTAAAAAGGTGTAACACGCTTGCATCGGGCCTTTTTCCACCGATGTAAAAACTGCAAAGGCCCAAACCCTTACATCGGTCCTTTGTTTCCACCGATGTAAAAGGTTATATATATTGTTCAGTTTATTTCCTAAATGCACATTATTTCCACTGTACAATTTCCTCTCACGCAGACGCCACCCCTGTTCACGCATACGCCTCACTGTACAACTTCCTCCTCGCCACCGTTTCACGCTGTTTCACGTCTCCTCGTCGCCTTTCACGACTCCTCTCCGCTGATTCACGCCCTTCACGACTCCTCGCCGGCCGATTCACGCCCTTCACGACTCCTCGCTCTCCGTTTCAACTGTAAATCACATTCTTCACTTATTTGATCCGTAATGTGACTTATTCAAAATTAGATATGTTAGGTTTGCTAGTTAGTTATGGGTTAGGTTAGGTTAGGGATTTTGATGAGGCTTTGTTCCATCATTTTGCTGCTAAGTTTAAGGAGGAGTACAAGATTGATGTTTATCAGAATGCCAGGGCTTCTCTGAGGTTGAGGACTGCATGTGAGAAGCTGAAGAAAGTTCTCAGTGCAAATCCTGAGGCACCTCTGAACATCGAATGCTTAATGGAAGAGAAGGATGTTAGGGGATATATCAAGCGTGATGACTTTGAGCAGCTATCTCTTCCAATATTGGAACGTGTGAAGGGGCCTTTGGAGAAGTGCAAATTTTTGTTTGAAAATGAGTGATTAGCATTATTCCTCTTTGAGTTTATATCTAGAGTATGTTAGATTGTAAGAAGAGATTGAAAAGAGAGAAATAATGGAAGGGAGTATCTAAATTTTTATAAATAATTAATATTCTAATTATGTTACCAAATAGTTGTTCAACGATATTTGGTTTAAAACCAATGTTTTGCCAAATTTTGCTTATCAATTCGTTGTTACAGTCTCATTACTATTACTATACTATTATAAATTACACTTTGTTACTCGTGTGTTTTATACTTTGTTCCATTCTTGTTACTATTATTATACTATTATATTTGAATCCCTTTCTCCTATTTTTATGCTCACCAAATAAAAGAAGTGGAAAATTTAGAAACCTCCGAAAAAAGCATTAATGGTCCTCTCAGAAACACACTGTTTATCTTTAACCTATCAAACTTAATAGAGTTATCACCTTGCCATTGAAATTTGATTCTATTTTTCTTTCTCCGCGAAGCAGCGCAACTTGCAATCTCGGAATCTCTGTGAAGTAGCGCAGCCGCGGGCACATCGTTCGTCAGACCTTCCTCTGTGTGAACATAGTTATGGATCGTAGTTGGATGAGAGCTAATCGATTAAGTGACGAGTACGAACATGGAGTGATGGAATTTCTACAGTTTGCTGAAAGTAATGCTGAAAAAAGTCTTCCTACGCTTTTTCTCTGTCCATGTGTTCGTTGTGCAAATAAAGAACCAAAACGTAGTAAGAAAGAAATCATGGACCATCTAATTTGTGTAGGGATTTGTCAAAGTTATACAAAATGGATATGGCACAGTGAAGTAGTAGTAAAGTCGAACATGTCTCAAAGAGATGATGTTAGTGTAGAAATGGATGATCGTCTAGAAGACATGATGCGTGATATTGGACAAGATTCGTTTAAGAGGGCACATACGTATGATACTATATGCAGTGATAAGGATAAACCATTGTACCCGGGATGCAAAAAATTTACATGTCTGTCATCCGTGTTAAAATTATTTAATCTGAAGGCAAAGAATGAGTGGACTGACAAAAGTTTTACCGAGTTGCTTGAATTGTTGACCGAAATGCTTCCAGAAGGTAATGTAATGCCAAGTCGTTATTACGAGGCGAAGAAAATATTGTGTCCGATGGGTTTGGAGTATGAAAAGATACATGCATGCCCTAATGATTGCATATTATACAGAAAAGAGTATGTAAACTATAATCATTGTCCGAAGTGAAAGGCTTCACGCTACAAAAAGAAAGATGGTGAATCAATTGATGATGAGGTGGTCAAAAAGGGTCCTCCTGCGAAAGTGGTATGGTACCTACCAATAATTTCAAGGTTCAAGAGATTATTCGCCAATGCAGATGACACAAAGGAATCTTATATGGCATGCAAAAGAAAGAAAATATGATGGACAAATTCGTCATGTAGCTGATTCTTTGCAATGGAAGAAAATATGTTCTTTGTTTCCAAATTTTGGCAAAGAGTCGAGAAACCTTAGACTTGGACTTGCTATGGATGGAATGAATCTGTTTGGTAATCTGAGTACTAACCATAGTTCTTGGCCTGTTCTCTTGATGATTTACAACCTATCTCCTAGGTTGTGCATGAAGCGTAAATATATTATGTTATCGATGATGATATCGGGCCCAAAACAACCAGGAAATGACATAGATGTTTATCTAAGTCCACTGATTGATGATTTAAGAGTGTTGTGGGAGGAAGGGGTGGATGTTTTTGATGCGTATTCTGGCGAACATTTCAATATGCATGCCATGTTGTTTTGCACCATCAACGATTTTCCGGCATATGGTAATTTGTCTGGGTATAAAGTTAAAGGGCATAATGCGTGTCCTATATGTGAAAAAGACACTTGTTACCATCAGCTTGAAAAAGGAAAGAAGACCGTTTATCTCGGGCATCAAAAATTTCTAAAACGTTATCATCCATATCGTAGATTGCGGAAAGCTTTCAATGGGGAACAAGAGCATGGTGTTGCTCCAAAGCCCTTTGTTGTACCCCAAAATTTGCCCTCCCATATTCTTCAAGAAATTGCAAAGTCAAGCTTCAAAATTCCCCAAGGGTTGCACAGTGCAAAGGCCTCATATACAGTCAAGATTAGGGTTTTGAGTCTGATCAAGAAAAGGAAGTTTTCAAGGGCCCAATCAAGTCTAATATGCCTACAAATATGGTCAAGCATCCTCATATCAAGTTTCAAGACATTCAGCACAAAATTGCACAGTCAAAACCCTAAATTGCACTACAGTCAACTGTAGGGGCAAAATGGTCATTTGACAGTCAAAAGTTCAAATTTTTGGTCAACATATCATTTTGAAGCCACAAACATCATTTGATCAATGCTTGATCATGATTCTCAAAATTTGGCTCAAAAATCATCAAGATGCAAAAGTTTCCTTATTTGGACAGTTGAAAAAGTCAACTGAAATTGACCAGGGCATAACTTTCACATGGATTATCAGAAAAATTCCATCCAAAGCTCATTTTGAAGAGAAAGACATTTCCTACAACTCATCTTCATACTTGAAGTCCAAGAAATGCTCTCACAAAAAGTTATCAATTTCAACATTATAGGTCATTTTCAAAAGTCAACAAAAAGGGACTTTAAGTCAAAGGACATAACTTGAGATTGGTAAATCAAAATGACATGGGACCAAAGGCATTGGTTAGAGGACTCAAAGACCTTTCCAAAATGTCCAAGAACATGAGAAAAGCTTAAAAATTGAGCAAGTTATGCCTTGTGGAAGTTGGGAATTTTTTGGATATTTTGAAAAGTCAACATTACTTCAAATGACCTAAAATTGCTAATGGGCCCATTTTTCCTCCACAATTCATCATTCCAAACATGTGCACGACCACTTGGCCCAAAGGGAAGTATTTTCTCATTATTTATTTATTTATTTGAATTATTATTTATATTAATTCATTTAAATCATTTAAATATATGAAAAATACTTAACTTAACCTAATAAATCTTTTTGTACATGTTTTAGACTCAATATTTCGTGCCTAGCCAAATAAGGAAAGAATTGGACTGATTGATCATGATTGAGAACAAAGAACACATGGAAAAGATTGAAAAAGATCCTTAGAAAATCAAATTTCAAAATCAATGAATGCAATGGATTTGATTGAGTTTTTTTGACCTAATGCACTCACTACATATGCCTGAACATAACCCTAATCAGAATGGAGACTAGGCTGCGCAAAAGAGCACAAAGCAAACTTGGAATTTTTTGTCAAAAAAGTCAATTCTGAAAACATCATTCCAGGACGATTCAAGACCTAATTCTTGTTTCAATAGCTTCCTCAAGGTTCCCTGAGCATATTCCAATCAAGAACAGCCATCCAAACGCAAAGAATTGGTATACAGCATTCAAGATACCTAGTGAAAAATTCATCATCGTGTTTTGAAATTTATGCATCTTCATAACATTTCATTTATTGATTCATATTCCTGATGAAATTCTGAAGCTAACCAATGTAATTAATTGTATTTTTATGTTGTATACACGATTTCACCATGCTTGAGCTTTAGGGTTTACAGGACCTCCAATTGGGGATTTTGAAACCAAGAAAAATTGGCCTTCAAGAGTACTATGGTTGAAATCAGCAAGTCTGAACGATCACAAACCACCCATCGCGCCTAATTTATGAGTGTCCTAGGCCTAATCGTTATTTTCTCAAAACCGGCCTAAAAGAACATTCAGAAAACCGTTGCTTAATATTTTTTGTTTCAGGGATAGTGGAGAAGACGATGTGTTGGCAAACGGTGATAGGTGGATTCAAAAGTTCGCGCGCTGATTCCCACAAATCATCATTTTCTTATTATATTATTCTTGGCTTATTTAATATACAAAGTAAACAACTTGGTTCAGTGGTGCACGTGTTGATTGGTAATGTTAATGACCTGGGTTCGATCCCAGGTCTTCTTCCTTTCCATTTATTTTTCCTCAATTAACGTTCATGTATAGCGCTTGAATTGAAGACCACGATACACCTCCAAGTCCAGTGTGCCACGCGTTCAGCTTCAGGAATTCAAAGGCGTGGATTGTAGGAACACTATACACGTGAGTCAATGTGCCAGCATGCTAATTGAAAAGGTCAAACGGACCCAGGTTGTTGGGCCAGAATTCTTGGATCAAAACCTCCTATTTGGGGACTACCCCCCCTGGTTTGCAATTCTTTATATTTTTCCTTGTGTTTTATTTTCAATTATTTTTTTATTCCTCTTAATTATTATTTATTCAGTTAATTAATTATTTTTCATATACAAAAAATGCATAAAAATCAGAAAAGATAAAAAAAAATATAATAAATACTTTGTTCTAATTATTTTCATAAACAAATTGCATGTAAATTAATTAATTTAAGTTAGGTTACCATTTTAATTCTTTTCATAATAAAAATATAAAAAAACATAGAATTAGGTTTAATAAATGTTTTATTCCTTTTAATTTTTCTTTCTTACAATAATATTATTTATTTTATTTATTTTCATAATTAAAATTGTATATAAAAAATTAGGTTTAATTTAGGTTATAGTTTAATGTTTTCTTAATAAATTAAAATAAAGTAGAATTAGGGTTAGTAGTTAATTTTAATTAATTCTTTCTTTTTCTATTGAATCTTAAAATACATTAAAAACACCAAAAAAACAAATTCTTGCTTAATTTTAATTTTAATTTTAATTCCTTATTAATTTTAATTTTTGCAAAAGGGTCCAACGCCCTCGTTTCAATTTAATTTCGCATATTTATTTTATTTTGTTTAAATAATTATGTACCTCTCCCGAAGCCATGTAAATTACTTCTCGCACTTTTTAATTCTTTATTCGCTTTTATTTATTTTCTGTCAAATCGGGTCCTGGTTAATTTTGGCGATGTGGACCCGCGCCATTTGTAATAGCTTAGAATTTACTTTCCCGCAAATATTTTAACTGTTAAACAAAGCATGCAAGAATGAATGGTCTTAAATAAAATCAAGCGTAGAACACCAATAACATGACAAGATAAATGCAAATGAAAACGACACACGAATCGCACACACCACCCCTAGGGTACGCCTCACTGTTGCCTTGCCCCGAAAGGTGATCGTCGAGTAGAGGACGTTTTAGTAAGTCCTCATGATCCAGGAACCTGGCATGAGGGTAGCTTCTAAGGTGTCTTCCCATTACTCCGGTGATCACATTGTTGCCTTGTCCCTCGAAACGTGGCCGTCGACTATAGGACGTCTTAGTGAGTCCTTGTGTCCATTGATCTAGTTGCCTAAAAACAAAGTCGCCTCGAATAAGTTGCCTCGGAACGGTTGCCTCGGAATAAAAGATCAATGGCATAAGGGTAGCTTCTAAGGTGTCTTACCTTTGCTCGATGACCACAATGTCCCTAAACTCGAATTGACCCGAACACCTCCAACGGTAGTGCTACCTACCTCTCAATGGTGGGATGGCACTACTTTAAAGGACATTTACACAGACGAATTCCTTAGGGTAGGTAGGTTCTCGTGGATACTTGCTCTAATTTCAAAACAAATCAAAAATACTTTTCACACCGACACATTTTCAAAAAGCTTTCGAAATCAAATTTTTCAAACACTCTTGAGGACCGATACAAGAGTCGAACTGAAATTTTCAAAGAAACTTTTTTTAAACCCACAATTGAAAAGCAAACAAACCATTTTGAAAACACAAATGAGCAAGTATCTAAGAGCCCATGGATAACCATGGATAGAAAGGGTGCTAACACCTTCCCTTTCTATAACCTACCTCCCGAATCGAGAGCAATCTCTATAAGGAATTTTTCTGTGCTTTTGTCCTTTCCGTTTGGAGAAAATAAAAGACGGTGGCGACTCTTGCTTCTGCGACATTTCGCGAACCAGCTTTAAAACAGTCAGTTCCAGATCCACCGATCACAGAACTGGCGACACTGCTGGGGAATTAAACTTAAAGTGAGGTGTACCTTAGGGTTAGTTCATAACTGTGTTTTCAATTGTATTGACTTGTCTGTTTTAAATTTGTGGGTTGCATGGGAGTTACATAGATCCTAACCCGGATCTGGGGATACCCTGTTAGGTAGCATAAGCTGTGAGGGACCTGTCCGGCGTAGACCGACATGGGTGAAGCAGTGGCTACGTTGGTGTGGCACCTTGGTCTGTACCGATATCCCTTGTGTTGTAACGAGGAGAATATGGGTCTTCTGAGGAGTCATTAAGCACCAACAACCTTAGAACCTTAATTGACACAACTTGGCCTTTAGAATTGTAGCAGTATGCTACGCCCATTGAGGCTAAACTCTCGTGATGGTTCTGGCCGCAAGAAAAGATTACGATGCTGGAGTTATGACCGATTGAGGGTAGTCAATGATATTGGGATCCTCTAAGAACCCGGTTACTTTTGATTAGGACAAGTATGAACCAACAAACCGAAAGAGGGTAGTACCTAGACCTCATGCTGGCCTAAACTTTAGGGGCTTGCTTTGTGTGACTTGTGTGCCTTACCATGTTTGCCTTTGTATCTGTATGTGGTGTGCTTTATCATAACATCATAGCATCATGAGCATTGCATGCATCCTGCATAAGGACTGACCATTTCAAAGACAAGAGGGTTTCACCTTTGCTCTGTTTTGTAGGACATTATGATGCCTGTGCGAAGGAATACTATCCGGTTCAACTTTGTTCGTTCACCTGAGTTGCTTGATGAGTTGGTTAGCAGAATTCCAAATACCACTTCCTTCATCCAGAGGCATGGTTCTCTTCTCAGTTTAGTCACTGCAAAGCGGGATCAACAGTTGATGAGTGTTCTGACCCAGTTCTATGACCCTCAGTACCAGTGCTTCACCTTTCAAGACTTCCAGTTGGTCCCTACCCTGGAAGAGTTCTCTGATTTGCTTAGTATCCCTATCTTGGATCAGGCTCCCTTTACTGGTTGGGAAAAGACCCTCAGGCTTGAGGATGTTGCTGCAGCCCTTCCTTTGACCCATCAAGAGGTAACAGACAACTGGGTAACTAGAAGCGGAGTTAAGGGTTTCTTGGCCAAGTTTCTGATTGGTAAAGCTAACAATTTCTGGAATGACCTGGACTTTAGGGCATATGAAGACATCTTGGCTCTCCTAATCTATGGGTTAGTCCTGTTTCCTAATCCTGACAACTTCATCAATGTCACTGCCATAAGGATCTTTATGTCTCAGAATCCTGTGCCCACTCTCTTGGGTGACATCTTGCAATAACTTCATGCCCGTACTACCCGAAGACGAGGAACCCTATGGTGTTGTATCCCTTTGTTGGTGAGGTGGTTTATTTCTCACCTCCCCAAGTTCGTACTGAAGAATCAAGAAGGAAGAGGTTGGGCTCATAGGTTAATGTCTCTCACCGACAAAGACATCATTTGGACTTGCAGAGGTTTGGATGAGATAACTATTATTGATCGATGCGGGGAATACCCTAATGTTCCTCTGATTGGTACTCAAGGAGGGATCTCTTACAATCCATGTCTAGCACTCCGTCAGTTTGGAAGAGCAAGAAGAGCAGGTCCCCATGAGATGTTAGTGCCTCACATCAGTTTTGAATTTCAGGTGGATAGTGACGAGCTGCGTCGTAGGTTCATCAAGGCTTGGGACAAAGTTCATAAAGCTGACCCACAAGAGTTAGGGCCAAAGACTTCTTTACCTATGGAAGCCTACTACAAATGGGTTCGCATCCGTGCTCAGAAGTTAGGTATGCCGTATGAAGCTGTCAGACCCGTCATTCTTGAGTGTCCTGATAAAGATGGTGTTCCTCCAACTGTCCTTCCTCCTCAGATACCTACTGATTATGAGACATTGAAGAGATCTTGGTCGCAACTGCGAGAAGAGCGGGATTCTTACCGGGAAAAGTTCAACGAGCAGGAATCAAAGATCCAGAAGTTGACAAAACAGTTGGAGAATGAGAGAGCTCTGAATGCCTACATCCGTACTGAGAAGAGGAGACCATGGGATCAATAAGGAGCTCCAGATGTGTTTTCACAGTTTTATTTCCTTTTTAGTATTTCCTTTCATGTAACGCCTAAGGGCAACTTGTTGAATAATTTCAGTTGCAAAGTTGAATCTAATGAAGTGTGTTCCTTTTTGTTTACAAAGTTGACTCCCGATTGTCTTTGAAAACATAAATCATACGCATTTCATACATCATGTGCATAGCAGGTTTTTCCCCTTTTCAGGTTGCTTACAGTTCTTCGCTGTTTATTTCAGCATCATGAATCCCGAATCTTCATCAACTGAGACATCAATCAAGGCTCTTCAGGTGCAGAATGCACAATTCCAGGAATTAATCAAGGGTCTGGCTCAAGGCCAAGAAGAACTGAAGGCTATGCTCCTAAAGAAGGAGAAGAAGAAGAAGAGAAGAACTGTTCTGTTCAACTCGGGCCGAAGGTTTGGTAATGCTCTGCAGCAGGAAGAGGCTGGTTCTTCTGTTGGCAAGAGTAGTCCTCAGGCAGAAGCAAGGGTTCCTAGTCCGGTAGTCTCCGACAACGAGACGGGTTTTGATGAAGAGCAGTACCCTCCTGCAGACGACAAATACAAGCAATTGGAGGATAGGTTGAAGGCTATGGAGATTCAACAGGTACCTGGGCTGGATTTCGGAGATCTGAGTTTGTCAACTGGTGTGATTATCCCTCACAAGTTCAAAGCACCATCCTTTTCTAAGTATGACGGGGCGTCTTGTCCCAAGCTGCATCTAAGGTCCTATGTTCGGAAAATTCAGCCGTACTCTGCGGATAAGAATTTATGGATCCGCTTCTTCCAGGAGAGTCTTTCAGGGACTCATCTCGAATGGTTCTATCAGCTGGATGGGACCAAGGTTCGTAACTGGGAGGAGTTGGCTACTGCTTTCTATAAGCAGTATCAATACAATGCCGACCTTGCCCCTACACGTACCCAACTCCAGGGTATGTCGTTAGGTGCAAGCGAAGGTTTTAAGGAGTACGCTCAGAAGTGGAGAGACCTGGCTGGCAGGGTGCAGCCACCATTGACTGATCGGGAGTTGGTAGACATGTTCTTGGGGACCCTATCTGGGCCATTTTTCAACCATCTCATTGGGAATTCTTCTGCGGGGTTCACTGATTTGATTCTGACTGGAGAGAGAATTGAGGCTGGGCTGAAGTCTGGAAAGATTCCGAAAGGGGCATCATCTAGTTCTGAGAAGAAACCCTTCAAGAAGGAGTCTAGTGCCGTGTATGGTTCCAGGAAATCAGAGAGACCTGAGCGCCGCCAATCTGTCAGTGCGGTAATGATTGCTAAGCCTGCTGCCGCTCCTCGGCCAACTAATCCTCAAAAGGTTGAAAGGCCCCGGAGAGAGTTCACCCGCTTAAGCATGACTTTATCACAGATCCTGCCACAGTTGCTCTCGACCAATTTAGTGACTGTCAGGGAGGCTCCGAAGTTCCCCAATACTTCCTCTCCCAAGTACAACCCGAATGCTCGTTGTGCTTACCATTCAGATAGCCCGGGGCACTCTACTGATGACTGTTGGGCCTTAAGAAGCAAGCTGCAGGACCTCATCGATGCTAAGGAGGTACAGTTTGAGGCATCTGAGAAGCCTAATGTGGTGACGGCTCCCCTACCTGCTCATGGAGTAAATGCTATTGGGAACGAAGACGAAGTGGACGATGCTGAGTTCGATAGCTGGATCTACCTGGCAACCGACAGTGGATCTAACAATTGGAGCGCAAAAGACAATCTCCCTGTTTCTTTTGTTACTGAGTAATGAATTCCTATGTTTTGTTATTTTGTAATAAACAATAAAAAACTCTTTGGCCCGGTGTCTTACCCGAGGCACCGTGGTGTCATTTGTGAGGGCATATAAATTGTCATTTCATATATCATGAATGAAAATCTTGGACGTATTTTCGCATTGCAAATATTGTGCTCCTTTTCTGTCTTTCTTCTCCTTTACATATATTTCAAAACAGCTGTATTTACACACACACTCACTCATACAGGTTTCAATCCACTCTGGATCTCACTGATAACAACTCTGCTACTGCCAATTATGACTTCGAAAATCCGATCAACTTAGCCGAAGACGAAGGTGAAGATGATTGCGAAGTGCCTGGCGAGCTTGCAAGACTGTTGCTTCAGGAAGAGAGGGCAATTAAACCCCATGAAGAGCCAGTGGAAACTATAAACTTGGGTACTGAAGCAGACAGGAGAGAGGTAAAGATTGGTGCCAACCTAGAGCTCAGCGTGAAGCAACGGTTAACCAAGATGCTGCATGATTATATGGAGATCTTTGCCTGGTCCTACGAAGACATGCCCAGGTTGGATACCGATATTGTGGTCCATCACTTGCCAACTAAGGAAGACTGCCCTCCAGTTAAGCAAAAGGTCCGTCGGATGCGTCCAGAGATGTCTGAGAAGATCAAGGCCGAGGTCATGAAACAGTTTGATGCCGGATTCCTTGCAGTGACTTCTTACCCTCGGTGGGTTGCTAATGTGGTGCCGGTACCTAAGAAGGACGGTAAGGTCAGAATGTGTGTCGACTACAGGGATCTGAACAGGGCCAGCCCCAAGGATGACTTTCCCTTACCTCACATTGATGTCCTTGTTGATAATACAGCTCAGCACAAGGTATTCTCTTTCATGGATGGCTTTTCAGGTTACAATCAGATCAAGATGGCACCTGAAGACATGGAAAAGACTACATTTGTTACTCAGTGGGGCACCTTCTGTTACAAGGTCATGCCATTCGGGTTGAAGAACGCTGGGGCAACCTACCAACGTGCCATGGTTGCCTTATTTCATGACATGATCCATCATGAGATAGAAGTGTATGTGGACGACATGATCGCAAGGTCCCAGACTGAGGAAGAGCACTTAGATCATCTGCAAAAGTTGTTTGACCGGTTGAAACTATACAAGCTAAGATTGAACCCGAACAAGTGCACCTTCGGGGTAAGATCAGGAAAGTTACTAGGCTTCGTGGTAAGTGACAAGGGAGTTCAAGTGGACCCTGCTAAGGTCAAAGCTATTCAAGAGATGCCAGTCCCTAAGACAGAAAAGGAAGTCAGAGGCTTTTTAGGACGCCTGAATTACATTGCTCGCTTCATCTCACATCTGACTGCTACTTGTGAGCCAATCTTCAAGCTGCTGAAGAAAGATCAGGTAGTACATTGGTACGATGAATGTCAGGCTGCTTTTGACAGAATCAAAGAGTATCTCCAAGAACCACCTATCCTTATGCCACCGGTTGAAGGGAGACCTCTGATACTATATCTGATAGTGCTGGACAATTCAATGGGGTGTGTGCTGGGGCAGCATGACGAGTCTGGCCGAAAAGAGCACGCCATTTATTACCTTAGCAAAAAGTTTACCGACTGTGAGACCCGATACTCACTGCTCGAGAAAACTTGCTGCGCTTTGGTATGGGCTGCTCGCCGGCTGAGACAGTATATGCTGACTCACACTACCTTATTGATCTCAAAGATGGACCCTATAAAGTACATATTCGAAAAGCCCGCTCTGTCTGGGAGGATTGCAAGATGGCAAATGATCTTGACGGAATACGACATTCAATATACAACCCAGAAAGCCATCAAGGGAAGTGTATTGGCAGATCACTTGGCACATCAAGCTGTAGATGACTATCAGTCCATGAACTTCGAGTTTCCGGATGAAAGCATCATGATAGTAACAGATTGTGAAGTACCTGGACCGGACGAAGGACCTGAACCAGGATCCCGATGGTCTATGCACTTTGACGGAGCCTCCAATGCTTTGGGAAATGGTATCGGTGCCATAATCATATCTCCACAAGGTACTCATACTCCGCTCACTGCCCGGCTATGTTTCAACTGTACCAACAACATGGCGGAGTATGAGGCGTGCATCATGGGTCTTCAAGCTGCGATCGATCTAAGGATTAAGTTTCTGAGTGTCTTCGAAGATTCCGCTCTGGTGATCAATCAGATCAAAGGAGAGTGGGATACGAAACATCCAAACTTGATTCCTTACAGAGAATGTGTGTTGACCCTGATCCCCCACTTTACAGAGATAACCTTTGAACACTTTCCAAGAGAAGAGAATCAGTTGGCGGACGCGTTAGCTACAATGTCTTCAATGTTCAAGGTCAAATGGGATAATGAGGCTCCCCGGATTCATCATCTGGAAACTGGACGAACCGGCATACTGTTTTGATCTCGAGACTGAATTGGTGACTGAGAAGCCTTGGTACCATGAGGTGAAGAGATATCTGGAAGCTCAGGAATACCCTGAAGGTGCATCTGTCAACGATAAGAAATTCCTGAGGAGGTTAGCAGCAAAGTTCTTCCTTAGCAACGACATCTTGTATAAGCGAAACCATGATTCAACCTTACTGCGTTGTGTGGATAAGACTGAAGCAGAAAGGATCATGGAGGAGCTACATGAAGGGGCCTTTGGTACGCATTCCAGTGGACATACTATGGCTAAGAAGATCCTACGGGCAGGATATTACTGGTCCATAATAGAAGCTGTTTGTTACCAACATTCCAGGACATGCCACAAGTGCCAGATTTATGCAGACAAGGTGCATGTTCCTCCAGTTCCCCTGAATGTTCTGACTGCGCCTTGGCCGTTCGCAATGTGGGGCATAGACATGATTGGCGAGATTAAACCTACGGAATCTAACGGGCATCGCTTCATCCTAGTGGCGATTGATTATTTTACGAAGTGGGTTGAGGCAGCATCCTATGCTACGGTAACCAAGACTGTTGTGGCACGGTTCATTCGACATAACCTGATCTGTCGGTACGGTGTCCCTGAGCGAATTATTACAGACAACGGTACCAATCTGAACAACAAGATGATCGCTGAGCTCTGCGAACAGTTCAAGATACAGCACCACAATTCTTCTCCTTACAGACCGAAGATGAATGGGGTTGTAGAAGCAGCAAATAAGAACATCAAGAAAATCGTGCAGAAGATGACAGTGACTTACAAAGATTGGCACGAGATGTTACCGTTCGCTCTACATGGGTACCGTACCTCAGCTAGGACGTCAACCGGGGCAACTCCTTTCTCTCTGGTTTATGGTATGGAGGCAGTCTTGCCGATCGAAGTGCAAATACCCTCTCTCCGGATAATGAAGGATGCAAACCTGAACGAGGATGATTAGATCCAGACACGACTTGATCAGCTCAACCTCATTGACGAAAAGAGACTTGCTGCTATCTGTCATGGTCAGACGTATCAAAAACGGATGATCAGGGCATTTAACAAAAAGGTCAGACCACAGGAATATCAAGTTGGGGATCTGGTAATCAAGAGAATCATCCTTCCTCAGAGTGATCCAAGGGGCAAATGGACCCCTACGTACGAAGGGCCATTTGTGGTTAAACATGTGTTCTCAGGAGGAGCCATGATTCTAACCAACATGGATGGTGACGATCTTCCTCACCCCGCAAATGCAGACATAGTAAAAAAATACTACGCATGAAAAAAGACCCGCTAGGCTGACATGCCTAGGCAAAAATTAGGGCTTCCCGTCGAACCAAAAGGGTTCGGGCAAAATGAAGGGATGAAAATGAAAAAATCTGTACACCCGGCAAGTCGAAAACCTGAAAAGGCGGCTTGGGCAAAAATGGGTATCCCGGTGGACTGAAAACCCAAAAGGGCGGTCCAGGCAAAAATTAGGGATAAAAGCGTAATACTATGTCTCATTGATCACTTTGCATCCAGAATCCGGTATCTACATCAAGTTCAGACGGCATCGATCAGTCAACTTCACCTTCAACCAAGGTCATCAAGTGATGAGACGCTCGGAGTTATAAAGGCAATAGCAGAGTTGAAACCCAGTGGGATCATCCATAGTTCACACAGCTGTTTTATTTTCTTTTGTACAAAATTTGTATAAACTCTTTGTTCGGCGGCGTTCTCTTACTAGGACGTTGGCCCCTTGTATACAAAACGCCTATTCACAGGCCATTCAAAATCAATACAAATATATTTTCAGTTAAACGTGCCAAGTGTTTTTCTTTTTCTGTTTTGTTTTGCGAAGAACGTCCAAGGTTCAATTTGTGATATATGCATTGACAATAATTTGCTAACTCATAAATATTTGCATACAAGACAAGAGATTTGTTACAGGTGACACTAGAAACAAGGGCAATAAAAGAGTTGTCTGAGCAGTCTAATTGTTCTATCCTCCAAGGTACCAAGGTAGGTTCGACTAAAGAATACGACCAGTACATATTAATTCCCCAGAGAGTGATTCAGCAAAACAGTGCATTCTTCTCCAAGCAGAGTTATCAAATCTCAAGGAAGTTAGGTATCCTCCAAACAGATATCAACATTCCCCAGCAGCAATACATATATTCTTAACAAGCATCCCCGGCAGTCTTGGTCTAAAGATTGTTCCCCGGCGGCAGATCAACGTTCAAAGGAATCACTTTCCCCAGCATATCAAAACTTCCCCAGGAAAGTCCAATCCAGTTCCCCAGGAAATTTGGAATTCATACCCCCAAGCAGCAAGCTTATCCCCAGTAGATTCTGGAAGCTTACCCCTCGCAGAACGCGAACGCGTCGTCCGGCTTGATTTAAAGAGTTATTTCCTTAACAGGATATAACTGGGTTATCCTCAGCCAAAAGCCACGGAAAGAGCGTCCTCGACGAAGTCTTCTTACCCCAGCGAAGTCCATCAACACTTCCAACAACAAGGGTATCCCCAGCAAATTATTATCAACACTCAGCAAGGCATCCCTCTTCCCACAGAGTATCACTCCCCAGCATGGTCGCTAGAGTATTTTTCTCCCCGCAGAACCTTCCATTTGCCAAGTTTATTCCGCAACGGAGTCATCTTCTCCTACCGGTATTCTTGCAGTTATCATCCCCAGCGGAAGCAAAAAAGCTTATTCCTCAACATCAGCCCAGGATATGACTTCCCGGCACCCGTCAAGGATTTACTTTCCTAAACGAAAACATACATACCTAAACATCACATACATCATTATAGCATGCATAGACGCATCATATCATACAAATCTCATTTATGTTGAGAATATCATTGCTTGATCCATATCATGCATTGCATATGAATGACTTTTACCTTTCAGGAAAGATTCAGTTAAATTCTCAATCATCTTTCAAGACCTAGACCGGTTCAGTTAATCGACTCCACAGATTTCCTACCCAGTCCAAGGCCTTCTCTAGTCCAGCTAAATCGACTCCCAACAGATTTTTCTGATAAAGACTCAGTAGAAGTTATCCCAGGTTATAATGCTTTCCTATTGGTTCTCTCTCCGACGGTGCATGAGATTTCCATTTTTGGTTTTTCTTTGAGATTATAATTCCATTTTGGTTCTCTCTCCGACGGTGCATGAGATTTCCATTTTAGGTTTTTCTTTCAGATTATGTTTTCCTATTGGTTCTCTCTCCTACGGTGCATGAGATTTCCATTTTAGGTTTTTCTTTGATATTATAATTCCACTTTGGTTCTCTCTCCGACGGTGCATGAGATTTCCATTTTAGGTTTTTCTTTGAGATTATAATTCCATTTTGGTTCTCTCTCCGACGGTGCATGAGATTTCCATTTTAGGTTTTTCTTTCAGATTATGTTTTCCTATTGGTTCTCTCTCCGACGGTGCATGAGATTTCCATTTTAGGTTTTTCTTTGAGATTATAATTCCATTTTGGTTCTCTCTCCGACGGTGCATGAGATTTCCATTTTAGGTTTTTCTTTCAGATTATGTTTTCCTATTGGTTCTCTCTCCGACGGTGCATGAGATTTCCATTTTAGGTTTTTTCTTTCAGATTATGTTTTCCTATTGGTTCTCTCTCCGACGGTGCATGAGATTTCCATTTTAGGTTTTTCTTTGAGATTATAATTCCATTTTGGTTCTCTCTCCGACGGTGCATGAGATTTCCATTTTAGGTTTTTCTTTCAGATTATGTATTCCATTTTGGTTCTCTCTCCGACGGTGCATGAGATTTCCATTTTAGGTCTTTCTTTCAGATTATGTTTTCCTATTGGATCTCTCTCCGACGGTGCATGAGATTTCCATTTTAGGTTTTTCTTTGAGATTATAATTCCATTTTGGTTCTCTCTCCGACGGTGCATGAGATTTCCATTTTAGGTCTTTCTTTCAGATTATGTTTTCCTATTGGTTCTCTCTCTGACGGTGCATGAGATTTCCATTTTAGGTCTTTCTTTCAGATTATGTTTTCCTATTGGTTCTCTCTCCGACGGTGCATGAGATTTCCATTTTAGGTTTTTCTTTGAGATTATAATTCCATTTTGGTTCTCTCTCCGACGGTGCATGAGATTTCCATTTTAGGTTTTTCTTTGAGATTATAATTCTATTTTGGTTCTCTCTCCGACGGTGCATGAGATTTCCATTTTAGGTCTTTCTTTCAGATTATGTTTTCCTATTGGTTCTCTCTCCGACGATGCATGAGATTTCCATTTTAGGTTTTTCTTTGAGATTATAATTCCATTTTGGTTCTCTCTCCGACGGTGCATGAGATTTCCATTTTAGGTTTTTCTTTCAGATTATAATTGTCTATTGGTTCTCTTCCCGATACTGCAAAGATGGTAATTCCCGCTAAGATTTTTCTCAACAAGCGTTGTTGAAGTTAAAGTCGCCCAAAGTTCTCTTACCGTTCATGCTAAGGTAGTAACCATCCCTGGTTCATTCATCATCTTGTGAAGCTCCAGACTCAGCTCCTGTAACCAGTCAGGACACATCTATACCAAGCATCTGAAAACCAACTCCTGCAACGTGTCAGGTACTCATTTTTCTTTTGCAGATATGCAGGTTCTCGCTAAGGAATCTCTTATGCGATCAACATCCAGATGGCATCTATAAGCCCATCACCTTATCCATCAATCCCCAAATGGCATCTGTAAGCCCATTCCCATCATCACTGCTACTATGTGAGCGCAAATTTCTGGGCACTTTAGTGTTCAATCATCTTCCACCTTCGGATTACGAAAGGCACGTCAGCCAATCTGCATCCTCAGGTCTAAGAAGATTGAACAGGGGCAACTGTTGTACCCCAAAATTTGCCCTCCCATATTCTTCAAGAAATTGCAAAGTCAAGCTTCAAAATTCCCCAAGGGTTGCACAGTGCAAAGGCCTCCTATACAGTCAAGATTAGGGTTTTGAGTCTGATCAAGAAAAGGAAGTTTTCAAGGGCCCAATCAAGTCTCATATGCCTACAAAGATGGTCAAGCATCCTCATATCAAGTTTCAAGACATTCAGCACAAAATTGCACAGTCAAAACCCTAAATTGCACTACAGTCAACTGTAGGGGCAAAATGGTCATTTGACAGTCAAAAGTTCAATTTTTTGGTCAACATATCATTTTGAAGCCACAAACATCATTTGATCAATTCTTGATCATGATTCTCAAAATTTGGCTCAAAAATCATCAAGATGCAAAAGTTTCCTTATTTGGACAGCTGAAAAAGTCAACTGAAATTGACCAGGGCATAACTTTCACATGGATTATCAGAAAAATTCCATCCAAAGCTCATTTTGAAGAGAAAGACATTCCCTACAACTCATCTTCATACTTCAAGTCCAAGAAATGCTCTCACAAAAAGTTATCAATTTCAACATTATAGGTCATTTTCAAAAGTCAACAAAAAGGGACTTTAAGTCAAAGGACATAACTTGAGATTGGTAAATCAAAATGACATGGGACCAAAGGCATTGGTTAGAGGACTCAAAGACCTTTCCAAAATGTCCAAGAACATGAGAAAAGCTTAAAAATTGAGCAAGTTATGCCTTGTGGAAGTTGGGAAATTTTTGGATATTTTGAAAAGTCAACATTACTTCAAATGACCTAAAATTGCTAATGGGCCCATTTTTCCTCCACAATTCATCATTCCAAACATGTGCACGACCACTTGGCCCAAAGGGAAGTATTTTCTCATTTTTTATTTATTTATTTGAATTATTATTTATATTAATTCATTTAAATCATTTAAATATATGAAAAATACTTAACTTAACCTAATAAATCTTTTTGTACATGTTTTAGACTCAATATTTCGTGCCTAGCCAAATAAGGAAAGAATTGGACTGATTGATCATGATTGAGAACAAAGAACACATGGAAAAGATTGAAAAAGATCCTTAGAAAATCAAATTTCAAAATCAATGAATGCAATGGATTTGATTGAGTTTTTTTGACCTAATGCACTCACTACATATGCCTGAACATAACCCTAATCAGAATGGAGACTAGGCTGCGCAAAAGAGCACAAAGCAAACTTGGAATTTTTTGTCAAAAAAGTCAATTCTGAAAACATCATTCCAGGACGATTCAAGACCTAATTCTTGTTTCAATAGCTTCCTCAAGGTTCCCTGAGCATATTCCAATCAAGAACAGCCATCCAAACGCAAAGAATTGGTATACAGCATTCAAGATACCTAGTGAAAAATTCATCATCGTGTTTTGAAATTTATGCATCTTCATAACATTTCATTTATTGATTCATATTCCTGATGAAATTTTGAAGCTAACCAATGTAATTAATTGTATTTTTATGTTGTATACACGATTTCACCATGCTTGAGCTTTAGGGTTTACAGGACCTCCAATTGGGGATTTTGAAACTAAGAAAAATTGGCCTTCAAGAGTACTATGGTTGAAATCAGCAAGTCTGAACGATCACAAACCACCCATCGCGCCTAATTTATGAGTGTCCTAGGCCTAATCGTTATTTTCTCAAAACCGGCCTAAAAGAACATTCAGAAAACCGTTGCTTAATATTTTTTGTTTCAGAGATAGTGGAGAAGACAATGTGTTGGCAAACGGTGATAGGTGGATTCAAAAGTTCGCGCGCTGATTCCCACTAATCATCATTTTCTTATTATATTATTCTTGGCTTATTTAATATACAAAGTAAACAACTTGGTTCAGTGGTGCACGTGTTGATTGGTAATGTTAATGACCTGGGTTCGATCCCAGGTCTTCTTCCTTTCCATTTATTTTTCCTCAATTAACGTTCATGTATAGCGCTTGAATTGAAGACCACGATACACCTCCAAGTCCAGTGTGCCACGCGTTCAGCTTCAGGAATTCAAAGGCGTGGATTGTAGGAACACTATACACGTGAGTCAATGTGCCAACATGCTAATTGAAAAGGTCAAACGGACCCAGGTTGTTGGGCCAGAATTCTTGGATCAAAACCTCCTATTTGGGGACTACCCCCCCTGGTTTGCAATTCTTTATATTTTTCCTTGTGTTTTATTTTCAATTATTTTTTTATTCCTCTTAATTATTATTTATTCAGTTAATTAATTATTTTTCATAAATACAAAAAATGCATAAAAATCAGAAAAGATAAAAAAAAATATAATAAATACTTTGTTCTAATTATTTTCATAAACAAATTGCATGTAAATTAATTAATTTAAGTTAGGTTACCATTTTAATTCTTTTCATAATAAAAATATAAAAAAACATAGAATTAGGTTTAATAAATGTTTTATTCCTTTTAATTTTTCTTTCTTACAATAATATTATTTATTTTATTTATTTTCATAATTAAAATTGTATATAAAAAATTAGGTTTAATTTAGGTTAAAGTTTAATGTTTTCTTAATAAATTAAAATAAAGTAGAATTAGGGTTAGTAGTTAATTTTAATTAATTCTTTCTTTTTCTATTGAATCTTAAAATACATTAAAAACACCAAAAAAACAAATTCTTGCTTTATTTTAATTTTAATTTTAATTCCTCATTAATTTTAATTTTTGCAAAAGGGTCCAACGCCCTCGTTTCAATTTAATTTCGCATATTTATTTTATTTTGTTTAAATAATTATGTACCTCTCCCGAAGCCATGTAAATTACTTCTCGCACTTTTTAATTCTTTATTCGCTTTTATTTATTTTCTGTCAAATCGGGTCCTGGTTAATTTTGGCGATGTGGACCCGCGCCATTTGTAATAGCTTAGAATTTACTTTTCCGCAAATATTTTAACTGTTAAACAAAGCATGCAAGAATGAATGGCCTTAAATAAAATCAAGCGTAGAACACCAATAACATGACAAGATAAATGCAAATGAAAACGACACACGAATCGCACACACCACCCCTAGGGTACGCCTCACTGTTGCCTTGCCCCGAAAGGTGATCGTCGAGTAGAGGACGTTTTAGTAAGTCCTCATGATCCAGGAACCTGGCATGAGGGTAGCTTCTAAGGTGTCTTCCCATTACTCCAGTGATCACATTGTTTCCTTGTCCCTCGAAACGTGGCCGTCGACTATAGGACGTCTTAGTGAGTCCTTGTGTCCATTGATCTAGTTGCCTAAAAACTGTTAGAACAATGTTTGAATCTACTACCCTATATTTAAGTTTTGATGATAACAAAGTGAAAAGATATAGTATTTATAAGTTTCATGTTTGAACTATCTGCTGCCTAAAATTATTATGTTCTGACTTGCAGATACTCTGATTGATGTAAGCAAGATCACGTTATTCAGCATCAGAATTTGATGTCATACACCAGCATCAGAAGTTGCCACATCAGAACGTCAAAATCAGATGATCAACTCACGTACATGCTGAAGCCTGATGAACAAGACTGCGCTCAACACTCTGATACAGAAACACAATAGTTCATCAGCAGCGAAGCAGAATCAGAATGAGCTAAGCCAGAACTTGCGTTAAAGAAGCAACGGTACTGTGCATTGAAAGCTAATTAATTCCAACGGCCTCATTCCAGACAAGATCTTCTCAATAAGGAAAGCTTGTTATTAGCATTGAATCAAGAATATTGCATTCAACGTTCATCATCTCAAGTGCTATATAAACAAGGCTTTGAAGATTATAATGGCTAATGCTCTCCAAATCTCTACACGCACAAAGCTGAACCATAATCTTCGTTCTACCAGTTTTGCTAAACCACATACTATGATATTCATTACTGTTTAGCAATCTAGTTTCTAAGCTTCATTTTGTGTATACATCACAGTTGTGATAAAGTTTTGTAGAAAACATTCACACACATAGTCTTATCTCTTTGTAAGAAAGTGTTACCTTGACAAACCGGGTTGTGGTTTGAATCAAGAAGGCTTTAGCAGTTGTTAAAGCAGTCTGTAATATTCAGTTGAATATAGTGAATTAAGACCTCGTTGGAGAGAGGCGAAATCACCTTGACGGGTGGACTGGAGTAGTTTGAGATCAAACGAACCAGGATAAAAATATCTTGTCAATTGCTTTAGATTTCAGTTTTACAATTTAACCCCCCCTTCTTGTGTTTTTCACCCCTTCAATTGGCATCAGAGCTCCTGGTTCTGAGCTAAAACACTTAACCGTGTCAGTACAAGATCCAGCGTCAGAAAAACACAATGGCAGGAAACAATTCTCACATCAGCAATGACAACAATGAGGACAGAGACAGATTCAGTGGCAAACCTCCAGTCTTTGATGGAGAAAACTTTGATTACTGGAAAGACAGAATTGAAAGCTTCTTTCTAGCACATGATGCTGATCTGTGGGATATGGTGACAGATGGATACACGCACCCTGTGAATGCAAGTGGTCAGAAGATTGATAGAAAATCAATGACTGATCAACAAAAGCGTGACTTCAAGAATCACCATAAGGCCAGAACCATCCTCCTCAGTGCCATCTCCTATACTGAGTATGAAAAGATCTCCAACAGAGACACAACAAAGAATATCTTTGATTCTCTCAGAATGACGCATGAGGGCAACGTTCAGGTCAAAGAAACAAAAGCTCTGGCGCTCATTCAGAAGTATGAGGCGTTCAAAATGGAAGAATCTGAATCCATTGAAACTATGTTCTCTAGATTCCAGATTCTGGTAGCTGGTCTCAAAATTCTGGACAAAGGATACTCTACTGCTGACCATGTCAAGAAAATAATCAGAAGTTTACCCAAGCAGTGGAGGCCTATGGTTACTGCTCTGAAGCTAGCTAAAGATCTCAACAAAATCACTCTGGAGGAACTTATAAGCTCCCTCAGAAGTCATGAGATAGAGCTAGAAGCTGATGAGCCTCAGAAGCAAGGTAAGCCTTTAGCATTAAAATCTAACAGAAAATTTGAGTCTAAAGTTTTGCAGGCAGTTGAAGAAACATCTGATGGATCCTCATCAGAAGAAGACGAACTTTCCCTTCTCTCCAGAAGAGTAAATCAACTGTGGAAGCAAAGACAAAGGAAGTTCAGGAATCCCAGAAGATCTGATCAGAACGAGTCTTCTTCCAGATACAGAAGGACAGATTCTTCCTCTGGCTACAGAAGATCTGAAGGCTCCTCCAGTAGCAAGAAGCCAAACACAAAAGACATCATCTGCTATGAGTGCAATGAGCAAGGACACTACAAGAGTGACTGCCCAAAGCTTCAGAGGGAAAAGCCCAAAAAGAAGTTTGGAAGAGAGAAGAAGAAAAGTCTCATGGCTACATGGGATGACTTTGACTCGTCTGAAGCTGACTCAGAATCAGATGATGAAAGGGCAAACATAGCTCTCATGGCAAACATTTCAGAAGATAGTGAAGCTTCTGAATCAGACTCAGAATCAGACACAGAAGAGGTATTTCCTAACTTCGCTGTTAACTTTACAAAGGCTGAACTTGCTGAAAGCCTTAATGAAATTCTGGAACGTTATCAGCAGATTAGAGCTAAATTCAGAGACCTGAAAAGGAATCTTGAATCTGACTCTAATAAGTCTGAGAGTCTCAAATTGGAAAATTCTGAGCTGAGAGATAAAATTTCAAAATTAGAAAACACTTTACAAAACTCTCAGAAGGAACCAATTTCTGAAACTCCCAGCAACGCTGATGAGATCATCAAGGAGTATGATCACAGTTTCCAGAAGTTCCTAGCTAAAAGCATAGATAGAAGCAGAATGGCTTCAATGATCTATGGAGTTAGCAGAAACGGAAGGAAAGGAATAGGATACCAAGGTAAGGTTCCTACACCAAAGAATGTCATGGACTTAACCATTAAACACACTCCTCTAAACTCACACTTTGTGTATGGTCACACACATGACATCAAATATACTAGCAGTAAGCACTCTGTGAAACCAAAATTCAACCAGAGTTTTGGTAAAACTAACAATCAGGACCCAAGAAAATCTGGGTACCTAAGGATAAAATAATACATGTTGCAGATATCTTTAGCAGCAAGTCAGAAACACCAGTCATGGTACCTGGACTCTGGCTGCTCACGACACATGACGGGAAGAAGGCATATGTTCCAAAGCCTGGAACTTAAGCCTGGAGGCCACGTTGGCTTTGGAGGCAATCAGAGGGGAAAGATAATTGGCTCTGGAACTGTAGGTAATGGAAATCTTCCCTCTATTAATAATGTTCTGCTAGTTGATGGATTGATGCATAATCTGTTATCCATAAGTCAATTAAGTGATAACGGTTATGATATAATCTTTAATCAAAAATCATGTAAAGCTGTTAGTCAGAAAGATGGGACTATCCTGTTTAATGGTAAGAGGAAAAACAACATTTACAAAATCAAACTTTCTGAACTAAAGAGTCAGAATGTAAAATGTCTTCTGTCTGTTAACAACGAGCAGTGGATCTGGCACAGAAGATTGGGGCATGTTAGTATGAGAAGAATATCTCAGATTAACAAACTCAATCTGGTCAGAGGACTTCCTAATTTGAAGTTCAATTCAGATGCTCTGTGTGAAGCATGTCAGAAAGGCAAATTTGCAAAACCTTCTTTTAAATCCAAAAATGTTGTTTCCACCTCTAAGCCATTAGAACTTCTGCATATTGACTTATTTGGACCAGTTAAAACTGCTTCAGTCAGTGGTAATAAGTATGGGTTAGTAATCGTAGATGACTATAGCAGATGGACATGGGTAAAGTTCTTAAGACACAAGGACGAGTCACACTCTGTGTTTGTTACCTTCTGCAACCAAGTTCAGAATGAAAAAGATCTTAGAATCGTTAAAGTCAGAAGTGATCATGGTGGAGAATTTGAAAATAAAGATTTTGAGTCATTCTTTAATGACAGAGGCATTCTGCATGATTTCTCTTGTCCTAGAACTCCCCAACAAAATGGAGTTGTAGAACGAAAGAACAGAACATTGCAAGAAATGGCCAGAACCATGATCAATGAGACAAACGTTGCTAAGACTTTCTGGGCAGAGGCAATAAACACAGCGTGCTACATTCAGAATAGAATCTCAATAAGACCTATTCTGGAAAAGACTCCATATGAATTGTGGAAGAAAAGAAAGCCCAACATTTCATATTTTCATCCATTTGGATGTACTTGCTTTATATTAAATACAAAGAATTATTTGAACAAGTTTGACTCTAAGGAACAGAAGTGTATTATGTTAGGATACTCTGAACGCTCAAGAGGGTACAGAGTATACAATACAGAAACACAGATTGTGGAAGAATCAATCAGTGTTCGTTTTGATGACAAGCTTGACTCTGAGAAGTCAAAGCAGAATGAAATTTTTGCAGGTATAGAAATTGAATTTGCAGGTTCTGAAGACAAGTCATCAGAAGCTCTCAACACAGACATTCCTTCAACGTCTGAAAGGAGCACTGCTAGAAATCCTTCAACAGCTGCTGATCAACCTCAGAAGAGATTACCCAGAAGCAGCTTGGATCACCCAGAAGAGACTATCCTAGGAAGAAAGGAAGATCCAATCAGAACAAGAGCAAGCTTCAGAAACTCTGAAGAAACTCTTATGGGACTTGTGTCTCTGATTGAACCTTCTTCTATTGATGAAGCACTTCTGGATAATGACTGGATTCTGGTAATGCAAGAAGAGCTGAATCAATTCACCAGAAACGACGTATGGGATCTCGTTCCCAGACCAAAAGGATTCAACGTCATTGGAACAAGATGGGTGTTCAGAAACAAGCTAAATGAACAAGGTGAAGTCATCAGAAACAAGGCACGACTGGTTGCACAAGGTTATAGTCAGCAAGAGGGGATAGACTATACAGAAACCTTTGCCCCAGTCGCCAGGTTAGAATCTATCAGACTTTTAATTTCATTTGCTGTTAATAGAGGCATCACTCTGTATCAGATGGATGTCAAAAGTGCATTCTTAAATGGTTATATAGAAGAAGAAGTTTATGTTCACCAACCCCCAGGTTTTGAAAATACAAAACATCCAGAACATGTTTTCAAACTAAAGAAGTCACTGTATGGTCTGAAACAAGCTCCCAGAGCTTGGTATGAAAGGATAAGTAACTTTCTGCTTGAAAATGAATTCACTAGAGGGAAAGTGGACACTACTCTATTCTGTAAAACAGTTAAGAGTGACATCTTAGTTTGTCAAATTTATGTTGATGATATCATTTTTGGTTCTACTAATCCTTCTCTTGGAAGAAAATTTGCTAAGTGTATGCAGGCAGAATTTGAGATGAGCCTCATGGGGGAACTGAAATTCTTTCTAGGAATTCAGATCAATCAAACTCCAGAAGGAACTTACATTCATCAGAGCAAATACATCAGAGATCTTCTGAAGAAATTTGACCTCTCAGAATGTAAGCCATCAAAGATTCCAATGCATCCCACGTGCATTCTGGAAAGAGAAGAGGTAAGCAAAAGTGTAGAACAGAAAGTCTACAGAGGTATGATTGGTTCTCTCCTCTATCTGACTGCTTCAAGACCTGACATATTATTCAGTGTTTGTATCTGTGCTAGATTCCAATCAGATCCTAGAGAATCTCACTTAACAGCTGTTAAGCGAATTTTCAAGTATCTGAAAGGTACTACTAATCTGGGTTTGTTGTATAGAAAATCTAGTGATTACAGCTTAGTAGGCTACTGTGATGCTGATTTTGCTGGAGACAGAGTGGAACGTAAAAGTACTTCTGGAAGCTGTCAGTTTCTGGGAGAAAATCTGATCTCTTGGTCCAGCAAAAGGCAATCAACAATTGCTCTGTCAACAGCAGAAGCTGAGTACATAGCAGCAGCAGGATGTAGCACACAAATGCTCTGGATGAAAAGTCAGCTTGAAGACTTCCAGATTTTTGAGAGTAACATTCCTATACTTTGTGATAATACTTCTGCTATCTGCTTAAGTAAGAATCCTATTTTACATTCTAGAGCTAAGCATATAGAAATAAAGCATCATTTCATTAGGGACTATATTCAGAAAGGTATTTTGAACTTAAAATTTATAGATACAGACCATCAATGGGCTGATATCTTTACTAAACCCCTTTCAGAAGATAGGTTTAATTTCATTCTGAAACATCTCAGCATGAAAGTGTGCCCAGAGTGAAAATGTTTTAATTCCATATATTTACCTTCAGAATGTAATTATTTTACTGTGAACTTCTGATCAATCTTCTTTCAGAAAGATAGAACATGCAGATTGTATCAGATGCAAGTCTAAAGATCTGAGAGTCTAATCTCAAAGGCAGACATGCTGATCACTACATCAAACAAGTGTCATCCAATCATCAGCATATCTCTGAAGCAGAACGCGTGCACGCTTCTGAGAAGGCAAAACGCTGATTGGGTGCATTGAGACACATGTCTGGTAACCGTTTTTAAGTATCTTTCTCAAATCCCCCAAAATCAGCAAGCATTTAATGAAAAGTAATCATGCTTTTAAATGGCAATCATGATTTTTTTTCTCTCTCTTAAAAACGTTTATGTTTTCAAAATAATTTTGAAAACTCTATTTAAGCACATTAATCTCTCATTCTTATTCTTTACGCTTTCTAACTATCACTCAAGCTTTTTCTGCATATTTCTGAGTTCATCTCTTGCAAACCTTTTTTTTCTCAATTCATTCTCAAAGCTTTTTTTAGTGTGAACAATGGCATCCTCCAGCATTTCTGCAGGCAATCAGAAGAAAGCAACTTCTGAGCAATATCAAGTGCCACTCAGAACTCTCCTCACTCCGGTGAAGAACCTTGAAGTTCTTTCTGAGTTAATCATTGACTTTGAAAGCTTGAAGGAAAATGGTTTTGACCTAACTGAAGAAATTAGGGCTCAAAAGTGGGAGAGGTATTTCGATAGGTTGGTTGGACCAACATTCCCAGCGCTGGTCAAGGAATTTTGGATTCACGCCAAGGTTTCAAAACATCTAGTCATCTCCTCTGTCATGGGGAAGAAGATTGTGATTTCTGAAGATCTCATTGCAAGGCTAATCGGTCAAAGTGGTGGTGGCGTCCGTTGTGTGGACATGGCTGAAAGATGCGCTGATGTAGGTGTGGTAGCTAACAGGATTTTCACTCTTGGGATGCCCAGCAGCAAGATTAAGGATCTGAAGGATCATTGCAGAGTATGGGCTAAGATTGTTCTGGGGTGCTTCAACCACAGGAAACCAACAAGTTCTCCTGATTATATAAATGTGGATCAGCAGTTTCTGATCTACTTTATTGATCAGAAGATAAAGATCAATCTGGCTCACTTCTTGTTCAACCATCTCAAAACCAGTGTGAAAGAAACAAGGGAAGAAGAAAGGACCAAGAGGGACTGGATACCGTTTGGAAGGCTTATATCAGATATTCTGACAGAGAATAGGCTGATTGAACATCTGATAGAAGCTCAGGAGCTGAGCACTATTGAACCAACAATTGGGAAACCTCTGAACGCAAAGAATCTGAAAAAGATGAAGCTGATAGAAAATATTCAGAAGGAACCCAGAGCTACTTCCACTGCTGACATCTCCAGCAGAAGAGTGCCTCTGAGTGATTTTCCGGTATTTTCTGAAATGGAATCCAAACCAGAGATGTTTCTCAGGTACCCAGATGCGTACAAGGCAGATGATACAGATTCTAAGCTGAATATCAAAGATCTGAGTCAACCCCAACCTGAAGTGACTTTGAAGAAGACAAAGAAGAGGAAAGCGCCATCAGAAGGATCATCTCAGCAGACTCCAAAGAAAAGAGGTATTTCATCTGCTGCCCCTATTTCAAAATCTTTTACTATTCCAACATCTATACCTCCTCAAACCTCTCATAGAATTTCCATCCCAATCCCTACCATTGATGAAACCATACAAGAAGAAGACCCTTCTGAGGCATTAAAACTCAGAAGACCTAGAACCAAACTCCCCAAACAACCAACAATTTCAACAACAACAGCACTTGACCAAGTGCTGGCTGATATTGAGCGTGAACATGCCTCTGCTCAACCAAACTCTGAACCACAAAATGTTCCTCCTCCACAACCAGAACATCAACCTGAACCAGAAATACAACAACAACCAGAACCAGAACCACAACAACAACAACCACTCACAGAAGAACCTCTGATCCCTGAGCAATCAGAGATTCCAACTCCCTCTCCCCAACCAGAAATAAATCCACCTTCACCACTTCAATCTGACCCTCACTCTCCTCAACCATCACCGCTGGCAATGCAGTTGCCATGTGGAACCACTGTTATCATGCCCCAGTTACCATCCTCAGAAGAATCAACACCACTAAAGACTCCCAAAACACCACCCACTCCAATCGAAATATCTGATTCTGATACCCCTCCTCCAAAACAAACAGCTGCTCAGAAAACCTCTGAAAACCCCAGCAGGACTTTCATTGACTTAACCAGTCTTGACCGTCTTGCTGATCTAAAACACAAAATTGCTATCCCAAAACCAAAGCAACCAGATGTTGGCTCTGGTATTTTGAATTTTGAAACAGGTGTGCTTCAATGGATTGCTTCTTTGAAGCAAGTCTGTCCTGGGATGATTAACCCAGCTGCTTCTGATCAACTCTGGTCACAGTTCAGA
The DNA here is from genome assembly GCA_948472305.1 of Vicia faba. Taxonomy (NCBI): domain Eukaryota; kingdom Viridiplantae; phylum Streptophyta; class Magnoliopsida; order Fabales; family Fabaceae; genus Vicia; species Vicia faba. The sequence goes on from OX451736.1 coordinate 139,312,082, forward strand.
CTATGGGTACGAGCTGAAGCCCTCAAGTTGCAGGATATCAACTATGAGCAGGCACAACAGAACTTCAGCAAGCTGCTGAAGGAAGTTGAAAGTCAACTGCCTCAGGAAGCCGTGCTCCCTCTGGACAGTGAACCTTGGTCTGAGAAACAGCAAGCTGCAAAGGTGCAACCATCAGAAGAAGACAAGACCATTCAGGATGAAAGTCAAGCAGCGGATGTTGCTGAAAGTTCTGAGAAGCCTCCTCCTTCTGACGCTTCTCAAGCTGCCTTGGACAGGCAGACTCTGGAAGAACTAAGGCTGAATGACATGCGTCTACAGCAGCGGATGGATGAAAACGATCAGAAGATGAAAGCAAGAATGGATGTGCAGGACAACAAGATTGACACTGTTGTCAGCATGGTGCATAAACAGAATGAAACTTCTGAAAAGATTCAAGCGATGCTGGAGCGCCTGTTCACACGCTTGCCTCCTCAACCTTAAACCTTTTTTTTTCATGCATAACCTTTTTCATGTTTTCTTGATTTTCTGATGTACTGTTTTGATTAAGTTTTTGTAATATTTTCTTGCTCTGATTCTGAACTATCTTAATATAATTAGTTTTTCTGATCTTAATTGTTTTAGCACATCACCAACACTTTTTGATTGCTGACAAAAAGGGGGAGAACAAGAATGATATTTAAATCAATAACGGGCTAACTAGACAGAAATTCTCAAACATTCTAACTTTATTACTTGAAATGTTTTTTCTGTTTTGTTTAAAGTCTACAGGCACAAGGAAGCTCCTGGACACTCTGAAGACTAGAAGCTCTGATCAAAATGTAGAAGCTCTGATCAATGTTGCTCTGATCAATATGAAGTTCTGATCGTCCTAACACTCTGATCCAAAGCAAAGCTCTGACAAGAAAAGCTCTGAAGCTCTGCTCTCTGATAAGTCAAAGACTCTGATAATCTGATGTTCAAAGAAAGAAAAAGATCTGATCCTGAAGAACACGTATAATTAAAGGGAAGTAATCAACTCAGGGGGAGTATCTCTTAACTCTGACTTCTCCGTACTTCTTAACTCTGATACATTTTCCAGATACCTTTTCACGTTATTTTTCATTTAAAATATCTAGTTTTTGTCATCATCAAAAAGGGGGAGATTGTTAGAACAATGTTTGAATCTACTACCCTATATTTAAGTTTTGATGATAACAAAGTGAAAAGATATAGTATTTATAAGTTTCATGTTTGAACTATCTGCTGCCTAAAATTATTATGTTCTGACTTGCAGATACTCTGATTGATGTAAGCAAGATCACGTTATTCAGCATCAGAATTTGATGTCATACACCAGCATCAGAAGTTGCCACATCAGAACGTCAAAATCAGATGATCAACTCACGTACATGTTGAAGCCTGATGAACAAGACTGCGCTCAACACTCTGATACAGAAACACAATAGTTCATCAGCAGCGAAGCAGAATCAGAATGAGCCAAGCCAGAACTTGCGTTAAAGAAGCAACGGTACTGTGCATTGAAAGCTAATTAATTCCAACGGCCTCATTCCAGACAAGATCTTCTCAATAAGGAAAGCTTGTTATTAGCATTGAATCAAGAATATTGCATTCAACGTTCATCATCTCAAGTGCTATATAAACAAGGCTTTGAAGATTATAATGGCTAATGCTCTCCAAATCTCTACACGCACAAAGCTGAACCATAATCTTCGTTCTACCAGTTTTGCTAAACCACATACTCTGATATTCATTACTGTTTAGCAATCTAGTTTCTAAGCTTCATTTTGTGTATACATCACAGTTGTGATAAAGTTTTGTAGAAAACATTCACACACATAGTCTTATCTCTTTGTAAGAAAGTGTTACCTTGACAAACCGGTTTGTGGTTTGAATCAAGAAGGCTTTAGCAGTTGTTAAAGCAGTCTGTAATATTCAGTTGAATATAGTGAATTAAGACCTCGTTGGAGAGAGGCGAAATCACCTTGACGGGTGGACTGGAGTAGTTTGAGATCAAACAAACCAGGATAAAAATATCTTGTCAATTGCTTTAGATTTCAGTTTTACAATTCAACCCCCCCTTCTTGTGTTTTTCACCCCTTCAAAAACAAAGTCGCCTCGAATAAGTTGCCTCGGAACGGTTGCCTCGGAATAAAAGATCAATGGCATAAGGGTAGCTTCTAAGGTGTCTTACCTTTGCTCGATGACCACAATGTCCCTAAACTTGAATTGACCCGAACACCTCCAACGGTAGTGCTACCTACCTCTCAATGGTGGGATGGCACTACTTTAAAGGACATTTACACAGACGAATTCCTTAGGGTAGGTAGGTTCTCGTGGATACTTGCTCTAATTTCAAAACAAATCAAAAATACTTTTCACACCGACACATTTTCAAAAAGCTTTCGAAAGCAAATTTTTCAAACACTCTTGAGGACCGATACAAGAGTCGAACTGAAATTTTCAAAGAAACTTTTTTTAAACCCACAATTGAAAAGCAAACAAACCATTTTGAAAACACAAATGAGAAAGTATCTAAGAGCCCATGGATAACCATGGATAGAAAGGGTGCTAACACCTTCCCTTTCTATAACCTACCTCCCGAACCGAGAGCAATCTCTATAAGGAATTTTTCTGTGCTTTTGTCCTTTCCGTTTGGAGAAAATAAAAGACGGTGGCGACTCTTGCTTCCGCGACATTTCGCGAACCAGCTTTAAAACAGTCAGTTCCAGATCCACCGATCACACCCTTGTCTGGAGAGGAAGTTTATCAGCGACAACAGGGACTTGATGCTATCTTTGGAAAGTACCAAAAACGATCTACTGTGAAAAATGTATGGAAAAAGAGATCGATTTTCTTCGATCTTCCATATTGGTCTAGTCTTGATGTAAGACATTGTATTGATGTGATGCACGTGGAGAAAAATGTATGCGATAGTGTAATCAGAACACTTCTCAACATTCAAGGCAAGACAAAAGATGGTATTAATGCTCGTCTAGATTTGGGTTTGATGGGTATACGAGAAGAGTTAACTCCAGAATATATAGGTAACAAGACATATTTGCCTCCTTCCTGCTACACTTTGTCTAAAAAAGAGAAAACAAGTTTTTGTGAGTGTTTACAAAGTATCAAAGTGCCGCATGGTTACTCATCAAATGTCAAGAGGCTTGTATCAGTTAAAGATTTTAAATTAGTTGGCTTAAAATCTCACGACTGTCATGTCTTAATGCAACAACTACTACCATTGGCTATTCGTGGGATATTGCCTAACAACGTAAGGAAGACTATAACTAGGTTGTGCTTATTTTTCAATGCAATTTGTTGTAAAGCCATTGATCCACTAAAGTTAGACGATTTGGAAAATGAGGTTGCAGTTATCTTGTGCCAATTAGAGATGTATTTTCCTCCTTCATTTTTTGACATTATGGTTCACTTGATTGTTCATCTAGTAAGGGAGATTAGATTATGTGGTCCAGTTTTTTTACGGTGGATGTATCCAATAGAGCGATACATGAAGATTCTAAAAGGGTATACAAAAAACCCACACCGTCCGGAAGCATCGATTATTGAGAGGTACATTGCAGAAGAAGCAATTGAGTTTTGTTCTAACTATTTGTCAGGAGTGGATGTTGTAGGGGTTCCCAAGTCTCGTGATGATGGAAGATATGATGGTGTGGGTACACAAGGTTTAAAAGTCAAGAGCTTAAGTATTGATGTGGTTGTTCAAGCGCATTTGTATATATTTCATAACATAGATGAAGTTCAACCTTACTTATCTGCTCACAAAAGCATCATAAAGAAAAAGTACCCCAAGATGAATGAAAGAGGGTTGTTAAAAGAGCATAATAAGAGTTTCTCTAAGTGGTTTAAAGAAAGAATTGCTAATGAAGATAGTGTTTCTAATACAATTAAGTGGTTGTCTTACGGGCCTAAATGTAACATAATAACTTGGAGTGAATATGATATTAATAAAACCTCTTTTTATACAAAGTCAAAGGATGACCGTAGTACCACGCAAAATAGTGGGGTAATGATTGTGACCGAGTCCATGCACTTCTCTAGTGCTAAAGATAAAAACCCGGTTATGGCATCTACACCGTACTTTGGGGTGATTGAAGAGATTTGGGAAGTTAATTATGTTGTGTTTAAAGTTCCTGTATTTAAATGCAAATGGATTGATATCAACAGTGGTGTAAGAATCGATGAATTTGGAGTTACACTGGTTGATCCTAGCAAGTTAGCTTATGCGAACGAACAATTCATCATGGCATCTCAAGCAAAACAAGTGTTTTATGTCACAGATCCTTCTAATACAAAGTGGTCAGTGGTTTTATAAGGAAAGGTCCATGATAGTGATGAAAATCATGATGAGAATCTTGATATTTCTGAAACTCATCCTTTCTCGACAAATGTGACTACATTCATTGAAGAAAATGAAGGGGATGATGTGCATGCTATTCACATAGACCATGAAGAAGGGATATGGGAGGACTAGTAAGATTTTTTGTATAAGTTAATTCCATGTTACTTTATTTTCTAATTGTTTTTATTTTGTGCTTAATTTTATTTCTAATTGTTTTTATTTTTTGCTTAATATTATTTCTAATTATTTTTGTTTTGTGTAAACAGATACATGGGTGATTCAAACCCCAATAAAAGAAGAGTTAGAGGTCTCACTTTAATAACACAAATTGACAAAGTTCATCAAACAGGTGAAAAGATAAAGGTCGAGTTTAATGCAAGAACCTATGAATGTATTGGTGTTGGTAAAAATGCTACACATTTCAAGAGTTATATAGCATCTCTTGCTCGACAATATTGTAGTATTGTGAAAAATGATTGGAAAGAAGTAGATGAAGGTGTAAAAGATGCTATTTGGACTGATATTCAGGTATTTTAAATACAATAATTTATTATATTTTATAATCATATACTAATTAACAACATATGACATATACTATATTTGTAGGCTCATTTTACTATTCCAGAATGTAAAGATCCAAAGAAGGATAGGTTGAAGAAAGAATGAATTAAATATGCGGGAGAGCGATGGAGAGGTTTTAAGACACAACTCACAGATAGATATATTCATCATCCCATAGAAAATTATCCTTCTTCATATGTCAAGTATAACTTTATTACGGAAGACGCATGGAAAGAGTTTCTCAAGATTCGAGATACCCCTGAATTTAAGGTTAGTAGGAGTTATATGTTTTTGTGTGCATAACATTTTTATTATATTTAGTGATTAATTACTTGTTTGAGTTTATAATAGGAAAAAAGTCAGAAGGGTAAGGATAATATGGCCAAGAATGTATACCCACACATATTGTCTCGTGGAGGGTATTGCTTGCTTGAGGAGAAAATTATGAAAGAAAAGTCATCATCGAGAGATAATTCCACATTAGATGATAATGATAGTCCATCTCCACCGTCACGCCATGAGTTATGGAAGAGAGCATGACAAAAGAAAGGAGGAGAATACACATCAAAATCTACACAAGAGGTTGCTGAAAAAATTGTAAGTAAACAACGAAAAATTATTCAAGTATCATTATATTTGTGATTGATTAATTGATGTTTTTGCATTTTGTAGGATTCTCTAGTTCAAGAAGCTGAAAAAGGTGCAATTGTTCTGGATGGACGTAACGATATCTTATCATTAGCCATTGGAACATCTGAGCATGGAGGTCGTGTTCGTGGTGTTGGAAAACACCATAAACAAAGCACTTACTTTGGAAGATCACGTCAACATATTGACGTAAATGAACAACTTGCAATATTGGAAACAAAACTTAGAGCTGAACTTGAAGAAAAGTTGGTTGAAGAGCGTAAGATGTTTCAACAATCATTAATGGAGACACTTAAGTCTATGGGTTTATCACAAAGCACAGGTGATAATAAATGCATTGAAAAATTGGAAATTATCGATGGAAGCGAAAAAGGAAGTTGTTCAGCTGCAAAAGGAAGCACAAAAGACGTGGAAGTTGATGATGTTCAGAGATTGTTACTCATGGTTTTGAAAATGGATGATAACCATTTGGCAATACAATTAAGTCATTGTGCGAGTGTCTCTAATTTTTATGTTTCAGCTAAATGTATCAGAGAGTTATTGGTGGGTTTAGGTCATTGGCTTGACGTGTCTATTCTGCAAATTTGGTGCATGTAAGTACATTTTATTGTTTTATTAAAGTCAATATCTATTAATATGTTATATCTCTCATCACTTTGATTCTAACGTTTATTTTAAAATTATTCAGGTATATTCATCGTGTATGTCTTGAGAATTACATTTCAGAATTATATGGATTTATGGACCCTGCTAGGTATATTTATAATGATAATGTAGCGAAATCTCAAGAAGATGTAAAAATTACATACTAGAAAAGTTACGTGATGAAAACAGAGTGTGCCACTTACTACCATTAATTCACGGGTAAGAATTTTTATGAAATTGTGTTTTATATTATTTAATTTTGATAACATATATATTTTATGTGACTTTTCTGTTTCCACACACACGTACAGGAGAAATTGGAAATTAATAGTCATGTGTCCAAGAGACAATTTAGTTGTCGTATTTTGTTCACTTTATCGGGAAATTGACCATCACACGAAGAAAATTATTACAAAGTAAGTTTATCTTTCATGTGACTTTCATTGACAACTAATAGTTATGTGATTTTTCATTGGAGAGTAAATTTAGTTATGTGATGTTTATCTTTCTGTATTAGTTCTTTTAGGATTCATCAAATGGCAAATGGAAATAGAAAAAAAGCTACATGGCTTCATCCCAATGTAAGTGTGATGTAAATTGTAATTCTATAGTTAAATTTATGATAAATATTCACTAATTATATCATTCAATTGTAAACAAGGCAACAACATAACTCTAATGATTGTGGATACTATGTGATGAAAAATATGTTGGATATTGTCTCTGCTAATATAACCGAGAATTAGATGCAAGTACTAAAAATAACTTTACTTTGTTATTTAGTTTTTGTTTTTCGACTTAATATGAATTTTTAAAAAATAACTCTATATTGTTATATTTATGTATTATAGGTATTTGATGACCCAACAGAATTAACACCAGATGATTTGTATGATTTGCGACTCCGTTGGGAAAAATGTTTCTTTGAGTTACATGAAAATTAAGTTTATCTTGGTGAGTTTTATAGAATTGTCTAAGTTGTGGTTTTTGCACAGTACATGTGGTTTTTGCACATGTATTGAGTTTTTTGAATTTTTTTGCTGATGTTAATTGTTATTATTTATTATCAGGCAATGTGATTTTGGTGTTGTCTACCGAAGATTTTATATTGGTAATTCAAGTTTGGAAACTTAGAAATAGTTGAATATTTTTGTATATTTTGTGAATAATATGTAATTGTAAGTTTTGAAAAAGACTTAGAAATAGTTGAATATTTTTGTATATTTTGTGAAGAATTTGTAATTGTAAGTTGGTTGTGAGTTTGTTTGTTGTAATACAATACAAGTTTGCAATACAATTGTTCAATTTGTAAGTTTGTTGTAAAAAATATGAAAACATCGACCTAGATGTGGTCTATGTGATGTTGGAAAGCTATGAAATCTATATAGCGACATAAATATAGTCTGTGTGATATTGGAAAAATATGAAAAAATGGGTACAAATTATTTTTGTACATGGAAATATCCAGAAAATAAATAATCTATTCCCAAAAAATTTCATACATTTTACATCGGTTATTACTCAAAAATGATGTAGAAACTTTCAAAAAGGGACTTTTTACATCGGTTGGGAGTAATAATCGATGTAAAAAGTTGCGTCACTAGGGACTTTTTACATCGGTTATTACTTCCAACCGATGTAAAAAATTGGATCAATTTTTTTAAAATATTGTCATAATTATTTCTTACATCATTCTTATATTATAACCGATGTAAAAAAGGACTTTTTACATCGGTTATTACTTCCAATCGAGGTAAAAAATTGGATCAATTTTTTTAAAATATTGTCATAATTGTTTCTTACATCATTCTTATATTATAACCGATGTAAAAAAGGGACTTTTTACATTGGTCCCAGAACCGATGTAAAAAGTACCTGATTTACTATATCGCCTGACTTTACATCGGACCCAGAACCGATGTAAAAAGTCAGTTTTACCCGATGCAAAAAGTCATTTCTGCACTAGTGGTGGCAAAGTTGGGACGTGATATTCACGTCGTTGATTGACTATTATACTTGCACGCTCTCTTTCCTGAAACCATTGTGTTTCTTCCTTCCTCCACTTTCTTCTTCTTTCTCTCTTCTGTTCTTCTTTCCCTCTTCTCTATTCTTTCATTGTTCCATTATCAAATCTCAATTTCATCATCAATTCCAAATTTATTTTGTAACAAAGGTATAATATTTATTCAATTTATTTTTAATATTTTTGTTTTAGGTTAATTATGTTTTATGATTGACTAATTTTTTTTTTGTTAAGAAATTGAAGAGATTAAAAGAAAGATTCAAGAATTGTAAGAAGTTGAAAGAGTTTCAAAAATTGGTATTTATGTTATTTATTTATATTTTGAATTTATATATATATATATATATATATATATATATATATATATATATATATATATATATATATATATATATATATATATATATATATATATATATATATATATATATATATATATATATATATATATATATATATATATATATATATATATATATATATATATAT